>CP130736.1:30094843-30820867 GCA_030553155.1 Nippostrongylus brasiliensis | reverse complement strand
CCGCGCCGTCCCACAACTGCTGCGTCGCGCTCGTCGCGCGGTGCGGCGTGGACACTGCCAGTAAGTCCACTTTGATGGCCTGAAAACCAATGAGAAGCAGGACTTTCAGGAATGCTTCGTATATCATCTTGTAGAGCGACTCGTCTTCTTTCAGAAGCTGTGATTTAGCGAAACGATTGATACTGGAGGTTTGCCTCATCGAAGGAAACGAAGACGTTTCTCCTGCAAAAAATTTCAATATTGAGTATTCTGTAAAACTAATCATAAAGTTAGATAGAGGTAAGGATTCTCTCCAGAATAATCTCTATAGGTCATGTTCACCGTTCACAATGAGAGCAAGAGCAGCATCAAAAAATATTCGTGTTTTTTGAAGGTCCCACTTTAGTGTCCCGAAAGTTCACAAAATGCGGAGCAAAAAATACAGTAGATACACCATATCATGGGAAATTTCATTCTCTTCCGAGGAATATTCTAGGTTTCGAATATCGTTTCACGCCAGTGCAGAAAAAATTCGCTGTCGGTGAGGTCAATTTTACACATTTTCACTTTTCACTTTGAAGGCCAAAAAATTATACAATTTTTTGAATCCGACAATTATCCAGAGCACTGTCTGAAAGTACAAGTAATTCTCTTTCGAATGCTGCATCGAGCTCATCAGTAGATTCTATAGCAAGCTTACAACGGTCGCTTGAAAGAAACGGCACGAACTTTTGAACCAACCTAATATATTCAATTGAATTTCATTCGAATCTCGAGAAAGTGATTTCCGAGGTGTCCATGCTCACCAAAGCCCTGGAGTTCGGAGTAAGGCAACGCTAGAAGTCTTCGGTCAGTTTATTTTCGATTGGGATAGCTCGTGATATCTCGCATAATAGCTCGTAGTACATCTAATTTAAAAAAGGTGGAGGTAAAAATAATGGTGGCGTTGATCAGTCTCTGAAGGACGCGCCACGCATTCGTGTTCCATTCAGAGTCGTAGAGGCATAGTGAATGTGTATATAATAACTTTTAATAACTTTCTAAGGCGTAAAGGCAAGGGGTGTAAAGGCTGGTACTATAAAGTCATTATATAGGACACCGCTGACAGTATATTCTGCGATAGTATCTGATCCGGTATAGGCTGTGATCCCAAGCTGGCATGGCTTACCAAACTGCGCAAATTCATTTTCGCACTAAATACACCCCGATCAATGCACACTGGCAAACGACGAAAAAAAGCAAAACTCTCAGCTATAAGGAAATAAGAACTAAAAACAGAAGCACGAACTGTGGTATCGTAAGAATAAGATATCACCAGACTTTCTGAAACTGGACGACCTATATAACCTTTCGGCCTTTCGGCCTATATAATGACTTTCTAGAACCAGCCGCTATAACGAGAAAGTGCCTTCGCCTTCCTAGACGAGTCTGGTAGCAATTTACTCGATACCGAAGGATGGAAGGTTTGAATTGCTTGGCGTGGATCGATCGCTCGACCGTGCGGATCATAGCACCTCCGGTCACTGAATCACGCCCCCCCCATTTATATAATACTTTCAATAACTTTTCTTCTATAAAATCCTCGTACACCACACAGTTTTCGGTTCAGAATTTCGAAAACCGGAGGAGTTGGATTAATTTTCCATGATAGCGCCCGCTATCTAGAGCGAGTGTGAATGATAAGATGCGTTTCAAGTATCAGAAACCAAAGTAGATATAAGTTAAGGAGTGAGGTTCATTTCGCTGTCGACGTTCAACATGGTGAGCATTTCCAGAACGTTGGTCGTTCTCGCGGACTCTGCTCTGTACGGCCTTTGTTATACCGACGCTCACCCCCTAGCGTCTGCCAGCGCAACTCGTCCCATTCAGTATCAGACACTGTGGGGCCAGACACGTTTGTGCGAGTTATCACGTCGACGCTGGCGTGATGACGCCCACGGGCTGTTATGCAGACGCTCACGCGCGTCGTCGCTAGTCGCTGTGCATTGCACTGCGACTGACCCTTTCGCTGGGGTCGGTCGAGGGCTGCTCTATATGCGTCGGGCGCGTGCGTGCGCAGCGGCTGGGCGCTAATCAACAGTCACCTTTCTTTCTATCTACTTGTAAGGCGTCACCAGGTGTTGCTCCGATCTCATTGAGGTTGTTCCATGTGACATCCGGTCATTTCCTTACATGTGGGTGCATGCAAAGTGCAACAACCTTCTTCACTTCAATAGATAGATGGTCCTTTTTCTCTCCTCGGAATGGGTCCGTACCATCTCCTATTCTGCCTTCTAATCAATTGTACTGAGGTCGACCTCATGATCACATTGACGCCTCAAACTTTATAAAGCCATGTCCGCCCGCATGCTCATCTGTTTGGACCGAGTGTACCTGAGACTCAAAGACCTTTTTCGTAGGTCAGCACCCGAAGAACAGCCTCGGTCTGACGACTATCCGGTACACCTTGTACATCGTACACTGCAGAAGATTCCAGAGGACTTCTCTCCATAATGTCCAAGTCGCTCTTATTCCGTCTTCACCATCTGGCTAGGCTACCGTCCCAAGATAAATCGCTTTGGGGCCAGGCAGGAATCGATGCTATTTTGAGCAATTGCTCCCAAGCATTGCTCTCTGGCTCTACAGAAGTTTGGATAAGTGACGGTGGTCGAGTAAAGACTATCCTGCCTTACTTAGAGATACAAATGAACCGTCAGAATACGGACCATCAAAATGATATGCCAGATGTCTTACGAATCTATAGATTGCCCTTGCTAAAGCATGTCAACACCATACAATACCAACAGTTCTAGAATGAGAGCACTAGAGATCGATCTCTAGGAAACTGGAAATCACGTGAAAAAGACTACCAGGAACCAGGGACGCAGATACTCAAAAAATAGGTGGAAAAATAAGACCCATCTGAACACGGAGGACATATCCGCTTCACAATTCTCAAACATTTACAAAGAAAACTTGAAAATTCCATTCGGTCATCTTTTATCCATTTCTCTTCTGACATTACCGTATCAGTTCCATTGGCAAGCGATGAGGCTGATCGGGAGGATTTCGCTGTTTTTGCGTTCTTTTACAGAATAGGTGTCTGCAGTGTCTGCAGTGGCGCATTGAATTCAAAACCTCTATACTACTGCTTCTATCTTTTTATAATTTTAGGCGTACAGTTCTTCCTCTGACAGCGATGCCGAGGCAGGTGCGGACGAGCCGGTGAGTGCTAAACAACTTTTTTGAAAACAGATAGTCGCATGGTCAGATGTTCCGGTTTCACGACACGACTTCAGTTGCATTCTTCCCTATGGTCATCTAGCTCTTTGGTTGACGTAGATAGCGACCATAATCAGAGAAAACCGTCATAGCTATGATTAGTTGCTTTTGACGAATGCGCCGTGCCCCGCAGGTGGTCTTCCCGATGGCGTAAAGGACATCACAAGTCTTGATCGCTGTTTACATCTTACTATTAGTACAGTAGCGGACGTGCCGCAACGATAAAGCGGCGCCAGCGGAGCTTTCTTGCACAGAGATTGCCGATTTTCAATATTTTCTTTAAAATTGATTTATTCTTGAAAATAAGTATGTCCTGTCGCTTCTTTGCCCCCTCGTTTCCTTTTATAGTGACTCGTCACCGTCGAGACGTTCGGCTGGTCCACCACGCGGGACCTCCGTTGGGCATGTGGCGTAAATGAATTGAATAGACTCTGTTCGTGACACCAGGCGTGGACCCTGAAAACGGCATCTTCCGGCACAAAAAATCGCCGCTGCCGCCGTTTTATCGTTGCGGCACGTCGTGTACTGCACTTTTTACTGGAATGGCTCCGTCGAACCACGCAAATGGACCACATTCGATGCTATATGTAGATATCAATTGCGTACCTATATGGTTGATCAGGCTTGAACCAGTACATAGACGTACTACGCTGCTCTACATCGGAAATTTTCTGACGAGTGAAATCAGTCAGCGTGCTCCAG
The DNA here is from genome assembly GCA_030553155.1 of Nippostrongylus brasiliensis. Classification (NCBI taxonomy): domain Eukaryota; kingdom Metazoa; phylum Nematoda; class Chromadorea; order Rhabditida; family Heligmosomidae; genus Nippostrongylus; species Nippostrongylus brasiliensis. The sequence goes on along the minus strand of CP130736.1, from coordinate 30,816,925 downwards.
AGATTCTCAAAGAGACCTACATGGTTTTGTAGAGCTTCGAATGATGATTGCAACGGTATAGTTTGTTTTTGCTAAATGACAACGGATTGTCCAAAAAGGCGAAAAATATTGACCACTAACTAGTGGCGAGAGGGTTTCTAGGTGTTAACCACCACAGATAGTACAGTGGTGGCTTAGTCGGTAGCAGTCTCACAATCTGGTGGTCAGGGGATCGGTACGTTTGCTGAGCTTTTCATTTGCCTTTATACACTAGATACCAAATTAGGCTCCTTCTGCAATTTTGTCGCAGTTGGGCTAAATCGGTGATTTTGAGCAAACCAACCTACTTTGTTAGTACGAACCCTATCAAGCGTACGTCAGGCGCAATGGGAAAAGCGGATGTTAGATTTGCGAATTGTGGACTTGTCAGTAGCTCAAGTGATTTTTTTTCATGTATATTGAAAGAAACTTATCGAAAATGGAGTTTATGCTCTTTAGAGTCGAGAAAGTGGAACAATAGAAATAAAGATATTCTCTACAACTGGGCCTTCACACGACTACCCACTTGACACTAGTAGTTGGCGGCTGGTTGGTTCGAAATCACCGATTTAGCCCAATCTTTGTCTACGGGGGCTACTCGGGACGCTGATCACGAATCTGACATTTGTTTTTGAATTTGGGATGGATTTGGGTTGTTTATGGTAGGTATGGGTCACATACATAAGTACTAGTAGATATTGTCCCTTGCGCGTACTCTGTTACCCAAACTCCTCCCAAAGGCGAATCAACATATATGCAACTGCGACAAAATTGCAAATGGAGCCTAATTTGGTATCTAGTGTGTAAAGGCAAATGAAAAGTTCAACAAACGTACCGATCCCCTGGCCACCAGATTGTGAGCCTTACATTCTACCGACTAAGACACCACGATACTATCTGTGGTGCTTAACACCAAGAAGCCCTCTCGTCACTTAGTTAGTGGTCAAACTTTTTCGCCCTTTTTTGGACTGCCCATTGCCATTTAGCAAAAGCAATCTATACCATTGTAGTCATCACTCGAAGCTCGACAAAACTATATAGGTCTCGTTGAGAATCTCTGGAGCATGCTGACTGAATTCTCCACGTCAATACTATATGTAAGGGTAAGGTAAAGGTAAAAGTGCCGGCCTTGGTCAACAGCCTGAGGGAGCGCTGCAGCATTCGTGTTTCGAATTGTAGTTGTAGAGGCACGGTGAATGCATATTAGGCCTACGGGTGGTCTGCCGCTACCCAAAGTGTCTTTGGCACTCGTTTAAAGTTCCCGATCGTGCTTTGGTCAGAAAATTAATTTTAGCTGAAACTTGGTCTATGAGGGTTAAATCTACGGCTGATCACGAATCTGATGTCCGTTTTCCGAATGCCGGCTGAGGACCACCCATATCGCCAAATTGGGTGATCCGGTCAAAATCGCAATCTTGATAAAACTTCGTCCAGAAGGGTTGTTTTGCATGTTGGTTTTTGGATGGTTTGTTTTTCGTTTATTTTAGATGTCGCTTTCGAATTTTGCCCGTTTTCGGTCGTCGTTGGTAGGTACAAGAAATCGTTGAAAGCGAGGGGCCGGGATCAAGGTGTTGGCACGGAGGGGTACGTGCCCGTATGTGTCGAAATCGATCGAAATCTGCGAAAAAGACATCAGATCCGTAATCAGCGTCCCAAAAGCCTACCTGGACGAAGTTTTGGCCAAATTGGTAATTTTGGACGTATCACCCGATTCGACGATATGGGTGGTTCTCGGCTGAAATTTGCGAAACGGACGTTACGTTCGTGATTAGCGCACCAAATAACTCCAATAAACGACGTTTCAACGGGAACTAACTTTTCGACCTAAGCACAGTCGGTGGGGTTGGAAGGTTTGACAAGTACCGTGTCTTTACCTTCCCAGAGAAGTCTGGTACCAATTTACCCGACCCTGGAGGGATGAAAGGTTTAGTCAGCCTGTGCGGGGGGTCGACCGTGCGCGTGAGTCAGTAGCTCCTCTTATCAGTGTACCACGCGCGCTCTCATTTTTCGAGTACATCGCTCGAATGGTGTCAGATTTTTGAAATCAGCTTTTTGTTTTGAATTTGAAATTACCTTCTTTAAGGCACAATGGATACGCTTCTGGTAGGACTCATTAGATAGAGCTCGAAATTCTGATGTGGAACGCTGTAGCATTTACACTGGTTTAAGCCTTCACATCGAGCCTGATTAATCGTCTCAGTAAGCAGTTGATGACTGTAGTATCGAACCTGCTCCAAATCCGCGACCTAGTCCTCTGGGAGGACCTAATGGAAGCACAGTCAGTCCACAGACGGTCTAACGCCGAAAGTTTTGTAACCTGCACAGGTGGTCATGACACCGATAACCTGTACGACCCAACGTCCCTCACCCCAAAAATACCCATGTTACCGTTTACTGCTCGATCGATGAGCCGGAATAGAGTTGTTGTTGGCACTCCAACTTAACGGACACCAGTACTCGATTTTTTATTCAGTCGTCGCTGGAACTTTATCTATGGGGGTTATCGGTATCCTGAACACGATGGTTAAGCCTGTTTTCCAAACGGCGGCCGATACGGTGGCTATAGGTGAGTCTCACTGCGTAAGGTCGGTGGGTACTCACCTATAACCAGCGTATTCAGCCACCATTTGGAAAACGCACTTCACCATCGTATTCAGGACTCCAGGTAACCACCATGGATAAGGTTTCAAATCGGTGACCCTGACAGGACCACCCAAGTAGCGATTTGGGTGGTCCGAGACCAACCACGTGAAAAACGGATAAGAGAGAAGGCAAGCATCAGAGGGTAGCGAAAACAGTGCGGAGGTGTGGTGTAGTCAGTGAGACGTAAGTAGCCAAGAATACTTTTGTTGATGTCTCCTAGGTGACGGAGGGGTGTTATAATACTTCTTTACACTAATGAATTAATTAATACTCTGAGGGGAATAATTTCAAAATCAGCTCTGAGAAACGAATAAATGTATATCTGCTTTTTTCAGAAGACTAGAAATCCAACGTGGTGTGGATGCCTAAGCATAAAGGTGGGTTTTGTTTTTCTAGTGTTCTTGAGAAGCATTTTATGACCTACGTAGAAGATAATCGTATCCAGCACTGCGGTTGATAGCGCATTTTTATGCACCACATTTGAATAGGATTATCTCGTAGTCGACTGGACAGATAAATAATGTAGCAGAAGGATAATGTCAACAAATCAGGGTAAAATTTCATCAACAAATAGCGAACACAAAAAGTGTTTGAAGGGCTTGGAAACAAAAAAGAGCTCTAGAAAGTTTGGTATAAATTATTGTGATGTGGAAAAAACTGAAATAAAATACAATTGCTGAATGACAATCTTCAATCGCATAGTCCTTGTGAAATGGATACTGATATAAAAATAATGTTTCGACTGCAAGGAATATAGTCTTTTCCAGTACACAGTGCTATTTTTCGTGGTGATTGAATTAGCGATAGCCGTTTTTCGACTGGTCAAACGTGTATTTTCCGGCACTGACGTGATGGTGGTAGAAATACTAATAATCGCCGTAGTAGTAAGTTTCAGAAAGCTTGATATAAATCATCCTGATATCAAAAAAAGTTAAATGAAATATAATTGCTGAATGACAATCTCCAGATAAACTTCTATCAAGTGTATGTGCACGATGTTGGTGACATGTTTGTGACATGAATGCTTGACTGTAGCAAACAATAGTAATTTTACGAAAATTAATGTTACGGAAATTAGTGAATAAATGAAACAGAAACGTCACTCTCGACTAATTGCATCACTTTACAGAGCAGATGATCTACTATGTCTGAACAAATTCCGTTACAAGGCTTTTCCAATAATTTACTTCCTAAGAGCCGGTTTTAGAAGTCTATAATCAAACTAAAGTAGTTTTCGCGTCTGTAAAAAAACAAGGGTTGGTCGTAGGATAGGGGCCTAGGCTCACGATCTCGGTGATCAGGATTCAATCCCGTCCCAGGCAGAAACCCTTACCTAGCTCAGATGTAGCTGAAAGGGTGTCGGTACTGGCGTCAGACCCAAGTGACAGGTCAGCTAACGGAGGACAACAGTCAAGACTGATCGAAAGCCATACAGAGAGAAGTGGTGCCCAAGAGTTGTGATCGAATTCGTCAGTATTGGAAGTTGTTGGATATGGAGCGCAATTGCGCGCATGTGCTCGGCCAATCCCGAAAATGTATTCATGGTCGGGTAGATTTCGGGCTGCTGTCCTGGTTCGAAGAGCACGCACGGCAGGTTTCGCAAAAGTGACAATTGTTTGCACATACTGACGGCATGAGACCGATAAATATCTAAATGACAACGCTAGATCTGTGTTTGGGTGCACAAGAAGCCATGTCTCTTTCTCAGTGTTTTTTTGCTGAATGATTTCTGACGGAAGGTGGAGAAGTTTGGAAGTGACAGGTTCGACGTCATTATAAAGCTATTTAATTGCTCTGCTAGGTAAATGTGATGGTAAGGGTGCTGGCGTCGGTTAGTCTCCGAGGAAAGCTCCGCCGCATTCGCGTTCCATTCAAATCATAGAGGCATGGTAAACGCGTATTTGGCGGATTCAACGACCTGCAGGACCAACCGTTATACCAAGTCGGAGTCTCCACCTTCATGGGCCCGTTCGGTAGCAATTTACCCAACTCCGAAGCGTTTGAAGAACTGGTGGTCTCGTTTTAGCGAGAGGGTTGGCAGGGCATAGCCTCATTGTAAGACTGCATGTGCTTGTCTGTGGATCCGCTTTAAAAGCTTTGATAACGGTATAATCTTTACAGTTGGAGGGCCGCCGAAGCATGGTTTGTCTCCAAAGCCAGTCTCTACCTCTTCAAAACGAGATCGCAGGAACTCGACGGTGCTGAGGAATGTGGTGCCTTGTCCGAATACATATGATGTTGAGAACGGTTGTCCGCGCTGTTGAGAACGAGTTATCCCGTTGTCCGCGCCACCATCCGTTAAAGATAACGACGCTGATAACTGTTCCTGTGCCGCGTCCCATCCGTTGAAGTGCTCGAAGATTCTCTTCTGGAACTGTCATCGTAATTAACGTTAAAGTCTGGCTGCTTATCGTTAGACCCACCGTAACGATGTGAATGACTAACAACTGCGACATACTAGGTGAAGGAAACCTTTCAGAGTCGAAAGTTCTGAAACTTTCAAGTCATGTGGCTCAAGACTTTCTTACTATCGTGACCATTTTGTCACGATTCCACCTTCGGATCACGATATGAGGATCCACCCCAGTGGGAGCTGAGGCGGAACGACGATATACGATCAGTTGAGGCTTGAGAGAGCCTCTAGGCTCGCGCCTGGTTGGAAAACCCGCTCCCTGCCGTCGCCTTGATGCTGCGACCCTGACCTGTCGCTTATAGGTAAGAACATATGGCTGCAACAGTGAACAGCGTGGATGAGGTAGGATATAATAGTAGTTTGTAGGAGTTTTAGTATAAAGCTACCACTAAATCCAAAGTCTACTACTCCACAAACGACTACTATATCGTACTTCACTCTATTCATTGTTGCAACCATATGTTCTCATTAATATTTGTATTAAATCTCATGTCTAAATATTTTTTATAATAAAATATGTTCTCTACTGAACTACCAAATCTAAATTTGGGGAGTGATGCGCCCCAAAACACTTATCACCTTATAGAAAATTTGTGTAATAAAGCACAAAACAATCAGTGATACATTATATTGAGATCGTCCTGATGAATCCAAATCATCTCGTTTGCTTCAGGTTATTGTTTTGCTGATGATTGTTGCCGGAATACTCACGGAGAACCCAACAATTGCACTAGTCGTGTTTCTGCTTGTAGTAAGTGTCACTACGAGGTTTCTTGAAACCAGAGCGTCTTGTCTAGGCCTTGGGCAACATCACATACAACGAGAAAATATAATAACTCGTAAGAAGCCTCCTGCAGTGTGGCCAGCTGCAGAGAAAAAAGTTTGGGGATAGGGGCCGCCTCGTTCGGTACACTTTGTTGACGGAGGTGTTCAGTTGGGGTTGCACTACGTAGAACAGTCTCGGCCGCTAGCTTTTATTGCGGCTATTATACTCATGCCACTTTTATGCTTTTTTGAAAATTATTCAAGTTTTTTACTATTTATTTTAATTTCAGCTCCTCAAAGTGATTTTCTTGTTTGTGAGGGCTGGCCTTGATGTTTATAATATGATTACAAAGGAGGAGAAACGACAACGTAAGATTTCCCACTTCGAATTATGTGAACCGTTCGGAGGTTTTTTCGAGCATTTGCGCAACTTCAGTTGCAATTAATGCTTCAGTTCTCGCGTAACAATTTTGTAGCATCACTCGTTTCCGTTTGTCTTCTACAGTCTGGACAGCCACATCAATTTCCTGCTTTGGTTTGGCTCTGTGGAGAGACAACTAGACTATCCAGTTCAGAGAGAAGCCAAGTTAACGTATATACCAACAACATTTTTTTCAGAATTCCTCAAAAACTCGGGCGCGACCGCAGATTCCAACGTAATTCTTTATTACGTTGTGTTTGGAGCGACAGTTGTGATTGCAGTTATACGTGGGCCTTTCTCGATTTTTCTCGATTCGAAGTCGATTTTTTGTTTAATACAATTCAAGCGCATTCAAATGCATACAATGTCGTATTCAAAGATCACCCGACAAGATGCAAAATCATTAGTTCCAATATTTACAGCCCCATCGCAATCACAGATACTTTACGACAACTAGAAGTAGGGGTTTTTCTTTCGAATTCAAGTGAACGACACGAAAACTGTTCACCACCAATATCCTCAGTTGTAATTTGCCGGATAATTGATTAGTCTGTGAATCCATTCTGTGGCCATTCGCATTCTGTCAAGTGGTGCTTTTGAATAATTGAGTGAACTGATGAAAAACGAAGGACAGCAGTCATGCTAGAGCTTTTATCTCCAATAGAAGACACCTTCTAAACCCAAATTCATAGGCTAGAAAGTGGATTACTTTGTTACAATAAACAGGCGTTATTAACGGAATCGAACCTAGATTTCTTGAGTTCTACTGTAATGTCGTTCATTTGTAATACGTTCCTGGGCATAGTTCAAAGCATACCCTCCAGCATTTATCTCATCCCCATAGCTTTGTTCTGTATCTTTTTGTGCTCCTTTTCCGTAAGTAGTTCAATGTTGAGAGCGCAAAATATTAGATTTACGGCGTCATAACTGTAGAATAGCGTGACGGGTTTTGCATCATGGATTCTGTTTTGTTTTCATTTTCACGCACTAGGAACAAAATTTTCGGCAAGCTGTGTTTTGATATCCTCAACTCTTTAACGGTTTTAATAATTTCGCTATTTTGTGACTAATGCGGAAAAGGTGCAATTTTCAGTTTGTGTGTTCATTCTGCTTGGACTCTGGAGATTGCGTGTGGCATGGGTGGACAAAGCAGCAGAAGAACAAAAGAGCAGTCAGCAGGCTCCAGCATGATCGAGTGTGTACACAATTACTTAGTAAAGTGTTTGATCTCATTCAATAAATATTTCTGGTCAAATAGTGCCACAAGTAAATATTTCTGGTCAAATAGTGCCACAAGCGGTACGCTATAGGGAGGGGTGTTCCCAACCAGCCTGCTTGTAATTTTCGCCAACAACATTCTACGTCTGCTCTTGATGTTACGTATAATATGAACAGATATGGCAAGAAAATATGGAGACGTATGTACCTCTACTTCGGTAGGAGGTAGGACGCACTACTGCCAACCGCATAGTCGATCATCGCCTGGTCTAACCAAGACTTCCATCCGGGAAAATTGATACCAGACTTGTCCGGAACGGTAAAGACACTGATTTGGTATAGCGGTTGTCCCACACAAGTCACTGCATAGAGCAAATAGGCACAAGTCGTTGCATAGACCTCAGCCGTTTGAATGGAGCCCGAATGTGGCGGCGCGTCGTTGATGGTATTGATCAACACCTTTACCTTCATCTTTATCGTAATATCTACTTAAGATTGCGATATTTGATTAAGACATTTCACGAAGAGCCACAGGTATGTGCGAAACTGGGCTTCTGTGCAAAAATTGCCTGTGACGCTGAAAAATCCAAATTACAACTGAGGATATTGGTGGTGAACAGTTTTCGTGTCGTTCACTTGAATTCGAAAGAAAAACCCCTACTTCTAGTTGTCGTAAAGTATCTGTGATTGCGATGAGGCTGTAAATATTGGAACTAATGATTTTGCATCTTGTTGTGTGATGTTTGAATACGACATTGTATGCATTTGAATGCGCTTGAATTGTATTTTTTTACACAATTACTTGATAAAGTGTTTGACCTCATTTAATAAATATTCTGGTCAAATAGTGCCACAAGCGGTACGCTATAGGGAGGGGTGTTCCCAACCACCCTACATGTAATTTTCGCCAACAACATTCTACGTCTGCTCTTGATGTTACGTATAATATGAACAGATAAGACAAGAAAATGTGGAGACCTATGTATCTCTACTTCGGTAGGAGATTGAACGCGCTACTGCCACCCGCATGGTCGATCATCGCCTGGTCTAACCAAGACTTCCGTCCGGGTAAATTGATACCAGACTTGTAGGTATATAGGAAGGCAGTCACTCTTTCCTCCTATCGTATCGGAAACTATTCTATAGGAGGACGGAGTGACTTGTGCTCTGCCGAGAATGTGCGAGATCTAACAATAAGGCTTTCCTTCAATAGCAATCTGAAAGTTGGTCCAAGGTGATGGCAAGTGAGCCGTTCGTACCTGCCACCTCTTGCGAGCCATCAGAACGAAGAATCTTCATGCACTTCTGAGAACCTATAGGATATACAAGGACTTCAAAGATTTATCACGGTCTCCCTTCTGTTGGATAGATTACACCCATATCTTTTTTAGGCTATTTGTTTTGTTTACGCTGCATTTCGGCTTACGTTTACCAACGGCACTGTACATATGGGAGTTTCTTATAAGACGAAAATCGCTGGAATGTTGTGGAAATTCTCCAGCAGTCCTACAGTCAAAAAAAGCCAAGGATTGGTGATTGTATCAGTGATAAGAGATGCAGAGGATCCATTTCATAAATCGCGGAGAGATTGCAGAACTGCATATAGCTCATTGATTATTGAGGACACCGAAAGTTTGCTATGTGACAGTATAAGGGAAATTATATTCAAGGACTGGGCCCGCGTGGTAGAGTGGTAAGAGGCGCTGCTGAAACCTACACGGTCGAGCGATCGATCCCGGCCCGAGTTAACTAAGCCTTCCATCCCTCCGGGGTCCGGTAAATTGGTACTAGACTTGATTGTGAAGGTAAAAACACTGACCTGGTATAGCGGCTGGACCCCGTAGGTCATTGTATAGGCTAAATACGCATTCACTATGCCTCTACGACTTGAATGAAACACGAATGCAGCGGCGCGTCCTCAGGGGACTGATCAACGCCGGCACCTTTACCTTTACCTTTACCTCTATATTCAAGGACTAACGTGGAGACTCAACAAAGCTCAGCCCTTTTCTGGATCTTTACCAGCCTTTCAAGGTAAAGGTAAAAGCGAGGGCAAAAGTAAAGGAGTCGATACTGATCACTCCACTGAGGACGCGTTTGGGAATGCGAACAATTCAGAAAAAGCTGCAAAAAACGGTCCGGTGGACAGAAGATCCGCACTGAATCAATAAAACAGTAAGAGATAACGTGTTCGGCTTTCATGAATTCCCTCAGGACGCGCCACGCATTCGCCTTCCATTCAGAGTCGTAGAGGAAGAGGATGATGGGTACAAACCAGTATGCGTATCTGGTACAGTGGTAAGACGACCCGCACGGTCGAATGATTCCCGGGGCCTTCCATCCCTCCGGGGTCGGTAAATTGGCACCAGACTTGTCTGGGAAGGACTGACCTGGAGTGGCCCCCGCACAAACCACGCATTATGTTTATCTTCTCATATATTTCTGGTGTCAATTTAGCCGACTTCGTAGGAATGGAAGGCGTGATTGGCCAGTACGAGGATTGATCGTTCGACCATGCGGGTTTCAGTGGCGCCTCTTATCACTGCATCACCCGGCCCATAATCTGTCGAGGTAGAATTATGAGTTTGTCGACAGCGTTCCGACCATCCGAGCCAGACATCTCGTACTGAACGGTGTTCTCTGAACACGTTGAAATTTCCTTCCAATGTGCCGATCGATTAGTCTGGTGCGGTATATGGGTCAATCCCAGTTGCGCATTGCATGTCACTGTCGTAACCTCGAAACCGGTCAGAGCCGAATTTCCGCCGTTCCAGTGGCCACAGCCTGAACCCGTCACTTCAGTCCTAAGCTCTCCTCTGCTAATAGCATCGCATGGCGTTCGGAAACTCGTTCATCTTTTGCCTCAGTCGATGGTGTGGTTGAATGCGATTCTGTTTTCGACAATTATTATAAAATTTGTGTATTTTGTTTTTTCTTTCAATTTGTGCCACACCTTTACGAAATGCATATTCGCATAGTGTTGTTGTCCAAATCCACTATCGTGGGTGGTGGCAGAATCACGAAATGGTCGCAGTCTGAAAACTCCCATTCATACAAATTTCTGTAATACCGTCCGTCGCAGCTGATATCGAAAATAATCGCCTGGAGTTACTCTCATCGGATGTGCTATCCGATTTTACATAAGGTGTTAAATGGTTCATATTTATATAATTATATGATTATAATGATAGTAATAGGCAGCATTTCACTTATTGCATTCCAGCGGTAGAAGATTATTTCTTTCAATTTCGTTCAAATATCGCCTAAGGGGTTTTTCTGGAGTGCTGATCACAAATTTGCCATCTGTTTTCCGAATTGCGACCGGAGACCTCCCATATCGACTACAGGGTTAGCAGGTAGGATGGTCCAGCTAAAATCACCGATTTGGATGAAACTTCGCTTAAAGTGTTTATTTTGCATGCTGATAACGACTCTGACGTTTGTTTTTCGAATTTCGGTCGAGGACCATCCATAGTGCTAATTTGGGCGGTCTGGCCAAAATCACTGTCTTGGCTGAAACTCCGTCTTGTAGGGTTATTTGAGATTCTGCTTCCGAATCTGATGTCTTTTCGCGGGTTTACACCGATTTCGGCAAATTTTGGTGGGTACCTCCTGCGTCTTACCCATGCCCCGCCCCCTTCAGGTCGAAGCGGTCGAAGCGGCTACCCTCGGAAGTCATTGCATAGACCAAATACTCATTCACTACGCCTCTACGATTTGAATGTAACATGAAGGCGGCGGCGCTCCGCCAGTGGACTTATCAATGCCGTCAGCTTTACCTTTGACCATTGACCGTTGGTCGTGCCTATTTTTTTCGCTTTTTCTTGTTTTTCAATCATTTCTTCGCATAATGAGCTCAAAGTCTACTATGAATTGGTCTGGTTACAGTCAACATAGGTATTCGAGAACTCGCGTTGGTATTCCCGTTTCACCTACAAGTTCGGTAAGGTAAAGGCACTTACCGCGCACAGCGGCTGGCCGCACAACTAATACCTTAGGTCAAATACACATTTACCATGCCTCTACCGTTCCTAATGGAAGACGAAGGCGTTGCGCATACTTACGATTGCGATAGATGAACAGCACGGGCTCAGCGATGACCGAACGCTCAACCGTTCAGATAGTAGTAACGATTCTTTCCACTACACTACACGCCCTCGTCCAAATCCAATTGTAGATAGGTATCATGCAGGGACACACAGCTGAGACGGCAGTGGAATGAGAAAGCTGAAGGCTGACCGATCATCGTTCTAATTACCTAGATTGAGACCATTTGCTGGGGGAACACTTTTTTCTCCCTATCATTTTCCCTTCATTGGAATTTTCGCAAGGGATCCGCTATTTCCATGACCAGCGGATCAATTTTGCTTTCTTATAAGTATACCCTCTACAGCGTCTTCGAGTTGTTAGAAAGTTGTCCTATTTCATTCCTTTCATGTTTGTCACTTTTTTGTATTGCTGACCTAAGTACTCAATCAAGAGTTTCTTTCTTTGGCAGACATTTGTTCGCAGTCTTTTTCCGGTTACTGATAGAACGCGCCCACCGTGTTCTTAGCTATGATCGAATATTTGGGAGAAGTTCCCTCTATTGAATTTTTGTATCTATGTACATGATTTTATATTCTCATATGAGGGTAGCGTGTGCATTTCAGATTCTGACTTCCTTTATTCATAACACAATAAAAACAAATAAATGGCCAATAAGGTTATAATGGTTGAGCACAATTCTTTACTGGAGCGCTGGCAAAGGTTTGCACTTAACCAAGATAACCCTATTGGTTATTCATTCGTTTACCTTGGGTTATGAATAAAAGAAGTCAGAATCTGAAATGCACGCGAACTTTTGGGTCACCCTAATATTTTTACCTATTCTCTGTGTGCAGAAGACTAAGAACGTGGAAGTTGCCTTTTCATTTCGCATGCTTTTTTGGAACCCTTACTTGTTCTCTTTTACTATTATTTCGACTCCTCATAAGAATGAAATATTGAAATGGATGTAAATGAGCAATGATTTCCAAGGGCGCTCGAGGTGCAGTAGTAGAAAGCGCTACTGCCATCTGCGTAGCCGAGCGATCAATCCCCCATCCATCCCTCCGGTCTAGGGCCAATTGGACCTCTTTGAGGAGATGAAAACACTGACTTGAATAGTTGCTGGCTCCCTAAGTTTTTGCTTGGATATGTATAGGTATAGCCAAATACCTATTCTCTATGCCACTATGATTTTGAAAGGTTGACGAATGCGTGGCGCATCCTCAAGGGATTAGCGAGCGCCGACCACTTCACATTTACCTATATAGGAGAGAATGACATTAGAAATAGGTTTATCAGAAGATTCAGGGGAAAAGCTAGGTTCATCGAAGGATCCGGCGGAAAGGACTCTTTTGAGGGCTCGGTGACCAGGCCGATGAGGGGGAAGGACACCTTTGGCAGCAAAACTGCCCTTTGAGTGCTTTGTTTTTCTCAATTCCTTTATTTCTCTCGATTCTTCTCTCAATCAGCTCGTCCATGCTTGTGACATTTTCAGGTTGGTTATTTTATTGCAGAAACAAATCTTCAACATTATTTTATCTGGAACAGAACTGTTGATGAAACAAAACTGTTGCTGTTTCCCTGTCGTGGACTTTTTTATGACGGATTATTTACTCAGGGTTTGTTGCGGATCAGGTGAAGGAAAATATAAACTGGCTTTCCTTCATGCCCCGCGCTGCCTCTTGCACCTTCTCCTTTATCATCTACATTACACTGTTATCATTATCACTATTATTTGAATACGCCATGTAGCAGAAATGTGTGGGATCAATAATTTATGAAAATATGGAAGGAAGAGCGATGAAGAATTTGAGCCCTACATGCTTACCTCAATTTTCCTCTATTCCCTCCGTACATTTCTCGTGGAAACTGGCCATTTTGTTTTGGGGATTTTCAATGAAGGAAATCAATAAAATTTCTTAGCTAAATTGCTCGCTAATAATCTCTTGTCAAAGCGGAGATCGTCGTGAGACGTGTTTACCAGTGTTTGCGAAAAACTGCCAAATCAGCACCGACCTTGAGATGTAAACATCGTACCGCTGTGTGCGAGTTCAACAGAAACGATTTCTCGATTAACCGATCGCGCCTCATTTCAAGAAGAAGTGTTCATATAGCGACTAGACATAAAAAGCCGAAAAAAAACAAAAATGTTTCAAGTGATCAAGAACCATGTTCCACAGTCAATAGCATTCCTCATAAGGTGTTCAAGAGAGGTGTTTATACTAAAGTTCCCGACTGTGTTGAAGAAAGCATAACCTGAAATTCTATTTTGCTTATCGCGTTTTTGCTGGCTACGGTACGTATACCAGAATTTAGTGTTGCAATTTGTTGCGGTCCAGCGGTCAGTTAAGATTTTTTCAACCAAACTTGACTGACCCTTGGCCGTGGTTGCTACCCGAGGCGATCACCACTATTAGTTCAACGTTGTGATTTGTTATCCGAAATCATACGCAGAATTTTCCTGTTATGGTCACCATTCGGCTGAAGCTGTTGACCAGTGGAGTCGATAAGGAGAGGAATTGACATGTTTCCTGGATTTCCATGAAGAATAGAGTGGAGAGTAGAGAAAAAGGAAAGAGCATTGGAATCTATCGAGTCAAATGAAGCTTAGAAAACGAATGTTAAACCGGTGACCACATTTATAAATCCCAAATGGGCAAAAAAGGTGCAATCACTAGATCTGCCTCAGCTTAGCTCACGGTAACCCTAAAAGCTCGAAACTATGCTCACGGAAGCATCCTTATGAAAGAGAGCTTCACCACCGCGGTAAAAGTAGTTAGTTTATCAATCTTACCCAAGGCTCACAAAACATTTCTTCCGTTCGGATTCAAGAGAAAACGGTACCATGACAGCGTCTGGCCACCGCAAGTCGTTGTATAAATATTCTCGATAGGCAGTAACAATCCTTATCCGATTCGATTCTGAATGGGACACGATTGCGTGGCGTGTCCTATGGACACTGTTGAATATTTATTTATCTAATTATCCTTACATCCACCTGGACGTGCATAGATCCAGAATTAGTAACGACACTAAAGGAACTAAAGAAGAAAAGAACTACACTACACAGCAAAGATGTAGAAACAGAAAACGAAACCTTAGGACTAACAAGAACAAGAAGAACACACATTATAGTAATTAAAAACACCGATTAATCTTAATATTTAACTACATAAATCACTCAATCATCATAGATGGGTTATTACATGTTCTGGGCAGATAGGTATAAACTATGCTGACGGCTATAGATATAGGGTACCACGGTTGAGTAAATATATTTTAAAACAAGAAAAAAACGAATATTGGTCCCCTTACCTCACTTTACCCCTAAGCTATTGCACGACATCACACGCGTGGTGCTTGAATTCTTTCTTCCAACTCATGGGTTTTCTAGCGGGACGCTGACGATCATGTAGAGTGCCCGTCATTTCTCACATGATTGGAATTCCACTTTGATTTCTCTTTTATTTTCTCTTCTCTCTTCTTATTCTTTACTCTTTCTCTCGGAGGCAGTCATTGCTATAGACACCAGTCATTACCACGACGACAAAAAAGCTAGCCAGATGAAGTTATTTCAAGGAAATGTTGCTGCGAGTTATCAGCAGGTCACACCGACGAATAAATTAAGCAGCGGAACAAAATCAACAGCGACCAGAGCAATGTGGCTTTTTATTTGGAACTTGAATCACTCCACAAACAGATAACAAATTAACGAAATATAAAAGGCAGCCAGACCAACAGGGCTCATTTGAATTGCTCTGCTCTTGAAGCATCTCAAAATTTTTCGATCAATGTCACTCGAATTTTGTGGAGTATTTGTGATAATCGCGTTTGCAATTTTCAACAATTACACACCACCTTCTACTTTTTTGAAAATGCTTTTCTCCCTGCAGGCTTTTGTGGTCTTTCTTAGGAAAATTCTCCCACATGACATCTGTTATCGAGAGAAAGGCTGCCGTACCTTCAAAGGATTTATGTACTTCTTCCATTTATTCTTGAGTTTTCACTTTCATTACGCCTCTACCATCTACCGTGTTTCCTATTCTTCGTGTCATTCTTCAATTCTCAAACGAATATTCGATTTGCGAACTCGTCTAACTGATGTGCATTTAGTCGATGACTTACCCAATTCACTAGATGTCTTCCTACTCTATCGTGAAGGCCTTTCGGCCGCTTGTCGGGTGGATCTTCGGTATAACTATTCTCTTCACATCGCTATTCGGGTCCTATATTATATCACTGTAAGGCCATTTTCTAGAATTCATTATAATCAGCCTGTTGGCAAGAAACAAATCTGAGCGTTATTTCAGATTTTTATTTCTTCTTGTGCTCGGTCGTCACAAGGCATGGCGCGATGTGATGGATCGTTCTGTCAGCTACTGGATGATGGTTCCCATAGTGAGCTGAATTGTTTCTAATTAATATTAAAATTTTAATTAAATGTTTCTAATGATAATTAATTTAATATTTCATTAATTCTGACATTTAGATGCTATAAATTATCCTCGCTTTCAGGGTTTCCTGGAAATGATATTCGGCATGCGGGTGCGAGTTTCAGGAGACGAAATCGACTATCATGAGCCGGCACTGATCATAATGAACCATCGCACCAGGTCTTCATACTCGCTTTCTTTCTTATTTTTTTTCTAGCCGTTTTCTTTGTTTTTACTTTTTTAATTTTACTTCTCTTTTTCATTACATTGATACTGCTTCTGTTATGCTTCTCATCCTTCTCACCAAGATGTGCAAAAATGGGAAAGAGGGGTATTCTCTTTCTCTTACGCTACCGAAATTGTAGGTTGACAGTACCTTTTGTCTTGTAATAAGGTAATCCCTAGTTGTAAGACTTCTTCCATGCTCTTCTACTTTTTTGTCATTCTACAGTTTCCGTTTTATTATCCTTAAACATAACGGTAAGCAAAGTGATTGAGCGGGTGCTCTGACTACAGTACGAGCTACACCTGGTGGATTGATTGGAAGGTGTAGCACTGTTTTGCGTTACCCTTGGGGCACATGGTGCAGTGGTAAGAGGCGCTACTGACACCTGCACGGTCAAGCGATCGATAGGCCAACCAAAGCTTCCATCCCTCTGGTGTCGGGTAAATTGGTACCAGACTTGTCTGGCAAGGTAAAGACACTGACTTGGTATAGCGGTTGGTCCACACAACTCATTTTATAGGCCAACCCCCCACCCGTTCAAGGTGCCTCTACGAATGGAAACTGGTCAACGCCTACCCTTTACGTTTACCCTTACCCAAGGGGAGCGCATAATGAAAGTCGTCCGCTTTTCAGTGATCGTCTTTAAACACGAGTTGGAATCCGCTGTCTCAATACCCGCGTCCGTAGCGGGCGATCACGAGAGCGTGTGCCCATTGGCCACATTAATTGTCCAAAATTTATGATGTATTGTTTGTACATCTATTGTTCAGACTTGACTGGATGTACATGTGGTCGGCACTATACCAAATGAATCCATGGCTGATCACCTCCAACAAAATCTCCCTCAAAGCGCAACTTCAGAGCCTTCCCGGAGCCGGTTTGTGGACGATTTTGATGTGAAAGACCTTCTTCGAAGAGATTCCCATTTAGGATTCGGAATGTCGGCGGCACAGTTCCTGTTTCTTCAGCGAAATAAGGAAAAAGATGCGACCACATTTGATGATGCGGTGAACTACTACAAAGCGATGGGGAACAACTATCAAGTGAGCAAAGAATGGGAGATGGTTTTCGACTGGAAAAGTTGCTGTCTTTCCAGATCCTCATTTTCCCAGAGGGTACGGACAAATCTCCCTGGACAACCACGAAGAGTTCAGAGTTTGCCAAGAAGAACGGTCTGAAAGATCTTAATCATCTCCTGTATCCTCGTGTAGCCGGATTCTACCATTTGCTCAATAAAATGAGAGAAGGTATCGTTCGGCCCCATTGGGTTTTTTGTTGTTTTAGTATTGAAAATCCCAGGAATGGTATACCTATAATAACGGCACAAGACCTACCTGGCCCGATTCTCCACTTTTTCTTTGAATTTTGGACTCTTTCTCGTCTTTGAAGCAAATGATTCAAAACGTTCGGTGGACACGAAATTCATTCAATTTTTCAGAGAACTACATCACCTACGTCTACGATATCACCATAGCGTATCCGTACAACATCGTTCAGTCAGAGGTGATTCACTTTTGTTTCACTACACATCTATATAGGGCGTACTGGTGAGAGGCGCTATTGAAACCCGCATAGTCGAGCGATCGATCCTCGCCCAGGTGAACCACGCCTTCCATCCTTCAATGGTCCGGTAAATTGGTAGCAGACTTGCCAAGGAAGCTGAAGACACTGTCTTATGCAGTGGCTGGCTCCTACCCCCTGTATACCAACGTGTCGAACGACAACGCGGTGCAAGCGATTTTCGAACTTCTCACCGAGCACTGCGCGGGTATAAACACCTATGGGCTTTCAATACATAACATCATTGACCTTCTAAAGCAGTGTTTGAATTGTTCCATCTTTCGTTGGGCAGGTAACTACTACAAGCAAATTCGGGGTCTTGCCATGGGTCAAAGGTTAGCCCCTACATTGGCTGTCGCTTTCATGAGCCGCATAGAAAGTCCTGTACTAGAAAGGCGCCCTATCATGTACGTGCGGTACATAGACGACTGCTTCATCGTCTGTTCCACCCAAAAAGAGATGGACGCCTGTTTTGAAATCCTGAACAAGCAAAACCCTAGCATAAAGTTCACTCGGGAAAAACCTAGTGAAAACTGGCTGCCGTTTCTTAATGTTCAGGTAAAACTAATCAGAGGATTCTACAGGACAAAATGGTACCGCAAGCCCTCCAATAAGAACATCTTGGTCCATTTTCGGCTGACCTTTCTTAGATCTAAGGCACCTTTCATACTCGGCAGCAGAGGAACAAGCTGCAGATTCCGCTAAGCCACTCTTTTGCTGAGCTTATCAGTCTTTGGGCAGTGTACAGGGCGCGCATGGTGTCATGGTAAGAGGCGCCACTGATTTCAACGATGCACTTGTAGTGTGAAATAGTCGCACAGCCGACGAGCGAACGAACGTCCCCGATTGGGTTTGCAGACCAAGCTTTCCATCAGTCTCACCGAGGTAGGATAACCTAAATGTAAAATTGAAGCTCAATCAATAATTAACGTCATTGATCGTTAGCTTGTCTGGGAAGGTAAAGGCACTGACTGGGTATAGCGATTGATCCCGCAATGTATAGGTCTAACACGTATTCAACATGCCTCTACGATTTTGAATGGAGCACAAATGTGGAGGGAGGTCCATAGGGGACTGATCAACGCCAACCCTTGTACTTTTATCATTATCTTTATCCTTGCGTTACCCTGTTTGCTGGAGAACAAGAAGCCTCTAACCGATTCATACCCCATTGCAGATGGATCTCGTACTGAAAGGCACTTGTCCACGGGAGGTGCATTTCCACGTAAAGAAGTTCCCCGTCAGCGTAGTACCACGAGCGGAGGCAGATTGTGGTCGATGGCTGAACGAGTAAGAGATTATTCGACTTTTTTGAAAAAAAGTGAACAAAAGTGTTATTTTTTTCTAGAAACAGTGTCCTTCGCCGTGGTATTTTGCTTCTATCACAGCGTTTTTGGGGACTATAACCATATACATTATAAATATTACGTACTAGTTTGGTAGTAAGATACTCGAGAGATCTACCACTCGAGAGGGGTTCAAACCAGCATTGCAGGCCTTTTCTAGGTTCCGGAGTTTTAACCCAAAGTATAGTACGTTATGAATTCCTGTCTTATTCCTTTTAAAAATTCTTTTCTTTGTAATGAGAATCAGTTTGCTTTATTATGCCTTATTTAGCTACTATTTTGAATGATGCGTGAGTCCTGCAGCGCTGAACTCCTTACTTGAGTCGAATCGTGTAAAACAATAAAGGAGAAAATAAAAATAATCAAGTAATGATTGTGACGGACCCCAGTCAATATCTATGTCGCAACCCACCACAATGATATTACAGGCGATGGTTGCTGAAGGAGTCGGCCCTTGAGGAGTACTACTCGGAGCCAAAACCTTTCCAAAGAAGGTTCCCAATTGAGAAGGACCAACAAGTGTGGAAGAATGTGAGCTCTTCCGAGCCAAAACGATGGAATCGTTAGTCAGTACTGATCATTTCAGACACGAGAACCAGGGAAACTTCGGTTCATCAAACGATTTAGCTTCTATTTCTGGGTGTCCGTCGTCTCAATAGTCATCTACCACACTTCCTTCCTTCGCCCGTTGCAGGTGGGTCTTCTATTTCTTGATGCCGCAGCCAGCAGCGGAACTTAGGTTGTAAAATGGTGGCGGTGTCACTTTTCCCTACGAGACCACCATACGCTGGCTATGGTGGCGTGAAATAAATTTTGAGAATGAGCGCGCACATGTAATATGATGTTGTCCCAATACTGTCAGCTGATTACTCTTGATCGTTTAATTAGTTTATTAAAAACGCCTCACTTTCTTTTTTGTTGTTGTCTGATCTCCACAGAGAGGCTGCGTTTTCAGGTTTGCGCCATGTACTTCGCGCTCGCATTTTTTGTCATCAAATTCGGCTATGCCAGTCTCGATCGATGTGTTCTCCATAGGTGGAAGCGCTCACTACAAACGCCA
Source organism: Nippostrongylus brasiliensis (assembly GCA_030553155.1). NCBI lineage: Eukaryota > Metazoa > Nematoda > Chromadorea > Rhabditida > Heligmosomidae > Nippostrongylus > Nippostrongylus brasiliensis. The sequence goes on along the minus strand of CP130736.1, from coordinate 30,796,793 downwards.
TGAATCTCCGTGAATCTGTGCATTTGCCATTCGCTATTTGTCTGTTTTCATAAATATACATATTCATATGTTCATGATACATCAAGAAGCTGAAGCACACTTTTACTAGTCGGTTGTGAAACATAACGAAAAAATTCGGAGTTGATCACTTTTCTAGGGACGCGCCATGCTCTTGTCTTCCATTCAGAAACCCTCGCAATTCATCGTAAAGGCTCGCTGAATACGTATTTGACTTATGCATGAGTTGCTTCGTTTCAGCACAAAGTCAGGCCAGAAAGAAGTATTTATAGAGGAAGCACCGGTAACAACTGCTAGTATGGTAGCCCCGTTTTGAGGTTGCCTTACTTATTGAGATTTTTTTCTTCCGTGAAAATCGGAAGCAACGGGAGCAAATGGTGTTCTCTAGGTGCAATGTCTGGAGATTACGGTGAATGGGATACCGAAGCCCAATAATCCTCGAAAAAGTTCTGTCCTGCGATTATTTTGGAGACATCCTTGGCGGTGTCGTGTGGGTAGCGTGTTCAGCCCTGCTTCCCCTACGGTATTCAATCGGGAATCGGTTTACAACTTAATACTATCCGAACTTAGCAACGTATGGATCGATTGCCTGTGCGGCACAAACAATACATATATGCAACAATAACACTTCTATCAAGTACGAGTTGCCGAGCCAATATGTCACTGGATGCCACTAGGAGACCACCGAGAAGACGTGCGTGCTACACACGACCGCTCAACAAGCGCATGTCGGGCTTCACTCGTGCAATGGGTTGCACAAGTTACCAACGCTTGGGCGAACTTGTGCTTCCTTCATTGGAATCCTTCGTACGAGCGTATCAGATGCTGCAAGCGTCAGTACCAAATGTGCGCAAAAAAATTTTGTCGTAAAATTTTTTACGAAAGTTTTTTACGACAAAATTTGTCGTAAAAAGTCGTAAAAATCGTAAAGTATTCTTTTCTGCTGAAACAGACAGCTTAATGCACCAACGCGGCTAAAATAAACGTTACTGAATTCAAAACATTTATTCAAACTGGGTGTTGAATAAAGTATTAGGTTGGTAAAAAAGTTCGTGCCGTTTTTTTCAAACAACTGTTGTAAATTAAGTTCGACAGCTTTTGCGGAATACGACATTTGTTCGAAAGAGAATTATATGTTCTTTCGAGCAGTATATTTGGAAATTGTGACGAATTTGAATTTCAGTGTTCCTTCGGCTAATAAAGTGAGAAGCGAAAAAGTGAAAAAATAACCTCATCAACAACGATTTTTTGCTCAGTTCAAGGCTCATATAAATTGTGATGTACGGTTTGAAAGATGATAATTTTCTCTATTAGATAATATATTAGGTATTCTTATTTGTTCCGGTAATTACAAAGTTTTAAATCGCTGAAGTTCGACGCTCGCTAGGCAAGAATAATTTTCCGATAGTGCTCCTCGTTTTCTTAAAAACGATCAAGTTGAGTTCTTACAGTTTTCTGAATAGATTTTTTCGCTCTATCACGCGATATGCATATTTTCGAACAATACGCGATTTTAGATATTTTTCGCTAGGAAAGCATCTTAAAGTTTCGCAGTAGAGCAGACCTCCAATTTCATTCTTTTCACCAAATCTTATATAATATTAGCAAGAGGACGATATGCTCTGAGAGATGCTATACAAAGTGTATTGAACTGTCTTGGTCTTCATTGTTTCTTATGTCATCAAAGTGGAGCGTATAGTCCTCTTTCGAATATTACATGAGATTTGGTGAAATGATTGAAACTGGAGGTTTGCTTCGAATATTACATGAGATTTGGTGAAATGATTGAAACTGGAGGTTTGCTCTGCTATTATAAGAAACTTCAAGACGCTTTTCTCGCAAAATTTTAGAAAGTCGAGAACTGTCTAAAAATAAACATATCACGTGATAGAGCGAAAAATTCTGCTCAGAAAACTGTACTGAAATCACCTCGGACGTTGAGAAGAAAACCAGGAGCAGCATCGGAAAAGTATTTTTGTCTTTCGAACGAGATATTTGGGGGTTTGATACTTTGTAATTTTTGAATAAACAGGAATAATTAATATGTTTTTTAATAGAGAAGGTCATCATCTTATAAACCATATATCACATTTTATTTAATCATCTGGAACTGAGCAGAAAAAAATCGCTGTCGATGAGGTTATTTTTTCACTTTCTCGCTTTTCACTTCACTAGCCGAAGGAACGATGAAATTGAATTTCATCACAATTTTCAGATATACAGCTCGTAAGAGCAGGTAACTCTCTTTCGGGTGCTGTGTCACGCTCTGGAATAGCTTTCAAACTAAACTTACAACAGTCGCTTGAAAAAACGGCACGAACTTTTTAAAACTCAATATGTAACTCATCTATTTACAGTGAACATCATTAACAAAAAACAGAAACAAATTCCACAGAAAACGACAATTACCAATCAAAACCAATCAAAGGCACACTAATCTTCAGAAATATTGTAGAAGTGCAGCGAAATTTGCAGGCGTGAGCGCCTTCCAATAGTCGCTCAAAACATGGCCAACTGGCGAAAAAACTCTCTATCTCAACTGACTCTGGGGGAGCACAGGTTTTAGCTCTGAAGTGAAAGTCGTAAAAATTTCGTAAAATTCCCAATTTTTTGTCGTAAAATCGTAAAACGATTTTTTACAAAAAATGTCGTAAAATTTGTAAAATCGTAAATCGTAAAACGCACACCCCTGGTCGGTACGCGGATGGTAGAACTTGAGAGCGAAGCTGACGAACGACCGACCAGTGCGAAGACAAGACTGCAAGACTGGCGACGAAACTACCGCTCCCTGTCCATGCAGCGCGTGCTAAGACACTCTTCGTTGCGGGACCGAGTTGATGGCCACGCAGAGCGTCCTTCATTCGTACACATACACACTGGTTTAGGTTGGACAGATTCGGCGAGTCATTTCAGATTTTCTAAACTTGGGTCGAATAGTCACGACTCGGGAATGCCGCCAACCTCCCATGGAACTTTGAATTGAGACCTATATCAATCGATAGATCTCGGAACACTGATTACAGATCTGTAGATCAAATTTGCAAAATGGGTCTCCTAAGCGATTTCTGGCTTGCGAAACCCTGCGTTGGGCGCGGTGTTGCGTAATGAGAAGGGCCGCTAGCACTGCCGGCAGCTGCGGCTGTGGCGCAGAGGTTGAGGTCTCGCCTCGCAGTGGTGGGGTCGTGGGTTCGGTCCCCCGTGGTGGCATTATTTTTGCATATGTTAGTTATAGTCCGTGCGGACCATAGGACGAGATCGAACTCGTTTTTAACACTTTTTCCAGCGAACGACTGATGGTGACTTTCACATAAGTCTCCTAGGTTACTTGAAGTTGGGAACGCATTTCAGCAAACACATTGTAATGGCGTGAGAAAACACAAATATTTACTCCTTCCTTCTAAACTTGTCCTAACCTTCATCAGCATTGATGGAACAACGCAAAAAAATGTGTAAAACAAACATACTGTTCACAAACTGCACATCTTATGCAGGCTGTCTCCATACAACCATTCATAAAGCACTCAACCGTACTAAAGTCGAATAAATAATCACCAGGGGTGACAAACGAACCAGGATGATCATCGACATATCCTGCCTTGTACCATGAATACTTCAAAAATTTGGAAAATCTAGGGGCGCAAAACATCCGATAGACTTGTGATATAACCTTCAATATGTTGTCCCTCTGTGTCATATTAAATTGCACATTGTTGCGCTCATGCTCGACAAAGAGCGATATCCTTTTGTAGAGCTTCTATAGTGTTCAATAGCCTTTGCTATCTAAACTCAAGAAATAAGCCTTCAGAGTAGAGAAGTAGAATTATGGAGCTCGCAAACATACTTGGTCGGGACTTACAGCCGAGGTGCCAAAGTACAATTCCTCCGCACTTTCTGTGTTTCCATCCTCGTCATAATCCCAATCCGCGTCGTTGTCAGTGGAAGCGCCTAAGCTTTAGGTAACGAATGAGTAAAAATCAATCAGAGAATTCAGAGGAAATGGTAGGAAAATGAAAATTTTCCAAAGTGCAGCAGTAAAAAGGAAGGACCCTCGCAGGTACAGCGTTTTCAAACTGTCTGTCACTGTCTTGCCATCGCCATTGAAAAAAGAGAACAGGCGACATACCGTCATTGAGCTCTGTGTAAACATTATGCTGGGTAGCTGCTCTGCTCTAGCTCAAGCGTTCCATCAGGTACCTGTGGCAGAAGGGCTTGAAAGCGCAGTGTCTCGCAAAAAAGCAAGTTTCACGGAAATCAGAGGTTTCTGTCCTATGGCGACGATATCAGACATACAGGAACACCCCGTTTGGAACCTGAGGCCGTTTGATAGGAGCATATAGAAAGCGCACGAACAAAAACCATATAAACATATTATTCAATAAACTAGCCACATTACTTAATACGTTCTCTGAGGGTTTTTGGGAAGAGTTCCAAAAATGTGGTCTATGAGAATAACAGTGCTTGCTAATAATGTTTCACTATAGCAGATAATGAGCTCAAACAAATTAGAAGAGCAATGTGTAACTTCGAGATTTTTGCAGGAACCTCTCGAATATTTCGAACAGACCCGGCGGTGGGGTTTTTCCTCCAGTTGTGAACGCATGAGGAACGATTAATTAAAGATTGAAGTTAATACACACCGGTGCAAAATTATAGGTTCCCCCCGCGATTTGTCCTTAAGTGTCCAAAGAACCTATTGAGGGGATCTAGTAACATTACTGTCATATTCCTCACCATCGAAAACCTAGATATAATAACTCTGGGCGGGATGTCTTGGCATTGTAAGACACTACAATTTTTTATTGAAAAATCAGAGATAGTGAGCGGTGCAGAATTATAGGTTCACTTCGTTAAAAAGCTGTCTGTTTTTAAAAATATGAACATTCAAGTTAAGTTTGGTACTTTGTTACATTACCTTTGTTATAAACAACATCAAGCATTCTATGTGGCATACTTCAAATAAGATTATCAAGAACAGTTTGTTCTACATGAGCCCAAGCATCAAGAATGGCGTTCTTCAGATCAGAAACCAAGGTGTAAGTGGTGCCGTTTTTGTAAGCATTGGAACAAGAATGCCCCACAAATTTTCGAAAGGGTTCAGATCTGGAGAACAACTGGGCCACGCTAAAAGTCGGATTCTGTTGGAATCGACCCAACTCGTAGTTGACCTCGACACGTGCGTGAGAGCATTGTCTTGCTGGAACATAAGATTGTGCCTACGAAATCTTCTCAAATAAGGGAGAAGGTGTTCTTTTAGCACATCCTGATAATCTTCGATGTCCATATTACATGAGACAAACCCCAAAGCAACAAGTCCATATCCGGAAAATGCAGCCTAGACCATAACACTTCCACCGCCAAAGTTGCGTCTTGAGAATACTCGTTTCTCCTTTCTTAGATCTCTCCAGTAGTGCTTGTAGTCGTCGGGCCCATCGAGGTTTTACTTGTTTTTACTCATCGAAAAAATATCACGTAAAAACTAGAAATGCTTTTCTATGCCCACGACTTATGGACGAATTGCGGGGTAAACCTATAATTTTTTTATATTTTGCAGCGGGGTGTATAAAGATGAAGTAATTGAGTATGCTTCCCTGATTAAGACAGCTTGAAGTAATTGCACAGAATGTCACTTCATTCACGTACCGTAAAGTTATTGGAGGCTTAGAAAGACTGCGAGATCAGCTGCGAGTGAGGCATGTGAGCGAAGTCAACCCGCGATCCACTTCAAATGACACCCGGAGTTCGCTACCACCTTTACCATTCCCACGCACATTTTATCGAGAGCCGCAGCCTGTTCCAGAAATAGACGGCAAGTTGCGAATTCTGTCGTCTACTGTTTTGAGTGTTCTCAATCAGTACAGACGACAACGAATGACAAACTTGTCGTTTGAGGAAAGACTGGGGTTCAAGGAGATGCGTGAGCTAAGATCTAATGGAACGTTGCGCGTCTCCGTGAGTGACAAGGGTGGAGAGTTCGTTGTGATACCTCAGTCACTTGACAGAAGTATCAATGAACTCCATTTGCGAGATTCCTCTCTTTATCGCTTATCCACCATAGAGGAATTCCGCTCACAATGTAAACGCTTGAACCGAGCTTGGATAACATTAGGACGATCTGCAGGATTAGACAGAAAGTTGATCGCTAGACTAAAGCAAGATTACCCCAGATGTCCTGTGTTTTACAGTCTTATAAAGACCCATAAGCTCTCCTCTGCAGATGTGCTTTCGATGTCAGCGACTACCTTCAAAATTCGTCCAATAATTAGTTGCGTTGGCGGACCAACCGACCGAATATCATGGTTTCTCAATAAGATCGTAAGCCAATTGCTAGCCATGATCCCTTCGCACCTGACCAATACGAGGGTATTTCTTGATCATCTACACAACGCACAATTACATCAAAATTGCGTTGTAGAGTCATTTGATGTCACCTCACTGTACACCAACGTCCAAAACGATCAAGCCTTACAAGCGTTGTCTGAAATGCTTGATAGGCACATTAACAACATCAACACATTTGGACTCGAGAGGAGCTCGATAATGACTCTGGTCAAAGAATGCCTGAACTGTAACATCTTTAAATGGTCAGGTGAGTACTACTCTCAACTAAGGGGTCTGGCAATGGGTCAACGCCTTGCGCCAGTTCTTGCAATATGTTTCATGAGCAGAATAGAAGAACCGGTGCTAGCTCGTCTGCCTTTGATGTACTGTAGATATATCGACGACTGCTTCATAATAACATCAACGCAGTCTGAAATGGATGAATGCTTTCGCATTCTTAACCAACAATCAGAGTACATCAGGCTTACCCGAGAGACGCCATCGAACGGTTGGCTTCCCTATTATGACACGCAGGTGAAGGTATCCGATGGCATGGTCAGCGTAAAATGGTATTGAAAGGGAAGCTCCAAAAATATCCTGATTAACGTAAAATCAGCTCACCCAGCTGCTGTTAAGCGAGCCGTTGTACGGAATATGTTTAAGACCGCTACAACAGTGTGCACGGGTGACGAAGAACGACGAGAATCAGAGATATTAGCTTCAACGATAGCCTCTCAGAACGGCTATAAGAAGTCCCCATACCACAGAAGAGCGACCACGGTCCAGCGCGTTCAACCCTTCCACGACCGGGTACCATTATGTCTCCCCTTTATCTCCGACGCATTTTCGTTTGCAATACAACGATGCCTTGTTCGTGCTCAACTTCAAGATGATGTTGTCCTTGTTAACATCCCCAGTGACAACATCAAACGTCAGCTAGTACGAAACAGGCTCTACGATACTGAATGCGTGTCGGAGAACTGCGTTGTTTGTCCTTACGGAAAGAATGGAGATTGTGAGAAAGCCGGTGTGGTATATGAAATTGAATGTAAGGGTTGCAACGGCAAGTACATTGGTGAGACCGGTCGTGTTTTGCTGACACGTATAAATGAACATCTGGCCAGTAAGAGAAGGGGTACCTTAACAGCCCCGCTGGGAAGGCACAGATATGAAGTGCATGACGGGAATGATTTTGACATCGAGCGCAGAATTCTATCATATGAGACCGAGATATCGTCTAGGAAAGCATTGGAAGCGTTTTGGATTTCCGCAAGGAATCCTTGTATGAACAAGCGAAATGAGTGTCTCTCGATAAGCAATGACTTCCTACCGTTTGCACCGTTTTGTGGGTTTCGGAATGACTGATATGTCTCAGTCGCATCTGTCAACCAGAGCTGGTTGCCACGTCGGCACCACTCTGCCGGTGGATCACGGGGTAAGTCATTTAATATCTCTAGTTTTTACAATTTCTTGGGGGAGATTTTTTCAAGTTGGTCAGAAATGTTAGGGATGGTTCGGCGCTTGGCCGGGCAGACCAAGGATGTGTAGCTTCGAACCACTTTTTAGGCCTCTGACGACGACGAACAGGTCGAAACGTTAGGCCGAATAAATCTGATCCACCCTACTAACCTCGTCCGGCACAGCAGCACACGATAAAGCTCGAAGTGTTTTGAAAGAATATCTTTGAAAATAACTGGAAGATTTCATGGAGCATCGCGCGCGACAATCAACACATAAGATTTATGCGATCGGATAAGATAGATGGTGTGTGACAGCTGGGCACTTCTGTTTCAGCGATACCCCTCAATTATTTCCGCTGATACAGGCTTTTCATGCATCAATCTCGAAAACAATTTTTCCTGTGTTTGCTGTTGTTATCGGCTTTTGAAATAAATTGTTCACAGAAGACCTAGGCAAATCTCAGTCCTTTCTTGTTCTTGATTTTTTATGCTTTCTTTTAGGAGCATTGGGTTTTTGCGACACGTTCAGCATGGAAAACCTTCATACTAATACTGGTATTCCGACCTAATGGACTGAGCACTTGCAAACACATTAGAAACACTATTATTCATTTTTTATGAAAGCTACTGAATAGGTGCGGCCTGCAGAATCCATCGTACACTATCCGCTGCGAAATTCCCGCGACAATGCGTGACTTCGCCATCTGTTCAAATGGAGAACGGAGGAGTTCTTGAGATCGTTCAAAAACCTTCGTCTTTTGTCTTTACTGCGATCTGCGATATCTATACAATCGTCCTCGATCGGCGCCCCGGTTCATTCATGAAATCCGGCCGGATCGATTTCTCTGAAAATTTCAACGACGCTGCTGTTTGTGTATCAGCGACTAGCGATACTCAAGTGTCTTCTCTCATGAAGAAGTTCGCGTGGACAAGTGGAGCTAACTCGAGTTGATTCACGAACAGCACGTTGCCTTAGCACCCAGCCAGCGCTCTTCATCCGACTCCACATGCTCTTGTAATTGAAAACACGTGTTATCGAACGACTAGCTGCGTTTCGTTCGCCTCAAACTTCTGGTACCGTTTGAACTCGGTCAGTCCGTGCTCCATCTTCCTTCTATCTATTTTCCTCCTTAAACGTCACGGTCTCTTTCCGATTATCCATAAGTTACAATGCTGCCTTATGAGACCATTATCATCCTCCGAACATTGCTGTTAGGATACTGAGAAGGTTTCCCTCTCTTTTTCAAAATTGTTTTTTCCTTCCTTCCACTCAACATTTTATAAACCTGTACATTGTTATCAACAACATCTTCCCACGAATCAGTTGAGATTCATAGTTACTCTGCTCCTACAGATTTCCTAGAGTTTCGATAAAGAATTCACGTTCAACTTACTTTTCGAGCGACTCTTTTTTGCTGAACTACTACGCTAGTAAATGGGTGGACATCAATTATGTAGAACGAATGCTAGTAATGAGTACCTGCGATGGACTGTAATATGCCATCAAAAATTTTAACTCTTTTTTAGTGCATTTAAGAGACTATTATATTAGACAAATCACTTTAGCCACGACGGTGTCCGGTTTTCTTTTCTTTTTTATTCATGCATCAGCCTGCAGTTCTGTCTTGTTTGTTTTCTCCTACATTTTCTCATTTCTCTTCCTTCCCTTCAGTTGTTCGTTTTTATGAATATCTTTGAATGGTGCTTAGAAGATTTCGTTACAGTTCGTTGTTTGCTGTTGCCGATTCTTTTCGTGATTGTGTTTTGTCAATTTCACATTTCGTGCCCATGTAATAAACAAACAAACCCTTTATATGACTCCCTCACACACTGTACGAAATCATTGTGAACAGAGATTGTCTTCCGTTTTCGCCGTTTAATCGTTCTGAATACATTGGAGAGTAGTGATCGGTTATAGCAAAACCCGACTGGACAATTGCGACTCATAGGTAAGATACAGATATCGCGTCGAAATGGCGATGAGGCTGGATTCATCGTACACCCGTCTGTCGTCCATCTCGTCGACTCTCACGAGACTCTGTCTCATCGTTTAGCCATTGTTCACCTTCATCCGCCGCATCAGAAAACCATCTTTCATCAACTGCTACTCACCATACGCAGCTCAGCTTATTGTAGACCAGCCACTCAGCGGCCTTCAGGCCGCCAAATCAACAAATGAATAGTAGGAAACATATATAAAACATTCATAATAACAAATTAAACGAGGAACAAAAAGCATGCAGCAAAAGACGGTGAGGAACCGGTGAAATACGTCGCTGGGAGTACGGTAATCAATCAATCGCGGCAGGACCCTAGAGTTGACAAACAGCGATTGTGGTTTCGCTTATTTACTAGTAGGATAGTATGCAGATACGTTTATTCACCTGCAAAGAGAATGGAAATCGTCTTTCGGCGCTCATTTCGGGTGCACGACTCTGAAATTCGCAGTTTCGAATTAATTGAGCGCCAGGTACAGTGAAGTGGGTGCCCTTCACAGTTTGTAGGGACTAGGCTGGAGTCGGTTACTACGTGGGTTTACCTGCTCTGAGTTGAAAGCCGACTAAGGACGCGTCGTCGCGTTCGTGTTCTATGTGGCATCGCAGAGGCACGGTGAATGCGTATTTGGCCTATACAACGACTTGCGTGGGCCGGCCGCTGTACATTTCAGTGTGTTCACCTTCCCAATGATGTCTGGCAGCTAGCTATTTACCTGACCTCTGTGGAATAGAAGGCTTGGTCAGCCCGGCGCGGATCAATCGTGCCAGCAGCGTGCCTACCAAGGAGGCCTGTTATCTCCAATCGAAAAACTTTTCCACAATGCAGAGGCGAGAGATTTACCGTGTTGCTGCTGGAGAAATGAGACATTGACTACTGCTCTGCAAAACAAATAAACTATCACATTACGAGTATTGCGTCGGAGACAAAGCAGTGTTCTCTGAGCAGCCACCACAATCATCGCCAAGTTCTTCGTTGTGAGCGGACGCTTCTTTTCACTTCTTTATCACTTCTCACCGGTACATCTTTCAGCGACTTCAGCCTTTTCCAAGCTACATATCTCATTTGGCACCTCCAATATCTCTTCGTCCACGGGATCTGCAGCGTCTGTTTCTGACGTCTCAGCCTGTTTCCTGTTTCCGTGCAGCTCATCTAGGTTCCTTCAAATACTGTTGAGGACTTCACCAATATCCACCGCGTATTTATTATCGGACATCAAGCTGCTAGATGGCGGTTGTTCCTCCCGTTGCTTAAACGCCTTCACAATCTGCATCATGGCATTAATCTGAGCGTTGATGTCTTCGTGACGCGTCATCCGAATGTCCTCAAATTCGGGTGCGACGGTTCAACGGGCGGCCGAACTTTATTCTAATTTCTTGAGCCTGCCTTCGAGCTCGACCCTTTCATCTGAGGTCACGTAAATTGGTACCAGTCTTGTCTGGGAAGGTGAAGCTGACTTGGGATCGAGCTCCCACAAGTCATTGCACGGGCCAAACACGCATTCACCATGTCTTTACGATTTGAATGGAACATGAATCCGGCGGCACATCCTTGGTGGGCTAATCAACGCTACCCTCTTACCCGTTGCACCACCTTGTCACTCATTCATCTTGCTCACGACGAGTTCAGGTTTGTGTCATAACTTGCTTATCATCTATTCAATCAACGTCAATGCTGATAGCTTGAAATTTGAGAAACTTATAATCAAGGGTGTACGGGTTTTTTTGGAAAAGCGAAAGACGGAAGACGGAACGGAAATCCCCAAAAAATGGCCGGAAACCGGAATACCGAATACGGGAACGGAAATAGAGTAAAATCAGATACAGCGCAGTGTTCTCTGAGCAGCCACCACAATCATCGCCAAGTTCTTCGTTGTGAGCGGAAGCTTCTTTTCATTTCTTTATCACTTCTCACCGGTACATCTTTCAGCGACTTCAGCCTTTTCCAAGCTATATATCTCCTTAAGCACCTCCAATATCTCTTCGTCCACGGAATCTGCAGCGTCTGTTTCTGACGTCTCAGCTTGTTTCCTGTTTCCGTGCAGCTCATCTAGGTTCCTTCAAATACTGTTGAGGACTTCACCAATATCCAAAGCGTAGTTATTATCGGACGTCAAGCTGCTAGATGGCGGTTGTTCCTCCCGTTGCTCAAACGCCTTCACAATCTGCATCATGGCATTAATCTGAACGTTGATGTCTTCGTGACGCGCCGTCCGAATATCCTCAAATTCGGGTGCGACGGTTCAACGGGCTGTCGAACTTTTTTCTAATTTCTTGAGCCTGTCTTCGAGCTCGACCCTTTCATCATCGCTCTGAGGTCATGTAAATTGGTACCAGTCCTGTCTGGGAAGGTGAAGCTGACTTGGGATCGAGCTCCGCTGGCTTGGGAAGTCATTGTACAGGCCAAATCACGTCTTTACGATTTGAATGGAACATGAATCCGGCGGCACATCCTTGGTGGGCTAATCAACGCTACCCTCTTACCCGTTGCACCACCTTGTCACTCATTCATCTTGCTCACGACGAGTTCAGGTTTGTGTCATAACTTGCTTATCATCTATTCAATCAACGTCAATGCTGATAGCTTGGAATTTGAGAAACTTATAATCAAGGGTGCACGGATTTTTTTTTGGAAAAGCGAAAGACGGAACGGAAATCGCCAAAAATGGCCGGAATTCGGAATACCGAACACGGGAAGGAAAATAGAGCAAAAGTCATCAAATTATTGGAAATTAGCCAAAAGTGGACCACAAAACCTTTCCATCAAGAAGCGAACATCGAGCAGTAACGGCTTCGCCCGATAACTACACGGGACCCGTATGGCAAGATTCCTGCGGGAAGATATTGTGGTGACCGTGGGCACCCTCTCAAACGTGTCTTCCGTGTTCCGCTCAAGAAAAGAGCGGAACGCGGGAACGGATTGTCCGTTACCGTACTCCCTGAAAACGGCCGGAAACCGGAATTCGGAATAATGTTTTTAGTGTTATTGTTTTTAATGTTATTGCTTTTCGTTTGCAGTACCAGCGCAGCCCCCCCCCTTTTAGAGCCACTTGGTGGCCGGCAGGCCGCTAAATGACTGGTATCTGGTAGTTCGTATCTGCTACGGATCGTTCTAATTCGTTTTCAGTGATCTAAATGAAATCAGTCAAAAAATAAGACCGAGCATGGATAATAAGAAAACCGTTTTAGCCGATGTTTGTCATGAAATGTTTCAATGGATACCCGATGCGATTGTCCGTTACCGTTACCGTCGACAAAAGGATTGCCAATCTTGAAAAGAGGTGTGGTAGAGAGAAATGACCCGTATAGAAAATTCCTTCCGTGTGCGCTCCGGAAAACACCAGGAAGAAAAAAGACTGCACTGTGGCAGGAGACTTTCTTCTGTTTTTCTCTGCCTTCAGAGATCGTTCAGAGGAAAACGTCGAAAACGAATTGCAATTCAAGAATTGCAAACAATGTGTTCGAAGTGACATCGTTTCTGTTCTTCCTGTTCGGCAAATGTTTCGCAGCAGTCGAAAAACACGGTCAGCTGTTTTGCTCGAGAATGTTTGTCCTCAGAAGCTTTGCACTGTTTCTGACTTTATACACGTGCTGGACTTCAGTCTTCTGAAGCGTTCCATCCTATTTCGTCTTTTAGCAGCAAAAAATGATCGCAATTCTGATATGCTTCATCGATTTGTGCTGCAAATTATTCAATTTGACTATTTTTAGCCTCTCATGATGATACTGCTTGCGGACGAGTTAGTTTTAGTGTGCTCGATTTTAATGCCCTCTGGTTGACCAGCTCCATCTCCTTAAGAAAGCATTTTGTAAAACATTACAAAAAGCAAGACAAGATTCCTCGACAGCCATGTTCGTTTTGTTTAGCCTTCTGTTCTTTTTAGTTTGACTAACCTTTCAAATGACTACAAATTGTGAATTTAAGAGCTTTTCAAGACAAGTTGCGAATTGAAGAGGTTTTTTCGTAGTTGTTTTGTACTAACCTCTTATATCTTTTAGTGTTAGCCCCTTCGCTATACCTCGATTTTCCAGCTTTTCCAATGCCGTCCTGTTTGCACTACAAGCTTATAATGAATACTTCGCTCTCTTTTTTTCTCTTCTCGTTTCTTTTCTTTTCTCCGTTTTCTTTTTTTAATGGAAATTTGCTTAACGTAAGCTGAATCTTACAGACGAGCGATGAAGAAGCTGAAGAAGATTATGAAGAAGGCACGATCTTCTTCTCCAGTTAACCTTCCAACGATAGTGGAGAGCGAAGTGAAGAAAGTGGTGAGTCCGATTAGGAACCATTTTCAAAGAAGGCGAAAAACATCGGAGCAATGTTGTTTCTTTAAAATGCGGCGCAACATCGGTATTGGACGCTCTTTTTTAGCCAAGCTTGGTGAAAACCTCGTTTAATACCTGCTTTATCTGTAGCTATTTCGTACCCCTCCTTTTTCTCATTTCCACTGCCCGCTTGAACGCTCTTCATCTATCATTACTTTCCTGTTCTCTGATCCATCTTACTCTTATTCTGTGAAATCACTGTGTGAAACTGTTTGTTATTGATTCCTCTTTTCATCAAGTACAATATAAACAGAACTGATGTCACCACCGAGTACCCTACCGAAAGCGAAAGTTGTGGATAATCTCCGTCACAAGTTTATGTTCAAAAAGAGGTGTATTGCTTACAATAACCGAATAGTTTTCAAGCTTCTCGTAAGTAGGACTGCAACTCGAGGTCCTAATTGCGAGCAGTTTTGACGGCTGAGAAAGCTAATTCTAAGTTGGCGGCGATGAAAGGTAAATATAAAGAAGCCATCAATTTCATGTTCCTATCAGATTGTAGATGCGCGATGATTTGTTTTTCATGTTTCATTACTTATTCATAGATGTAGAGCCAATAGAAACCAATAGAACCAATAGAAATTAGAAATAGAAATTAGTAGATAATGAAATCGACAAAAAAGAACTACAATACTCAGGAAAGATGTAGCAACAGAAACCTCGACAGCTGATAGGAACAAAACTGAGGTGACTCACGAGGCTGAGGATGGTTTTTCGACCGCGCGCATCTTGGCACAAATAATGTACTAAAGCGAAGCATTGCGCGACATTGTCGTGAACGTGTTAAAGCCCCTTCAGACTTTACTCCTGCCGCAGTAATGGTGACACATAGGGACCAGCGGCGCGCGTAGCTGCCCCTTTCATAGTTTCACTGCAGCGGCGCAGTTGCCGCAGCGCAACCGCTTTCATGGCTTTACTGCAGCAGCGCAGTTACTGCAGCGCAAGGCATGTCAAGCGTCATTCTCTGCTGAGGCAGCAAAATCCGTCGCACCATACATGACTCATACTTGATTCATACTTTCTTTCATCTTTTCGTATTGGTTTTACTTCTGAATGAGTTATGATGTTGCTGAATTTATGCTCACGTATATGTTTAGGGAGAGCTAGTTCCTTGTGACGTTACTTTGAAAATTTGTCTAGATCACTTTCATATTGTTGACTTCTCGCAGCCAGCTTGTGCTTGAGGGCTCTGAACATGTTAATTTTTTTCTTTCCTATATTTATCTCTTTTTTTCAGCAAGTCTTATACACTAACTCTTCCGGAGTTCCAATCTGATTCTCAAAGCAGCTAATCTAGCCCATGTTGACCGTTTTGGCAACATTTACTGAGATTTTTTGGGGCTTGCTATACACCTTCACCTACGGTAATTTCTCGGGGCACAGGCTTCTTGTCCTCCGTCGTATCCGTCCGGTTTGATTGTATTGCTCTTGTATTAGATGCCACTATACAAGGACGTATTACTGGTATGGAGCTTCGTTGTCCCCTACCGTAGGGCAGCTGCTTGCATGACGTGATATATTACCTCGTTACCTTCCTTACTCGATTTTTTAAATTTTACTTCCTCCTTTGGTTTTCCCAATATTAGTTGTTCGTAATTTTCTAGCCCTTCAAACGTTTCAGGCTTGCTGTCTGTTGAACTGAACCCCTATTCTCCTTTATCCGTGTAACGGCTGGAGCGAGGTTTCCTACCATGATTTTAGTCAATACTGATGTCTTTGGAACTGCTCACTCTGGACGTATCATTGTTCTGTCTCGTCCCATTTTGCGTTGTCTTTGGCGCGTCTTATGACGTATTTGAATAAATAAATAAATAAATGACCTTGATCCAATTATTTTTTGCTGAAATTTCGCTTACTAAAGTTATGAGAGGCACTGATCATGAATGTGACATCCGTTTCAAATTTGTTCGTGAGAACCACCTATATCGTCATCTAAGTACTAAATAGTGTTTTGACCAACGCCACTCCAATGGACGGCCGCAAAGGGGCGCAGTTATTGCGGAAATACGCACTCCCCTTTTACTGTTTGACAGTGGTTTACTGTCATAGTAGAGACTGAAGGGGCCCTCAAGAAATGAGCATTGTTGCACAGTCGTTGTTACTTATTAGTGTGCCGGGAATCTTATGCTAAGACTAGTTCCAGTTAGTGTCGTAAAATTCTAGTAGCATCATTGACAGCCAGTCATTCATTCCGGGATTCTTGTGAGGTAATGTGTTCGAGGCGAAAATGAGGCCATCGCTCGAGGCTCTGGAGGCGGGTGATGACGACAATGCTCTTATTCTCGTGTTACACATTCCTCATCGAAAAGCAACTCAATCACCTCTGTCAGTCGATTTTTAGCCGATCCACGTGAGGACACAGTGAGCTGTGGCCAGTGGGCGTCTCTACAAACTCTCCAGTTCATTCCACAACTTCACTCTACCTCTTCAGGCCACGAAATGTTCCACCACCTACTAGACTTCTTCGGTAAACCAGCATAACACACAGCTGTAGTTCATTGCTATATACTGTTGCTGATCAACTTTTCCGTTGCACTTCGTTTTCCTATTTTTCTGAACCGTATAATAGTCCTTTGCAAAGGGACATTGTGTTTGAGACTCATTTCTCTCTATTTTACTTTCTACAGAGGAGGCGACACCGCCGACACTTATAAAAGTGAAAAGCATGAAATGTCCGTAATATTGATTTTTCATTTGATTTGCGGGCAGAAGACATTGTTTTCTACTGACGAAACAGTTTGCGAAAATCTCCACAATCAGTGCTCCGCGCTTTTTTGTAGTATGAAATTATAGCGAATGAGTCATCTAGTTACAGCATGAAAAGTAATCAGTAGCTGTGCAAGTAGAGGTGAGAGTTTTTTTTTGAATGATGCATTGGAAGGTTTATGAGAAGAAAAGTGTTCAACGTTATGTTTCGATGTACTGTTTTGAGAAAAAGTGCCGCTCTAAAGAATGAAGGGTGGAACTTGCGTCATTTCCGGACAACTTAATGTAACGTGAAGACTTCTTTGCTACATAATTGACGTTGTTCACGCTGTACAGCACTTTACCCTCTCTTAGGAAACCTTCACTCTTCTACTTTTCTCCGTAACGATTGCATTCATATCATTCTCTTGCAACCTCGCTTCAAATGTTGCTCAGACCACTTCGTTACCCTTCTTTTGGCATCTATCGATTCCTTCGGGTTATTCTTTTGATCCTCTACAGGGAATCTTGAAATACGAGCATAGAATAGTAGAATATAACAATAGTGATAACAACAACTATATTGTATAATATTAGTATAATAATGAGGCCCGCGTGGTACAGTGGTAAGGGGCGCTGCTGTCACCCGCACGGTCGAACAATCGATCCCGGCCCGGGCTAACCAAGTCTCCGGGGTCGGGTAAATTGGTACCAGACTTGTCTAGGAAGGTAAAGACACTGACCAGGTATAGCGGCTGGCCCCCGCAGGTCATTGTATAGGCCAAATACGCATTCACCAAGCCTCTCCGACTTGAGTGAAACACGAATGCGGCGGCGCGTCCTCAGGGACTGATCAACGCCGTCACCTTTGCCTTTACTTTTACCTTTAGTATAATAACATAATACGTGAATACAATGTACATAGGCAGTTGACAAGGCAATTTAAAGGAACATGTCCCGAACAGCGGCGGCGACGTGCACTAGTGATATTGGACGACAAGAATCCTTGTGATTACCGGAATCTCGAAACAGAACGGTTACCCCGAATTTACATACCCGGCTTCACTCTGATCGCAGGGATCCACGATACTGTGGCGACAGAGTTCCTCTTTGTGTATCCTTTAAATCTGATTCTCTGCCACTGAAAGAACTCAATGGCAAAACGAAGGTACTGCTGTGAACATCTCTAACAGTAACATCAAAAAGCAATTAGTAAGGAGTAGAATGTACGATAACTACTGCACGTTAAGGGAGTGCATTATTCGTCATACGGTAGAACTTTGATTGCTTTAAGGCAGGGGTAATATATCAGATGGAATATAAGGCACGCAATGCAACATACATAAGGGAAACTGGACTAATGTTGTCTATACGTATCAAAGAACATCAAGAGACGGTGTGATTTGAATACCTCCACGTCGTAGACACAGAGCTGATGAGCGTGATGGATAAGATTTTGACGTTGCATTGCTGGGTGCTATCATACGAGACTGAGAAATCACGTAGAAAAGCATTAGAGGCAATCTGGATTTGATCGGTGAATCCGCGAATGAACAACCGTAATGAATCCCCTTCCATAAGAAAAGACCTGCTTGCATTTATGCCGCTTATTGTTAGAGAGCTGATGTTAGATACGCTCGTGTAGCTATGAGCATAAATAGAATGCCGGTGTATCTAAAAATTCACTACTTACTCGTTAACATCACTAACAACGAGTCTAGAGCTCTAGCGGTGGAATCGATGAGGTTACTTTCTTTGAACACATTGTCATTTTGTATTCATGGCAGTTTTTCAAAAATGCTAGAATGGGTGCGGCCTCTGGTAGTGTGAGTCGGGTGGATTCTGTTAGGTGGATACTTCAGTAACCATCCAACAACCTCGGCAAAGCATATTAACATTCTACAACCAGAATACTACGTCCGAAAAGAGTTATTTTTCCATGCAGTCAGTTTTCTGATTAGCTGCAAAGGAACCATCGTAAAGTGGGAAATTCTCCAGTGAAGCGTACATCACTCACAGCATAACACCTGACTGAAAGCTAGTAAAACACCGTCCATCGGAATTGCGTCTCAACCAGTGTTTTATTGCGCTCTTTGAGACGATAAAACGAACTCAAGGTACCGCCCTCAACGCTCTTGGGCTTCACCCGAGGGTCCTCGTCTCTCTCGGTTATTCTTCCTGGTGGATTTCTACTCGTATCTGGAGCTGATGCTTGGCTCAAGCTCTTACTCCATGCCTTTTTCTCAAAAGAAACGGTCTCTGTGCGATGACTTGTGATTAGGGTCGGTTACATGTTAAGGCTATCTCTAATTTTGGCTGTGCTTTTGTGTAAAAGTTCAAAATTTCTGACCTTGTAAAACAATCAAAGACAATTGATCTTTGGATGAAACGTGGTCAAAAGCTGAAAACGCTTGTCAAGCAGGATCCGAAAGATGTATGCCATTAGAACTGGGGTAAAAGGCACTACTTCCACTTGCACGATCGTTGGATAGATCCTCGCTAAGGCACCCATCCCTCGTAAGTCTTTGTTTAGGCAAAATACGCATTCACCATGCCTCTATATTTCTAATGGAACACGAATGCGGCGGCGTATCCTTGCGGGACTTATCGACCACTTTACTTTTTTACCTAATAAGTAGATAAGTAAACAGGCAAAATACCATTTCATATCATTTGAGGGTCTTCTCTATTCCTTGGGATTGTCGTTCCAATTATGAGGCCAGGAATGTCGACTGATGTTTGCGCTTCGTTTTGTTGCGTTATGTGAAGAAATCGGAGAACACGGGAGAGAAACTCGATTCGAGTTCGTTCTCCGCTGGCGACTGCAGCTGCCGCTTTGACTCATTCGGCGGCATTCTCTCTGACATGAAAAGTTGGCGCAATTCCAAACGACCTCGTAATTATTTGAAAAATCGCCGCACTGTCGGACCAAACTTCAGGCGGTTCGGCTGTTTACGACGTTGTTCGCCTCCATAGAGAATCATCTTACCATTCAAACAGCATACTGGACGCTGCCAATGCGATTGTTAGAAAAATTCCTTGGATACACGTTGGCGTTCGTTTTTGAAGATGCATGATGTACAGTATTTCATAGGCAGAAAAATGAGACACTCCTTCATGTGAGCGGACAAATGGTATGTTTCCTTTTATGTTTGAGTAGATGACTTGAATCAAGAGGAATTATAATCCAAATTAGCGTTAGGGCTCGTTTAGACGTGGGGCGGCACGCGGCGCCGCCTAATGCAAAAAATGCAAATCGACCGTAGCATGGGAATTCTCACGGCATGTTCGATTTGCATTTTTTGCATTAGGCCGCGCCGCGTGCCGTCCCACGTATAAACGAGCCCTTACAGCGATTTAACTCATAAACACGTCATTGATAGATATAAAATTTCAACTCAAACGTGTATCGAACCGTAACCTTTCCAGATAATCAGAACCTTTTCACCATGATTTTCATATGCAGTTTTATAAGCTACAAATTTCTGCATTCAAAGAATTGGGAAATTCTGGGACCGAACATTGCGAACGAAGTTTTCTATGTTTATTCAACGGAAATGCATTAGATTTTAAAGAACAAGGTTACTCCATCATGCAGTGAATTTCAGTCTGGCTATTTATCGAATCCTTTCCTCAGAAGTCCTTTTTTAAACTCTTGTTCAAACTAAAGCAAAAGAAACAAAACGGAACAAAAACCTTACTTTGGATTGCGCAGAAACGCGGTCAATGATATATTTCGGTTTGAAATTGCACATAAAGTCCCAAAATTTGCAGGAAGGTTGTGAAATGATGTATTTTTGGAGTAATCAAAGCTGCACCAAGATCCTCTTAGTAATATCCTTCTAAAAGACGTTGAAATTCAGTTAAACTTTTGAGCAATGAGAACATGAGCTCGATTCTTCTGAGGATTCTCTTATATGACAAGTTATTGCCGTATACGAGAATCCTACGGAAGATCGAGCTCATTTTCTCACAGCTTACAATTCAGACCAACTTTCAACGTCATTTGGAGAGATAAGTGGAGTACTTGTACACTCGTTCTCGTCTTCCACCAAAAGGATAATCCTATCCGTTGGACCGCGTGGGATGTGATTGTGGCGTTGACGCGGCTGCTAGTCGCTCGTTAATCAGCCTGAGTGATCGTATCAGTTTTTTGAGAGATTGGCGTAGCTGGCTACCCTTTGCACAGGATTGGACAGATGGGCATCACCAAGCGATAGCGTTTACTACGCTTTTTCCTTTTTCAATACCCTCACTTCGATCTTCTCCAGTAACTGTACTATTATATTAGGTTGTAAACCTTCCGATTGAATATTTTTTCATCGCATAGTAAAACTTCTGCTGAAGCTTCTGCATTTCTCTTTCATTAACGTTTCAGTAGGGTAGCTAAAACTCTTCTGAACTATTTATTGCGCACTCGATTTCGTTAGAATTCCTCTAAAATATGCCTTAAACATAGGACCCTAACTACATGCGTTCAATGGACTTTCACTCGCGTTTTTCTGCAGTGTCCAATCCTGAAATTTTGCGGAGAAAGATGTCCTGTATATTCCTCCAGAACAGGTTGGTCCCAGGAAGTCAAGGGAGCCTATGATGGGTTCGAGAATAAACCGCTTCGTCAAGGACACAAAGCACTGATTCGGATGGGCTAACAGTAGCCACAGAAGTGGGACCATCAAGCACCACTCACTACTTTGTAGAAGAGTTCCAATGCTCATATACAGTAGCTGCAAAGCGTTCTAATGTAGTGCGAAAGGTACGAAAGTGTGGCCGAAATGTTACCCACAGTATGCCGCCTAAAGAGCTCAACGCTAGCGTCACTTCGCGTACGAAATCTCGAAGTTTCGAAAGGAACCTCAGCCGGTAAAATAACTTGGCTGTTGTATGTGAGAAGTGAATGAAATACGCTATTCATAGCCGGAGACCGCAGTGGCTTGGTTCCAGTTAACAAGGAAAACCAACACCAAGTCTGAACTGCAGCTCAAGGAGGAGATTCTTCGCGTTTTTTGGAGTTCTTCTGAATTTATCGAATAGGAGCTTCTACGTGAAGATGCACTAGTGACCGACAATCTACTCTGTCAGCAATTGGATTGTATGGCTTGCAAACCAAAGGGTAAGCAGGGCTGATTACGTTACCCATCCAACCCGTCCAAGGACGTCTTCAAAAAAATCATATGGGAAAATTTTTGGAGGATTGGTAGACTTTGATACCCCGTGCAACGTAATCTTCAGACATTGCCATTACAGAATACCATTTCTCGCCGTTCTAACAGAAACACGCGGAAGAAAAAAATCTCAACAACTAAGGCCATCTTAACATGGGAGTGTTAAAGTTGTTCGTCAATAAACCGGCAGGGTTCCACGCGTACGGAGTAAAACTATTACCAGCAGCAAGGCGACACATTGTGGTCTAATAATGTACCATACATATCTCAATTGGGTTATGTTTCAAAGAAATAAATTTGAAAAATTAAGACGTTGCAAAAGTTCAATTGGAAGGTTTACAACCTAATACGTATTTGTCTCGCTCTGCTTCAGGTTTTTTTTCCAAAGTTTGCTTCACAAATACAGTCGAGTACATGGCGCAATCTTCACCAAACGAATACAAGAAAATTTTCTTTCTTTCTAGCTTTCATCCAAGCTATGATTCATTTCGATTGGTTCACTTTCGCAAAGTTATGGCATTTCAAACTGAGGGTACATTTCTTGGGACACGTCTATGTGACGAGCAATAAAACACATTCAAAAGGTATAACAATCTCGTCTTTGATCCTCTCCATCGATGTTGTTTCGATATTTATTCCTTCTGCTTCACGAAGTTTATCAGGAATGCTTGGATGGAATGGTTTTTGGTAAATCACTAACCTCAAACCTCTGAAGACGACGGGAAGGTCGAAACGTTGTGCTGTTCAATAAGAATTTCCAAAAAACAACCTCGTGAGGCAGAGATAATACACATTGAAATTATACCAAAAAGGGCTCGAAGAGCTGTCAACATATATCCTGAGGCGAATTCTGGAACTCTGGCGTTTTCTCTTTTCTTTGAGGAAAAACTATGGCTTTGTGGACAATGGAGCAAATTGAGCTCAATTTAATCGGGCTTGGCAGTGCTGTCAACAGCGCCCATGTCGATGTCCTCCGCGACTCCTGGCTCCCTTTTCACCACCACCCCCCTCCCCTATTGATCCCGGCCTCGGCACAGATGATTTTTTCTCGATCAGTTGTCAAATATCCATGGGTGGTATTCATCTCCTTCCTCTTCATTTGTTCTCTTTTTCGGCTGTCTGGGTCCGTAGAAATCCTATCTTCCTCGTTCTGCTTCGCGGACGATTGATTGCCTATTGCGAAAAACTAATTCGCCATTTTCAGTGTAAATATCGGCCTATACTCAACATATTCTTTAATATTTTCTGGTTATACTGGCTTTGAATGTCATCTCTCCGGAACTATTTCCAAAAAACAAACAAATATACACATTGAAAGTAAAATAGTTCAACATATACTACTAATTCTGGATTGATTATAAAACATCTTCCGGAACTTTCTGAAAAATACCAGAAGTCCTTTTTTAAACTCTTGTTCAAACTAAAACAAAAGAAACAAAACGGAACAAAAACCTTACTTTGGATTGCGCAGAAACGCGGTCAATGATATATTTCGGTTTGAAATTGCACATAAAGTCCCAAAATTTGCAGGAAGGTTGTGAAATGATGTATTTTTGGAGTAATCAAAGCTGCACCAAGATTCTTTTTGTAATATCCTACAGCACCGGGGCGCTTATCTTCTTGAGTATTGTAGCGGTGCCCCAGCTACTGTGGTTCTTACTTGGTAAGGCTTGGATTCTTCAAGTCTTACAGGATTTTTTGTTTCTTATTATACCAACAAAAAGAGAAAAAAACACGAATCCTACGAAGGGTTTATTCTTAGGTGAAATTCTCACAAAGGACATGAAAGGGGAGACAGAAAAGAGGAGACCCAGAGTGGGCCCCTAGTGCGGAGTATTGTTTTCGAATGTCTGGCTACCTGAGCGTTTCCTACCTTCCCTCTGGTTTGCGGACCACCGTAACTGATGGTCCGATCGCCAATTTCTAAAGCGATCGGCGAGGTTTCCTATAGGGCCCAATGGCATTCAAGAGGTGAATTGGGGCGCGCAATATTCGGTGGGTGGAATTACTCCTGGGGTCAGCTAATAGAAGCCTGAGGGAGCTGATGTGCCCTTTACTAACCATTGTCATCCACTAGTTCCCTCACTCTCCTCACACTTTTAATATGAACAGCTTGTACTCAGGTGACATACCTTCTTGGAAGCTGCCGTATATTCGACATTCGGGGCTTCCTCAAGGGCAACATCGCGGAAATGTTAGCCGAATAAACCTTGTATCAAAGCCGGTTTTCCGTTCAACAGTCAAAAACAATAACGCATCTTCATCATCATCTTTTTCATAAATTGTAGCATCTCCATGCTTTGAATTGAGAAAAAAGTGAAGAGCGAAGAACTGACAGCTCACTAAACTAACATGATTATCTAACCGTCACCGGGTCACTTGATGTTTTCACCCAGACGGTTTCGTTCCGCTCACAGAGGGTTTATTTGCGCCGTTCGAAATTCGTTATACCATTTGAAATTTTGTGTCAATAATAGCGTTTGAATGCTTATGAAATTCATATAGCGGGATGGTTGTTATCCGCCACCATTCACCCATTTCAGCCAGTTTTTGCTCATTTTCACCACACTGAACAGCCCCAATGTATACAACTGTACTGTTTGTTCGTCAATGCGGCTGTATTTCGCTTCCTTTAATTGATATTTCGAAATGGTTTTATTAACAAGTGACTTCACGTTGATGTTGACATCGCGATCTCTTGTTGAGGTAGATCCTTCGTTCGCCTGCTCTGAAATAATTGGGGAACCACACTTGTTTCCTTTTATTTTTGGCTCATTAGGATCCAATTCAAAGTTCAATATTTTTCGAAATAGAGGTTCAAATTCTACGAAATTCTACTGTAAAACTCGCATCGGTCTGTCTGTCTCGCACCATGAATCGCTATTCACGGATGGACCCTTCGTGTAAAATTGACTATCTCTACACTCCTTTTCTATGGGACGCACGTGATTCATTGGTAAGAGGCGCTGCTGACTCCTGCACTCTAGAGCGATCGACCCTGCGGGGCCAATCAAGCCTTTCATCCCTCTGTGTAAATTGGTCCGGACTTGTCTGGGAAGGTAAAGACACTGACTTGGTATAGCGGTTTACCCCTTCCCCAAGTAATTGTGTAGACATTCACCTTGCCTCTACGATTCCGATGTGAGAACAAGTACTGTGTCCTTAGCGGACTTATCGAAGCCGGACCTTTACCTTCACCTTTACCCTATTGTAGGAGAACATTTGTTGTAAATACGCCAGTACATAGTAAAAGTGAGTTCAACGTGAGGTTTGCATGTATCTAAAGCCCACTGATCTTGCTTATTTTCTTCTCAGATCAAAATGAGATCAACTAAAATAAAGTCGGTAGATCAGCAGCATGATGATTCTACGCTAGTGCCGTCAGTTGCACGAGCAACAAAGAAATATTCGATTGTAATCACGTTGTAAATCGAACATTTCTCATTTGCCCTCAACATCATGGCGCGTGGGGGTATAGCTCAGTGGTAGAGCGCTCCCTTAGCATGGGAGAGGGCTGGGGTTCAATTCCCCATACCTCCAGGGATTTTTGTAGTGGACCATCTACTAAAGCGCGCTATTAGAGATTTTCAATCTTCTAATTATAGATCAAAGTAAGATCTGATAGAACAAGATAAGCAATCAGCAACGGTAGCCTAGTAAAAGTACTTTTGGTCGTCTTCAGGCATCATTGGCCGGAATTATTGTAATTTTTCAGTTACCCTCTTCTAGACAGACCTTGAGAACTTAACGAGAAAGTTCAAATCAATGATTACTGGGTATATCAGAGATTTGGTTTGCAGGTATACGATAGCTTCGGACAAGTTTTTTTTTCATTCTAAAGAACGTGTGCTGCACCACCAATGCCCGTCTTTTTCCTCTCAATGCTGTTCTTACTTTGCCGCAAGGGTTTACTTATTTTTTTCTTTTTTTATAGTTAGATATTCATTTATTTATTTACTACGATCGTATGAGTCGACCGTGAGACTACTCGCCGACAGACTTAACAGCGATACTGTAGGTCGAAGCTCGGAAAAAACATAAGACAAAGTATACACAGTATGAAAAGAGTCTGTCTAAATTAATTATCCAAAAACGACGGTCAGGGACTTGTAATACCCTATTGTTCGAAAAGAACGTTTTTAGCAATTTGTTTGAAGCTTTTGAAATTTTCAACGGAATGGTGATTTCGCTTTTTTCAAACTTTCAGTACTTTGATCCAGCTTTTACAGTGAACGGTTTAGCCCGTGAAGTGGTTCTGGGTCTTGCGTGTAATATTTTCCAGTCCATTTCTCTTGCTTCGGATGAAACAATTTCGCGGTTCACTGACAATAGGCACTACTGACACCCACATGTTCGAACAATCCCCACCCGGGTCTTCTATTCCTCCGAATGTATTGCTACCAAACTTGCCTCGGAACGTAGAAACATTGCCTTTACCTTCACCGTTTGTTTTACCCATTACCGGACACTTTTTCCTTTACCGTTTGTTTTTAAATGTAGATGTTTCACATTTCTAAGGCGTCACTTTCTCTATTCTTTCATTTCACGTTTAATTGCTGTTATCACCGTCGACAAGATTTCACAAAAAATTTGGACGTTCTCGCTGACAAGACTTAACTATTGTCCATTCATTGCAGCCCTTCAAACGCCGAGAACCGATCCCGAATTCGATCGGGACGACGCGAACAAAGCAGCGAGCCGTACGGTGGAGTAGCGAAATCTGCACCACAGCCGTCAAATCCCGTCCAACACTCGCAACCACAGAGGTACGCCATCATTTTGCCGACATTTGCTCACCGTTTCATCAGATTTATGGCTCGTAGAAGTTGAATCAACGAATGTCAGGTGGCACAACTCGTCTTCTCGTCTTATTTTCCTCTTCAATTCACAGCTTACATTTCTGTAAATGCTCTCCTTCCTTTACCAATTTATTTATACATTTATTTAGTTTCTGTTCTTTACAAATCGTGCCAACAATGCAAATATCGGTAAATAAGAACGATACTAGGGGACCGCAAACGTACATCGGTAGCACAGTGGTTAGTGCAGTCTGCCGGAAACGGAAAGACGCGGGTTCAAGGCCCGTCCGATGTCAGTGTTTTGCGAATAACCTAGCATCTCCAAACATATAGGTAATTCATCTAGTTCTCGTCTATAAACCGCTAAACAAAAAGCGGCAAAATAGCAGAATAGTTTCGTGTAATATATCAGTAAATACATAATTGAAGTGAGTAAATATAGAAATCATTCACCAAACATTTTTGTTAAGAGTTGGTGAATAATTTCCGCTCTAAGTGCACAACAAGGGTAGGAACAAAATGAGCATATAGTTTTGTCACTGTTTCGCCTATGTGTATTTTTATAAATAATTTCGCTTATGATTTAGAGCCTATAATGCACAATGATAAGACAACCGCACGGTGGTGCGATCGATCCTCTTCCGGGTCAACCAAGGCTTCCATCCATCCGAGGTCGGGAAAACTGGTAATAGACTTTTCTGGGAAGGTAAAAACACTGACTTGGTATGGCGGTTGTCCCCCGCAGGTCATTGTATAGACTACATGCCATACCTCTTCGATTCAGAATTGAACATGAATGCGGCGGCGCGTCCTCAAAAGATTGATCGACGCCGATACCTTTACCTTTTTACCATCATGTTGTTGACTTCTTTGCTGGCCTTTTTTTACTCTAACCACGGAAAGATGAAAGGTCTCGTTAGCTTGAGCGAGTGTTGATCGCCTGAGCGTGCAGATGGAGGTAGCGGCTTTTACCATTGAACCATTCGCGCCCAACAATACCTCATTATGGTATAAAGGTAAAAGGTAAAGGTGCCGGCATTGATCAGTCCCCTGAGGACGCGCCGCCGCATTCGTGTTCCATTCAAGTCGTAGAGGCGTAGTGAATGCGTATTAGGCCTATACAGTGACCTGCGGGGCCAGCCGCTATACCAGGTCAGTGTCCTTACCTTCCCAAACAAGTCTGCTACAAATTTACCCGACCTCGGAGGGATAGAAGCCTTGGTTGCCCGGGCCGGGATCGATCGCTCGACCGTGCGGGTGACAGCAGCGCCTCTTACCACTATACCACGCAGGTCCCCATGAAGGTATAAATTCATTTGATGACTCAAACAGCCAGTTAGTGGTTGAATGAGTGACATTGTGGCAGCGGTGTTGGTGGTCGAATTTCGCTGAAGAAACCGGTTTCACGGGCGCTTCTTCCCGCGCTGTCCCCCTCATGACCTGACGCCCGCCCGTATGGACTTTTTCTCCGGTGGCGGGTGTGCCGCTGTCGCACATTCCGGCCGGTAGTTCTTCTGCAGACGCACTGCTGCTAAGTGCACGCAGACGAGGAAATTAGCACATTCCACGTCTCGGCTTCCACCGTCGTCATATCATTTGAATTTGCTTTCCATCAACATTTACGAGACGTCTCCAACATTAAATTTGAATTATTTGCAAGTACGACTGTCGTTGAACCTCGACGTGACATTGGTTACAATGTGATAATGATACATCAACTAGTAACTAAAGATGATGTATGCAGCTTCAACCCAGCTTTGGTTTTATCGCAATCGCCTTCGTCGCACTATCACTATTACACTGTTTTTATTTTTATTTTCATTTTATTTCCACTGTTACGTGCGCCAAATGAAACAGACATGAGTATACTAATATTTGATTATTTCCTTTGAATATTTCTTTCACCTTTTCCACCTCTGCACTTTTTATTAGTAAGACAGAAAGAAGAAGTATTGAAGTAAAAAGAAATTGTGAACGTTTGTAGCCGGATCGTTTTTGGTGGAGGATCGTAGCGCAGTCAGGGGTTGCTTGGGATTATTCGTGGACGAATGATTTCTTAAACTCTGCCTTTCTCTTATACACTCTGATGAACCAAAACGTTGATCGTAATGAACCTGTACCATCTTGGCTAATCGGCTCAAGCCTGCAGTGAACGATTCTATTAGGTTGGTGCAAAAGTTCTCGGACATTTGCGACTTCTTCAATTTGAAAAGGATTTTCCCGCCATTTTCGACTCCAGTCAAAAAATGTTATAGAGAAGAGAAGACCATTGATAATAACGGTGCTTATTTTGAATGACTCCTCGCTATAGTTCAGGTATTATAAAATAAACTGTTTTGTATACCAAATGTGCTTTTGCAAACTTGTATACCAAATGAACTTTTGCACCAACCTAATATCATATAATATTCAACATGATAAGATACAACGACAGTTGGTCATGGAAAACAAAAAATAGTTCCTTTCTGCCTTTTGGATTGTTGTAAAAGCTTCTTTTCAGCCATTGTCATTGAAGTGCGGGTCAGTGACCCGTCGAAATCCGTATCGATAATAATACGTACTTGTGGTATGGTGTTCTCGGCATCGATTGAACCTGCACGCAACAAAATTGAACTTCGTTTCTACAAACTTCCCCCTTGAGAGAATTTCCATTTTCCTTACTTTCCTTATTGTTTATTTTCCTTATTTCGTTCTCCCTTTCCTTATCTTATTTATTTCACTTACCCCACAGAAAGTGGTACATTTATGGAAATAAGCTGTGGCTTTCTTAGAACGAGTGTGGACCTTTTGATTTTTCTCCTTTTCTTGATGTGTTGGAGCATTATATTAGAGACCGATTGGTTTCCAACCGTTCTCAGCAACTCGGCCGTCGACGAGTAATCGACGACAGATGGACTGCCAGACATTCCGACACGCGGAAATGGCGAATTCCGCATAGATTGCAGACAACGCCGAAGTTTGAAAAAGCGATGAAATGGCGGGAGGAATGGATTGGGTGGGGAGGAAATGGACGGCCATTTGGTTGCGTTCCGTTGCCCTTTTTGATTATTTTCCGTTCGTTCACAGGTGGAAATCATGATAGCGCTCATGTGTATGTAAACATATTTACATAAGTGGTATTCTATTTCAATCCATATTTCCGTTTCTGTTGAAGACGTTTAACAGCCGACACACGAAAATAATACAATAGAATGAATCACTACAACGATGGTGGTCTTATAAGAGATCCACGCAGGGCGTGAGACCACCCGATTGGTTACTAAGTGAAAGACCATTATCACTGATCAGTGGTTTTCGTCAACAGCTTCCATGTGAGATTTTTATCCATTAAATAAAAAAATGATATTTGAGAAATAGCTGTCTCCATTTATTGCTTTAATGATACTAGATTCATCGCAAAAATAGAAACTGAAGCAGGATTTGAACCCGTATCTCATTCTTATCCGTTTTCTTGGAGCACCATGCACGACGCCGTTTTCTGGAATAATCCTCGTAGTAGAAGAATAATCGCTGGAGGTTTTTTTGGTAAATCACCAGCTCAAGGCTTTTGCCCGGCTTCGGCCCAGTGAACTCATTGTTGGTTGTCTATCTAAAAGTTAATTGATCGATAATTATCTTATTCATTAAATATCGATGTAGTGTATACGCAAAACGCCGGCATTCTCTAAGAAAACTCTTCAATCTTTGAAGAAGAAGTACGCAAAGTCTATCGAGATGCGATGATACATTTGTCCTTCACTGGCTTCTTTTTTGTGTTTAGTCGGCTTCGTCAAAGAAGAACGGAGAAAATAAATCATACCTGCTATATCACTTCAAAGTGACGGCCGACGTTGGCTGCATTTTCTCCGTTCAACTTTTTCCGTTGTCTATGAAATTGAGCGATTGTCGTCTAGTTCGTTTGAAGGTTATTAGTAGAATAAGAAAGCCGAGAATTTTCATTCTTTTTCCGGCTCCAAACAACGAGGTCCCCCCGATAACGTAGCAATTTAGTCCAACTCGCAACTCTGCGAAGATTATCTGAATATCCTCGGTTGTTCTTGGGGTTTTAAGCAGTGGGTGTGTGGAAATTTTTTCATAAAGCGAAATACGGATGACGGAACGAAATGGCTAAAAATCACCGTAATACGAAACACGGAAAAGGAAATACTGCAAAAATCATTAAATTATTGGGATTTTTCCGAATCTGGACCACGAAACGTTTTCATTTCTGTTTTCAAAAATACCCATCGAATGCTCGTCTTGTTTCTATTAGAATGTGTCTATTATTTTGGTGAAAACGTTCAACGTTTTGTGATAGCTTCAATATAAACGATGAAAATTCTTCACAGAAACCATATCAATTTCATTCCTCTTTATAAACTTCATTATAAACCAAAGTTGGCACAATAATTACAGAAAGACAAAGACTTTTTTGGCCTAATAGACAAGAATGCTTTCGAAACAGAATTAGAAGCCCAAAACGAGTATGTTATGGTGGCGATACAAGGAGTTTTTCAAGATTCTCGATAGAGGCTTTTTTCGGATCGTTTGCAATGAAACCTTGACACTTTTAAGTGCTGTCATCGACGTGAACTTCTCCATTCGTCGAGAGAGCTCATGTTTTTTCATCTATTCGTCGTTGCGCTCTCGAAAAAAGGTTCGCTATTTGTCGATAAATCAATGGGACGTCTAGACGAACCACGATCAATTGTGAGTGCAAAGAAGCAAAAACGAGGAGACGCGCCATGGTCATTTTTTCCAGGAATGGTGTTGTGTAAAAATAATGAACACGCAAGCTAAAATTAAAATCAAAATTCCAAATTTGTTGCTCCATTTTTAATTTCTCGATACTGCATTTTTTCCAGTCCAGTCAACACACAATTTCCACGCTTTCCAAATTATTATACATTTATTTTCGAGTTCTCGTCTATATTTAACATCAATCGAAATTGACAGAAAAACAACAACATTGAAGACCTCTGGAAGCAAATTTTATTTTATCCATGCTGTACGTCAAGACAATGGACGTTCCCTCCTTGTTTTTTGGGAAAAGCAGTAAAATGTGGCTTCAGCGCATGTTAGTTAGTGGTTGATCAGTCTGTTCACGCCAGTTTACGACTAAAGTTCGCAACAGTCTGGCTCGTCCTTGAGGTGCTCGATAAACGGTTGTTGCACCTATGCGTTGCGACAGGTAAAACGTTAACCTTCCCTCAGATCTTCCGCCATCGAAACTACTGTAAAATGTGGTCGTGAAGCTAACTTAACAGTCCCACGAAAACTGGCTCGAAAATTTACATAATACCTCATTACTTAAATGGTGATAGCTAAATACAAGGGCGCCCTTGCTTGTTGATATATATATATATATTTATTTATTTATCTATTTATTTATTTATTGATTATCACGGCAGTCTGAGACAGCGATGAGAAAAAATACAACTGGCAGCTGCTCAGAACCGAGAATTAAAAACAATATCGTGAGTGAAAGTTCAAACAAAGTTACACAAAACCAAAGGATCGTTTCTAAGTTGACAATCCTAACACGAGGCGGCGACCAGGGACCTCTAACACTTTTTCTGCGATTCGTTTATTTATTTATTTATTTATTTATATATTTATTTATTTATTTACATCCTTAAACATGGATGTGCTATTGAATAAGAAGAATGTGTTAGTTAAAGATGTAAAGCTAGTTAAGATGTTGTTTAGAGCTTTTGGAATCCTTAGGAATTTTTCTTTTTTGCTTCAAGTATTTCGATCCACCTCGTACAGTGAGCTACTGCGCTCATACGGTGGTTCTGGGTCTTGTGTATATTATTTAACAGTTACTTTCTCTTGTTTTGGATGGGACAATGTTGCGAAAATTTGTCCTTTTGACTCTGTACATGCCCGAGATGATTTTGCAGACGCAACAAACATCATTAACGCTTCTGCGTGAACTAAGGGATTAAAGGCCTATAAACTCATTCCAAATTTTAGAATTTGGAACAAGTGAATAAAGAAAGCCTTCATATCAAGCGATAGTCTTTCTAGTGAAGTTGTTTTGTACTTTTTCGAGTAAATCTATATCTTCCTTTTTCATAGGGCGCAAAAACAGTATTAGGTACATGTTTCCAAAAGCGGTCTAACGTAGGTAGTGTAAGCTTTACGTAATACAAAATAGATTTTTTGAGGACAATCCTTTGAATATTTGGAAGGTTCTCGTCAATGCTTCCGGCAGATTTTTTTGTAATGTTCTGAAAAGTTCCTTCCTGAAACCTAAAGTTTCTACGGTTTTGAAGTCGTATCACCATCTAATATTCCTACATTCTTATAGTTATCATGTACCTCATGCGCTTCGTTTTCAGGTTCACTTGAGCCCC
Organism: Nippostrongylus brasiliensis; assembly: GCA_030553155.1. NCBI lineage: Eukaryota > Metazoa > Nematoda > Chromadorea > Rhabditida > Heligmosomidae > Nippostrongylus > Nippostrongylus brasiliensis. Next base: position 30,763,690 of record CP130736.1, on the reverse strand, counting down.
ATTGTTTTTTCTGTTTTTTTTTGTTAGCCGTTCCCTCATATTTTCAGTACATCAATGAACATATAATAGTTTGCGGGTCTGCTTTCTCGGCTATAGACTGGCCCGTAAATCTGCACATCCTGTGTTTACGAGCTGCGCTCTTGGTAGAAAAAAAGGCTGTTTGGTTGTTTTCCTCTTTAGCCGTTTTCCTGACGTTCCTCACTGGCATACGCCTGCTCTCCTTAGTACAGTTGGTGGCTACGAACCCGATCCGGTCTCCTATCACCTTTTTTCATTTTTCATCAGAAAACAAGAAATCTCATTATGACGACCGGTTTCTTCAGAAGCATTCCATCGAATCGTATGCAGTCTGAAGAACGAAAATCTCAAAAAATCATAATGTCTCAAATGCTGCCGCTTTCAAACTTGCTGGAAAACTTGCAATTGAATCTTTTCGAAGTTTCTTAACCTTTTGAGTGTTCCGTTTTTGAATCATTGAATCTGTCATGCCTATGCTGTGGAAGGAAAACATTGGACCTTCTTATGATGTTAAGATATCCAGTTGAATGGCTTCTATCAAGCCACACTGATCTTTTGTTATTTATCTGAAAAAAAAAACAGAAGTTAAAGCTTCGGAGGTAAAAATTGTGGGGAAGTCTCAAATTGGAATAAGTTTCTTCACCTACAGAATCCTGAAGGTGTTCGTTTGTTTCTGAGCTTTTTCGGAATACTTTCTTGGCCCGATTTCGATAACCTGCGAGCGCATTTAAGTAAATACATATGTGTTACCTAAGGCACTTCTACGTGTGACTTCTGTCAACGATTTCACTAAAAAAATAATATAAATCCTCCTGTAAAACTAGGTATTTTCTTCATGTGCTTGCCAAAAATTAAAGCGGGACTTCATCCCAATATCCCTGTCATAAATTTTAACAGCATTTTCCATTATGTGGGTGAAATTCGACTGCACGAAGTGAGAGACATAAGTTATTGTATTGGCCAATCTTGCGTATGGAACCTGTACCTCCACGATTCTGAAAAAAGACAAATGCACGGCGCATTTGTCAACACTCGTCAACATTGACCGTCTAAAACTGTCAAACATTCTGGAATATTTTCTTTTTTCGTGTTGTTTGGTGAACGCGGTTTGTTGTCATATCACATTTTCCATTCTCATCGGTGATGTACCATTTTTACACTTCTCTGAAAAAGCGAAAAATGGCGGTCTGAAACTGTCGGAAACAATTTCCATATGAGAATTTATTACAACACTAATATACCGCTGTTTGGGTAGGTAATTAGATAATTTGATTATCGTCAACTCAGTTTTGTTTTCTCACGTCAGGTCGGTGTTATGACACTGCACAGCTGACACTACGCTTTTACCGTCGACCAGTCGTTGTCCTGCTCTAGCGGAGTCAAGATTCTCCTCTTCTTCTTCATCTAAGGGCCCGCGTGGTACAGTGGTAAGAGGCGCCGCTGTCACCCTCACGGTCGACCTTTTATATCAACCAGGAACGCCTCAAAACACAAAACTGCGATCGTCAAAACACAAAGATCAAGAATCCATTGGGCCCTGGCTAACCAACCTTCCATTCCTCCAGGTTTGGGTAAATTTAATAGACTTGTCTGGAAAGGTAAAGACGCTGACCTGGTAAAGCGACTGGCCTCCGCACGTCATTGTATAGGCAAAATACGCATTCACCATGCCTAAACCACTTGAATGGAACACGAATGTTGCGGCGCGTCCTCAGGGGACTGATCAACGCCGGCACCTTTACCTTTACCTTTTTACTTCATCTACGATTAATTTAAGAAAATTCTAAAGTAATCGGCGCTAGTCCTCTGAGGATGCGCCATGCATTTCTGTTCCATTTGGAATCGAAAAGGCATAGTGAATGCGTATTTGGCCTATTCCATGATTTGCGGGACCAGCTGCCGTTCAAGTCAAAGCATTCACCTTCCCTTGACAACTATGGTACCAATTTACCCTATTGTTTTTGTTGTAGTTTCCGTTCATTACAATTTACGGCTGATTAAAGTTTCCTTTAGTAATACAATGTGAGAATTTGCTGCGTTTTCCACATGGAAGCCCTTATTCTCTGTAATCCCCTAAATTGTCTGCAAAATAAATACATGTGTGTTACCTGATGTATGACTTCGGTTAGCGGTTTCACTAAATAAAAATAATACAAATTCTCCTGTGAAAGTATAGGTATTTTCCTTGTGTGCTTCCGAAAATGAAAGCATAACATCTCAATCTCTCTGTCATAAATTTTAACGGCATTTTCTCATTATGTGGGTGAAATTCGAGTACACTTCCTCATATTGAACCCGCGCCTATACGATTCCGATCAAAAGGTGAATGCACGGCGCGTATGGGTAACCTGAGGCATTACGTCTGCATTCTTGTGACGCAGGGGGTTGTTAGGTGGAGAAAACTTTATTTAACTTTTGCTATAACTGTTGTATGCTGCTGTGCCGAACAAGGTTTGTAGGGAGGATCAGATCTATTGGCCTAACGTTTCGATGTTTTTCGTTTTAACATCACGAAAAAAAGAGGTTCAAAAAGGGAGATCTTGAAGAATTTTATTCAAATTTATTGATAAGATTTTCCATCTAACAATCTCGTGCGCCACAAGAAAGGAATATCAGAATATTATCATCAATGCCGAGGTTCAAAGACGAGACAACACAAACCAAGAAAACGAAAATAAAGGAAGTAAATCAAAAACTAGATTAGATTTGTAGAAACATTTGCCAATGACATTTGACATGCGTTTTCAAAGGACAGATCAAGAACCGATCAGTTCTCAAAGTCTGGGGTGACATTTTTCTTCATTTATCGCAACTGGTAAATAATTTCATATAGGCCTCAGAATGTGTGGTTTTCGTAACCGACCGTTTGCCGGCATTTGTAGCTGCTGGAAATCGACCGAATCGTCGTATGTTTACTTTTATGTTAAAGCAAATCAAAGCAAAACTGTGCACACATGGCATGAATGGCTACTGCCACCCCGCATTCTCTACCTCCCTCACTCTCTGTGTTTCTCTCCTTCTCAATTTATCTCCTAAAATGAAAACAGCTTTCAGACCTGAAGCGATTGTTCGAAAAGTAAATCGGTACAGTGTTTAAGGTATATTTTTTCCAGCAGTTGTGACTCGGAGAGGATTTGAAGACTCGTCCTTTGTTTATTAGTAGTTATGTCGTGCAAACCCACCACAGACTTGCGATTTTTGCATTTTTCATGGCAGAACAGCAGTATACCTAGCGGTCATGGAAGAAGACGTTATGATAAATGCTAACGATTGCTCATAAACAATGCCATGAACCACTAAAATGGAACAGAAATGCATGATGCATCCTTATGATTCCTTCCTTCATCATATTTTTTTATTCTACTGGTGTTTTTAGGGCTTTCGTTGAATATTACTTTCATCGGCCTAGTTTTCCGACCTGGCTGTCGTCGTTAGATGTCTCAACTCAGTGTATAGAAACTACTTTGACCAATCTTTAGGTTTATTTGCCTTAGGCTCCATAATTTTCCAAAGGAAATTCCGGAATGCCGGAATTCCAACGACGTAACACTAGCGATGTATAGTTCAGGAGAACTTTAGCCAACATACTGAAAGCTATCAAAAAAGAAGTGGACAAGCTTCTACAAAAGTTCAAAGAAGCCATAAAAATATTCAATTCGAAGGTTTACAATCTACAGTACCGGACATAGCTTTTGATCACTTCCCGGAAAAGCCGCTTAGGAGCGTTCCAAAGCGACTTTTTTCAAATAACTTTGTTGAAACTCAGTTATTTGTAAAAATATACATATATTTGAGCTCAGCAGCTCGATCTCTATCGATTGATATACAAAGATCGATACAAATGCAAAATATCGCCCCTTTTGCTGATCCCTCAAATCTCGCCTAGTCGGCCCCTGAGAGACCGACCAGCCCCAGAGGGACTGACCTCTGGGGCTGGTCGGTCCCTTCAACAAAGTTATTGAAAAAAGGCCGCTTTGGAACGCTCCTAAGCGGCTTTTCCGGGAAGTGATCAAAACCTATGTCCGGTACTGTAGCAAAAACAACAAAGAAATTGTCGCTATTACGGTTAAAGTTCAAATTTGAGAAAACCATTAGATACCATTTTCCTCCTTTTTCCTCCTTTTATTTATTCATTTATTTATTTATTCATTTCTGTGCCGTATATGGGGACGCTAACAATCAAGCAAATTCAGTAAACGAACGAAACAATGACAAGCTTGCAAACAGAGGTTCAAAGAAGTCGAAGTGAGTAATAAAAATTCAGTTGACGATTAATTGATATATATGTATATGGATATTATTTATATACATATAAAATATACGTATGTATGTTATTTTTCGTTAACTGTCATGGAACGATTTCCGCAAGAAATCTCTGAGAATCCTTCGAGTCCACTGTTTTTTGTTCTCAATCCAAGGCGTCGGGCGCTGCCGGCCGGCCATCGATTCACGTTGTCTTCAACGACACGTGTTATTCACAGCAAAGTAGCGATATGAGTGTTTTTGAACGATTTTCTCAGCACCTCCCGCCCAGAAATTTTGTTTTTGTTCTACTTTTATTTATTTATGTCTATTTTTGTACACCGTTGTAAATTTTTATTCTATTTATATTTTATTTTTTATTTTTACGATATTTAATTGTCAACGACCTTCCGTCCGAGTGAGTTTTTCGGTAGTTTTCAGAAGTGGGTTGTTCAAAAGGCTCTAATGGGCTATAAATCGCAAGTTGTAGGCCGTATATCGGCTCTGTTCACTTTGCTCGGGACGTTCCGATTGGAATTTTTACAACATCGCGAATGACATGTACGATGACATACTTCGAGTTTATTTGACATCTAATTCAAATGTGATCCAAAGTAGTGATCCAGCGTTTGTTACGTTTTCGACTATGCCTTTCTTTCCTTCTCTACATGTTTCTTTTTTTCTATTTGGTTTTCTAAGGAAACGCAATAGCATGCAGAATGAATTTTCCTTGATTTTTTCGTTTCGTTTTTCGATTTGTTCGTTTGTGGTCCGCCAAAGTACAAAAATATTATTCTGCTATTTGCCGCTTTTTGTTTAGCGGTTTATGGACAAGAACTAGCAGCTTGACTTATAAATTTGTAGATGCTAGGTTATTCGCAAAACACTGACATCGGACGGGAAAAAGATGCTAGGGGCTTCGCAACGTACATCGGTAGCATAGTGGTCAGTGCAGTCTGCGGAAACAGAAAGACGCGGGTTCGATTCCCGTCCGATGTCAGTGTTTTGAGAATAACCTAGCATCTACAAATCTATAAGTCAAACAACTACAAAAATATTCTCCCGGAAATCTCTTTGATCATTGGCGCAGTTGAAAATTTTTGATCAATCTAATATACCTTCATGCTTTGAAACTTCATGCTTTCATCATCTTTTGAAAGTGCATGGAACAGCGGCAAGAGGCGCTACTATCACCCACACGGACCAGTGATCGATCTCGGCCCGGGCTAACCAAGCCTTCCATCCCTCCGGGGTTGGGTGCATTGGTACCAGACTTGTCTGGTAAGGTGAAGATACTGAGTTGGTTTGGCGGCTGGCCTCCGCAAGTCGCTGTGTGGGTCAGATACACATTAGTGTACTTCTACGACTCTGAATGAAAGATGAGTGCGTGGCGTGCCCCTGGGCACTCATCAACGCCGATTCCTCCATTTTTACGTTCACCTTTTTCTTTTTATCCTCTTTTAACATTGAAGGTGGGAAACTGCATTACTACAGAAGGCGACACTCCCAACTTTTCCATCACTAATGTTCAACCGACGAGGTTTTTTTTTGACAGTTATCTGTGCTTTCCCACATTTTCGTAGCTGGACTTGTTCTTGATTTGATTTCTATTAGTTCTCGGGGCGCTACTGAGGGTGTGGCCGAAAGTGTATTTTCGTCGGGACCCACCTCTTTATGGAAAACCAAGCAAAAAAGGTGTTTATGAGTTTTCCAGTTCCTATTTCCACAGGGCTTTACATTGCTGTCGTTTTCTCGTTCATAGCAGGATCGAAAGGAAAGGCGCTTGCATACTTCTTCGATTTTCCGAATTCCCATTGAATTCTCTATAGAATTATATCGTCTCTTAATCGCATTGGAAAAGAACAAGCAAACATAATTGAAAATAGAATGCTCATTTGGCTACATTCGCTGCCAATTTTAACATATAGTTGTTGTTTAGTTGTTGTTTGGAAAATTTCAACCCTCCTATTCCTTCCTACGCTCTCGAACATCCTAAATTCTTTCTTTCTTCATTACATGATAGTACCATGTGAGAAGAAAAAACAAACAGAACATAAATATCAACGTAAAACAAAAAAAAAAGAAAAACGGACCGTAAAAGTGTTATAAGGACTGCAACATCAGCACAGCAAAACTGAGATCAGTCTGATTCCTCGCAATGGTCCAGCAAGTTGACATTTGTGGTTCTTTTCCGTTTCTTAGGTTGAGTTTTGTTTTTCCTTTTCGCTTCGGTGTGATACGCCTCTGAGCGTGTTGAATGAATAAATAAATAAATTTGTGGAACCATTTAGGGTCGTGCGGAATCACGGCTTTTTTACCCAGGTTGGCAAAGTGGGATCCTTCGCTATAAGTGAGAATGTGATATCTAAATCTGTTCTTTCTTCCTTTAGAAGTGGGAGGATTGTCGCTTGGCGTTTGCCGTCGGGAGTGCTACGCAATAAAATTCGATCAGAATTCATTATACGTTGTTCTAGTGATTGTAGACTCAGACTGATATTCCATCCTTGGAGTAAAGGATTCTGTCGTATGAAGAACCATGGACACGAATCATAAACTTTCTTGGGAAACTATTTTGAAGAGATTAGATATTCCTCGTCAGATTCTCATTGTGAGGATTGAAAAGTAAACTTCAAAAATGGAAAGAACGTAGTATCCAGGCACGAACGTCTTGTTATTACGACAGAATTGTCACTTCAGCCAAGCGGAATCGTCGCCCTCTCACTTTATCACCACGAATTTCACTTTCAGCGCGATGTAATACGGCGTCGGATTCAGTCGTCTTTGTGTTTTTCGTTTGCAAAGTAAAGCTAGAACGACGTGCAAGCGGCTAATGGCTTTCGTCGACGTTTTATTGCCATTAGTCTTCACCTTCTTTCAATTCGTACTGCATTTTGAATGCCTCACGGTACCGAAAAAGAATCTGCTTCCTGCGTAGAAACTGCTTCTCTTTTCACGTCTATGAGCTATCCATCCTCGCCCGGTCGAACCAAGCATTCCAGCCCTCATGGGGTCGGGTAAATTAATACCCTCTGGAAAGGTGAAGGCACTAATCTGTACAGAGCCTGGCTTCTGCTTCTGTTGTAGAAACTAAATATCCATTTGCTATACCATTACGATTCCGAATGGAAAGGAATGCGCGGCGCGTTCTTAGGAGATTGATCGACCGTGACCAGTTGACCTTAGATTTTGTAAAGAATTTTTATTATTTTTTATATTTTTTTTCGTTAACGAGTTATCACGTTGGTCTTTGTTCTCTCCATTGTTTCCTGACCAGAACGCGCATGTGGATGTTCAATGGACCGCAAAGATTTGTCAGAAGCTTCATGTCGTTCCAACCATGAACACCTGGGCCCACATTCATCATTGCTAAACCCCGATAAACCCGATATATAGCCTGTGAACGGCGCGCACCTTTCTCTACGTATCCTAAACTTCCTATGTTAAACGGAATCTCTCATCGATTCTGCCGTATGGCGCTTGCTGCGCCGCGGTTTTGGAGACCGCTGGTCCTTTCGTGAATTTGGGCCCTGGAGCATTAAAAAAAATAAAGTTGAACGAGCGTGTTATTTTTATTAATTTATTCGAAACGCACCAGATCGCACAACCCAGAAAACACAGAGGAATCCTCTTTAGAAATAATGGCATCAGGTAAGAATAGAACGAGACAAAAAACATCAAAACTAATTCAGTCAGGAAAACCGGAAATCAAACAAAGGTAGGAAGAGCACTAGTCGGCGGAAAAAGAAACTCAAAATCGACTAGAACATCTCAAACCCGGTTCTATCTATCTATTCCCTATATTTTTCTTCTTCCTCCTCTTTTCTTGCATTAACCGGTTATCCGGTTTCGAAACTCTTTCCCCTCACCAATTCGCTCATCGTATATCGTTATCAATCTACCAGATGAGGTCGACGTCTCTTGTCCAGCCAACGTTACTTTGAATGGCATATTTTGAACATTCATTTCCGCGCTATATAATAGTACACGTCGATCTTTTGTAGACATTATTTCCACATTTTGTTAAAAGTTACCTTTCAACAAACCTTTTAAGGCTCTTCCCCAAACGAAAAGAGTCCTAAAAGGTTTGTTTTTTCAGCAGAAAAAATCACCACTACACTGTTGTTCCTTCTCACTTAGTTAATAATACATACAAAGTTCCATCACTTTCCCAGTTGATCGGCCTTATTCTTCCTTCACATCTGCAGCTAGATTGTCACATACCTGAGCACAACATCAAAAAGAGCCGAGGAATAAGTGCTTCAGGGCATTTTTAGAACTTTCAAACAGTGGATACCACGGACTTTCGTTTGCCACTGTTTGATAGCTCTAAAATTGCCGTAAAGGACTTGATCCTCAGCTCTTTTTAAATGTGGAAGAAGAATGACTCAGATCCTGAATTTACAAAAGATCTCTTTGAATAATATGGGAGCCTTCGAGAGTTCAACGACATTCTGAAGAGTGGTAAGATGTCGCTGGGGTTGTCAACGAAAGCCTCCAGGGATTGATCAAGTAGCGGTGCAGTACGGTCGAAAAAAGTGTAGTTTCCACACATTTTTATCACTATTCCGCGATTTTTCGCGAATTATTGTAGGACATTTTATAGTTGCTGGTTTTTATTACAATGGTTTTCTGCATTATATAACTGTTATCTGATCTTGACTTGAATTTGTATTTTTATGCATTTCCACGTAGGTCCGGCTCGCGTCCAAAGTAAAAAATTAATAAATGATAAATAAATAAATAATTTAATTGTGATTCGGTTTGGCGACAGGTCAATCTGTGCATCAAAAAAGAAGAAGAAAATTGCAATTGGCATGGGTGACATTGTGTGATTTGAATGTTTTCTGTTATCGCAGCCACGTTGAGAATCCTCGCAGAAGTACAAATGTCCTTATTGAGCAAGATAACGACAGAATAGCACCATTTCAGTAGTACATGTGAACTCCTCACTGATCCTAATAGTGCACTAGAATAAAGGGCTTATAGAGTCTCGCTGACAGTCGGACAAGACCAGTTTCCCTCCCGATGTGTTCGGCGTTTTCGTAAGCATCGTCGAGGTCGTTTCGCTATTTTTTCTGAGTGGCGCTGAAATCTTCTATAAATCACAGCGTTTCGGTGAGTGAGCGGTAGAGCCGAAAGGTGTCGGCTCTTAGCGCCAAGTCGCAAAAACTCTTCTGGGCTTTTTTCGTTATCTGACTTCATCGGAAAAAAAACCTAGACGCTCTACAATCTTCTAGTTCTCTCATCTCAAAACTTCGGCATCGTTGGTGATGATTTCAATGTGCTAATCTTCTGCCTTACGAAATTGTAAGGTGCATTGTTTCATTTACCCCCTTATTTTTTATTTTTAGTAAGTTAGTTTTTATTTATTTACTTGTTTATTCGGTCTTTATTTTAGCAGTTCTGCTCAACCTTTTGAAGGCGAGTGAAAAACAAAAAACATCTTTCTCTTGCGAGCTTTATTGTACTTATGAAAAGCGAACAAGTAAAAGCGATAAAGTAAGACGAACTTTCCTGATCTTTGTTCGGAGAGGCGGCTTTATGTGCTCCAATTACAAACACCGGAATTTATTTCGTTTCTTCTCTCGAGGGCAGGTCCTGTCTCTTGAAGTTTTTGAAATTTTCTCTCGGCTTTCTGTTTTCCTACCGGACCATTACTTCTTAAGCCTTTCCGGTGCCATTTAAATTAATAAACATTCACTTTTCTTGAACATTTTTTGCGTTTTGTATCTGCTATTTGTGTACCTTTTATGTGGACATTTTTATCTTTTTCATTTATCGATTGTTGCGAACTTCTTATCATCAAGTACAGGTCTTTCTCGTGCATCAATTTTTTCTTACTGGAAAACAGTTCGCTCAAATCAGTCCTAAAAACCGGAAGCTCATTAATCCAACTGAAAGTTTTCCAGGTTTCAAATTCTACCACACTTGAAAAAAGGCCAATGATTGATTATCATCTCAAATGTTTCCTGGTTCTTTTCTGGTTTATCAGTGGAAAAACTCGAATGATCGCTCATACTCTGAAAATTCCAAGAGCTTTTGTAGGCGACGTTCATTTTCCACCTCTCATCTCAAATATAAAATCTGTATAAGTGTGCATTCTCCATGCCAGACTCTTCTGAACTTTGAAAATATTATATCTCTTGAATAAATTCTCATCCTTCACTGCGCTCGAAGTTGGTGAAGTTTTTTTTGAATAAAAGACTACAGAATTCTTTAATAGTATTATATGACATAAAATAAATAATGACATGAAGTAGAATACATAGAACTGTATGCTCCCCTAAGGGTAGGGACCAACATAGTTCTCTATGTATTACTCTTCATGTCATGATTTACCTGATTGCTGGTTTTGCTCTAACATATTATTGACTGACTTCTTCACTTGTTAAATGCATGGGTCTGTAAGTAATTGTATACCGAAAATACGCATTCATGCTGGGAAAATGATGGGAAAACGAACGCATGGCGTGTCTTTATAGGACTGATTAATGTTAGGCAGTTTACTTTTTTCATATTCTGGGATATATTCTGTGATCGAATTTCCTGTTGAATATTTCTTTAAATTACTTGGAAATTTGAAAAGTAGGGTCCGCAATTCATGGGCGATGGTGATGTTCCTTGCAATCGCCGTGACATGCGGGTGCGAGGTCACGCCTAACCCCCTTTCAAGGTGAACAATTTATCGTCCTCATTTCGATACTTTGGTGCAGTCTTCGTAGGCGCTGGTTTTCCTCTGCGGCCACAAACTAACACGATAAGTGACGAGGTTTGTGTTGGGTTTCCGCGGTGATTTAAACGCGAAAAGTCAACAGACGTCAGTTCTGTTCGCGATGATGCCTTTCGGTGAGTCGAACTATGCCGCATGAACGGCTCGGACACGTCAATCACCTTCTTGCCCATCACCCAGCCATCCCCACTCGCTCTCACTAAAAACTTCGTCGTTCAGTCGTCAACGCTTCGTCGTCATCTTTACGCTTAGCTTGGTTTCTTTTCCAAAGTGCCATTGACTATTATCCCATTGGTTGCTTTAAAATTAACACGACACGACAATGTGAGCCACTGATGGCTCATAACTCTCAGTGCACGTTTCAGGTCATTGTCGTTGTTTCTTCATTGACTCTTCTTTACCTTTCAATCGTCTAAGATTTATATTCGACAGTGAGAAGCGAGGAAAACGTTTCATTCCGAGGTATTTTTATAACAAATATTTCTCCGCAGTCGTTAGCTGATTAATGCTATGCTGTAACCAAGATCACTATTCTATTTTATAATAATAGAGAGATTTGACGTTCTAACCACAATTCTGACACTTGCTTCCCGATTTGTGATCATTTACGATAGTTCATAGTATTACGGTGATCCAAAAGTTCGTGTACATTTCAGGATCTGACTTATTTCATTAAGAACTCGAAAAAAACAGATAAATGACCTACAAAATTATCATGGATAAGTACAATTCTTTACCGAATCACTGACAATGAATTGAGCTCAACTACGATGACCTTATTTGTCATTTATTTGTTAATAAAAGAAGTCAGAATTTGAGATGCACACGAACTTTTGGGTCATCCTAATAGGTATTGGAAAGAATTGCGGTTGGTCGACTGCTATCGGGAAACCATAGAGAGTGTGGACCACTTCCGCTACCTCGGGACTGAGCTTTCAAAAAATGGTACCCTAGATCATGCAGTGAAGGAGATAATAAATGCAGCCTGGGTAAAGTGGAGGGAAACCACTGGAATTCTCTGACAGAAGGTGCTCGAGGGTGCTTAAAGTAAAAATATACCGGGTAGTTGTAAGACCTGCGCTGCTCTACAGCAGTGAATGTTGGCCCGTGAAGAAGGCCCACGAGAGACAAGTACATTCTGCATAAATGAGAATGCTCAGGTGGGCATGCTGATGGAAAAGACTGGAGAGGGTACGGAACGAAGAAGTAAGCGCGGCTATGGCAACAGCTCTAGTGCACCTTAAGATGCGAGAGCAAAGGTGGTATGGTGATATTGTGAGAAGACCTTATGACCATCCAATACGAAAAGCACTGGAGTTTATCACGACTACGACGGAGAAAAATCCGGAGCTACGTTATCAAGAACGGCCTTGAGGAAGTCAGAGTCTATCTGGGGCGCCGCCCCAAGACGCCCAGATACGTAGAAGTAGATGACTGGAGTTTCAGCCCCTGGTAAGCAACCACGATGCGCTCCTAAGAATAGGTGGAGCGACGTTATTGAGAACTCCTTCAAGGAAGTCAGGGATACGTTCCAAGACACCCTGAATACAAGTAGATGACGACTCTTGATATGAACAGCGGACCATACACCAAAGAGAAGAAGATGTAAAATAAGGGTGGTCGAATGGAAATCAGACATGTGTTCAGTTTTTGAGTAAACACATATAAGATGAAAGGGTAATTGTCAGTACTAATCATAAATCTTGTATTCCTTTCCAATATCTCGTCCAACATTTTGCCGTATTTATTGGCACGGTAAGTCGTAAATACTATTCTCCAGCGTTTTTTCAATTTTTTCCATCAACTTTTTCCCCCAAATAAAAACTCCCAAGCACATCATTGCTCCGAACTTCCTCTTTTACGCTTAGATTTTTGACAGAAAATGTGCAAATAAGTACCTGATTAAATTTTTCAAATGGAAAATTGGGTTCTTTTATCATGTGAATCCAAATTCAGCAAACAGGGGTGAATTTTCCAAAGTCCTCATTTTCTGCGAGGAGAAAGGGATCAAATGAAAGTGGTGCGTTCACAGTAGTATCTAGCCGACATATTATACACTAATTCATTGGCATTTTAGAAACTGGTTTTCTCCAACAGTAAAGGAACACTTTTAAAAAGTATTGTTAGCGCTTTTACTGGAGCTCTTAGACATCTTCTATGGTAAACACTGGAAAAAAATAAGAAAAATTACAAAAACATCTGAACTGAATTCAAAGAACGTATGCAGTGACGAGAGGAATACCGTTAATTAGGACCAGTCAAAACCCAATAAGCACGCAACGTGTGAAAATTTTACTGGACGAGCTGGTGGCATGGCTAGCGTTATTTCTACAGTTTTTCGAGCACAATAACACAAAAAACTTTATCATTAAAAAGAAGCGTTCTCTACAGGAATAAAACTTCAGCTCGTGTGTGATTCAGCGATGATGAATCACCCGTATCCTTTCCATGCATTGAACGGAGATTACACTCATCATATTTGTATCACCATCAACAGCTCTCCGTTCGCATTTTTGATCCTGATTGCCTGCCCCAGTCAATTTCCTCTCACTTCTTTGCGAATGGCTTGCAGTTAGCCTGCAAACTCGAAAAAACAGCGCCAGTCGTTGTTGGCCGATAGACGGATATCCCACCTGTCATGTCATCCAGGTGGTCATGCTTGACGGCGGTGGCTTTCGGTCGGAGACGACGGATTGACGAAAGTCCAGATGTTTGTCGAAGATTCAAACAGTTGTCGAGCCTTTCCGGCACTGATCGTTATGGTTGATCGATCAATATCCTTATTTTATTTCTTTTTGCTAGTCTTTGCCTGAAAACTTAAGTCAAGAAATTTTTCGATAGGAGCTTAGGTCAGGCGATCGGACAGTCATTAGCACAGTACCGTCGGTATTTTTCCGCCAAAAACGCAATTTAAACGATACAAGTCGTTTTCACCGTTCACTCGCCATAAATCACCTAAGAATTATTTGTATTGAATAAAAAATGTAATTAATTCTGAAGTGATTTATGGCGAGTAAAGTAAACAGTAAGAACGACATACATCGTTTGAATCGCGTTCTGGAGGAAAAATAACTTAACTGTAACTTCTCGGGAGGGAATAAAGAATTTTAACACGATTCCCTGGGAAAGGAGCGTCTCTATCCCTGGATGAAATTTTGGTATTCAGAGTGAAATTTCAAAAACTGTTTCTTTAGAGAAAATTGTCAGCATTCTTATCGGATACTGTTTTTCATGAACCTGCCAATTTCCTCTCTCCCCATTCATGTCTCTATATTATCCTCTGTGTTTCCCGTCTGCATTTTTATTGTTTGTTCTTTCTTTACTTAACTTTTTAGTGACTTCCGTATATCCTCCGCTGAATGCGGCATTACGATAGGGTTCTTTATCCCACGCAAGTTGCATTGTCTTGAATGAATTTCTATTTCTTATATGTCTTATCACCACCTTTTGAAATTGCTTGGCTATAGTTTACTTTTATTTGTCGACATCGATATACTGGTTTTTGTGAGTATACAGTTGTTTTGAAATTCAAGAAATTCAATTTTGAAAAAAAAATTGAGCTCAAATTTTACGCATTCTATAAGTCGCTCTCTGTTCAACTCACTTAGTCCATTATATAGCCAACTCTTCATGCAGTCACGGGGTGGGTCAGCTACATATTTCTTTTACTGGTCCTGAATTCGTAAACAATATATTAAGCTTCTTTAATGTTTATTTTTCATGAACGTTGCATAATTGTTCTAAAATCTGGTGTATCTAATTTAGGAGGTGTTTATGGAGGGTAGATCACTAATTGCTGTCGCTACTGGTGCTTAACCAAGTAATGTATAGGTCTTGGCCATTTCACTCTTTCATTTATACATACTGTTGGTTGCTTTCTAATTCGAAGCGGTGTTTAATGAAAAAAATGTTGTTAATGGGCACACGTGAAAAAGTGCCAAGGAGGTGCTACTGACACCGCTACAGTTAAGCTATCGATCTTCATCTGTGCTGAGTTAGCCTTCAATCGCGCCGTGGACTGGTAAATGGGTACCGAACCTGCCTGAAAAGGTGAAGATACTTATTCGGACGAGGCATTGTATAGGCGAAATATGCATTCACCATGTCTTTACGATTCCTAATAGAACAGGAACATGAAATTCTAGTGTTATTGCCGCTTTTTTTTGCGAATTACTATGATATATACTTGAATATGATGTGTTCATTTTGGTGCTAGATTCGTCGCAAAAATCGCATCTCAGGCAGGATTCGAACCAGCGTCTCGCGCCTAACCGGCCGCTAAAAACTTCGCCACTGAGACGACGGCTCTCCTCCCCAACTTTCCAGAACAGGAACGACTTTTTACTTTTATTTATTTATTTAATACGTCATTTATGCTGGATCCATGATGGCAGGCGGTGAGGGAAAAGAAAAACGCGTTTACTTTATTTATTTATTTAATACGTCAGAAGACGCGCTGAAAAAAAAAGAAAAACAAACGGAACATCACAAACGAATCTTGAAATAAACATGGCTTAGCACTAAAGAAGTAAAGGTAAGCACAAAACAATATCAGAAAAGAGATTGCCTTGGTATCACACCCAGCGATTCTCCTGAGGTAAAAATCGTGCTCGGCTTGTCCAACAAATGGGCCCTAACTAAAACATAGAACACACGAAGGCACAGTAGAAGGTTTGAAGAAATAAATATTAGCTAATAAATCATAACCGAAAGATCATTAAGTCAGGACTTCAGGGGACTGATCAACGCCGAGCCCTTTGCCTTTTATCTTTTATGCTGTTAGTTGTCAAGAGGCACCTCAACATTTCTGACAGAAAAGTGCTCGAATGCGTGTGCTTCACTGAGATGACGGGCTAATATTCAAAGTAAATTTGTTTCCTCCCGAAAAAAAGGGCCTGGGCCGATGTTTTCATTCGGAGCGCTCCTTCACCTCAGTTATTGCCGGTGTAGTGGCCAACAGGCGTCCAGTCGTCGAAAAGTCGACGTCCGCCCAGACGGCGGCGGCCAATCCAATCTTTCATCGTGTCCGTGAAGCTCGTTTACACTCGTCAGTTTTTCGCCCGTCTCGATGGCCCCAAATCCAAATCGCCGTCAGGTAATTATTATACATATGATCCATTAGGGCGTTATTTAGAAATAAAGCCGAGAAATCTCTTTGAATGAACTGACTATATCATTGAGTCCAGTGTCGCGGTATAATTTTACCTTTTTCCTTTTCTTATTTTATCATATGCCTCTCCGATAGGTTTTCACCTCTAGTTGGCTCGAAAAGAAGGCAGTCGTCTACTTTATGTTCTTGAGTTGTTGTGTACAAATAATAATGTAAATAATAAAAAGATTGTAGAATTCTCCAAGTTCTCTCTTCTTGACACCTTGGCATGATGTTACAAAATTCGTATTCTGCATTGCCGAACTTTGATCCGTCATACTAGCCTCGTTCGGCAAAGTAGCACACGAATTTTAATTAATTTCGGCAAAGTAGCACACGAATTTTGTAATTGTTCTGACTAGATGTATGTCACCAAAGAGCTGTGATTTTAAACAAAACTGATCGGTTTCGCATTAACATGAGTGTCATAGCTGTAGTAATGGATTTTTTAACACCAAGTTGCAATTGTGCTGCCGGTTTTGCTTTCAGTTCGCACATGATAGATAATCACAAGAAGTGGTGATTTTTTTTGAAATCATAGTAATCGTACGAAAAATAAAGCAAAATAAAAGCAATTGTGATGCTTAAGGAGGTGGATCACAGACATCTTGTCATTCTTTTCTAGGCAAAAAGATGTATTTTTTTAAAGTGGCGCGAGATGAGTGAAGTAGACGTTTTTATTCTTCTCTGAACTCCACATTCATATTATTATTTTTAACTTCGATGAAAAAATTGGATTTTCTGTATTTTTTTGTTGAAATCTTCCGGATCCTCTGTTAAAGTCGCGAAATATCTCCTCTTTTAAAATAAGACTGAAGAATGTTGACTTATTGAGATTTATTGGTGTTCCAGATTACTAACATCCTGCCTGCTTCCGTATTAATCGCTCTGCTTAGATATCTGCATAGCAGCCGAACGCCTAGATCAAATACGCGATTACGTATCGCTGCATATAGGTCGAGCTAGGGATAGCAGCCTTCGAGGGCCGACTTCTGGACGTTGATTTCTGTTCTTTTTTTAATTAACACTTCTGAGTTTTCTTAACTTGATTGCTTATGGGTTTTGGTTCGGTTCTGTTGATGCCTGCTCATTATGGTCATTGAATAATTGTTTTTATTTGCCGTACTAGGATCCGGCGGAGGGTTGACCCTATTTTCTTCCCCTCAATAGCAGCAAGTATTTTATAATTTTATAATTTTATTAATGAATTTATTTTTTATTTTATTTTATTTGATGAGTTTTCGCGGATTGCTGCAGATCTTCGACAATTTTATGTGACCTTTATTTTTTCCCTTTGAATTCCCTACGGTAACTCCTTCACAAAGTTCGCAAAAGAAAGAAAGAAATAAAGAAGTTGACAGCGCGAGGAGAGTTTTTCGTACTTTTGGGTAACTACATATGATATGATCTTCTCTTGCTCTTGCTCTCTCGTTACTCTTTCTATATTTCAGTGTTCCATTTCGTGGCAACGTCGATTCTATACTAATTCTTTTCACCTCAAGAATAAGGGAAAGAAATAAAAGCGAACAGAATTGCATACAAGAAGTCAAGTATACATACTTTTGCCTTTTGCCTTTAGGTATGCACTGCTTTTGAAAAAAGGAAAAGACTTAAACCTGAATCTGCTCTTTCACCCTACTATAATAGTATCAGTCTCGTCACCTTTTTCCTAGGGTTCACGTCGACAATTTAGTTCGATTTTCTGATTTTCAAGACGTTCTTTAGTTGTTCAGGATTGTACTCGAAAAGGAATGCGTATATGTTGTTTCATACTTACAAATTCCTTAAATCCGATCGATGCCCTTTAATCATGTTTATTCGATTCGTCAGAGACTGTAAAAAATTACATAAAATAGTGCTTTATCTTCCAACAAAGACAGGATTTGTCACTTTTTATCTTAAGTAACAAAATTTGACCACTCTCAGTACACCGTGCTTCCATGTACGAAGAAATCTCTTCAGTTCTCATTGAATTTTTGAATTAATCTAATTACTAGTATGTTATTAATTTAGCTTATTGAATTTTCTGAAATTTGCCACTTCTTGCGCTTAGAAAATGGATGGAAAAGTTCGCCTTTCTCAGCACTCTCTGCTTCTATCTCTGTTTTCTTGGTATACCCCTGAGTATCATTTCTGGCCGATCGTAGCATCGTTGAATCAACTGGCTTTCGAGTGTCTTGTTGCCGATCACCTTCCTCAAGTCCGATTTTCAGAAATCACCAGACTATCGATACGTAACAGTTGTTGTCACGTCGTCCTGCCAGAAATTCAATAAACGGGTATGTTTTTATGCAACTTCCAAGGGTTACCTACTGCTTTTGAGATCCTTCTACCTTCTGCTACGATATTTCAGTTTTTTCAGATGGATTTCCGAATTCCACATTTTGTTCTGCACGACTTCAGCGATGGTGAGGAATCAAAAGTAATCAGAATGATTCTCACCTATGCACGGATACCGTACGAATGCAAAGATATCGACCGCGATGATTATGTCTTAGAAGGTCTGTCGTTGATTGCTTATCACTTATCTAGAGTAAACTTTTCCGTTTCTTCTAAGATTAAAATGATACTTTTGTTGTGGAACCGTAGATCGTACATCCTGAAAGATTTCTTTCACAGTGCTCTTCTAAGCCTTCAGATTCTGAAGACTGAGATCTAACTAATCTTATCAATTTATCGTATCAGTACATCCTTCTTAACGGTTACATGATACTTATTGTGAAAATCCCACTTTCAGATTACCCTTTCTACACCCTTCCTATGTTGGAGGTTAACGACCGTAAACTTGGAAACGTTCCCTCGATATGCCGACAGCTGGGCTGGAGATATGGTGCGTTGATGATAAGTCGAATTATCACCTTCATCGTTTCCTTATTTCCTTAATTATCCATTCTAATATTAATACATTATTTCCTATATTACTACACTTCTATATTACTATATTATACTATTACTATACTATTACTATACTACTATTACTATACTTCTATATTACTACATTATTTCCTTGATTATTTCGTTGAAACTTTCATCAGTATTATATTATTTTTTTGTTTATTTACAAGTAGCCGTTCCTAAGGTTAACACATATTTTCATATTTCGTTAAAAAAACAATGTTGGGTGGAATGGTTCACTCCTGAAATAAGAGAAAAAGAAGAAAAAGAAACGCAGCACCCATCATATATTCTGTTCAACTTAAGTACCTCAAAAACGACTGTGGCTAATGCGAAGGTTTTTTTCTGGCGGTGTAGGTGAAGCGGGTGATATCGATGTTGGCAAATTCAGTGTTCTGTCTTCAAATGAATTTCCTACTGAAAAGGAAAATTAGTAATAAAAATGCAAACAAAACACGAGAACCGAAAGCTTAGTAATATTGCACCACACAAATGTGCGTAGTTTCAGAAGTGTGTAGGAGACGTTTTGAGGACATTTCATTTTTCTAATGTCATCCCTCATTTTCCTTTTCTTCCTTTTTCTTTTCGTCAGTTTTTTTGAGTTTTTTTTTTCAGTTTTTCTGGTTTCGAATTTGAGTATAATAGGATGAGTTCCAGAGTTGAGTGGACAGCGATACGGCGACGACTCTGAAGTGGACATGATCGCCGAGAAGACCTATCAAGCCAGAATGCACCTGAAAAATTGGCTCGACCACCTTGATCATCGGGAAGACCACGAATGCGACGTACGTACCCGTCATTTTGTGTAATGATTTTCACTTTTTATAACCTTATTTTTTCTATCAGAATAAGGTAACTCTGTAATTTTCCAGCATTTTGTATAACTGTACTTTTTGACTATTTTCGAGTAGTGAATCGTGTCGTGTTATTTATTTATTGAAAATGCACCAAAGTGCGCACATCTCGGAAAACAAACGAAAAACATCGGTAGAGGTGCAGTGATTATACAACGAAAAATAAACGAAAGAAACAACAAAAACTAGTTTAATAGGAAAGCAGAAGTCAAGTTAAAGCGAATACTGTTCGGAATTATTAAAATTTAACATGACATTGTTGCGTCTTCTTTGCACAAAGAAGAAAATGCAAATTGTATTATCAAAAACTGTAACCATCTACCTCGATTTGCAGTAAAATTGCTTACTCGTTTTGTGCTTTGTTCTGATGAAAAATATAATAAAAATCATACTAAAACATGTAATAAAAATATAAGGACAATATAATGAAATATAAACGCATGAAGGAATTTTGGCATATTCTGATTCTGATGACAAATTTTTCGCTAATGAGGCAACGTATTAATTTCCATATAACGAAAGTTTGCTGACGATACTCATTCCAATCCGATATTTAGTGAGGAAGTCATCTATACTATGTATTCAGCGTGGTCTTTACCATACCTCTAGGGGGTAGAATTATGTATCTTTATAAAGTCTTGAGAGGGCGTGAACAAATTATCTACGGAAATTCGGGAAAATTGCCGAATTAACTCTCGAGATGGAGAATTTTTTTGAAGAAGTATTCGAAAACGTGGAAGTATTGAACAGAGCACAAAAGAAACCACCTTAATAGAGCACGAAATTGTGAACATTATACAACATTATATAAATATTCTGCTGTGTGTTCCCCTTCTGTTTTCTGAGTTGCGCGCACTTTGGCGCATTTTTAAATAATAAATAAAAAATATTGAAACGCGTCCGAAGTTGAGATTCACCGATAGCAGACGATAAAAAACGCTTAAGACTTCGTAAAACTTACAAGAATGACATTTAACTTCAACGAGAATTCAAAGTGAAGCAAACTCACAGGTGTCCTGTTTAGAAAATTGATGCTTCCGTTTTTCCAAAAAGTTTTCTTTAGGATACTTGCGACACTGAAAGCGCCGTTGCCTATCTTGAAGCAAACCTTCTTCCCACTATTGAGTATTTTCTTCGACGGAGTAGTTCTCCTTGGCTATCTTCCCACAAGGTTCGTTATACATTCGTTGGCAATTTATTTTTAATTTTATTATTTATTTATCACTGCATAGTACTACGCGCGCGATGAGCAAAGCACGCTTGTGTAATTTTCATGAGGCGGCAACACTTGGGAATCAGAATTCGATGTTTCTACACAGTTTAATCCAATTAGGGTAATCGACTAGGTTTGGTGCACTTTCAGTAGTAACGTAAAAATGAAAAGACAACAAGGAAGTCGTCCATATGCAGAAGATGAAACAACAACAACAGCCTATATAAGTCAAATAATGGCAAGTGGTAGAACTATTTGCTCGTTTTGGCCGTGTCGTTAGACTGTCATATTACAAAGAAATAGTTCAGCCCCTTGATTCTTCGGCAGGTGGAGTTGTCTATAGAATCGACATGAACTACGAGGAGAGAGAGAGAGAGAGACTATGGAAAACGTAAACCTAAAACTTGCACAAGTTTCGAGCTATAATTACCGTATAGAACCCACGTGGTGCAGTGGTAAGAGGCGCAACTGACACCTGCACAGTAGACCGATCGATCCCGGCCCGGACTTACCAATCTTTCCATCCCTTCGGGGTCGGGTAAATTGGTACCAGACTTGTCTGGGAAGGTAAAAACACTGACTTGGTATAGCGGCTGGTCTCCGCTAGTCATTGTATAGGTCAAACACGCATTCACCATGCATCTACGATTCTGAATTGGACACGAATGCGGCGGCGCGTCCTTCGGTAAATGATCAACGCCGACACCTTTACCTTTTACCTTTACTCGTACCAGCCGTTCAGCAACAGGCACATGGGCCATCGAACTTCTGGTCAGGAGCTTCTCTTACAATTCGTGAGAACTAAAGGAACGTTGATGGTCTCGATCGTGACCACCCATGAGGAAAATCTTCTGTAAGAGATGAATACTAATTCGTGGCGTACATTTTCGTGGCTACTTCCTGAGAATCCGAAAATTTCCCTGGAACCCGTGTGTAGATAGGCGTCTATAAATGATCTTCATGGGCGAAAACGATCGGTATGCTGCTTCTTTCGGTTGGATGGACTTGTCGGTGTGGAGAGGTGGTTCAGATCGACATGGTCGATGAGTCTGTGTAGATGAACTTCATGGGATCGCCCACGAAGAAAATGGTCTCTCGGAAATAACCCCAAAAAAGTTCAAGATGTTCAATTTGTCTGGTAGCACATCACCTTGGCATCATGCATCTTTATGAGAAAGGGTGGCTCTATTTGTGTAGATTTGTGTGGTACATGATCCTATTCCTCATGGAGGTAAACTATGGATAAGAGTTTAATGACCTTAGGGACCCATGTCAAAGTGACGTATTCGCATGAATGAAGCTTCAATGGTGTTCTCTTACTGATCATTTTTGTGGGTGAACTCACAAAAGTCCTCCTCAGCCATGTATCATAGACTCGACGAACAAGTCGCCAATTTCTCTCCCCCTACCGTTAAGTTTCAGCTAAGGGCCCGCGTGGTGCACGGGTAAATTGGTACCAGACTAGTCTAACGGGTTGCATAGCGGCTGGCCCCCGCTCTACCAAAGCCAAGGAATGTGACACCGAAAAAAGTCAACTGGCACCGGGAAGAACGTCGATCAGCCAATTAGTTTAGGATGGAATGCTCGGTTGAATTCTGGGTCAGAGACCGAAGATGTAATTACCAGTTGAATGGGGCTTCCACGGGTAGTGAATCAGGAGCGAGGCAGAAAATGGAGAAAGGGAAATGTAAAGGTAAAAGAGTCGGCGTTCTTCACTACACTAAGGACGCGACGCTTCAACTCCATTCAGAATCGTAGAGTCAAGTGAACGCGTATTTACGCTATACCAATTCGAGGTTTATACCTTCCCAAACAGGTCTGGCACCAACGGCGGAGAGATAGAAGGCTTGGTTGGCCCGGGCCGGGACCGAACACTAGACCCTGCTGGTGTGAGAGGCGCTGCATAATTAGCATTGAACCACATACTCCCCCATGAAAAACGAAGCAAAAAAAAAGAAAGCGAAAAAATGCCCTGTCTTTCCTTATTTTATGAAGTTTATCGTTTCAGATGACATGGTGCGATCTTCTGGTGTGCTGTCTCTTCAATCCCATCATCTACCATTGCCCTCGGCTATTCGATCGCTATCCGAACGTCTTTCTGCATAACAAGCGAATCGCCCAAATGGACGAGTTCGCCGGTTTCCTCTATTGCGTTCGAGATCGAAAATACTTTTGAAATCACTTGTAATATTAGCATTTTTCTTCGCTACATATCCTCTTCTGTAGCATATTATGTATAAAGGTAACTTATAAGGTAGCATTTGTTTCCGTTTTGTTTTGAACCGATTCATAAAGTCTTTGCGCTGAACAATTGTTGTGTTTCTGTTTTTTTCTGCAGTAACTATGGTAAGTAGCACGCCTATGACGCAGGCTCGTAAATGCGGTTCGATTTTTGCACAAAATTTACCACCCCGGTAATCGTAAGTGACATGGAAATTTTCTGAATTTTTATTTCTTTTTTCATTCCATTCATTTTTTTGTTTAATTTTTATTCATTCGCTATATGTTGTCGCTTTTTTGTTGTTCGAATTTTGTAATTCTTCCTCGAACCTGGTTCTACAGACCGTCCTTCCATACGGTCAAGTCCTACTACGACCCCCTTCAGAATCAGATGACTACACATCACGACCACCTTCGATTCTCGGAACTTGAGCGTGCTATGAGGTCTAGCACGCGTAGTAGATAAATAAATAAATAATATTGTGCTACGCATATTTCTCGCTCTGAAAACTTATTCGCAAGATTCAACTGATGGGACACGAAGATTCCTGCAGCTACGAGAAAGGTAAAGGTAAAGATGAGATGGCGCCGATCATTCCTCTGAGTATGCGCCGCGCATTCGCTTCCTATCCATAATCGTGGTGGCATGGCAATGCGATTCTGTCCCGAGAAGGGTAGAAGTTTTTTCATTCAGATAATGTGTAGAAGCTGAACTTTTCATCGGGCAGCGCTCCACACTTCG
Source organism: Nippostrongylus brasiliensis (assembly GCA_030553155.1). Lineage (NCBI taxonomy): Eukaryota > Metazoa > Nematoda > Chromadorea > Rhabditida > Heligmosomidae > Nippostrongylus > Nippostrongylus brasiliensis. Next base: position 30,739,627 of record CP130736.1, on the reverse strand, counting down.
CAATACGCTCTCGGATCACAAAATCAATCGATCACCCTGTTGTTTTGTTTTTTTACAGTTTGTGTTATTTAGTGTATTCTATTTGTATGTCCCACTAAACTTTCAGAGATAACACGCCCAAGTGCGTATCGAGTGAATAAGTAAATAAAAAACACTTGAACGCGGAAAGCTACACATTTCCTAAATCAAATAAAGCAATAAAATTGGAATGAACCTGAAAACGAATTAGAAGAATGAACGTCATAAGAAACAAAAGAATTTTAAGAAAACAGGAAATCTAAATATTGGTGCAGCGCCAAAAGCTGTACAAAAGTTCTAGAAATGAGTAAATGAACATGGATTTTGATCTGGCAATTAAATTTGAACCAGAACAGTTTGGAATCCTATCAAAGGGAAAAAATCGCGAAAATGAGATCAAGAGAAGCATGCACCCCAGCAACGAGACTCCAAAGAGCGACCACCCGATTCAGCTGAGTCACCAAGTGCATGGCGCGTATTGATCCCGATTGCACAACGTTGCGCTTTCCACTATAATAGGTCCCATCCTTCTGAGGTGTTCACGCTGCTGATTTCGTTTATTATATCGTTTGCTATTGCAAGTATTTTTATGCTGTTATTATTTATTGTGTTTATTATTGCTGTTATTTTATTGTTCTTTTGTTTTGTTGTATAGCTTCACTGAATAGCATTTACATTTCTTTTCAGCGTTCCGCTTTTCTTATTCCATTCTGTCGACTTTATCTTCATTGTTCTTAGTAATCTTTTGTCGAGATTTTTGTATTTGGTATATTAGTCAGATAGCCTCACTTCGGGAGTTCATCCTGAATTGAAGAACATTTTCCCTTCTTCCTTTATGATTCTCAAAGGAATGCAATGAAAAGAAGTGGCAAGATAGTGGGAAAAAAGCATGGAAGCAAAAAAGCAAAAAGCAAAAGAAGAAAAAAATTTGTGGATTTCTTACATGTGGAAGACGAGTACTGCTTATTTCTCCGAAGCTTTTTATTTTCGATCCATGATGAACTTGTTTTATTTCGTTTACGACTCCTTGACTTTGTTTTTGTTTCTCTTCCGTGGTTTACTTTACATATTTAGGTTTTCTTCCGGTATTTAGATTATATGCCGTTTTGAATATATTTTACTTCGTTTAGTTGTGATTTTGGTGATACAAAAATAGATGTTCGAGAGCAAAGCATGCCATCCATTTCAATCTGAACTAGTTCGGAGTCAACAATTTCCAAAATTTTCTTTTTTTTTCAAAAATCCAATAAACAACTATTACCATAACTTCTACCCCTTGAGCAGTTGATTTTATTTCTACTATTCCTGACAGAAATTCGGTTTAATACCGAGCCACAATGTCTTGTAAATCACTTTCACGGCTGGTTTTGAGATCTGAAGTGCTTTCTAGTTTTGAAAAACCTGCTGCGTGTCCTGTTGTTTCGATGGAGAATCAAAAGATTTGAGAATGAAATTGATAAGCAATTCTCTAAACACCTCCCTTTTGAAATTTCTCTCGAATTTTCGTCGCGTATTACTTTCGGGTTCTTTTTTCCATTATCCTATTATAGTAGACATAATAAGTGAGAACGCTACTGTGCCGGACATATTAGGTTGGTGAAATTTTCTCTCGAATTTTCGTCCGGTTTCATGTTTTGCATATATATATAGCACATCGATGTTGAAATTTACCACTAACTATTTTGCCTGCTCGAACGGTATTACCAGTAATTATGCCACGTTTTCCTCAGCTGTCACGCGACCAAATTCGCACCTGTCTACTTTACGACTACAAATCTGGAATGAAACCTTCAGATTCATATCGTCGCATGGTGCATTCGTTTGGTGAAGGTGTTGTGTCCATGAGCACGGTCCACGATTGGTAACCTGCACTGAGCTGCTGTCTAGAAGGCGTACTTTTGCTTGGCTTGACGATATTGTTACTGGAGACGAAAAGTGGTGTCTGTATGTTAATGTATCGCGTAAACGATCGTGGACGGACGTTGGGCAAGTGGGAGAAACAATGCCGAAACCAGAAAAGCATGAACACAAGGTGATGCTCTCCGTTTTCTGGGACGTTCGCGGACCAATTTACTGGGAGTTGCTCCCACAGCAAACCACGGTGACTGCGGAGGTCTACTGCACACAACTGGAGAATTTGGCTGATGCCGTACGAATTAAGCGCCCAGGAAAGGCCGTTGTTCGCTTTCTTCATGACAACGCTCGGCCACACGTCTCTAAGATGACTCGCCAAAAAGTGTTGGACCTGGGCTGGGAAATTCTTCCTCATCCACCATATAGCCCAGACCTTGCCCCTTCGGACTACCACTTATTCCGTTCGATGCAGCACTTTCTAGATGGAAAACAATTTTCTAATGATGAGGAGGTGAAAGTGGCCCTTGAAGAGTACTTTGGCTCAAAGCAGCCAGAGTTCTACGCATCTGGAATTCACGATCTACCCAATCGATGGCGAAAGGTCCTCGAATGTGATGGAAATTATTTTGTTGAATGAGCTCCATTTGTTTTTGAAATAAACATTTTTGATTGAAAATCGTGAAAATTCCGGAAACTTTTGCACCAACCTAATATCTTTTGATCACTTCTCGAAAAAGACGCTTTGGAGCGTTGCATAGCGGCTTTTTCCAATAACTTTGTTGAAACTCAGTCATTTGTAAAAATATGCACATATTTGAGCTCAGCAGCTCGAGTACTATCGACAGGTATTCAAAGATCGGTACAACCGTAAATCGATAAGAAACCTTGAACCATCCATCAATTCAGGGTTGGGTAAATTGGTACTAGAATCCTGTGTCGGGTAAATTGGTATCCGAACAGGCTCGCGCGAGATTTGAGAGGATATTTCAAACAAATTTAGGTATGGATAATTCATACACTAAACGACAGAGCTCGGGCAACTGCATTTCATAGTATGTCTCTCCTTTCACGAATAGTTGACATTTGAGGGAGTTATTCAAAAAAGCCAGTTTGGAACGCTCCTATGCGGCTTTTCTTTCTTTTTTGTGTTTTTTGTTTTCTTTTTTTGTAATCAAAAGACATATCCGGTACTGTATGAGCGTAAAAAACCACAGTTAGGAAATAGCCTACTGGATTTAATCGCACCAAGGACGTGTTCGATGCCATGCGTCGTGAAGCGTGTGATTCCCATACATTTCTGTAATTGAATTTCTATTATACTTCATCCATCTGCTGTTCATTAGCACTCGGTGCTTCATCCTCTTGTTCTTTGACTAACTTCAGAGATATGAAAAATCTGAATTCGGCAGAATTGAGTTTACTGTAGTTCGTTTGAATTAACGAAGTGTGTCAGCAGCGCCTCTTACCAATGGGTCATGAACCATAATAGTAGGCAGTTAACGGTGAGGAAAAGCCTTTCAAAGTGCGGTGGTTCAATACCAGGGTGTAACGAAAAGTGAAGGAAAGTGTACGTTTTAGGTATATTTCCAGAATTCCATGAAAATTACCAGCAGGGTTTTGATTATTGCGGCGATCTCTTCGTAAGTATCGAATTATAAAACAATATCATGTCAATATCATCAGTTTTCCAGAGGAATTTGCAAATATGTCGACAGGCGGGTACGAAGAAGATTTAGATCCTATAGAGTAGGTTATTGTATGAGGTGCTTGCTATTCGTCGAATGAAGTTCATCTAATGTGTTTTCAGCGGTTTTGATTTGGTGAAAGGCCAAAAGCGATGTCAGAAAGGCAGACATCTGAGGAAAGGCGACGCTCTTCGTCTTCAGAAGCTGTCTGACAGAAGTGTTGTTGTCAAGACGCTGCATGATCCGAACGACACCATCAGCAAGGTCCGTTTCAGCAAATTCCTCAAAAAAGTAGTAAAATTTTTAAGTAAAGGTAAAAGATATAGGCGTCGACGTCGATCAGTGCCCTAACTAAGTAAGAACACGTCGAAGATCTGGCTAAGGATCGATCGCTCGACTGTGCGGGTGTCAGTAGTGCTTCTTCCCCCTGTCCCAATTTTGAGTACCACTATAGTAATTCATGAGATCATTACTATGGTGTTCCAGAAGGAGAAGAGACGACTGCAGAAGGCTGGCAGTACTGGCAGTCTAGACCTAGACGTCCAATACTCTCTTAACAAGCAGCAGCGATGGAAAACGGTTCGAAACTTCACTCCTCAAAATAAGGCATGGGTATCTATATGGACTTTTTTTTTAGATCAACACACAATCATTGTTAAATAGACAGTGTGATTCTGACCCTGAGTCGTTTGTTGTGGATCGAGTAATCACACCTGGACGTGAGTTTTCAACACACTTTTATTTTTATATTTGTGTATTTATATTTGTATACTTTACACCGTAGAGTGCAACATGGTCCATTGGACAAACAAAACCAAAGAACCGAAAGAAATACAGCCACATAGTCCTGCAGACCATGGAAATGGAAAATGTTCTCACTTTTAACTTTTTGTTCAACTACAAGGAATTTTATAGTGTCATCAGCAACAAGAAAACCTTCAACAAACCTATTTTCAACAATTCCTGTTGTTCAATAGAATACACCTTCATATTCCTTCATATGGTCCTTGAGATTCTGCCTCATCACGGTACCAATCATTGGTGAATAGCTGTCACTTGTTTCCTAGAAAAAAATGAGAAGAAAGATACCATAATTCTTGTATTGCTACATTAGAACTGTTTTTTCGCTGCTACTTATGTTACTAATCCGTTGAGTTTCATTTTGCTTTTTTCCTTTTTTTTCGTCCGAGTAGTACTATTGGCTGTACCATTAGCTTCGATTTCGTTCGTCAGTGAAAAGGTGTAAATGAATGAAAAAGTATTTTTTGTCGCAAGATACATCGGTAGCACAGTGGTCAGTGCAGTCTGCCGGAAACAGAAAGACGCTGGTTCAATTCCCGTCCGATGTCAGTGTTTTGCGAATAACCTAGCATCTCCAAATGAGTCATTCGAACAGTTCTCCTCTATAACTCGCAAAACAAAAAGCGGTAATTAACAGAATAGTTTCGTGTTACGAAAAATGTTGCTCTGCTACCTACATAGCTCAACACTCCAGTATGGACATCGAAAAATCTGTGAAGGAACTTCGAGCCGTTTACTTGTTCCTTTTCTTTCTCTATGAAATCTTCGAGTCCTTTTTGCTATTCCCACTTTCATGATAACGAAGGAACCGAACCGCTGCCAGATAGGATCCTCCTTTTTTGAAGTTGCAAACCATCATTTGAGATCTTCTCAAATAAAATTTGCAAGCATTTGCGTTTTTTCGAAGACTTCGATTTTTGAAGATCTGGGCACTAACAATTCTCTCAATGTGATGAATGTTTTCGTGAAAGAAGGCGACACGATCACCAAACTCTCGACGAAAGGCAAAGGGCACAAGGTCTGTGGCACTTCAGTTTTTCAAGTTTTTTTTTCTCATGTTTTCTTTAGTTTTTTAAACAATATCGCTAAATGTGAATTGTTTGTTATGTTTTAATGCTTCAGCTGCGACACTTTGAAGTAGCATTGAGAGAGCGGAGGGAGATTGATAAGAAGGAAGTGGAACCCGGTCGGATTCTGTACAATGTCGTCAAACCTCATCCAGTTCCTAGTGTTCTGCTGGGAAAAACGCAAAGAAGTATTATTTTCCTTTTTAATTTTTCATGCTGATAGCAAAAAAAATTCTCATATCCGAGCCGTTCCAGAAAACAGGAGAGGCGCCAGGACCACAAAGTCTCGTCCAACTGAATACTTGTCCGATGGAACGGAACATGAAAGCGACTCTGAAGAAGACGAGACGCCCATCTCTACGAGTGCACCGAGGTAAATAGTGAGACAGACTGAAAATATTTTCGCTTTTTCGATTTTTAAGTATGAAATCTTCTATTTATAAGACGTTAGACGGTAATAAGACCACGCGCGAGTGGTGCAGTGGTAAGAGGCGCTACCGACACCGGCACGGTCGATCGGTCGAACCCGACCCAGTTAACCAAGGCTTCCGTCTCTCCGGGTCGAGTGAGGTGGTACCTGATTTGTCTGGGTTCGCCATGCTTCTGTAATTCGGAATGGAAAGCGAATGTGTGGCGCATCCTTAGTGGACTGATCAACGCCTGCACCTTTACCTTTACCTCTTACCCTTACGAAAGATGCCAAGGGTAAGGTCGTAGGAGGCTCAAGCATGGGGTTCGATTTCTGCACAGAATCTACGACCCCCGCCCCCTCTTCCACGACGGTTCTGGTACGATCCCCTCCTTCGATTCTCGACCCTCAACCTTGAGCCTGGGTCGTACTCCAGGCAGAGCTCAAGGAATAAAAGAGTTAGGTGCACAGACAACTCTGGCGCGGTTAAGCATCAATCACAGTGGTCGGAAAATGGCCCTCCGATTACAGTTATATACTAGTTTACAAATGAATAAAAGTGAATAAATAAATAAATAATAAACTACTAAACGTAATTTTCGAAATCGTTTAGCTCGTCTTTCACGCTTGGAGATTTTGTGAAAGACACCGAAGCTACTGGCACCAATCGTCACTCGAGAAGGTCCACAACCCACACGCTACATGAGGAACCCAAGAAAAAGGTGTCCACAAAGGTAAGGCGCAGGTAAAATGTCAAGAAAACTTCAAAAAAAGTGTTGCCTTTCAGGTACCACAGACGAAGTTGCAACAGGGAAGCAATTCCAAGCCTCTCTTCGCTGTAGTCGACGTGGACGCGAAACTTTTGCATGGAATGGAATTTCGCGATGCGGTACTTAGATTTTCATCTGGGTCTAGATTCATATTTTTTTGTATTCCTTTCTAATTATTTTATTTCAATACTTGGGTTCAGATTAAATATTTTTCGAATTCCTTTCTAATATTTTATTTTTCTACCTGGGTCCAGATTCATATCTTTTGAATTTCTTTTTAATTATTTTTTTTCAAAAATCAAGAATTTGCAGCAATGTTACCGATGGATGTGACTTTGAGTGAAACTCTAAAAATCATCGATTAGATTAGGATCCTTTTGGTCTTTAGCTATTGATACTAAAATGTACAACGTGACTTTTGACCACTACTGAATATACGTAGCTTTGCTTCCTACATATTTATATTTACTTTTTCGCTTTTTCGAACATTTTGCCTACTCATGGAAAATTTTCAAAACATGAGGCGCTTATCCGCTTCTGTATATTGAGGGAATCATTAGCTCAGAAGAAGAAAACCACAGAGGTGTGATTCAACTTCTGACTTATTCAATTTTTCCAACTCTTCATGAACTTCCAACTTTCTAACTAACGCAAAATCTCAACACATTGAGTTTACTACCTTCATATTAATAACAGTACCATACTTAATCAACCATAATTTATCACTATCCTGCATCTTCTGAGGAGGTTCAGCTGCATTTACCCGAGAACAACAGCGCTCTTCTGGGTTTAGCAGTAGGATCGAAGCGAATCCTGGCAACTGAATTCTAATTTCAGATTGCTTCCCTGGAGGAGGAACGTGTGGCTGTCAAATGGGTAGATGCCGACAGAGTCACGATCGATGCCAGTCATTTGGTCAGGAATTATCCCGAAGAACCAATCCATCAGCCTCTTTTGGTGCTTTTCTTTGAGCTCCATGAGGGAGCAAAAGTTCTTAGGTAATACATCATTTTCTCAATGGCTTAGAACAGTCTGTATACAAGTACTTATTCAGAGTTCGCATCAATGCGAATGTTGAACCGAAAGGAAATCAGAATATGGAAGCACTCGTTCACACTGTGAAACGTCAGCAGGACTTCGTTTCGCTGTTCAGGGATCTAGTGGATTTTGTAAGGAAGCTACGTCTAAGGTAGGGTGCTGAAAAATTTAGTGCCAATCATTATGTAGTGTAATATTCCAGTAACCTCGATACCCCGAGTGAAGTAGCTCGTTTCACCAAGTCTCCAGCTAATTTCGACGACGCAGTAAACAGTTGCAAGTTAGCGATGGAAAAGGTGAGAGATTACGTGGTTATCGAAAGATTACCTTGTTTAAGAGGGGGGCGTGGTGCAGTGCAAAGAGGCGCTACTCTCATCCGCTATTTCGAGCCAAGCCCTCCACCCCTTCAGGGTCGAGTAAATTGGTAGCAGACTAGTCTGGGAAGGTAAAATGACTGACTTGGTACACCGGCTGGACCCCGTAAGCCATTGTTAAGGCTAAACACACCTTTACCATGTCTGTTCTGTATGGAATACGAATGCGGCGACGTGTCCTTAAGTGACCGATCAACTCCAACAACACCTTTACCTGTGTGTTTTTGATCGCTCAAGAGCCATTTCATTCTTTAAGGACTATTCTAAAGAACAGATGAGCGGGAAGACTAACTACAAAGGGACATCAGAAGCATACCGTAGAGGAGGTTGCCCAGATAGACCACAAGATATCCTCAGTTATTGAAATAAGCATTTGATTGTACTTTACCTATGGGGACACCCTTACGACATTAGACGATGTGATCGTCAGATCATCAAAGCGATCAGCTAGGTCACACCCAAAGAACTTTAGACGAATAATACTATTGTATCGATCTCGGTCCTCTGCTCAACAGTCATCAACAATAAAAATCATTGCCTTCTTGCAGATTGTTTGTTTCCCAATCAATTCTTTGGAACTCAAGATATGTTTTACAGAAGCGTGTGCTGCGCTGCGATCACTATGAAATGCTTCGTTGGCTAAGAGAAATGTACTACACCACAGCTGAAAGGGTAGAGGTGAGTTTTGTAAAAACTCTACATATATACGAACACTTCGTCTGACAAGGGAGGTCAGTGAACTTCCCCCGACGGTTCTTAACAAGACCTATATGGTCTTATAGAGCTTGAAGCGTAGATCATAGATATGCGCAGCGGTACCGCAGTGGACTGTTGTTCAGACGGTCAAGGGTTTGGATCCTGTGGTTGCGTTTTCGTTTTGCTTCAATCGCATTGATACCAAATGATGCGATTTTGTCATGGGGATTGAAGAAAATCATGTTTGAAGCACTCTAAACCGAACAAATTTTAGTAAACGACAACATTAATATGGGTAGCCAATATCTACCGTAACTTACCTTAAACAGACGCAAATTCAGATACTAATGTTGGATTCGTGACTAGCGACCCAAATAACCCTCACATACGAAGTTTGTACAGAATCGGTTATTTTGACCTCGGCACCTCACGTACCCACCCTTACCATTGCAAGGGCTCACCAGTCAGAAAAACAGAAGCAAAAGTAAAATTCGTGATCAGCAATCCAGGTGAGACTCTTAGGCAATTTCTGGAACGAAGGTGGCGGATGCTGACGATTTTCTGACAGCTAGAGTCTGAAAGGTGCCATAATATTACCAGTAATTAATCAGAGACTCAACCTTGGGCAACTCTACCGACACCTGACATGAGGCTCGAGTCGTCATGGTCACCCATTTCGCCCAAACTTTGCTAATGAGACTATTTGAGACGCTGGTCACGAATATAGCACTAGTTTTGTGATTTGAAACAAGTGAGGGTATCTAATGACGGGTTTCGTTGTGTGTGGTCTGGTGAGCCCTTGCAATGGTAAGGGTGGGTACGTGAGGTGCCGAGGTCAAAATAACCGATTCTGTACAAACTTCGTATGTGAGGGTTATTTGGGTCTGATCACGAATCCAACATTAGTTTCTGAATTTGCGTCTGCTTAAGGTAAGTTACGGTAGATATTGGCTATCCATATTGATGTTGTCATTTACTAAAATTTGTGCGGTTAAGAGTGCTCCAAACATGATTATCTTCAATCCTCATGACAAAATCGCAAAATGAGCACCATTTGGTATCAATGCGATTGAAGCAAAACGAAAACACATCCACAGGATGTCCAAACCCTTGACGTTCTGAACAACAGTCCGCTGCGTTACCGTTGCGCTATCGAGGCACGCCTGCATGAAACTCTCACCTCAAGGACTATTCAGCGCCCCTCAGCAGTGTTGTCAGAGCAGTGCTTACCTTTTTTTGCAATTTTCGGACCACCCACTGCCATTCAGCAAAAATAAATTACACATCTGTGATCTACGCTTCAAGCTCTATAAGACCATATAGGTCTTGTTATGAATCGTCGGGGGAAGTTCACTGACCTCCCTTGTGAGAGTTGTTCTTCTGCTTTTTTCACGCTCCATCATCCGCTCCACATTTTCAGATTCAATTCTGAGTAGGATCCTTTTCAGAATTCTCCATCATCTTGCTGGCGCTGCTCATTACATGCAAAGGATATGTTCGAATCGCCTGAGGGAATGATATGTAGAGAATGCGTTGCCAGTGAAGTTGTTCGTCAAATTTCCTTCGGTCGCTACCCAGTCGAAATTCCGGTAAGTGATCCATATGCGCACATTGAGAGTATACGAAAAATATGCGCCTCCTTTATGTAACTTTGGTGCAGCTTTTGCAACAGCGAAACAGCCCTTGTTGAAGAGTGGTGAAAGAGCAATGTATATCTACAGCGGACCGTCTGCGTTACACAAATCCTGGTACTGGGCAACATCGTGGACAGGCGCCCGCCCCTGCGTCGCTCGCCCACCCCCCATCGGTCCGTAGCATAGACGCATGCCAATGGCGTCCCAATAACGATTAACACGTTGACGACAGCGCCTTTTTCGCGTGTCTGGCGCGTGGGACCAAGCGATTTTCTAGCGCGCCGAGGCTGTAGCATGATACCGGCATACGGCGATTTTTTTCAAAATGAAAGTGAATAGTAAATCTTGAAGACTACATATACAGTCCTGTAATATCGAGGATTGTGACTATTTCTTTTTTTGCAATGAAAATGGAAAAATAACAGCTGGAAGCTTCTAAAAGTTCCTTTTCACCTATCCAGGTTAAAAGGAAATTGTTATTTGTCTATTGTTCATTATTTGTTTATTCTAATAGTTCATATTTGTTTGTATTTATGTGTTTGTTTCAGTAACCAGTACTAGTTTGCATTTATTTGTTTCTTGCAATAACCATTATTTGTTTTTACTTGTAAAGAAAACTAGTGCACAATCAAAAATGCCAGTAAATCAGAAGCTAAGAATCATTTTCGTGGACCATGTTTCCTATAACAATGCGCAAAGGTCTACTAAAAAGTGGCACAAAAACATCCCTCGAAATTCTGAAATGTATCGAGAAAAATACGATACAAGACTGTGGCGCAGCGTTACGCCACACGGTCCCACGCGGCCGATTTAGCGTGGCGCAGCATTGCGCCACACTGTCGTCAACGTGTTAACGATGGGGGTAAGGGGCGGGGTGGGCGAGGGGGCCACGCTATTGGCCGGCTGGGCAGCAGGTGCGGGCGCCTGTCCACAATGTTGCCCAGTACCCAGATCCTCTCATAGGTAGTCGTGATGAAGTAATGAAGTCGACCAAATGTAGAATCCTTGATTTCAGTGTATTTATTTTGTTTCTACACTATACAATGTGTGCACACACAAATGCAGTAACGTCATAGATGCAGATGAAACATTAACTAACAACTTTTAGTGGTAAACTAGTAACTACGGTACCGGACGTGCCGCGGCGATAAAACGGCGCCAGTGGCGCTTTCTTGCGCAGAAACCGCCGTTTTTATAGATTTCCTTCAAAATTGATTTATCCGTAAAAATAAAGATAAATTTGAAGTTATCAGCTTGGGTTCTACATATCTTTTCGTATACAAATTTCCCATATTTGCGGAATTTGCAAAATAGCGACTCGACTGTTCCTTGCCCCTTCGATTCCACGTCCGATGCCTCATCGCTCGATGCAGCTCCGCCTTTGGCCGGGCTACCACGCGAGGACCCTCGTTGGACATGCGGCGTGAATGAATTGGGGTAGATTGTTCGGGTCACAACACATATACCTTAAAAGCGGCACAATTCGGCGCAAAAAAGCGCCGCTGGCACCGTTTTATCGTTGCGGTGCGTCCGGTACTGTACAGACAAGCAAACGTGTTGTTGTTGATAATTCAGTAGCAACTCTGAAAGAGCTGAGGTTGCTTGCTTAGAAAACTACAAGTCCGTAGAAGCAGCCCATATTTCCCGGCCAACCGGTATTTAACAATCAGTTATCCTAACATTAGTGGCTAACTTCGTGTCATACCGAAGGAAAGCGTTATTGAATATAGAAAATTACAGCTCTCTCCTACTCCTACGTGCTCGAGCATCGACCTTCTATTCGCTGTTCTTCCCTCGTCGACCATATCAAATCTAGTCGAGGTAAATCTCGGGTTTTTTCTCTGTCAAAATGACAAACATAGGGAAGCAACACATTTCCTGAAAATTGTTTTTCTGAAGAATGCTGTTTTCTGTGTGAACTACCGTGCGCTTTAGAATTTTGATTATTACCATCAGCTTCCCTACTGTGTCACACCATTGGCCAACTACAAGAATTAGCTAAGCGGTATCGCGAATTGCAGTCTAGTACACCTCCCTTCCAGGCATCCTATCAACACCTTCAAACTGACAAAGTGGTCTTTTCGAAATGCCCTTGCTGTGCGCTCAAAGTGATGATCAGAGTTGATGACAACAGCGTTGGTAAGCCGTTCGAATGAAAACCAGTGCTGCTTGAGTTATGAAAAACCTTTTTCAGAAGAAAAATCCCTCACTTGTCCGGTGTGCTCGACGCATTGGTGCCGTCGCTGCAGCTCAGAGCCTCACTGGCCGATGAAGTGCGACGAGTACAGACAGTGGAGCGATAAATGGGAACAGCAGTGTACGTCAGCTTAAAGTGTCATTCATACTTGGCAGCAAAACAATACCGTGGGATTATAAAACCATTATTTATTCCACAACGTTTTTATCCCGATCAGTTACGAGGTACGTCTTTCCTGATAGTCGCTCCGTCTTCTTTCTCCTTTGTGCTGCTCCCGCGTTTGTTGAGGTGCCACACTGCCATCTTGCCTCGGTCCAGAGCTCCTTGTGGGGTGGCCATATCGTCCTCGATCGTAGGTTCTTGAGCGCCACTTCCTTGCATGCGACCATCGATCCGTCTTGTGATCGTGACAATTTTCCTCCATCAGCCGACCTGTCACACGGGCCTGACGCTGGTACCGACACCCTTTTCAGCTACTTCCAAGCTAGGCAAGGGTTTCTGCCTGGGACGGGATTGAACCCTGATCATCGAGATCTTGAGCCTAAGCTCTTAACCTCTCGGCCATCCCGCCCCGATTATAAAATCATATCAAAAACAAATAATAACGAGTCATCGAAGTTTGTGCTGCTTTTAAAAAGCTCCTTACCCGCACCGCTTACTGATTTTTTGGTTCCCTTCAGCTCTACTCTATTCACAATACGGTGTCGCTTTGTTGCGGAGTGTAGATGGACCTTGAGATTTTTTATGAATCGCTATATTTTCTTATATATCTTTTATATCGCTATTTATATTTTCTCTGAATTTCGCTGCTTTGTTTCAGATTTTGTAGACAAGTTCTGCATGCAGCCTGATGAGGAACTTCTTCGAATTTCTTGCTGGTGTGATCTACACCATATTGTGAGTTTTCTATTCTTCTCTTTCGATCAAACAACTAGGGAAGGTACGAATTTCTCTCCATAGTTGTCTGACTCCCAAATTCGAGCGCTATACTCGAAGAATTGAGTTTTGCTGAGCGAAACTAGGGAAGCTCTCCAAGTTTTCTCTTATTGAAGTCTTGCCATGATGTTGTAATTGTTACATGCTGAGATGCTGAACGAGGTCCCCACATTTTTCAAGTTCGTAAAAAAATGCAGGTAATGGTTCGGTACTTGGCCGGACAGACCATGAATGAGATGTTTAGGGCCATTCTTAGGCCTCTGAAGACGACGTTTAGTTTGAAACGTTAGGCCAAATACATAAATCTGACCCAACTTATTAACCTCGTTTGGTACAACAGCATACAACTAGGGAAAACGCAAATGTCACTGGCTCTAGTGGTGCATGATTACGATACTACTGACATACTACAAAATAACACGGATAAGTACAGAATAAAGCAAAAGCCAAGCACAGTCATGTCAGGCTCTCGATGAATCTTGGCGTTGTCGTCAGTATAGAAAGCCCGGTACTAATGATAAATCAATTTTTAGAGGTTAGCCTTTTCTGACCCTTTCCATTTGGTTGATGGTCATTCTGTTTTCTCTTACTTTTTCGGAGAATTTGATGCGATGTTGAGTGGGTAGTTTCTCAGGTTGAACTCGACTTGTTCCAGGCTCTGAAGAAGGCGTGGACGCCGAAACGTTACCCCTAAGGGCTTGTTCAGACGACGCGCGTCGAAAATGCAAAATCGAAGCTCAATCGATAATTAACGCCCTTGATCGAATTTGCTCTTTTGCATTAGTGGCGCAGTCCGGTTGCGCCTCATATAGGCAAACTTACTGGTCGCTCGGGTTTTTTAGAATTCTGCCATTCCTTATTAATGGAAATTTTGACAAAATTCACTTTTTTCGTTCAATTTCTTTCCTATGTGATTATATGCCTACTTTTTTTTGCCTATATGAGGCGCAACCGGACTGCGCCACTAACGCAAAGGAGCAAATTCGATCAATGACGTTAATTATTGATTGAGCTTCAATTTTGCATTTTCGACGCGCGTCGTCTGAACGAGCCCTAAGGCCCCTGCCGACTCGACGACGCGACGACGAGCATTCTCGTCCAACGCTGTGCCGTAGTGCAATGCAGTGTGTTGGCTGTAGCGTACACGACGCCGCTTGGACGAGAATTCCCGTCGTCGCGTGTTCTGCTCAAGTGCACTTATAACGGGGAATTCGACGCGCAAACTGCTCGTCGTCGAGTCTGCAGGGGCCTTAATAAACTGTCATATCAATCTTGGTTCTGACTTCAAGTACCGGACAAACTCCGAGCGTTCGGAAACGTCATTATGAAGGGTAGACGGTGGATTGAAAAGCTTGATGAATGACTTGGCTTGGAACAAGAATGCAATGGGCATTGAGACAAGAACTGATGCTTTGGTGGAATCTCTGCTAGGGAGGATATACTCTGCTGGGGTGGGGTTCCATAAACTTTCGCATTTGTGTGCCATTCAGAATCGTAGAGGCATGGTGAATACGTGCTTAATCTATATAAGGACTGAGGGGCAAGCCGCCATATCAAGTCGGTGTGTTTATCTTCCCTGACAATTATGGTGCCAGTCTGCCTGAGCCCGGAGGGACGAAAGGCTTGGTAGTTCGATCCGGGATCGATCGCTCGATCGTGTCGGTGTCAGTGGCTCCTCTTGTCACTCCACTTCTCGGACCCTATATCAGCTATAAGGGTCAAAAAAAGTTGGGTTGCTGGTGCTATGTGGGTCGGGGGGTGTAGGGTGCTTTTTTGCAATATTGCGTCGAACCCACGTTGATTAACATGTACACACTATCATATCTATCATTGTATCATTGTAGTGTTGTCAAAATTTCTGTAGAGTTTACATGTGAAACCGTGTCAAAAACGACGTAGAATCGACGCAATATTGCAGAAAAGAACCTGGGCCAAGATTCATGAACTGAGGAGCGGTCTCTGAAACCGAGGCTAGCCAGAACTAGACGGCAGAGTCGATGAGAGATTGCGTTTAACATAGGAAGTTTAGGATAAGTAGACAAAGGTGTGCGGCGTTCACAGGGTATATCTCGGGTTTACCTGGGTTTACCGAAGACGAATTTTGGCCCTGTACACCCAAACCCTCATAGCGCCTAGGTTACTCACCAGTTTTCTCGACAGTATAACGAATTATCGGGTTTGTGCGAATGCCCATGTCAGTACTTTTGATTTGGTGCCATTGTTGAGCAATGAATTTTTTGAAATTTCCAGGTCCCCAGCGGCACCGCTCACAACTTTACCTGTCCTAATCGTAAGTGTCGACGTCGATACGACAAAACCGGTCTGATGGCTCACATCTGGCAATATGGTGCGAGGTATCGCAAGATACACAACAAGCTTGGGAAACCTAAAGACGTAAGCAGTTTTTCAGGTCTCCCTCTTAAGAAAAAATTGTTGTTTTCTAGGGTTATCCAGTGACTGTCGAGACAATACCTCGTGTCAAGCTGATAGCCAAAGAATATGCAAGTGTACGTTTGAACTGCTGATTCGCTTCAGGACTTCTTTCTTTATAATTTCATTTAAGACATGCACAGATGCCAGAAATCTTCGATTCGATGAAAGGAAACGGAGGGACTTTGAAAAGTTGGCCGTTTCTGCTAACGAGCCAGAATTGATAGATTTGAGGAGAACAGTAAGTGTTAACATTCCTGCAGTCGCTACCCCACGATCAGTAAACAATGGAGATTATTTAGGCCCTCATCCTTGTCGAGAACTGTACGGCCTGGATGTACCTGCACCGTTCAGAACTACATATTGGGGAATGCAAATCGGCTGTTTCTCACCTCTTCCAACAAATTACTAAAACTCAATTAGAACTCGAAAGGCAGAGGTTGGATTTTGGCTGGAAAATGTGGTGACAACATTTAATCCCCACAATTTCAGCACGAACTTGAACAAGGAGGTCGAGGAGTTGAAGAATTCTATTGAAAAAGTGATGAGCACGTTCCTCCAATGCGCTTGCAGTACTAGACGAGAAGAGTCGTTGGATGTATAGTTGCTGTTCTGTAATTCTCAATTAATTTTGAACTTAATTACGAGTAAATTCGCTTCATTGTACATGAAATACTAAATCAAAACTCTTTTCATTGGTTTGATCCAACAGCAGTTTCTTCTAAATGTCAAACCATAATGGAAAAAGTAAAGTTAAAAGTGTCTGCGTTGATTGGTCTCCTAAGGGGGCGCCGGCGTATTCGTGTTCAATTCAGAGGCATTGTATTTAGCTAGTCCCCGCAAGTCATTGTATAGACCAAACACCATGCCTCTAATTGTACAACTTTTGTTCCCAACTAAAAATAAATCATTAGTCACTGTATATACTTGTATCTTGGCGATCATGGGACAGATTCCCCAACTAAAAATAAATCATGAGCAAGAAGTGTGAATAAATGACTAAGGACTCGTTTAGACGCCGCGCGTTGAAAACGCAAAATCGAAGCGCAATCGATAATTAACGTCCTTGATTTTGAAATTTGAATTTGCTCGTTTGCCTTCGTGGCGCAGTCCAGTGGCGGCGCGTCTAAGCGGAAAAAGGCGTATAATCACTGAGGGAAAAAATTAAACGAAAAAAGTGAATTTCGTCCTTTAATAGGGAATAGCAGGAACAGCAACCCGAACGACCAGTACGTTTGCATATGTGAGGTGCCACCGGACTGCGCCACTAATGCAAAGGAGCAAATTCAATCAAGGCGTGAATTATTGATTGCGCATCAATTTTGCATTTTCGCCGCGCAGCATCTAAACGAACGCTAAGGCATAAGGTAGGGCCAATATAACGCAGATTGCTCAGTTGCTCACGAGAAAAAATGCAGTGGTTATGGAACTACTCCAAGAATAGCAACCACCATTCCCAGACGTCGCTGCTAATTTAGTGATCGATTCTTCACCCCTCTGTTGAATTCTAGAAAGTAAAACTTCGCTTCCAGATTTCTCAGATTAAGTCGCCAGCGCTTTCCGTCACTTCGCTCACTAGCAATAGCTCTCTCTTCGAAGTGATCGACATAAATGCTAATATTCTAGGCGGAGTGGAATTTCATGAAGCGGTACGAATTTCATTTCACTACATTTCTTTCTAGCGCCGTAGTTGTAGTGGAACTACTGAAAAAAACACAAGCGTCGCTCTCGTTTTCTAGAAATTTCATGGTCGCGGGAAAATGTCGACTAGACTTATCATTAGTCTGGTTGACTCCAAGAAACTTAGTAACCTTATAAAGCCGACTAAGCTTAGCAAGGAAGAGAAAAGGGATGTCACTAAATTTTCCATTCAGGTTGCTCTCTTGGAGCAGGAGTGTTTGACTTTCAAATGGGTGGATCCAGTCAGAGTAAGGATCGACGCCAGTAACCTTGTCAAACCCGTCCCTGATGAACCCGTTCGTCAACCTCTTCTCGTTCTTTTCTTTGAGCTGTGCGAAGACGGCAAAGTTCTGAGGTGATCCTTCCATTATTTTAATCTTAAATATTTTCAGGGTTTTCAGCATTGTCTATTCCGCACAATCCAAATGCATCTGTTTAGAGTTCGTATCAACACGAACATTCAGCACAGAACGCCCATGGATTCGGAAGCACTCATTTTTATGGTGAAACGTCAAAAAGACTTCCTCTCACTATTCAACGTTATATTAGACTTTGTAAGGGATATACGTGCTAGGTAAGTGCTAGAAATATCGGCGATATGACTTCTTATCTGCTTCTTTTCTTCTAGAAACCGCGTTGTTCCTGATGATGATACGACACGGCTCAACAGCATTGTGGATATTGTACGATATTTGCACGATAGGTCAGAGGCGAATGATTCGGACGTGAATCTCCTTACGTATTTGTGTTCTTTTAGGGACCTTGCCATCCCCGCCATCTCCTTGGAAGAGACTCGATTCACCAAGGCTCCAGCGAATTTCAAGGACAACGTAAACAGTCGAGCTCTAGCGATGGAAAAGGTGTGCGCTTGAGCGTTTATACCAGTAGGGCCTGATGTCTGCATCTGTTTTCTTCCGCAGCACGGGATTAGGTTGGAGTCACCTCGAATTCCTCCATTTGTACTCCTTCCTTTGTACCTCTCTTTCCATTCCTCTCAAACTATTGTTCCTCGGAGTGTGCGTGGTGCAGTGGTTAGAGGTACTATGTAGTGACACCACCACGGTCGAGCAATCGATCCTCGACTGGGATAGCCAAGCCTTCCCTTTTCCGGAGTCGGGTAAATTGGTTCCAGACTTGTTTGGGAGAGAAACGACGTTTATTTGGCAATGGCGGGCCCTTACAGGTCATTGTCTAGGCCAAATAGTATGTATTCACCATGTCTCTCGCTTCTGGATGGAACACGAATGCGACGGCGCGTCCTTCAGGGAGCTTTACCTTAACCTTTTGTGATTCCGCGAGTAGGGGGAACACTCATAGTAGTGAGGTGAAATGGAAATTAGATGCGCATGAATGCGAGATATGCAAGGACTAAGATGTGAGGAATTTGAATTGATTTCAACAGGCATTTCGTTCTGCTGCAACTAGTTTGTACATTGATCTCAGGATAAATGTTCATCCGAGCTTTGTAGCAGTGCGGGATTCTGGCGAGTATTATATGTTGCCAACTTCCGATACAACAATTTGTGTTCTCTTTTGCAGAAACGAGTGCAACGTTGCGACGAATATGAAATGCAGGACTGGCTCACTGATGTGTACGACACTGGAGCCTCTGTTTCACCTGAAATGCGAAAGGTAAGTGGAACGGACGCTTTATACCGCCATCCCAGCCAGGAGAGCGTACCATATAGAATGCCGCTTCGAGCTTTCTAATGAGGAATGAAAGGAACCTGCCTGCAGGTTAC
Source organism: Nippostrongylus brasiliensis (assembly GCA_030553155.1). NCBI lineage: Eukaryota > Metazoa > Nematoda > Chromadorea > Rhabditida > Heligmosomidae > Nippostrongylus > Nippostrongylus brasiliensis. The sequence goes on along the minus strand of CP130736.1, from coordinate 30,720,296 downwards.
TATCATTCCTCATTACCTGTGGCGCGCATGACAGCAGCTTTGCTGCGACAGCAAAATCCGTCTCAACACATCTGACGTTGATCAATTACTAATTTTTCCGCCTAGTAAAGTTATCAGGGACGCTGATCACGGATGTGACATCCGCAAATCACCCATATCATGAACTATATATCAATAATTTTTTGACCAACGTCACGTCTGTGGACTCCCCAAAGGGAAGCAGCTACTACGGAAATATGCCTACGCTTTTTTCGGGCCCCTCCAGACTACTACCGTAGTAAACCAATGCAGAGCTGTAAAAAGGGGAAAATGCGTATTTCCGCAATGGCTGTGCCCTTTTACTGTCGTCAAGTAGACTGACGTTGGTAAAAAAAGCGGTTCAGTGCTTGGATGACGATATGGGTGGTTTTCACAAACAAATCTCAGAAGGATGTCATATTCGTGACCTTTATTCCTCTACTTTGTTTACTGCCACGGAAGAGCCTGAATGGGCCTTTAGTTAGATAACTGAGGTACACAGGTGTAGTGGAAGGGAACAGATGACGGGTTTCTTCGTTGAACTTCCTTCCTAACGGCTCTTCTGACCTGTTTTCCTGAATAGAGAGGTCGAGCAATGCTATGTACCTTCAGCGGTGCACACCTTTAGGTGGTCGAACGAATGTGCCATGACACAACTAATAGTAGGAGCAGCCACGTAACATTGGTAATAATACATATTAACATAAGTTTGGCGGAACTGCAACGACTTCACCTCTTGAGCCTAATCTGGCCGAGAGGTGAAGCCGCCATTCTATGCTTCCGCAGTTCATTTAGTTACGATAGAGTTGAGCTTTAAACGTCTATCACGTTTGATCCAGACTACTGCTACATTTCAGTCTGAAAAACGACCTCACTCAACATTCTATAGGGTGGTAAGAAAGTCTTGAGCCGTTTGACGTCTACTTTTTCTTTGTTTTCTCATTCAGTGCACAATGCATTTTACTCCACGATTTAATAACCATTGTTAGTCAGAACCATGTCGTCCCTGATAGGCAGGTCAGCCATCTTCTACTTGCCGAACGGAGCAGGCTGGAAGCCAAAGAACTCTCTGACTGCCCTTATCACATCATCGACTTTGGTGGCTCTTTTCTCAGCTAAAAAGCAACATGGAAGGAAGTTAATTGATAGCCATACCGGACAATATAAGTGCCATAAGATGATCGCAAAATCGTGTGTCCACCGCATTTCTACAACATTTTATTAGTCTCTTTATCGTCATAGGGTGCTGCTGCATCATTGCGAGTGTGCACCGAATGCTGTCGGCCGGGACGCCCGAGCCCAGTCCGCTCAGCGTTTCTCTGTAGCGAGGGAATGGAACTAGCTGGTAGCTGTAGTATGAGTATGTTAAAGTCTGCTTGCAAAAGTACGACTGCTTTTTTCTGGATCCGCTGCGACAGCCTCGAGAAACGTAGGATTTTCTACCACAGGCGCCCGTCCCAACAAAGGCTTGTCTTCGAAGCAGGAGTCTCGAGCTGAAAAACGAGATAACCAGAGCTGGACGATGCTGAGGGTTGTAGTGCCTTCTGCAAATACAGCGTTTATGTTGTGAATGGTTTCCATCGTTCCACTGCCCTGTCACCGTCCGTTAAAGATGAGGGCTCAAATATGCTGTTGGAGAAATGACATCGTATCTGAAGTTAAAGAATAGGGTTTGGCTATTTATGCCCATCGTAACACTGCTTCGTGAATGGCTAACAACTATCACATGTTAGGTTATGGTTACAATCCAGAAGTCGGAGGTTCTAAAACTTTCAAGCAAAGTGGCTCAAGACTTTCTTCCCACCCTATATAAGCGTAGTGTCTTTCAGAGTTTTTCATCAACTTGCTGCCGCTGCATGTTACGCATGAAGGACATGTTCGAAGCGCCTAATGGGATGATATGTAGAGAATGTGCTGCCGGTGATATCATCCGACAAGTTGCCTACAACAAGTTCGCTGTCGACATGCCGGTGAGTGACATTTGAATACTCGCCATCTAGTACACATATCGCTTTAGGAACAGTGTTGGGATACGATTGATATTGATGAGGTATCTGAGCGGGCAGACCTTGTTCCTTTTGAATTTGAGGGCGTTCTGATTCGATGACTGTTTTGCAGATCTTGCCCACGCGGAGCTGCTCGAGTATTGAATGGCTCTCCGCTGTCCTTCCCCTGTCTGTCATATCGAAATTAATTGAGGTAACTCTCACTTTTCTTTATTGATCTCTTCCATATGCATATCAAACTGAATTAGAAAAGTACAAACTATTTCTTGCAATGAGAAACATCTTCCTTCACGGTACTTCAACGTGTTCGCTGGGTTTCGGAGGCATAGCTAATTGTCCCGGGAATCTTCGTTCCAGGTTTCCTATCAACACCTTCGAAGTGACGAAATGGTCTTCTCGAAATGCCCTTCTTGTGCGCTCAATGTGATGTTCAGAAATGATGACAATGCCGAGGGTGTGTCTGACAAAACCAGCGCTTACTTGTACAGCTATGAGACCTATTTTCAGAAGGCAAATCTCTAATTTGCCCCGATTGTTCGGCGCACTGGTGTCGACTCTGTAGCTCCGAGCCTCACTGGCCAATGAACTGCGATGAGTACCGCAAGTGGAACGAGAAATGGGACAAGCAGTGTAGGGTTGCCTAAATATCCACTTTTTACAGCTTAGAATTTCTCCCTGTTCCAGACTTCGTAGACAAGTTCTGCATGCAGCCCGATGAGGAACTGCTCCGGATATTCTGCGTATGTGGTTCGATCCTTTTTGTGAGTTTCCGCGAAGTTTTATAAAAGCTAAAGATAAAGTGGTCGACGTTGATCAGTCCTCCAAGTTCCGCCGCATTCGTGATCCATTCAGAATCATAGAGGCATGATGAATTCCCATTTGGTCTGTAAAATGACTTGCGTTGCCCACCCACTGAACCAGTGTTCAGTGTTTCCACCTTCCCAGACCGGTCTGGTACCAATTTACCCTACCCCGGAGGGATGGAGGACTTGGTTAGCTGGTCTAGGATCGATGTCTGAACCGTGCGGTTTTTTTGGGAAAAATACGGGCGTTCTCTAATACTGTTGTACGAGTGCTGAATATACACTCCTGTAAACCTACGCTTTAACATTTACCTAAATGATTTTAATTTTTAATTTTTGTTCCAGATTTTTGAAATTTTCAATTCCACAAAGAAAGGGAGAGGGATACAAATGGAAGAATTCGAGTTGATTCAAACTTCAACTCGGACCGCGGAACAAAACAGATACGGACATCGTGCCCTACAATGGCACAAACGCTCAATCGCACACACTTTCCGCCGATAGAATTTGACTGTTTACATTGAAAGTTTTGGTTAACCAGGATCGGGATCGATCACTCGACCGTGCTGGTGTCAATAGCACCTCATACCACTGCACATTCAGAGCACATGAACTTGTTCGATTTCCAGCTTGTTACAATTTCATCCATTGTTTCGTTTTGTGAATATTGAGATCATTTTCAAGCTTCCCAGCGGTACTGCCCACAACACCCTCTGTAGTCGATGTCGCTGCCGTTTCGACAAAACCGGAGCCATGTGTTATGACTACATAAATTCACCGTTCGTTCCCATAGCTCGCAAGATGCATCGAGCCGAAGGAAGACCTAAAGAGGTGTGGAATTACTTTTTGTCCATCGAAAAATTCGTTTGCATCGATTTTTAGGGCTACAAAGTTACCGTTGACACAGTTCCTCGAGTCAAGTTGATTGCAAAGGAATTTGCCATTGTGGGTAGCTGCATGTTTGCATAAGGCATAACGAATTGAATTTGATTTTCATGCACCTTTTGCTTCAGACATGCACAGTGGCAAGGAATCAGCGATTTGCAAGTGAGGAGCGCCGCAGGTTTGAAAAATTGGCTCTGTCCGCTGGAAGGTTGGAACTGGTAGATTTGAGGAAAACCGTAAGTTTTCTGGCTAACCGCCATCGCTGCATAGTGGTGAGCAACGTGTTTCCAGACGCTTTTCCTTGTCGAGAACTGTACTGCTTGGATGTACATCCATCGAGCAGAAACACATCTGCAGAAGTGTAAATCGGTTGTTTCCCAGCTGCTCCAGCATTTCAATAGAATCCAACTAGAGCTCGAAAGGCAAAGGTTGCGTTTTCCTCGAACTTTGGAGGTTGTATGCATTATCATTTTCTTTCAGCCTGACCCTCAACAAACAGATCGACTGGCTCAAGAGTGCCATCGAAAATGTCATTTCAATCTTCTCCGAACGTTTACGCAGTACTACTGAAGAAGAGTAGTAGAGTAGAAAATTACCATTTTGTTCATTTTCTTCAATGAAGTACGAGTTAATTCGCTTAGTCGTTCAGTTTTTGTTAACGAATGAGTTTCGTCTTTCTAAATTATTACAATAATATCGACATTTCATTCACTGAGTGATAAAGCACTGATAATACAAAATACATACGTATTACTACGTGAAGCGGAGTAAGTGTACGTAAGAGTTTCAGATAAAAGACAAAAAAACTGAATTTAAAAGAGACAAGCCAAGAAGTGTAGCGGTCGAGCAGCTGAAGGCGTACTGTAAGAGTCTGTCTTGCTGACGCAGATTTTATATCGCTTTGAGAAGCGCAGATGTTTTGGCGCTTGAGTACTTTGGAATTGCATGAGGATAGAGGGCAAGATCATGGTTTAATTGCGAAAGTCTCTCGGGGAGCTGTAGTTTGCTTCGCTCTGTTCCGGTAGATCGCATAATGTGGAGTGGTGCCTTCGCTCACGTAAGTGAAATATTGCTCCCTTGAGTGGCTAACGTAAGATTGATCGCGGCTGGAACAGCGATAATGAGCATAATTGAGTAAGAAACATTTCATCACATGAATGCTACAGCAGCGAAATAATTGATCTAGTATACATTTCACAAGGTCGGGCGTAAATATGGGTATCAGTAGTTGCCGAGGCTCTGAAAAGGTGGAAGACTGTTCCTAGGCTTTTAAATACAGTCACGTTTCAGGGCTTATCATATGCGTACACCCTACTAAACGCAATCAATCCCATCTACATACTTATTCCATGTAAGAGTCCACATGGAAATATTCATTGTTCTCCACAGCAGACCCAATGCATGAAAACTTTGTTCTAGCAAGATAGTGTTTCCTCTGAAGAAGGATGCTCATTTGCGCTGGAATCCTTTTCATGAGTTTGCCTTCCATGGGCTGTAGATTATCCGGGTAAACACATTTAGAAGTATGAATTGATCATTTCCGTTCTTTTTAATGTTACTGTATTACCCTGTGAACTCGCTCCTCGCGGCAGTACATTACAGGGTGCGCCATAAATATGGTTACACTTTTTCGCACGACATTTTCCCCCGTTCCTGGTGCTATTTTTGGGTGTTTCATTGTATCCATAAATTCTCCATACAATTTCGAACCTACATGAAGATTTTCCCATCGCTACATTGGTTAATCCAATAATGGTTGAGACTTGTAGCCAGAGAGCTGCCATCTTGCAGCGCACAAGAAGTGGACATTCTGTTTCGGGCATCGCTCATCTGCTGAATTTGCACAGGATATTTGTCTGTTGTTGCGTGAATCGTAACTCCTTGGACGGTTGTCCTCACTCTGAATGTCCCAAATCCATAGCTACTGAGTGCTTGGAAAGAATCATGAAAAGCTGAATCGACCGGAATCCAAGCTGAGGCATGACAAAACTGGCAGCGAAGCTTCAGCTACCGGCTACAACGATGAGTTGAGTTGTGCGGAATAAGCGTGGACTGTTTCTCTACAATTCCCGTCAACGTCATGGATTAACACCTGCGCATAAGGAAGGAAGAAAGAAAAAATGTCGTGGACTCCTAGCGCGCGCCGAGCACTGCACGACGCTCTCCACTGACGGAAAACTTTTTCTATCCAACAGTCGTACAACCGCCAAAACAAGTTGATAATGGCTGAAATAAGTGAAGATGCCAACATGAATGTAAGAATCCTCCAAAGGTAGTCCCACCCAGCTTCTCTGATGGTTTTGTCAGGAGTTTGCGCCACTGGATGGAGGCCGCTGGTTTTTGTTGACGAGGAAGTCAGGATCAACATTGATATTTTCCTCAACGACGTTCTGAAGGAGGAACTACTTCCCTGAGCTCATAATCAGCTCGAAACTTCGAAATGGACCTTTCAACAGGATGGTTCACCTGCAGATATGTCGAAAAATACGCAGGACTGGTGCGCGAGGAATCTCTCCAATTTCATTGCTGTAACTGGGTGGCCGGCAAACTCACTAGATTAGAATGTTATGGACTATTGCGTATGGTCTTTTCGGAGGGACGAGCTTGCTCTGAAAGGCACACCACAATTTAAAGTCTGAAGTCTTAGTTGAAGAAAGCGTGGAAGGAAATTCCACAAGAAACCCTGCGTGCAGCCATCATCTCCTACCCTAAGCGTCTAAAAGCTGTTATTTGTGCCCAAGGAGCCCATATTGAATGAAAGTTGTACTTCTTGTTAACTATGTTGTCGTTAAATTGGTAGAGCAGTTTCTTTGTTTTCCGATCACTTTCTCGTGTGTTATTCGCTTTTTATCGTGTAACCATATTTATGGCGCACCCTGTAGAATGGGTAGGAATTTTTCATACATGTCACCGAAAGAGGTGATCCTAGAGAATTATTTGTCCGGTTGAATACGTCTGAGGTAGGATTTTCTAAAGTCAACGGAAGAAGCTTCGATATTCCATAATAATGACACCTGTATCATTTGCGTAATGTAAGGGCGGCTCCTGTGGTTCATAGAACATTCGGTGCCGCTGCAAACACAAAACAGTTTCACTGAACTGAGAAAGCTGAACAACGAACGAATGTCCTCGTAGCTGATCGACACTCCTATTCATCTCCACCAGTACTGCGAATATATTTAAAGAACGTACTGATGATAGCCTCTATGGCACACATCGGCTCATCTATCTCCTTGTTTAGATTTATGCTCGAGAAATCTCGAGGCTCGATGTAGTGAGTATGCTAAAACTCGAGAAAGAAAGAAATAACGTAGAGAACCATTACAGTTGAAAAAAGAGCTCTCAGCCTCCTGAGCTCTAATTGGGTTTCATTAAAGTGCTGGAGCTGGTTAGAAATAGCCGACGGGCACTTTTGAGGGTTTGCCCCTTCCCAGTCGATGTGGTACACCCTGAGTGACCGCGGTATCAAGGAATCATCGAGAACACCCGAGCGGGAACATCTTCCGTCGGACCAACCGCGACCACACCTCACTCTGTCACTTCTCGTAACCATCCCAACTTTTGCCAATCCGGCTCTTATTTGTTTTGTTCATTATTCTTTCTGTTCAGTCGTTATACTTATTCAGTTTCAGTTGTCGAAACTGGCTGAAACTTTGCACAGAGGGGTGATTGAGGGCTTTGATTCACGAATCTGCTGTCCGTTTTTCACGTTGGTGGTCTCTGACCACCCAAATCGCTACTTGGGTGGTCCAGTCAGCATCACCGATTTTGCTGAAACTTTGCGTATGGGGGTTCTCCTGTCCGTTTCCGAAATGACGGTAGGTATAGGTGAGTCTCACCATGTAAAGTCGGTAAGTACCCACCTATAACTACCGTATTCGCCCGCCATTTCGAAAAAAATTTTACCATCGTGATCAGGACAACAGAGAACCCCGTAGCGAATGTTTCAGCGAAATCGGTGATCCTGACTGGACGACCCATGTAGTCGATATGGGTGGTCCTAGACGACCAGGTGAAAAACGGAATTCACCACCGTGTTCAGGACCCCAAATAACCTCCATCGGGAAAGTTCAGCGAAATCGATGATCCTGATTGGACCACCCAAGTAGCGATTTGGGTGGTCCGGGACAACCCACGTAAAAAACGGACGGCAGATTGGTGATCAGCGCCCTCAATTACCCCCCCCCCCCTGGGCAGAGTTTCAGTGAATTTCGAATTTCGAAAAAAAGTTGAGGACTGGAGTCCGTTAAGTTGAATAGTGCCCCGAGGTTAATACTCCGCCTCAAGCTAACAGATCGAAATACTCTTGGTGATGCCACAAGTAAATGGAAAGGTATATTTATAGATCAACAAATCAGAAATACTCGTATTCTATTAGAATAATTGACGAGATCTGAGCAGAAAAAGGGATCCTATTCCTCTTCATCAGTACTGCTGAGGCGTTCAGAGAGGGTGCGTATGACATTCTTGACGGCACTGTTGAGCTCATCTATTTCCTTGGCGATAGTCAGACTGAAAATTCAAAGATAACGCAGGACATGCTCAAGGACGTAGGTAAGACCAACCTTTTCCTTTCAAGATCAAACTGTACTTTATTGTATTGCTGGAGCAGATGAGAAACAGCTGATCTATCCTTGTGAAGATGTATTTCTGCACGATGTATGTAGAGCCAGGCAGTGCAGTTCTCGGCAAGGATAAGCGCCTTGAAAGATTCGTTGGTCGTTGGTTTCACTAACAAAATGAGGCACGATGGAGTAACCTACAGTTTTCCTCAGGTCCACTAGTTCTGGTCGTTCAGCAGCCAACGCCGATTCTTCGAATTTGACCTGCTTATCCTTATCGAACCGCTGATTTCTTGCCTCTGTACAGATCTGAAGCAGATTTCGGAGCTCGTAGGATTTTCAAAACTGCTATCGTTAGAATTTGTTCTTGTGTTCTTGTTCTCGCAATGTTGACTAAAAACGAAAACAGAACGATGAATCCCTCACATTGGCAAATTCCTTTGCTATGAGCTTGACCCTCGGCATCGTTTCCACGTCCACTTTGTACCCCTGGAAAGTGTGCAGTTGGAGTTCAGAATTTCTATAATTTCTAATTTCTTTGGAATACACGAAAAGCGAAGTTGCTCACTTCTTTAGGTTTGCCTTCCAAATCACGTCTCTTGCGAAGCCTGGGATAGTACGGCCAATGGAGGTAATCGTCGCACATCATCCCTGTTTTATCATAACGACACAGACATCCTGGACAAAGTTTGTTGTGGGCAGTACCGCTGGGGAGCTGAAAGCAGCAATTTGAAGAAAAAAGAAGGGTAATTCAGACGTAAGCGTAAAGTGGTGCAAACGTATAGTTATATTTTCCGTATTTTCCCTGACACTGGAAAATCCTAAAAAAGAAGGGTAATTCAGACGTAAGCGTAAAGTGGTGCAAACGTATAGTTATATTTTCCGTATTTTCCCTGACACTGGAAAATCCTATCTCTGTAAAACTCACGAAAAGTACCGAGCCGCACCAGCACGATATACGTAGGAGCTCCTCATCAGGTTGCAGGTGGAATTTGTCCACGAAGTCTGAAAGAAGCCGATGTATGTAGTGAAATTCGCAGTCGTAATTAAACATTAAGGCGTACACTGCTGCTCCCACTTCTCGCTCCACTGTCGGAATTCTTCGCACTTCATCGGCCAGTGAGGTTCTGAGCTGCAGAGTCGACACCAGTGAGACGAGCACACCGGACAGATAAGAGATTTATTTTCTGAAGTTGGCTTTTACAACCCATCGAAACTGATTTTCACATGGTCAATTGTGCGACTCACCATCGTTGTTGCCATCGTTTTCAAACATCACATTGAGGTCACAGGAAGGGCACGTTGAGAAAACCATTTGATCACTTCGAAGGTGTTGATAGGATGCCTGAAAGGGAGATTTGCAAGAGTGTAAGTAGCCATGTAAGTCGAGCACTACAGCGCAGGTGCAAGTACCAATCCAATGCAGTAATTTGGAGTTCTGAAGTTCTAACGACTTAGATAAATGTTAAGCAAATGGCTCGCTGCGAGCCATTTTATTAGGTCGTCGGAAAAGTTTCCCGCCACTCAGTTTGACCGCTCACCAAAATTTTAAAATGGGTTTCGGGATCTCACCTTTATGACCGTTATGTAGGTTGATTTATGAGCTACATATACTACAGTTGTCCTGGTTCAGCACTACAGGTATTGCAGAGAAAATCGATATTGATTGCAGGTATCTTGAACTGCTTTTTCTTTACGAGCTCATAAAACAACGCGTTGAAAGAAGTTCAGGGAATCGCATCTGCAGTATGATAGGCCCTTCAATTGTCTTTCTTAATGCCGCGGAAGTTTGGTTTCGTATATTCAAAAAGGCCTATTTTGGCTTCGAAGAAAAACAGTAGCCGAGAAGGGCAGTAACTGGCATTGAGTGAGTCTTCTAGAGTTGGCTTCGGAGGATGGTCGGCGTAGTAGCCGTGACCTGATAGATGAACTCGAGAGCCATATACCCTCACAGGCTGTCCGTCTCCGAGGCTTTAAAAAGACAAGGAAATAATGGACAAAGTTGAGCATGCTTTAGCGGCCACCATCTACGGATGGTGACGGGTGCATGCACGACCATCTCAACTTTCCGAAGAAATTTTCATTCGCCCGGCAATTTGGTTAGTGGCATCGAGGAGTGAGTACCATACACCAATCACACGCCAAATCTCCTGCTGTTCACTTGCAGCAAACCAGCGAAAATTTCAAAACCGCAACTCCACCCGAAATGGGAGATGATCGGTCTGCAGCTGAACTGCTAATGAGCCATTTGCTAGAAGCTGCTACCTGCAGATGCTACTGTCCGACATTACCGATGACCTATCCAAGACATTCGCCGAACCTTGCCCCAACGAAATAATATTTGTTCCATTCGTTTTCCATTCAATTGCTAGAGAACCAGCTCGACGAGTGAGAGTACCTCAAAACGTGGCTCGCCGAATTCTTTTCATCTAAACTCTAGAAATTTTGGAGGAGGAGGGTTCCAACTTTATCTGATAAATAACAAGATGTTGTTGATGGTAATCATGCATAAATGTGTCGGATGTCGAGGGGAATAAAGGAGAGGAACAATTTTGAAAACATTGACAAAAGTGGCGGGAAGCTTTTCCGACGACCTAATAACTCACTGCGATGGCGCATAGCAGAATGATTCTATTAGGCTGAGTCATAAGAAATCGGAAATTTGCGTGCGTTTGTATTCAAGGTGGAATTCCTAGTCAACGAGGACACCTATTGAAATGAGTAAGGTATCATTTGATAGATCGGGAAATGTACTACAAAAGCATCCGTCACATTCGCTTTAATAGCGTTGGCCGTTGTTACAATGGATATGGAATTCATTCCACTCAAATAGTGTATTTGCAACGTCATTCTTTTTCTTTGTCTGACTGGTCACTATTCGAACCAATCTTCTAAGCGCACGAACTACAGTACCGGACGCGCCGCTATGATAAAACGGCTGCAGCGGCGCCTCGGAGCGCCGAAACCCGCCGTTTCTGAATAACTTCTTTAAAATTCGTTTATTTGCAAAAATAAGTATATATTCGAGCTCAGCAGCTTGAGCTCTATCCCTCCATATGCATTTTTCCCGAATTCGTAAGAGCTGTTTTTAACCGATTTTTTTGACCCCTCGATTTTCGGATCCCGTTGCCGCTTCGGTCCCTCGCTTGGTGACTCACCACTGGTTAGGCTCCGCCCCCTCATCGTCGAATATAAATAGGCGGCCCTCTTTGCACCGACTTGGCTACGCCTCCTCCTCGCCGCCTATAAATATGCGGCGCGTCTTTTCCTAGCGCCCCAAGCTATGAGCAGAGGGCCCCACGGAGTGGCTCGAAAGGGCTACCCCGCGGGGCCCTCCGTTGGGCAGGCGATGCAAATGAACTGTGGTTGAGTCCTCCCTGGTCACCACGCGTGGACACCGAAACGGCGCATTTCGGCGCTCCGGAGCGCCGCTACCGCCGCTTTGTCGTTGCGGCGCGTCCGGTACTGCAGGTTTATAGAGAAAATGCTCCTGTTCGTAACACCGTCTACTCTTTGTTCTTGCACTGCTATATAGGCGACTATGCCATCGAGAACAAGGACAAGACGGGACACACGACGGAGTTGGATCTGGACCTGTTGGCGAACGAGGTGTAACCCGATCCATGCCAAACCACACGAGAATTATCAGACACCTTTAGTGTTCTTCAGTCATCTGACGATCATGTAGTAAAGACGATCGGTAAGGTTAGGAAACTTGATCGTAGGATACCTCAAGCGCTGAGCCAGCAGTACTCTTCTCATTCTCAAGCACGGATATGATTGACTGAACAATCTAGTCACTGGCGATGAGAAACGAGTGCTCTACTCTAACCATCCTAGCCGTGTCCAGTTGGTCGACAAGGGTTGAAAGGCAGAAGTCGTTACAAAACCTGACAAGCACCCAATTTGGTGGTAATGTGCAATTCCGGAGCCTTTGTAACAGAGAGCAACATCACCAAAGGGAATGTGTTGGACCATTTTGTAGCGCTCTCTCTCTCTCTCTCTCTCTCTCTCTCTCTCTCTAATGACTGGTACTTTACCAGTTTTGGAAGGTGCCTTTCGGGAAATTATCGGGAAATTTGATATTGAATTCGGGCACATGCAGAAATGTCCGATTACTTATAACACAACCTTCTATTCTCTGCTACAGCATTATAATAGATGAAGGTTTACCTCTGTTACTTTCGATAAGATTGATAACGGAAGTACAGCGAAGAGAAGGTCGATACTTGTGCATCTCGGCGTAGGAGAGACCTGCAAAGGAAATTCAACGACTCAGCGCAAATTTCTCTCAGATATTCTCAACGAACGAACGAAATTCAGGGGCGTATGTCTTTGCCTTGGTACTCCGTCCTTACGTGCTAGATGCGGAAACCTTACCGATATTGAACAGATACAACACTTCCCCATCTAACGATATGTGTTGGAGAAAGGCCCCGCCAGTAAACAAAGGAGAGCAGTAGAAGCCGGGTTGCGCGTATTTCCGTTATGGCTGCGCCCCTTTACGGAAGTGCCGTTCAGTGAACCCGGCGTTGCTTAAAACACTGTTAATATTCAGTGAACACTAGCGATGATTTTCGCCCACGAATTTTAGAACGGATGACAGATTCGCGATCAGCGCTGTTAGTTCCTATGTTTCATTGTTACTGCGGCAGCAACGCAGTAAGGTCCAAAGGGGCTTTAAATGCGACTCACCGGAATTTCGACCGGGAACTGATCATAGGCAAGTTGACGGACGATACCACTGGCAACACATTCTCTACATATCACGCCGTCACGCGTTTTGAACAAGTCCTTCTTCTGCACTGTGCAACGGCAGCAGGTGGACGAAGAACTCTGAAGGACACTCGTTGCTCGGGAGATTGCTGCTAGAATTTCGGTGATAGTGCAGTAACGGACACGTCTTCAGATCACTTCTTCAAAAAAGGTGGAGCGGAACGTTCCAAAGCGGCTTTTTTCAATCACTTTGTTGAAACTCAATCACTTGCAATAGTATACATATATTCGAGCTCAGCAGCTCGACCTCTATCGATTGGTATTCAAAGATCGGTAAAAATGCAAAATATGGCCCTTTCGGGGAGGCAATTGATGGATACGAGGGACCGACCAGGCGAGATTTGAGGGTCGGCAAAAAAAACGATATTTTGGAGAAAAATTTCAGGCGTGGATAATTTATATAACAAACGATTGAGCTCGGGCAGATGCACTTCACAATGTGTCTCCTTTCACGAAGAGTTGACATTTGAGGGAGTTATTCAAAAAAAGCTGCTTTGGAACGCTTCTAAGCGGCTTTTTCGAGAAGCGATCGAAGGATATGTCCGGTACTGTATGTTAGTATCCCTTGCCGAGGTTGTTAGGCGGAATTTATTATCAATGGCCTCACGTTTCGACCTTCTTTTCGTCTTTAGAGGCGTAAAAATGGTTCGTGATTATATTTGTTAAAAAATAATTCCACCTAACAGCCTCGGCAAGGCATACTAACATACTAACACCGGAATACTAACATCAACGCCAAGGTTCAAAGAAGAGAGAATCTGGGAATTGTTGCTGCTAGACTTCTAGAATGCTGCTATGTCGAATAAGATCAGCAAACTGAATCAAACTTCATGTGGTTTATTATTAACTTTATTAACTTTATTGTATAAAAAGATCGAATGTAGTTTGATCCACCCTACTAGACAAGATCGGCACAGCAGCATTCGAGAAGCTTAACATCATGCCGAGGTTTCAAGAGAGAACTTGGGAAATTGGTGTAGGTGAAGGAGGACGTAGTGAAACTCTTGCTTCACTCACCTTCGGCAAATCTAGCGAAAGGGAGGTTTCGGCGACGTACGCCTCTCTGAGATAACGAAGTATTTCGTAGTCGTCGCAGCGCTGTATTCGCCTCTGCAAAGGAGAGCTCATTACGCATCATACACAACTACAGTGCGTTTCAAAAGTATGTACCCACCTTATGTTCGGCAGTTTCACGCTCATGTTCGTTTTTACGAATCGGCTTTAGTTGCACCAGATTCCTCGTGGTCTAAAACATCTAGGTTGCTCTTTCCACCAAGTAGAATCATCTCCAGCAAAAACAGAGCGTTTTTAATTTTTTTGTTTGTTTTAAAATATATATCAACTTTGAGAGTCCACGCACTTTTACTTTCCCCTCAAGCAATATGCTTCGTTTTGGCGGAGAACTAGGAATATAAGTAGTGCTCTTATCCAACGCTACAAAATAACCACGATGCCCATTAGTGGAATCGTGTTGTCATCGGAGGAAAAAGCTCAGATCCGAGCCCTCAAGGAAACCGGCTTGTCAAATCGCGCCATTGCTCGTCAACTCGGCCGTTCGTATGGATGCGTGAACCGTCATAGAAATCCTGATGGCTATCTATCAGCACCTTCACTTGGTCATTCGCGACTGCTTTCGATTCACTATCACCGAAAAATTGGTCGCATGTTGTCGAATTCGGCATGGACTGTCAACAAAATTCGCTCCAGTATGGGTCTAGCTGCATCGCCAACGACGATCTGGCGCTCAATTCGGATGAACGACCACATCTGCAGACAGATCATGCAAAAAGCACGTCGCCTCACGGGCTCCTATAAGCGAGCGAGATTGTATTTTGCGCGAAAGAAAATGGGAACACAGGGCATAAGATAGGGACGTCCTCGTCACATTGACGTCGCGAGTTTTGGCGGAGTTTCAGTTTCAGTTGATCTTAAGTGATGAAAAGAAGTTCAACCTAGATGGTCCTGAGGGCTTCCTGTACTACTGAAGAGACCTGCAATCTCCCATGGTGTTCTCTCGGCGAAAATTTCGGAGGCGGCTCGTTAATGGTATGGGGCGGCTTCTGCAGCAGCGGAAGGTTGGAGCTCATCTTTCCATATTCTCGAATGTACAGTCTGGAGTACCAATGTGTGCTGAAGTCCAGCCTTCTTTCCTTCTTGGGAGGTAGGAGAAGGCAAACACATGTTCTGCAGCAAGATAACGCTACGGTGCATGTGCTTAGATCGACTACTGATTGGCTCCAGCGCAACCGTATCCGAACAATGGACTGGCCAGTTTGTTCTCTGATTGTAATCCTATGGAGAACATGTAGGGGACTGTTGTCCGGCAGGTCTACGCGGTCAACAAGCAGTTCAGTAGCGTTGAGGGCAGTGCTGACGCCTGGGACCACATCAGCGACGACGTGATCTGAAGCTTTACTGGTAGCATGTGTAATAGGGTTCGATGTAATAAGGGGAAATGGTGGTCCAATTGACTATTAAAAATTGCATAAAAATTGTGTTTTTTGCAGGTGGATACATATTTTGAAACAAACAAAAAAATTCAAAAACGCTCTGTTTTTGCTGGAGATGATTCTTTCTATTCGGAAGAGCAACCCAGATATTTTCGACAGCAAGGAATCTAGTGCAGCTAACGACGGTTTGTAAAAACGAACATGAAGAGTGAATCTGCCCAGCATGAGATGGATATATACTTTTGAAACGCACTGTATTCGAAAATCTCCTCCGATTTCCGTTTTGAAGCCAATTATACATCAAACCTTCAAAACGTGTACCTGTTCCACCGCTAGCTTCCGACTGTTCACGTCGTCGTGGAAATCTTTTGGCGACTTGGTGAATCGCGTCTCCTCCATTGGGATGACAAGGTTCCTAAAACAGCATAACTTTGTAAGCAGTGCTCTTCATCCGGATACAAATATCTTACCTTTCACGTAAACCCCTTATGAAGTCTATTATGCTGTTGAATAGCGAGACGAAGTCTCTTTGACGCTTCACCATGAATATAAGTGCCTCAGAATCCATAGGTGCTTTATACCGAATATTCGTATTGATGCGAACTCTGAACAGAGAAATTTATATGCAGTTTTTGCTAAAATGACGGAAGAAACTCGAAATCTATTAGGTCGTCGGAAAAGTTTTCCGCCACTCAGTTTGACCTCTCACCAAAATTTTAAAACGGGTTTCGCGATCTCACCTTTGTAACCGTTATGTAGGACGATTTATAAGCTACATATACCACAGTTGTCCTGGTTCAGCACTACAGGTATTGCAGAGAAAATCGATATTGATTGCAGGTATCTTGAACTGCTTTTTCTTTACGAGCTCATAAAACAACGCGTTGAAGGAAGCTCAGTTAATGGCTTATACACCATGGTAGGTCCTTCAATTGTCTTCCTTAGTGCAGCAAAAGTTCGGTTTATTGTGTTCAAAAAGGCCCATTTTGGCTCAAAGAACAACAGTAGTGGGGGAGGGTAGTTGCTGTTGCTTAAGTGAGTCTCCTGGAGCTGGCTCTAGAGGATAGCCGGCGTAGTACCCACAATTTGATAAAGCAACTCGAGTGCCATATACCCTCACAAGTTGCCCGTCTCCGCGGCTTTAGAACCACAAGAAAATAGGGCACATTGTTGCAGCATGCTTTAGCGGCCACCACCTACAGATGGTGACGGGTGCATGCACCACCATCTCAACTCTCCGAAGAAATTTTCATTCGCCCAGCAATTTGGTTACTGGCATCAAGGAGAGGGTAACGTTTACCAATCACACGCCAAATCTCTTGCTGTTCACTTGCAGCGAACCAGCGAAAATTTCAAAACCGCAACTCTACCCGAAATGGTAGATGATCGGTCTGCAGCTGAACTGCAAATGAGGCATTCGATAGGAGCTGCTACCTGCTGATGCTACTGTCACCAACGATGTCTAACATCGCCACTTCGATGGCGACGGAGCAGCCGTTCGTTAAAAACATGGGAAAATCTTTTTCAGTCACCATGACGCGCATTCACCTATTGAGAAGGAGACCTTTTAAAAATTTCAAAAATATCCGACATTTCCAATGACCTATCCAAGACATTCGTCGAAGCTTTCCCCAACAAAATAATATTTGCTCCATTCGTTTTCCATTCAATTACTAGAGAACCAGCTCGACGAGTGAGAGTACCTCAAAACGTGGCTCGCCGAATTCTTTTCATCCAAACTCTAGAAATTCTGGAGGAGGAGAGTTCCAATTTTATCTGATAAATAACAAGATGTTGTTGATGGTAATCATGCATAAATGTGTCGGATGTCGAGTGGAATAAAGGAGAGGAACAATTTTGAAAACATTGGCAAAAGTGGCGGGAAACTTTTTCGACGACCTAATATTACAGCATAAGGAATGGAAGGCGGGCGGGATGGCCGAGAGGTTAAGAGCCTAGGCTTATGATCTCGATGATCAGGGTTCAATCCCGCCCAAGGCAGAAGCCCTTGCCTAGCTTAGAAATAGCTGAAAAGGATGTCGGTACCAGCGCCAGGCCGGGGTGACAGGTCGACTGTTGGAGGAAAACTGTCACGATAACAAGACGGATCGATGGTCGCATGCAAGAAAAACGACGCTCAAGAACCCGCGATAGAGGATGGTGTGACCATCCACATGGAGCTCTGGACAGAGCCAAGATGGAAGTGTGGCACCTCAACAAAAACGAAAGCAGCACCAAGGAGAGAGAAAACGGAGCGACTATCATGAAAGGCGTACCCCGTAACCGATCGGGATAAAAACGTTGTAGAATAAAAAAATAAGGAATGGAAGACGTCACCTCAGATGTTGATCATTCTCGCGCAGCTCAAAGAAGAGTATCAGAAGAGGTTGGCGAACTGGTTCATCGGGAGAGTTTTTGACCAAACGACTGGCATCGATCATGACTCTACCGCTATCTACCCACTTAATTGTCAAACGCTCGTGCTCCAACGAAGCTATCTGAAGGCAAAATTAGATGAATAAATGTTGTGGAAAAGTTAGAGTAGGGAAGAAAGGTCGAATTTCTTTTTATAGCGCATAACAATAGATTGGAGGTCGTACTGCATCATGAAATTCCATGCCACCCAGAAGTTTCTCATTCATGTCGATCACTTCGAAAAGAGAACTACTGCTATAGTATGAGGAAATGGAGTGTGGCGGTGACTTGATTCCAGATATCTGAAAAAATAGCTTTAATTTTTAGAATTGTTTAGGTATCCTGCAGGCTCACGGTACCTTCTTCTTGCGTTCCTCATCCTGCACAAGTAGGGTGATTCTTCTTGCGCAACGCTGCGTTTTGCTAGTGGCTGATGCTCCCACCACGAAATCTCCGAGGGTAAAGGAGGAGCTTAAAAACGACACAGTGACCTTGACCACACTAGAAATGACGACTAGAGACAGGAGTTTTTTCTTCTCTGAACCTCGGCATTGATGTGTTAGTATTTTGATATTATGTTAGTATGTCGTTGCCGAAGTTGGTAGGTGGAATCTTCATCAAGGCCATCAATAAAGATTCCACAAACGTACTAAAGTCAGATTTTCCAATGTTTTTTCTACGTCTAACGCTGACGGAGTTTTCGCGCTTAATATCTTCAGCTTGAACCTGAGCAAAAGTTTGCGTAAATTACCCTTGTGTTTGTTACTATTGGGTCTCTAGAGTAGCCCAATGGGATTATTTGGTGATTGCACACATGCAATGTGTATAAATAGGATGTTTGATATAATAATGTTGATATTCTATCGCATACGTGATAATAAGTACATAGTTGTTGCATAAGTAGCGTAAGTATCTCTCATTCATTCTTCAACTTTCCTCTAACAAAAGTGGCAATGAATTACCTTGGTGCGCTTGTTGAGATTGAGGCCTCTTCGACTTCAGAATCGCTCTCATTCCCCGCTCCAGCAGACGAGTAGTCAAGTGGAAAATACTTCGTTGTCCGGGCGCCTCTCGTATTATCTAAAAGAACGTTGCAGTATCATGAACTTACAGGATTATGATCTTCAATAGCAAAAACCACAAAAGGTATACGGTACTTCGTGTTTTCCTAGTCGGGACAGTGGAAGCTGGATTGGGTGCGACGACGTTGTAAAGAATTCTGGCGGGCTGTACTTTGTCCTTATCAATTTCTCTCCGCTCCCTCAATGCCATCTCGAAATGTCGTAGCTAAAACATGTAATTATTGGATACCACAATTAATGCTAGCCGAAATCAGCAGAAAATTGAAAATAAGATTTTACGCGAATGGTCGAACCTTGTGTCCTTTTCCTTTCGACGAGATTTTGGTAATCACGTCTCCGTCCTTCGCGAACATGTCCTTCACCTTGAGGGATTGGTGATCGTTCAGATCTAAAAATCAAACTTGATATTGGCTGCCCCAGAAATTGAACTGAATTCCGTTACACACGATAAAAAAGAAGGTTGAGATACTTCTTCATTGAAATGATGTGTTATGTAGCTTTCATCAGCAATGGTTTCCCTAGAAAACACAACATTATATTTTTGTTACGAATCCGACACTGGTCTTCGCGCTGACGATCTCAGTTTCTTGATTCGTTTTCATAGTGTTTTTTTTTGATCGTATGTTGTACTAAACGCCTTCACTGCTAACAGGCAATAAAAATGAAAAAATGTAAGCTGTAGAAAGAAGAAATGGATGAATAAATCAAGAACTGAAAAACGAGGAAAAGGAATCGTATCATTTTCAAAATTAATCGGCGCTTCCTTCCAAACAGTAGTGTTGAGATGTACCGAACGCAAGGATAGCATTCTATGTGAAACAAAACATTAATAATCATAATTACGACTTCGACTGACAATGAGTTGTGTTATGTTTGATATTGTTGTTTATATTATTATAATTTAATATTTTGTAAACATCAAATTTTTAAAAACATTATGAACGAATGTGTTACTGTGGTGAGAAGCGACACTGAATCTTGCACGGTCGAATCGATGCTCGCATACGCTATCCAAGCCTTACATTCTTCCTGGGTCGGGCAAATTAATACCAGAATTGTCTGGCAGGGTGGAAACACTGACGTGGTATAGCGGTTGGCCCCCACAAGTCACTGAATACGCCAAATAGGCGTTAACCATGCTCGCGCGATTTGAATGGAACACGAATGCCTCTCAGGAACTGAGCAATGTCGTACCTTTTCATTTACCTTACCTTAGCTTTTTTTTAAGACTTCCGCGGAAATGGCAATAACTAAACTGATGCAACAGCTGAAGTTGCAAACGAGTGGAAAATAAAAGCGTCAGCTCAAAACTCACAAGAGGGTGTGATGACTCCATTCACTACAAGAGCCTCCGGCTCAAATTCAGACTGGCTGTCTAATAACGACTGGACATTGATCTAAAGAGAGTAAATTCAGAAGGTGATAATGTCTGATGGAAGTTGACCAGCTGAAGTGATTCTGACCGTTTTCCACCGTTGCTGCTTGTTGAGAGAGTACTGGACGTCTAGGTCCAAGCTGCTACTGCTGCTAGCCTTTTGGAGACGTTTCTTCTCCCTCTGAAATACACATTGAAGCATTTGACGATCATAAAAATTTTGCTAAAAAGTGCTGTTCCTCACCTTGCTGAGGGTATCGGCCGGATCATGAAGCGTCTTTAAAACGACGGCTCTATTAGAGAGCTTCTGAAGGAGAAGGCTATTCTTCGAATGTCTTCCACTTTTGCATCGCTTTTGATCTTTCGCCAAATCGAAGGCGCTAAAATTAAGCTGAAATAATCTCCGTAGAAAGAATTGATCTTCCAGAAAGGACCTACTCTAGAAGATCTCCTAGATCTTGCTGGAGTTCAATTGTCGACATTTTTACAATCTTATCTGAAAAAGGTTAACAGTGTCGGATAACTGAAGGGAAGAATACCAAGCATCTCGAATGGTACTCATAAGGTGCATTCGATGAGAACAACTTCAAATGAAAACAACTACAAAAATACAGGCCAGGATCGACTTTCTATGAATCTCGGCATGTCTTTATCTCAATATTCAAATTTTTATTATTAGCGACACCTGAGGTTGGTATACACAGTTCTTATCCGGCTAAGGTTTCGGCGTTGTAGGCTTCGTTAGAGCCTGGAAAATCGAAGAAATTCGTAACCTACCCGCCCAAACACTGTTTTAACTAACAACCGTCGCCTGAGAACCAACAAGAACGGCAAGCAAGACGGCAAACCAACCTCGCCGGTGGTGTCGACAACCAGTCACCTTAATGCTCGGCTGCAGAGGTCAGCTGGTGAATGAAACCCATCCGAACGAACATCCGATCTCGCGACCTCAGATGGAGTTATCATTCCATTCGAAACCCGCATAGATCGGTGAATCGGGTCAACTCTTGGGTGACCGCTACACCTTCCTCTTTCCGGTTGACATTTGGGCCCTTAGCTGATATACAGAGCGCTTCGAGTGCTCTGCGTGCCACGATATTGGGCTCGCGGGCCAAAATGGACACCGCTACATGGGCACGTGCATGTGTCGCTAATAATAAAAAACTGAATATTGAGATAGCTACAAAAATACCAGAATAGGATGTTGCAACGACGACTCTTGAGACGCGGGTTCGAATCCCGCCTGAGATTCGATTCTTGCGATAAACCTATCACCATCGTTGCAACACCCTATTCTAGTATATACAGTACCGGACGTGCCGTTTTGTCAAAAAGTGATTCGCGGCGCCTTTGGGCGCCCAAAATAGCCGTTTTCGAATAACTTCCTTAGAACTGGTTTATTTAAGAAAATGAGCTTATCATCGTGTTCAGCAGCTCGAGCTCTATCGAATGACATATAAATTTTGGCCAAATATATCGAAATTAACCGAATACAGCGATGCGTCGCGAAGCGGCGCCGCACTGCCGCGGACGAGTTGTCCGTTGAACAGTATTCGACGTTATATCCAGTATTAGCCGTTGGTTTTTCGATGAAATGAGGAAATTTGGATGAAAATAGGGAGAGACGGTGGCACTGGACCATACACCTATATCCACATTAGCTGTAAGCAGGTAAATGAGTGAAAATGGTAGGGGAAAAGGGCAGATTAGATTAGATTTAAAATTTTTGTTTTGTATTTTCAATAACTCCCTTAAAACGTTGTTTTTTGAAAAAGTAACTACATATTCGTGCGCAGCGATCCAAGCTCTATCGTTTGATACAGGACTTGCACTATTTTGCCGGGACTCCTGGAAAAGTTTTTCCCGCCGGTCCCTGCCGACCCCTCAATTCGTCAATAATCAATACGTCGATGCACGACCCCCGTCCCATCCTTGTCAGACCCCTCGACGAGCTCTTCGACCCCATGACGGGTGCGACACTTCTGCTCGGCTTTACTGCAGAAGGAAACTTTTTTGGCAGAATTAGATGAACACGATTTTCAGCACTCAGTTCCATGCACTGGTCAGTTAAGGTAATGGCAGGTAGGTGCAGCCAGGTAGGATGACCAGATACATTATCACCAACTTTCCTGGATTGTCGATTCTTTGGGTTTTTGGACGTGCTGAACACGGATTTCGCACTCTTTTCATGTGTTTTCGTCAGCCAAGGTAATTACAGGTGGCTGGAGGTAGGTGAGGTGGGCGGAGTCATCGTCACCGAGGGCCCTTAAATCTCAACTAAGGGGGTTTTTCGACGTGCTGAACACAGATTTCGCACTCTTTTCACGTGTTTTCGTCAGCCAAGGTAGTTACAGGTAGGAGTAAACAGGTGAGCTGGGCGGAGTCGTCGTTACCGAGGACCCTGAAATTTCGTCTAAGGGTTTTTTTGACGTGCTGAACACAGATTTCGCACTCTTTTCACGTGTTTTCGTCAGCCAAGGTAATTACAGGTGGCTGGAGGTAAGTGAAGTGGGCGGAGTCATCATCACCGAGGACCCTGAAATCTCGTCTAACGGTACGACCATATATTCACCCTTGCGACGTTCTCTCGCTCCAACTGATTGTTCGTCATTTTCAGCAATCCCTGGAACAGGCCTGATTTAGGGGCCTGCTACAGTTCGGCCGATATCATATCTGTTGATGATTCTCATCGCCGCAGCCAATGGGGTTTTGCGATGAGATGTGCATTGTCTTGTCGAGGGCTGCTCCTATCCGATAACTGATTTCACTCACCTGCCGACACTCACCAGTAGATAATTGACGCAGCCGCATCGGCTGAACTGTTGCAAGACCAGGGTTAAGCGTGGGGTGCTATATGCCAGACTGCTGGTGCCAGACTGCTGGGGCTGAGGGGGGGGGGTCGTACTAGTTTGTCGGTCGTGGCTGGGGGAGGCTCGTAAGAGTAGAGTGAAGCACTAGGAATTTTTCAGACACTTTTCGAGCCCCTCCCCCGGTCGTCGCCTTTGAAAATTGGGATAAAGGCAGGGGGTCGTACTTGACTCACCTCGAAAGGTGGGGGGGTCGTCGTACCAGCTCGTAGATCGGACGAGGGGGGTCGTACCTTTTCGGCCAAAATCGCACCCCAGCGAGAGAACGTCTCGAGAGTGAATATATGGTCTTCCCGTTAGACGAGATTTCAGGGTCCTCGGTGACGATGACTCCGCCCACCTCACCTACCTCCAGCCACCTGTAATTACCTTGGCTGACGAAAACATATGAAAAGAGTGCGAAATCCGTGTTCAGCACGTCCAAAAACCCAATGAATCGACATTCCTGGAAAGTTAGTGATAATGTATCTGGTCATTTTACCTGGCTGCACCTACCTGCCATTACCTTAATTGACCAGTGCATGGAACTGAGTGCTGAAAATCGTGTTCATCTAATTCTGCCAAAAAAGTTTCCTTCTGCAGTAAAGCCGAGCAGAAGTGTCGCACCCGTCATGGGGTCGAAGAGCTCGTCGAGGGGTCTGACAATGGATGGGACGAGGGGTCGTGCATCGACGTATTGATTATTGACGAATTGAGGGGTCGGCAGGGACCGGCGGGAAAAACTTTTCCAGGAGTCCCGGCAAAATAGGGCAAGTCCTGTATCAAACGATAGAGCTTGGATCGCTGCGCACGAATATGTAGTTACTTTTTCAAAAAACAACGTTTCAAGGGAGTTATTGAAAATACAAAACAAAAATTTTAAATCTAATCTGATCTGCCCTTTTCCCCTACCTCATTTACCTGCTTATAGCTAATGTGGATATACAGTAGCGGTCAAAAAGATATGTCACTTTTCATTTTTGTACAGAAATAGCTCAAATCGAGAAGAACGTGGTACCATTCGATAGTGCCGACGGTTCTATCTTAAGATATGTCGAAATACACAGTTGTTTCGAATTCTGTATTTTTTAAAAATATTTTATAGTGATTTTCATATGCTATTTCCAACGAAAATATCTCGAAAATCGCTGAATGAAGGATCAATCTGAAATGATAATTCGATAGAGCATAGTCTAGTTAATATAATGTGATACATACATTTGATTCAGATCGCCGCTAAATTGTAGATTTTTCTGAGCAAACATTTTGGTGGTCAAAAACTGGTCAAATTTTAGGACGATGTTTCAAACAAAATTCTGTATCTTCCTAACTGCGTAATGAAATTACACCAAATTCAAGAATAAAATAGAGAATAATTTTCTCATCGAAGATCTTATTTTTGTTTCCGAGCTCTCCCCCTAGTTTGTGCAAAAATTCCTTTTAAAGATGGAATTGCGTAAACTGCTATATTCAAAAAAGTTCAAGAGGAATGGACTTCAACTTCCCTCAGTTGATGGTACATTTACGGTACACTTGAAGCTGTATGTATGCTGAAATATATCAAAGTTCTTTATAAAAATATATCGCTTTGACTAACACACGCTGTGCGCGCCCTTGCGCGCCCCTGTACAGTGTACTGATAGTGACGACGCCCTCAGCGTGTGTTAGTCAAAGCGGTATATTTTTATCAAAACTTTGATTCATTCTAGCTTACGTGCGATGTTGAAAGAACTACAAATCTACTATTAGCCTGGAAAAAATTGAGTCGGTTCCTCTCAAACTTTTTTAGATACAACCATTTACGCAATTTCAACTTTAAAAGGAATTTTCTCCCAAAATAAAGAACCAATTTCGAAATAAAAATAACTACCCTGAAGAGAATACCATCCTCTACAAAAATTTCAAATTTGGTCTGAATTTTTCAAAAAGTTAGGAAGATATAGAATTTTGTTTAAAACATGGTCCTAAAATTTGACCGGTTTTTGACCACCAAAAAGTTTGCTCAAAAAATCTATATTTTAGAGGCGATTTGAATCAAATGTTTGTAGCACATTATAATAACTAGATCAATCTCTATCAGAATATCATCTCAGATTGATCCTATACCCAGCGATTTTTGAGATATTTTTGTTCAAAATAGCATATGAAAATCATTAAAAAATAATTTAAAAAACAGAGAATTAGTAAAAGCGGTATGTTTCAACATATTTTCAAAGAGAGTACTCAGAACTATCAATTGGTATCAGGTTCTTTTCGATTTGAGCTATTTTTGAATGAAAATGAAAAGTGACATATCTTTTTGACCGCTACTGTAGGTGTATGGTCCAGTGCCACCGTCTCTCCCTATTTTCATCCAAATTTCCTCATTTCATCGAAAAACCAACGGCAAATACTGGAGATAACGTCGAATACTGTTCAGCGGACAACTCGTCCGCGACAGTGCGGCGCCGCTTCGCGACGCATCGCTGTATTCGGTTAATTTCGATATATTTGGCCAAGATTTATATGTCATTCGATAGAGCTCGAGCTGCTGAACACGATGATAGGCTCATTTTCTTAAATAAACCAGTTCTAAGGAAGTTATTCGAAAACGGCTATTTTGGGCGCCCAAAGGCGCCGCGAATCACTTTTTGACAAAACGGCACGTCCGGTACTGTAGTAGTAACCCGCAGAAAAACGTTAATAAAATTGGAATTTTACGTCAACAACAAAAGTATTCTAAGCACTTAGTACAGCTAAGAAAAATAGACAGGCATTACAGGAATCAGATCAATTATCTTGGAAACTGGAGCAGCGAAGAGCGGGTTTTATTAATTTATTTATCATTACATCCTTTAACGTGGTTGTACTATTGAGTAAGAAAAATGCGTTAGTTAAACAAAATGTTGTTCAGATACGAAAAAAGAACAAGATATCAGAGAATGTAGTATTCGTAACAATAAAAAAGAGGAGCTCCGTCACTGATAATACCCTCTCCGTATGGTCAATCCTATATTATAAGTTTGGAAAATGCCATAACGCATTATAAAGGAAAAAAGAATAGCAGGACAGTGAAGAAACATAGGCTGGGAATAATTGGCCGCTGACTTTAGAATCGAAGAGGGAAAGCGCTCTAGTGGCTCGGATACTATCCAATAAGACAGCCTTTTATCGTGGAAAGCGCAACATTGTGCAATCGGGATCAATGCGCGCCATGCAGGGTGACCCAGCTGAATCGGGTGGTCGCTCTTTGAGTCGGACTGGGTGGGTGTTTGTAGTTTCCATGACATCATTTCATGTGCGGCCAAGGAATAAGTTCATTCCATTCGGATTTCGCGTAGGCCAGTTTGGAAGTTGGAAAAGCAGTTGAAGAAAATCATACGACACGATTTTAACGTGAATGCGAAATTAAAGCATGTTCCTCAGTCACACTATCCTACTTGTCTGTAAAATTTTTACAGTTTGTAACTTTTGTCGGTAGAATGTGAAATTTTAAAATTAAATGTAGAATTTATTGAATGGATTGGCGATATACGTTTTGGATTGAGCTGTTATGGAGGCGTACGGGACTTCTAGAAGAGCAAAGTACCACAAATTGGTCACAACCACTAAAGTGGGTCCTTTTCGTAAAAAAAGTGAAGCAGTTGCGCTAAGCTTACTTTCTTATTTGGTTAGTTACGCTGTGTAATAAAAGAGTCGAAAAAGTCCGATTAACAAGAGCGTCAGTTGGGAAGACTTGGGTAAACAGTGGCAGTTTTATAACTGTGCAGATAGAGGATGTGACTGTACGCTTGAATTACATTAAAGTGTTGCCGAAAGATCTCCTTCGAACGTTCTTCCAAATACTAAGCTGACCTATGCGGAGTTCAATTGGAATGAGCGAATTCCTTGGCCACGTGTGGAATGATGTCAAGGAAACTACAGACACATGGAGACCTCGACTCAAAGAGCGATCACCCAGTTCAGCTGAGTCACCCAGTGCATGGCGCGTATTGATTCCGATTGCACAACGTTGCGCTTTCCACTATAAAAGGCTGTCTCATTGGGTGGTCTCCAAGCCATTCCAGATCTGATCTGCTCACAATACACCTGTACTCCAAGCTTGTCCTCAAAGCTTGTCTCATCTGTTTTAATCCCTTGTAAAAATTCTCACCTTCACTGTCGGCATTTTCCGATTTTGTTTTCTCTTGTCACATATATGCCACTTACCAGTCGAGTTGCTCGAGTTCGTATTCCTTAAACCTCGACGTTCCTAGAAAAAGCTGTTTTTTCCGTCAGTTCTCATGACTTTCGATGCTGTAACATGGGACCTCTTAAACTAGGCAACTTTACGACGCGAGTCTTTGTTATTTGCTCATCATGCTTTCGGGCCTAATTCATACTAGCTTCTTCTTCTTCAGCGTTTGTCCCACTTTAAAGTAGGGCCCGCTGTGCCAATTCTTTGACACCATGTTGCTCTATCCCGCGCTTGGTCTTCTTCTTGGTCTTCTCGTCTTGGTCACTTGATTCATACTAGCTTGAGTGAAGATAAACTAACGAGCACCAATGGTATCCATACTCGGGGAGAACAGCCCAAACCGTTGTTCCCCGCTAGAGTACGGCGATTTACTACCCAGTAAGTAGTAGGAGCTCGTAAAACACTACAAACTACAGGAAAACATCTTTTAATATTACGGAAAGTTAAAGCATCATATTAGGTTCTTTGCTTTACTAGTAACCCGTTGTTCCTGCGATTCGCTCTTCCATCCGTTTTTTGACACTTTCACCTTTTTCTTCATGGGAAACGTCGAATAATTTCCCTCGACATGTTGAAGAAAAAGCAGTTGACACTGCACCGCTAACGCACCTCGAAATCCACTGAAGTTCGCTGAATTTAACATGATTAGCGACGTCGGAGAAGCAACATTTGAGAGATTGAAAGTAGACTACAGAAATGGAAAAATAAAGAAAATATAGTTCTCCATACGAGTTCAAATGAAGTAATTGAACTAAAAACAGTGAATAATGTGATGTAACTCATTGTCACACTTGTCTTCTGGATTTCTCGGCCGTTGGAAATTATTCCCATTCAGCTTACTTCATCCCCCACTTTGTTGGCTTCATTTGATTTCTTGTTTTGTTCTTTATTTTACATATTTTGACATCCTGATATCTGTGACATTTATTACGCTGTGTAAGACAGACGCGAAAAAATCTACACGAATCTATAAAACACGTTAAGAACTTAAGATTTTACTTGCAGCAGTTATTTATTTTTATTGATTGTGCAAAATATAAACAGCATAGTAATGAATTTTGTTTGTTCATTCAATGCAAATCATCTTCCATTGTCAGTAATATTGTGAGTGATCCGTATATTACATATAATCGAAAAGTACACTATCAAATGGGTATACCAAAAGGGGTATACCAAATTGTTTTACCATGGACAAAGTCACTTGCCCTTTAACATACTTATTAAGGATAGAACTGTCACTCGCAATTCCTCCGCGGTCAATCAACTATACCAGATAAGAAACTAGAAACAAGAACAGAATCCTTTTTTCAGATAGCTCTATAAGAATGTCGACAATAGGATACCAAGAAGATCTTATTGATCCTCTTAAGTAGGTTTTTTTGGAAATGTCATTTTGTTGGTGTAGATAATTTGGTGTAATTTCAGCGCCTTTGATTTGGCGAAAAGCCAAAAGCGCTACCACAGTGGTAGACATTTGAGAAAGGGCGACGCTCTTCGTCTTCAGAAGTTGTCTGACAGAGCCGTCGTTTACAAGACGCTCCACGATCCAGCTGATACCCTCAGCAAGGTAAGCGGGATCCAATTCAAAGGTTCCAAATCTAATGTCTACAACTATGGGTCTTTTACTCTACTAGTTCAGAGGGAGAAAAAACGCCTCCAAAAAGCAGGCAGCACTGGCAACTTGGACCTTGACGTCCAGTACTCTCTCAACAAACAGCAGCGGTGGAAAACGGTAAAAATATTCGATCCTAGCTAATCCCTTCCAATATCTGACAGAAACCATTTTCAGGTTAACACCGCCTCCATTCTAAACAGCCAGTGTGAGTCTGAGCCCGAGGTTATTGTAGTGGATCGAGTAATCACACCGTCTCGTAAGTATTTCATCTTCTATGTGTTTATGTTAATTTTTTGTTGCATCAATTGTTTTTTATGTTGTGAAGAACCTTCTCTTTGTTTTTTCGCTTTCTTCCCTTCCGCTGTTGTGTGAGTTTGCAATATTTGTCTGCTAGGTTGTTATTGCTTCGATGATTCATCGTTGAAACACATTGTTTTTCTTGTCTCCCTCAGCCAATTGGGTGAAAAATTTCGAGGCTCTGCTGGGCGGAAACAGAGCAAAGTAAAAAAGTGGGAGAAACTCTCCTAGCATAGCTATGTGAGCTTCTCTTGTTCGAGATTTTTTTGATTCGTCGGCCTTCTATTTTCATAGAAAAATAAGCTGTCACCGAAAGCGACTCATTTTTCTTGATCTGAGATATGATGTGAATCATGTTTCTCGACAAAAGGCGTTCATCAAGGTACAAGTGACTTCAGTTTCGACTTTTTAGATCTGAGCGCTAACCAAGCTCTTAACGTGATGAATGTTTTCGTGAAAGAAGGGGATGCGATCAGCAAACTCTCCACTAAGGGCAAAGGGCACAAGGTCTGTGGTACTTCAGTTTTTCTACAGTTTGCTTTAGTTTTTTTTAAACAATTTCGATAAATGTGTACTGTTTTTGAAGTTTTAATGCTTCAGCTGCGACACTTTGAAGTGGCGTTGATGGAACGGAGAGAGATTGATAAGGACGAAGTGCAGCCGGCTCGGATTCTCTACAACATAGTCCAACCCCATCCGGTACCCGGTGTTCTGCTCGGAAAAACGCAACGAAGTACGACTCGCTTCTTAGATTATTCTGCTAATATTGCAGAGCTCAATCGAGCTCCTTTCCTTTGCTATAACGTGTTTTTTTAAGAAAATACGAGAGGCACTTGGACGACGAAGTCTCGTCAAACGAACTACTTGTCCGATGGAGCGGAGAGTGAGAGCGATTCTGAAGTGGAAGAAGAATCGATCGCAACAAGTGCTCCGGGGTAATTTGCGCACTTTTGAAATTCGAATTGAAAATTTAAAAAATTGAATTTGAAAATTAAAATTGGAAAAAAATAAAAATTGACTGTGGAAATTTGTGCAGATCACTGGAAATTATTGAGAGACTTACATTGAGTAAAGCCCGCTGCACTACTTCCTTATTTTTCAGCTCCTCTTTTACCCTCGCAGACTTTGTGGTGGATGCCACAGTGAATACCAAGACAAACCGATGCCCGAGAAGGTCCATGGCCAGCGTGCAAGATGAGGAGCCCAAAAAGAAACTCCAAACAGAGGTAAGCCGGTTATATCTGAAGCCTACTATGAAATAATATTTCTATTACAGATATCCCAAATCAAGTCGCCCGCGCACTCTGTACCTTCATCCAATAAATCTCTCTTTGAAGTGATTGACGTAAATGCGAAGCTTCTATGTGGAATGAAGTTCCATGAAGCGGTGCGTTTCTCATCTATTCCCTTGTTGTTCTTCAGTTTCGCTAAATTATCAGCTTGGTCATATTAATATAACGGATTATTATTTGGATTATTATTAAAATAACGGGTATGGCATATCCTAATTAGATTCACCATCACAGACACTCAACAGAATTTATTTCGCCCAAAACAAAACAATCTGTAAAAACTAGCTCAACGAGATGGATCATGGTAGAGTGAGATCCTAGGATGCTGCGAATGGCTAGGAATTTCTTGTCAGAATACCACTCTTTACAAGGACCTCAGGTGCCGCCCCTTCTTGAACGCGATCAATCATTACTGCGCAGTTGAAAATTTTTTTAATTTCATGTCACCGACATTCTCTAACGTGCAAGACCATGAGCGTAACAAATGAATCCTTACATACGTAGCTCTTATTTTCAGATTGCTTTCCTGGAGCAGGAGCGTTTGAGCCTCAGATGGGTGGACGAGAACAAAGTGATGATCGACGCCAGTTATTTAGTTAAAAACGCTCCTGAAGAGCCCGTTCATCAGCCTATTCTCGTGCTCTTTTTTGAGCTGCACGAAAATGGCAAAGTTCTGAGGTGACTCCTGTCATTTCTCCATGCTGTCATATTTTTCGGGCTCATAGCTTTCTCTATTTTACTCAAATTAATCATCTGTTCAGGGTTCGAATCAATACGAACATTCAATACAAAACACCAATGGACTCTGAGGCGCTCATTTCAATGGTGAAACGTCAAAAGGACTTCCTCTCGCTATTCAACAGCATATTGGACTTCATAAGGAGTTTACGCGTTAGGTGAGAAGTTAGTGTAAAAACAGGATCACTTCATATAAACATCTGCCGATTTAGAAACCTTGACATCCCTGCGAAGGAAACGCGATTCAACAAGACTCCAGCGAATTTCAGTGCCAGCGTGAACGGTCACAGGCTAGCGGTGGAAATGGTATGGAGTTATGATTTCGAACGTTACAATTGATCTGTCCTATTACCTTACTCCCGCCTACACTTGGCATGGCCCAGATTTAACCAGGCCCATTAATACATCAGTTCCGCATATACGGTGTACAGCACCGTATATGCGGAAACACTGACTCGGTATAGCGGCTGGCCCCCGTAAGTCATTCTATAAGCCAAACAGGTATTCACCAAGCCTCAACGATCCTGAGGTGAACGCGAATGCGGAGGGGCGTCCTTCGGGGACTGATCAACGCTGACACCCTTACCTTTACCTCTTACTAACTATGAAGTGTAGCTCATGTAGCTCAAAGCTCTTGAGCCATTTTGTTCGTTTGACATAAAAACATTGAAACACACTTTGCTTTCAAATGTGTGACAGTCCACATAGTGCAAAACCGGCGTAGAAGGAAGAAAATTTTGTTATTGTGGATGATACATCTTGAGCTCCACTTTGCAGGAACGCATGCAGCGCTGTGACGACTACGAAATGCAACGCTCGCTCAGAGCGATGTACGACGCTGAAAACTCTGTCTCACTAGATATGCCGAAGGTAAGTTGGAGGGGAACTCTACACTGTTTCCGTTTTTTTTCACCTACATCTTAGCCGAAAGCCTTATGTGGTGAGGAAATGAGTGGCTGAAGGGAAGGAACATGCGATGTTTTCCGGAGGTTTGGAGGCTGTTATTAATGTTGGAAGAGACGAATTTTTCCAGAATAGTCTCAAAATGGTAGCACCGTTTATGTTTTATCTAAAAACGTCACCTCCTCCTTATTGAGCTCCTGAGTTGTGAAATAGTAAAAACCAGATAAAAAGTACTAAATCTGAACAAGATTCTTAAGAATTCTTCATCGACCTGCTGCCGCTGTACGTTGCATACGAAGGACATGTTTGAAGCACTTGATGGCGTGATATGCAGGGAATGTGCTGCCAGTGATGTCGTCCGTCAACTTGCTTATGATCACTTCCCAATCGAAATTCCAGTGAGTGACATTTGAACGTTCGTTTTCTAACAGCTAAAAGGTATACGAAAAATGTGATTCGCGTTTACATACCGCCTTTCATTTTTAAAGTAATTTCCTCGGAGTTATTGATGAGGGACTTTACAGATTTTGCCCACGGGGAGCTGCTCGAGCATCGACCTTCTCTCCGCCGTCCTTCCCTTGTCCGTCGTATCAAAACTAACGGAGGTAAACAATCTTATCTTACTGAGGCCAATAGGTAGTTTATGATAATAGTGCAGTAACTTCTACATTGCACTTCTACTTCTACATTATGCATATAACAAGAAGGAAGAGATGTTGTGTTAACTGCAAACACAGCATCATTCGCAAGTTCCTTGATTTCACAGTGCTACAGGTGCCAGTGTCGTGCAGTGCTAAGAGGCGCTACTGACACCTGCACGGTCAAGAGATCGATCCCGGCCCAGGTTGATCAAATCTTTTATCCGTCTGGGTTCCGGTAAATTGGTATCAGGTACTTCTCGAGGAAGGTAAAGACAGTGACTTGGCATTCATCATGTTTCTACGGTTCCAAGTCCGAGTTCCTTCACAAATGCGGTGGCGCGTCCCGGGGGAGTGATCAACGCTGGCCTTTTTGCCTTTGACCTTTACTGGGCGTCAGCCGTACCCTATCGCATAAACTTACTAAATAACATTTAGTTAAGGATGAACTTGGAGAGTTTGTTCCCTCGTAATTCATCTACTTCCAGACATCCTTCCAACACCTTCATAGTGATGAAATGGTTTTCTCGAAATGCCCTTCTTGTGCGCTCAATGTGATGTTCAGAAATGATGGAAGCAACTATGGTGGGTCCCAAAAATTGAAATCATCACTTTCGCCGCCTCAAGTAGAACCATTTTCAGAGGAGAAATCCCTTATTTGTCCGGAGTGCGCGACGCATTGGTGCCGCCTTTGCAGCTCAGAGCCTCATTGGCCGATGAAGTGCGAAGAGCACCGACAATGGAGCGAGAAATGGGAACAGCAATGTACGTTGAATCAAACGTTTTCTTTTTCCCACAACTTGGATATTAGCCCTTTACGGATACATTAGTCCTTTTCAGATTACTTTGACAAGTTCTGCATGCAACCAGATGAGGAGCTGCTCCGGATAACTTGCCAATGTGGACGAATATACATCGTGAGTTACCTCTTGGTTCTAGTGACTTGGATTTTGAAGCGTGCACATATATTACATTATCATATATTAACGTATATTTATTTTATACATTAAATTAATAAAATCATTAACCAAACTAATAACCTAATAAACAAACTAACTAATTATTAAAATTAATAAACAATAAATAACTAAACTAAATTAATAAAATTGGATTTCCCGTCCAAGGGCATTCGCGCTGTTTTGAAAATTTTCCTTGTCGTATACTTTATGTGCAGTATCGTCGGTTGGCGGCATGTTATCTACAGCGTTCTCGTCAAAGCTTTTTATGGCTGCTTCGGTTCTGTGGCAGTAGAGCAAAAGGGGATGCGCTTTTTTTCCACAATAGCTGCTCTCATTTGCGGGCGTCCACTGACGTCGATTAAAAACTGTTTGGTACTTATTCGAGGATATTGGTGGTTTTCGCCCACAAATTTGAAAACCGGTCAGATTGGTAATCAGCGCCCGTGATAAAGTCACTAAAAATGATTTGATCATGGTCAGATCCGCCCAGAGCGATCTGACCCTATGCAAACCAGCGGTCCCTTTGTTTCATCATTACTGCGACAGAGGGTAAAGCCTGTAGGATTATTTGAACATAGCTATTTCGGTTGAAGTAATTGGGTTTAGAACTACATTACCGATCTTCTGATTTACAAATCCTTAACGATAAAGGAAATCCTAGCATCTGCCGTCGCGGTGTTCCGTTTAAGGAATAAATTGACTTTCAGCTTCCCAGCGGCTCTGCCCACAACACCATCTGCCAACGATGTAAATGTCGATACGACAAAACTGGAATGATGTGTTACGACTACGCATGTTGGCCGTACTATCCTAGACTGCGAAAGGAACGCGATGCAGAAGGCAAACCCAAAGATGTGAGCAACCTCCTTCTTTCATCCATTTCTAGCTGAAATGGATTTGTCTATGGAATTTGATTTTTAGGGATACAAGGTGGATGTCGAGATTATACCTCGCGTCAAACTGATTGCGAAGGATTTTGCCACGGTGGGTTATAATCACGGAGCTTTTCTTCACAACTTGTACGCAGCTGATAGCTGCTAGCTGAACAAGGCTCGAGGATTTGATGCCTTCGATAACCTTGCCTGTTTTAGGCCTGCACAGAAGCGAGAAATCAACGATTCGATAAGAAGAAGCGACTTGAGTTTGAAGAGTTGGCGCTGGCTGCCGAGAAGGTGGAATTAGTGGACCTGAGAAAAACTGTAAGTTTTTCAAAACAGCAATCAAAGATGGACTCAAGCATGAAGGCTTTTCAGGCACTCATCCTGGTCGAGAACTGCACCGCCTGGGTGTACATGCACCGATCGGAAACACAACTTCGGGAGTGCAAATCAGCGGTTTCTCATCTGTTCCAGCAGTTCAAAAAAGTAGATCTAGAACTCGAGAGACGAAGGTTGGCTTTACTTTCAACTTCGAGTGTCCTCAGTGTGATCGTTGAACTTTCAGCCCGACCCTCGCCAAGGAAGTCGATGAACTCAAGAGTGCCGTCGAGAATGTCATCCATACGTTCCGTGAACAAGCTCGCAGTATAAGCGAAGAAGAATAGGAAAGTAGATATTACTTGTTTTGTTCAATTTCCTTCACATAACTGAATGGAATACGAGTGAATGCACCTCATTGTACAATTTTCTCAATAAAGCTGCAACCTTTGAACATGTAGCAATTGAAACAATCCCTTCATACATAGCCTTAGCCAAAAACCATATCACAAGATGCTGCGCTCGTTAAGTATAGGGTGGTAAGAAAGTGTTGAGCCATTTGACGTCTACTTTTTCTTTGTTTTCTTATTCAGTGCACAATGCATTTTACTCCACGATTCAATCACCATTATTAGTCAGAACCATAGCGTCCCTGATAGGCTGGTCAGCAATCTTCTACTTGCAGAACGAAGCAGGCTGGTAGCCAAAGAAGTCGGTGACTGCTTGTATGGCATCGCCTAGATTGGTCACTCTTTTCTCAGCTAAAAAGCAACGTGGAAGGAAGATAATTGACAGCTATAGGGGACAATATAAGTGCAATAAGATGATTGCAAAATCGTGTGTCAACCGCATTTCCACAAATTTTTATGAGTCTCTTTATCGTTATCGCGTGGTGCTGCATCATTGCGAGTGTGCACCGAATGCTATCGCCCGGGACGTCCGACCTCAGTCTCCTAACCATTTCTCTGTAACGAGGGAATGGAGCCAACTGGTAACTGTAGTATGAGTGTGGTACAGTCTCGTTGCAAGAGGACGAGTGCCTATTTCTGGATCCGCTCCGACAGCTTCGAGAAAGGCACAATTTTCTACCTCAGGAGCCCGTCCCAACCAAGGCTTGTCTTTGAAGCCGGAGCCTAGAGCTGTGAAACGAGATAACCAGAGCTCCGTGATGCTGAAGATTGTGGTGTCTTCAGCGAATACAGCGTTGATGTTGCGAATGGTTTCCATCGTTCCAGTGCTGTGTCACCGTCCGTCAAAGATGAGGGCTCAAATATGCTCTTGTGAAAATGACATCTTATCTGTAGTTAAAGGAGAGGGTCTGGCTATTTATACCCATCGTAACGCTGCTTCGTGAATGGCTAACGACTATCACATGTTAGGTTATGGTTACAATCCAGAAGTCAGAAGTTCTGAAATTTTCAAGCAAAGTGGCTCAAGACTTTCTTACCACCCTATATATTAGGTTGGCAACTAAATTCGTGGACTGTTTTGCAGTCATTACTTCTAGCAAGCACAACTTGCTTGAATTTTGAGCAATTTCATTGCTCTTTTGATCGTGTGATAGCGCATATGAAGCAGTTTCCAAAATCATTCAGAAACCTTGTTACTTTTGTTTGCTGGGAAACATTTTCCGCTTAAAATGAAAACATCCAAAACCAGCGTTCATCAAGTCCTTCTCCAAGAGTACCTGCTTAGCGACTAGGTTGCTGAAGCGTTAAAATTTGTGTGTGCAGAATCTTGGGATGATGTCTTGAAACGATTGATGGTACTCAAAAGTATCAAGAGATTTTGAGCAAACAGTTCTACACGAAAGTAGAAGAGCACTCCGAATGACCTATGGCGCTCAGTTGGAAGGCCATAATTTGTTTCTCTGGAAGAAATCAGAGCTCGGCAAGATCAGTGTTTACACTCGAAGTCAGGTGCTCAAATAGCTCAACTGATAAGGTTCTGCACTATTCTAGTTTTTCTGTAAAATTGACCAATAAGTGCCTTGCGATTTGACCCATCGCGGAGATGGGTGGGTCGGATGCCACAATTGAACGTCGAGCTTGCTCCAAAAGCGAATCACTTGTTCACAAAGTGATAACGTGCGATGGGATGTGGACACTACTTAATAATTGCTGACTTGCTAGCCGACCATCCAAAACAAAACGAAGGGCAGTATAGATCCTTAAATCCACCTCCTCACAAGAAGCTTATGATCTCAGTTCGAAGGTCCTGCGAAGGTGCCACCTTCTGAGAATTGATCGATTGTAGTCTCAGTATTCACCTAGAGCCCTAATCTCTTCAGTCCGGCTGTGTAAAGGTTGAACTACGCGGTAGTCGGTTGAAGCAGCTCTCTGAAAGTTGTGTCACCACTCATCAAGGCACCGCCAAACATCACGCTGCGTTTCGATCGCTCCAAAAATCCGAAGATGTGAGCTGGAGAACTCTTGTTCATGCCTGTTACAGTACAGATATAGCACTTTATGAATAACACTTATTTGGAGTTTTCCTGTATTCTCTGGGGCAAAGACGATCCAGTAATGAGATGTAGGTCAAAATGCACCTATGAAAAGAATTCTCCTCAAAAACTCAGCATTTCTTATGAAGTGGAATGGGACATCTACCTGAGAGTGAGGAATTACCTGTTCGTTTTGATGGTTCATATGTCGTTTGGGTAATGTTTTTCTTTATTTGGCAATTAACACTTTTGTTGAAGGCGTTTGAGAGTCCACGAACTTAGTTGCCAACCTAATAATAATGGTTATACGCCATAAAAATTTTTCACGGAAATCCTCGGGATATGACGGACTGGCAACATTACAAATCTTGGAATACTACGAGAAACAAAAGGAAAAAAAGGTAAAGATAGGAACCGCAGTTGAGCAGTCCCTGCCACCATATTCGTTTTCCGTTCAGAATCTTACAGGCTATCCAGTAATTCCTGTCCGAAAATTACATCACTTTTTTCAACTTTAATGAAAAACAAGTCCGATCGACAATATAATCGCGACCGTTATCCACAACAACGGCACCTCCATTGGGCAGATCGCCGATGCCATTCGCCCAGAACTCCGAGGGTTGCGACTGAAAGAAGTCCGCGATGTCGGATTTGAGGTTGTGGTAGATGGTGAATTTGTCGAGAGACGAACGTGGCGACTGGTAAATGTAAGGTAAAAGGTAAAGGTAAAGGTGTCGGCGTTGATCAGTCCCCGAAGGACGCGCCGCTGCAGTCGTGTTCAATTCAGAATCGTAGAGGCTTGGCAAATGAGTGTTTTGCCTATATAATGACATACGGAAGCAAGCCGCCATACCATTTTAGTGTTTTTACCTTCCCAGAGAAGTCTGGTACCAATTTACCGACCCCAGAGGGATGGAGGACTTGGTTGGTCCAGGCGAGGGTCGATCTACCGTGCGGGTGACAGTAGCGCCTCTTACCACTGCACCACGCGCGCCCCTGGTAAATGTACCGATAAAAAACAGCATTAAAGAAGTGAAAAGGAAACATGGAATCCGACGAGCAAGAGGCCTGGGAACCCTTTTCGAATCTGAAGGTCGTTGTGGACGAATATCGTATGCTTGCCGCGGCCCATTGCCTTTCACCGCACCCATCATCTTGACCTATTTCTTAGTTGTCCCATCAGAGGATGAGGCTCGTAGTCACCCACCATCTTCAGGTTCTTCTAACATTGTACATGCTCAGCCTAACCTCATGAGTGATCTAGATCAGACGATCACCTCCCACGTTCCAATGAATGCTTTAGCATATTCGTCGATATCGCATCCTTTTGAATTTTCGGCTTTGGGTTGTATCTGTTTTACCCCTACGCGCCTTATATTCTGTTAGCTCAACACGACCTCTTGCTGCGAGATTTTCACTGTCCTTGTGCAGTGCCTGTGCGTTAAATTTTTATCTTTTGCGTTGACTAATTTGATTGCGATAGGAACCGCTCAGAAACTGAACGTTCGCTCAAAATCTCTGCACTCCTTGTTTGCGTCATTGAAGAGGTTCTCCTAATTGTTCATGTTTTTATAGATGATATCCGGCACAACGTGGCTGTGCCTGTTGTTTTTGTCGCAGCGAGGTAAGTAGATTCCATTTCATTTCTACATGCTTTTCAAGAACGCTTGTTAACTTGAATGATTTCGTGTTGATGATAAGAGTCACGTGAGAAGAACAAAAATTCAACAAAGAAACAATGACAAAAATAAGAGGCACGTGATAAGAAAGGCTCCTGACATTGAAGATTAGGCGACAAATCGCCGATACGTGTATGGTTCATAAATTACTCAACAGAATGACAGGAATGGAAATATCCCGATTTTACTATCTAGTACCCTCGCGCACAAGAGGGGAGGGAACCAAAATATCCTAAAGTCTCATACATAAGCCCGCCTTGTGCGAACGGCAGCGCGGCGTTTCGATCGGTCGCCTTCCATAGTAGAGCATTACACATTAACTTTTTTTGCTTTTTGTCAGAATTCGCCCCAATTTCGCATAAGGGCGTTCTCGGAGGTGCTGATTACGAATCCAATGTTCCTTTTTTGGTACTTCGCTAGGATTGCACGTGGGATTATTTTAGGATTTGTATTTTAGGCTTAATACCACCCTGGGAAGTCAACATAGGATCTCTAAATTTGCCTCACCTCAAGGAAATTTTCGGGGGCGTTTGTCACGAATATGATGTTCATTTTTTTCGTGTTCATTATGTTCATTTCGCGTTTTCCGCTCGGCGCGTTACTCTAATAATGCTTTCTAGAAGATGTTCTTTGTACTGCTGGACTTTTCTGATGAGGTAAATACCATTGAGCACTGAGTAAATTCCAGTCAGTTATCTTAAAGGTAAAGGTATCGGCGATGATCAGTCCCCTAAGGACACGCCACGCATCTCCTACGTTTTTTACTTCTTTTATA
Source organism: Nippostrongylus brasiliensis (assembly GCA_030553155.1). Taxonomy (NCBI): domain Eukaryota; kingdom Metazoa; phylum Nematoda; class Chromadorea; order Rhabditida; family Heligmosomidae; genus Nippostrongylus; species Nippostrongylus brasiliensis. The sequence goes on along the minus strand of CP130736.1, from coordinate 30,680,327 downwards.
TAGTGGTGTCTAATTAAAATATTACTCTGCTTTTTGACTTTGGGTTTTATAGTAGATCAACAGCAAATTGTGTTCTTTGGACTTCTGACTGTGCTATTTCGAATCAGTTTTTCATGTTCAAAAATGCTCAGGTTCGAATATCCGCTATTCTCACTACAAATTATCAATGGAGGGATTAACTCGTAGTATAGCGCGGCGCCGCAGCGTCGCGCGCGCGAGCGGGCTTATCTATGAGACTTTAGGGTATATCATTTGGTCGGCCTAGGACTTTCGTTAGGCGTCATTCGCTTACGGTCAGAGCAGGATTAGTCTACGTAAAGCTTTGCAAAAGGGCTAAACTCCCTCGCTCAATTCTTTCCTTGAAATGCCATGTTATCAAAACTCTCTCTGAACAGGAGAAATACTGCCCTCACTTATGATGTTTGTCCTCTTAAGGTGTCTGTATCACTTATACTTTTTAGTATTATCATTGCACTTTGATATTCAGTGCTTTTTGTTGATAAGCATTTTCACTTTGATAATTTTATTGTGATCAACGGTGTTACCTTCTTACGTTTGTCTTATACAACGTAAAAGACTGAATTGAATTGAATTCATCTACAAAAACATTTGTCTATTGTTAGAGGTAGACATTGCAACTCATCCACAAAGCAATGGCGCCATTACTCCACTCCTTAACAGCGTGATCCGCTTTGTTTTCTACATGTGCAGTAGAAGTCGAACAGATATTCCACTTTTCATTTTTGTTCACAAATAGCTCAAATCGAAAAGGATCTGGTACTAGTCGATAGTTCTTTCGACTATATTTGAAAATTTGTCGAAACATACACTTTGTGTTGCGAACTCTGTGTTTAAAAAATATTCTACAGTGATTATTTAGGCTATTTTAAGCGAAAATATCTTGGAAATCGCTAAGCGAAGGGCCAATCTGCGATGATATTCTGATACAGCATGGCCCTTTTATTTTAATATTTTGAAAATTTCTAATTCAGCCTTGAAACAAATAAAAAGCTGCTTAAAGAGAAACTAATTTGTTACCATACAGTTGAATTTGGTGTAATTTTGTTTGAAAGTTAGAAAGGTGTAGAATTTTTTGTATGAAACATTCTAAAATTTGACCAGTTTTTAACCACCAAAATGTTTGCTTAGAGAAATTTATAACTGTTTGCGATATGGATCAAATAGTTGCAACACATTAGAATAAATAGACCATGCTCTATCAGAATATCATCTCAGATTCGCCCTACCCTCAGCGATTCTCAAGACATTTTCGTTTAAAATAACATATGAAAATCACTATAAAAGGTGTTTAAAAAACACAGAATTCGCAACGCCAGTATGTTTCGATATATTTTCAAGTATGGTCGAAAGAACTATCGATTGGTATCAGATTCTTTTCGATTCGAGCTATTTGTGCATAAAGATGAAAAGTGACATATCTTTTTGACCGCTACTGTATCTCAAGTATGAAGGATGGACGGGGTTGTTGTGTATAATCGTTTCAGGACGTCTGTTGTGAAACGAAAAGAAGAATTAAGCAGATTTTATCCGGTAGAAATTGTTGTCGTTTCTTGTAGACATTTACTTCCCTTTTTTGAAATGGCAGCGCTACTCTCGCTCAGCGAGTACATGCCAGCCTCCTGTAATCCAGTCCAGCCTTCATCCTTCATCGATAGGCAGCGCGATCTGGAACGGGTTTGACCAGCGGTCACAGTATGTTATCTCGTTGGAATACATCCCGGTATGAATCCACCGAAGGGTTCGATTGAGAATAACTGCGAAACGCCAGAACGTTCCATTCCTTCCAGCACAACAGCACACAATTGGAGTCACTTCAACGCAATCTAATCTGGTAACTGTACCAGTTCCCAGCATTGGTTTCGCTTCACATAGTGGTTATATTTCCTCATCAACCACTTCGGCTGGTGACGTGCGGATGAGTATAAATCCGGTAGGTTATTATCGCTCCTGCACAATTAAGGGAAATGAAAATAGTACATACATATTTACAGCAGCCATGATTAATCTCGCCCACCATCCCACGGTCCCTTACGTCATTTATTTCCTTTCTAATGTTAGCCAACGCTTTTAGTATTGTTTCCGTAGCTGTTCAACAGTTGTGTCTTCTGCTAGGTATGGGTCTCCAGGGCAAAAATTCTTGATGCCACATTCATCTCAACTCACTAATTCGTACCTACCTGCACCTTGGTTCCTACTATATAATAAAATGAATCTAATGTATAAATAAAGAGCTCGTTTCGTCCCCACTCTTATACGAGCAAAAGAAAAAGGAAAATTGAGCCTCTCCGGGACTCTTCAGTAAGAAGAGAGGCTGTAAATGAGTTAAAAATGTAAATTGGGTAAAACAAACTAACCTGGCCATCGAATAAAACCCACTACATTAGTAGCAATCCAATGAATAAAATAATTAACCAGACAGCACAACAGGAATAGCCGGAATATACCGCAACAGAGTAATATGAATAGAGAAATAATCCTCAAACTTGGGTAATTAAACCGACGTCGGTACCACGAAAATTAAACCGATATAGAGATATGATGAAGTCGGTACCACGAAAATTGTCCAAGAGGGTCATCATACATGCTAGCCACGACTCTGTTTTCCTGAACTTCGGCAGGTAGAGGTAGGCCGGTGAGTAGATGTAAATTCGTATCTCGGTACCCCAAATGACTTCAGCAACAAGAATTATCTTCCGATTGAGTCCCGTTCCTAAAATAAAACTCGAAATTAGTGTCCTGCAAATGAGCACAGGATCACGGCACCGAGGTCAGCAAACGACCTTCCCTACCCTATTTCCGTATTCGATGTCGCAGAATATGAACAAATTTCGAATGATTTAACATGTGATCGCTATGCTCCAGCAATAGAGCCAACAGTGTTTTATTGCTCTTCAGAAGCGACTTCCTTAGCACTCCTTGCTATTTCTCGGAAAATCGTAAACACATGTCAAACATGTCAAAACCGACCGAGTTGATCGTAAACAATGTCAGATATAACAATAATAGCACGTTAAAGTCGGCGAAAAGTTGCAGACCACCATCCCTCCTCCACCCAACCCATAGCGCGTACTCTAAATACGATGGTCATGTGAAAATGTTAGGTCGGTGAAATGAAGTGTTTCACGCAATAACATCAAAAGGCATGTCGAATAAGAAGCTACTCATCTGTAGTACCGCCAGTACAGAAAGTTTTTTTGCAGAGTTTTGGTTCCGTTTCACATTCGTTTATATCACACGGAGATACTGGTAACTTTATAGTTTCTCCACCATCTTCCGAAGAAGGTACGGTCACATCGTTTCTGACTTATGCAATAATGTCACTATGTCTCAAATCTGTCTTTAGTTTCATGCCCGAAACAACTTCGCACTCTCTCCGACTTTACCGCTTGCGTTGAAACTTTACCAATGCTATACAGTGAGGAAAAGTGGGCGGACTGCAACTTCGAAGACGGAACTTCTTGTAGGTAAATACTTAAACTAGAGCAAAACTAGAGTACCTAAACTGAATCCACTATCGTCTTCATTCACATGCTTCTCTTTTAGATTTCAAGCGATATCACCACGGTTTTATCGAGGTAAATTACCTTCCCGCTACCAGTACACCACATTAGCAGAGCTTTCCGGCCGCGCCGCAGTATTTCATCCCAAAGGAACATTTTTGTATGCATATATTCAAGCAGTGAGTCCTCTTCTGCTTCTTCAAAGAGTCGAAGCTCGAACATGAAAACATTAGAGGTGAACAAATCTTCTAAAGCATTACCTCGTTGTTGCAGACGGCCGGCGCTGCTGAGGAGATAGCAATTGCGACCTCTATCACTTGTCAGAGCGACAATGGAATCCTGAACTTTGAGTTCGTTAGTTCGAGTTTCAGTTAAACGTGGGACTGGAGTGCGTATCGTCTTGATGAGTGGGTGATGCATGCAGGAGTCTTCTGTCAAAAGGCGACATATAGAAAATCGCTTACTAGGAATGATATTCACGGAAAAATTCTATTCTAATCAGAATGTTGGTCTTGTATTGAACCGTTAAGGGTTCTGCACACTCGGCGACGACGCTCAAATCGCCGCAAAGTGTGCATGGCCCTTCAGGAGACCGCATTTGAAAGGAACCGAGCATCTCTTCTTTATGTGAACGGCGTATGAAACTGTATCTTGCTGTCTCCTCTAGTAGTTTTGTCGAAGATATTTTGGCATAGGAACATGTCCTTCAATCTGTTTTCACACACGAAAACCTTGCAATAGAATGAAATCAAGAATATCATGTTCTGAAGGTCGTTGTGTGAAGCTCTTATTAGACTCTTTCGATGGAACTCGTTATTCTGAACAGAAATATGTTGGGCTTTTCATCAGAACTGTTTAATAATAATTTATTGCGACCATTTAAAACAGTTATGGGATAATCGCAGCATCAAACATAACAAACTTACGAAACATTAAGGACAGGTTATTTATAATTACAACAGACAAACTGCTCTCAATTTTACAAACAAATATCGCGAAGGATGACCGCATCGTTGATTCAACCTCCCATATAATGCTCGAGTGAAGCTTTTTCAGCCATAGCTCTTAAACGCTTAATGTTGTTAGGTGTTGGAACCAAATTGCTATTCAATACCACGAAGTGTTCAGTTTGCCTTTTAATGTGCAGTTTGCAACGCTTCAGCTGCACCATAGCAAGCGAGTCGGACCGATATCGTTGACGATCGATTTTCAAATGACAGTTCCCATCAGGGGTGGGCGTAAAATTTTTGTCGTAAATTTTTTTTTTACAAAATTTTCCAAAATTTGTCATAAAAAATCGTAAAATTTGTTAAATATTCTTGTTTCGTGAAAATCAACAGTACTGTGCGCCAAAACACAAATAAACGTTACTGAAATTCGAAACATTTATTTCAACTTGGCGTCGAAGCGAATAATTCATTTATTTACAGTAAATGCGTCTCTAGAAACTAAAATGGAAACATGTTTTGGAAGAACCATAAATTATCGATCAAAACCAATCAGAGGAATGTTGATCTTAAGAAATATTAGGTTGTCCGGAAAGTTTTTAGACTAATGATACATTGAGATGTCTCGTTAATACATTAAGTAGTCTCATACACAGCAGATTTTGGAGTATGTGTAAGAGCTGCGAGATCACGTACAGCGAGGTTAGGCTGCTCATCACAAGTGGCGAGAATCTACCGTTTTTTGTCGATAGATGGTCATTCAGTACGAGGAGGTTCATGAGCGATTCGTCACCATTCTCAAACTTCCGATACCAATTGAAGCATGTTGCACGAGAGGGGGCTTGGTCCTCCATTGTTTCGCGGAGGAACCGGTGGGCTTCATTGGCAGATCGACCGGAGCGGTACTGAAGAAGTAGAGCAGACCGGTAGAGCATCTTCTTGTTGTTCATCGGGGACGCACCACGGAGAATTGGAAATCGCATATTTCTCCTGCCATTGTGGGATCATTTATAGAGTTTATGATACGCAAATATCCGAAGTTACGCTCACCCATGTTCTCATCTGGCAAAGATATATGCTTTTAAATCGGACCACTGAAAAAGTCTAAAAACTTTCCGGACAGCCTAATAGAAGTGCAGATAAATTTGCAGGTGTTAGCGCTTTCCGATAATCGCTCAAAATGTGACCAGCTGACGAAAAAATCCTTCCTATTTCAACCGACCCTGGAGGAGCACAGAAACACTTCGGAATTTTTATTCCACAACGTTTTCATCCCGATCAGTTACGGGGTACGTCTTTCGTGATAGTCGCTCCGTCTTCTTTCTTCTTGGTGCTGCTCCCGCATTTGCTGAGGTGCCACACTGCCATCTTGTCTCAGTTTTTGAGCTCCTGGGCCTAAATTCATGACGGGTATCGGCACAATATACCTGAGAATAAACCCCGGTCGGCGCGATTATTCGCATTCATGAACGCGCCGCGGAGTGGAATAGACCCGCGATATCCTCCAAATAAGCTCCGCGACGCGTTCATGAATGCGAATAATCGCGCCGATCGAGTTTATTCTCAGGTATATTTTGCCGATACCCGTCATGAATTTAGGCCCTGGTGGGGTGGCCATATCGTCCTCGATCGCAGGTTCTTGAGCGCCGCTTCCTTCCATGCGACCATCGATCCATCTTGTGATCGTGACAGTTCTCCTCCATCAGCCGACCTGTCACACGGGCCTGACGCTGGTACCGACACCCTTTTCAGCTACTTCCAAGCTAGGCAAGGGTTTCTGCCTGGGACGGGATTGAACCCTGATCATCGAGATCATGAGCCTAAGCTCTTAACCTCTCGACCATCCCGCCCCTAGAAACACTTCGGAATTATTTTCGCCAAATAACGGTTGACAGATTGTGCAAAGGGAGAAGTCCAGAATGCCAGGGGGTTAGCCGACGTTTCTGCATGTTCCATAATGTTGTGTTAGAGTTCCGTGTTGGCGCTTCTTCAGCTTCAAATCGAAGTCGTAAAAAATTCCGTAAAATTCCCAAAATTTGCCGTAAAATCGTAAAACCATTTTTTACGAAAAATGTCGTAAAAATCGTAAATCCTGGTTCCCATGGTCTGGTGCACCGGCGACAACTACAGTTGATCGTCGCTAATAGGCTCTGCCGGCGTAGCGAACCAGCTTACGCGTGCCGCCTTGGGGAGTTAACATCACCCACCATTTTCCCATATCTGCCCTTTCTCTACTTTTATTTTTACTGTCTGAACGATAAATCTACAGTTTAGTCGGTTTTCCTTCAAAATTCATCGTGTCACAACTAAATAATGGACCACGTCTTTCTTGTCATCGGAAACTCAATAATATTTAAAAAAACGACACAATGCTTCATTCACTTCTAGCTACTGGCTGCTCGGCGATCAATCAGCGAATCTGAGAGTTTGTACTCAGGACGGTCAAGCTAGATCGTGTACAAAGGTGAGCTCATCCTCTTCTGTTCTGTATAACTCTTTAAATGAATGTTTGGACGTCCACCTTTCCCTCTATACAGTAGTTCTTGAGAACACCAAGTTATCTGAGGCGCATTTAGAAGTCACCTACATCACGATATATTGATGAGGTAGAAGACATTTATCAAAATCGTCATTGTCGAGCCCGTTTCAATGGTTACCGTCCGATTATTCCAGCAGCCGGTGTCATTCAAGGTTTTGGCGAGCACTTTCGTTTCGTACCTAAACTTCTCACTTCGTGCAAAACATACAGATGTAGTAGGCAAAGTTTGAAAAAGGTGGCAAGAGTTAAAAGATTGGGGAAAACGTTAAGCCCCGTGGTTGCTGCGGACGTAACGTGAATTGTGCCTACTGAAAAGGTCTGCTGTCTACAATGTGTTGTTTAATATGTTCTATAGCCTATCGTCTACACGGAGGTGCCAATGGTTGCTGTGGAGGTGATTCGTCCGAAGTCGCCAACGTTTGTTGTGGAAATCGTCGTGTCGAATATCACACGCCCCACCGTTTTCATAATAGACAACATCAACTACAAGGCTACTCTATGCGGAGATACTGTGGAAGTGAGTGTTTGAGTATCATCTCCGCATCACATATAAGTAGTTTAAGATAAGTTACGATGGACATTGGCTACCCATATTAATGTTGCCATTTACTAAAATTTGCGCATTTTCCGCTGCTCCAAACATGATTTTTCCACCTTCATCATAAAACCGTGAAATGAGCAGGATTTGGTATAAATGCGATTTAAACGAAGCAAAGTTGCAGGGTCTGGACCCATGACCATCTGAACGAGAGCCCAACCGTTTAGCCACAGCGCCCCGAGCACATTTTGGGGTTGAGGTCAGCGCTTTGATGAGTAGCGCTCCCTCGTTTTCGCACGACTTTTTCGGTACCATACAATACGATTCCGAAAAAATTTCACATGTTTTTCGATATCCGATGAGGAGTCTTACATCCCATAGAACTTGGATCGCCAAAGCTCACCATCACTCCGACGATCCTCCTCGTTAGAGCGATGCGTGTTCTTCCTCATTGATCGTACTATTTAATTTGCTTAAACTTTTAATTTGCTTTTCGTGCTATTTAATTTTCACTCCCACTATAACAGTGAATCATAGTGTGATAGACGCTCTCCCGTTACATCGGGCAAACTTACATCGTCAACCCTAATGTTAGAAGGATTCGAACTAAAAGTATGACAGTACTGTTTTTCGCAAAAATTCTAGTTTAGTTTGTTTTTATTTCCTCTGAGGTTTTCTTCGCAACGGATACTTGGTGATCTCTTAAAGTATAAAAACTGTAAATACATACCACTAACCGCAGCAGTGCAAGTTCCTCCTTTCATCATAGAGAGCTCTGAAAGGTTTAATTATTCACATCCCTATGAAGAATTAATATCAGCACTTTATTACAGCGTTAAATTTCCACATACCTCTGCTTTATAGAATGAATAACTTCATCGACAACAAAAAGTTTACTAGCTTACATCTTGGCTATTTGGCTTCAGTCAGTCTATTACGTACTACTATAATCGACATTCCAAGGTTTACGACATTCGATCATGGGAAAACCTTACTATTTCTCTAAAAATGAACATTCACGTTTATTAAATCTTTACATATTTGTAGCCGCTGATAAGAATATGAGTACCACTGCATCATCACTGCATGCGTAAGTTCTTTTGTTTTTTGGCTGATCGAGCTCGACCGAAATAAACAACTCCACCTTACAGCATCATACTGGCTCTTCGCTCTTCCAACTCCTGTACATAACAGAACTTACACTTGTACAGTGCCCCGAGTTATCGTTTATTTATTGTTAACTTCTCCCTTTTTTCTGGCTGGATTTTAAGTTCACTCTCACTGCCCAGACTTTCATCGAATATGTATTGTAACGTATTGGAACAGTAACCCAACATTGAGGTAAATGGTTAAATGACACTTGTGCACGATACAGAATCGCGAAGCAGAAATCAAAGTCAACGAATCCTCATAAAGGGTACAGAATGGCGAATGCAATTTGCAGGTGAATGATGTTCGTGAAAATAGAAAAGACGCGCTCAAGAATCTCACTGAGACCATTTCCGACGAGAATTCCAACCTCATACCACCTCACTCTCTGACAAAGGAAGCCCCTCAGGAAGGATCTCACGGTAAGAGCAATTTGAACCCATCATATAGCTCAGCTGAGCCGACAAAAATGTGGCAAAATATGAATACAGACAAAATATTATACAGAAAGGGCAAGTTATTATGGGATGATAGAGGTGCACAAGTGAAATTTGATGAAAAATGCAAAATTCTGCCCTAGATTTGGCGGCTTATAAACCTTACACCTTCAGTGAAGATAAGTGCCGACGGTGATTTATGTCTCTCGTACCGAGAATCTTTTTGAAAGTTCTATATAAGCTCTCCCTTCACACATGAATAATCACTGGGTAGAGTAAGGCTTAGCTGACTGAGCAAATTGTGTTCCGTCGGCAGTTCAGTTGAGTCGAAATAATTTGCAAGTAAACCATTTGCCCATCGTTTCGACTTTCCTGATTTCGAAAACCTTTCAGTGGTTGATATTTAGTGTTAGTATGCCTTACGAGGTTGGTAGGTGAAAAGTGTTTGCTAGCGGCCTAACGTTTCTACCTGCCCATCGCCTTGATAGGTCCTTTCCATCGCTCGAGCTCGCTGTTAGTCATTACTCACCTGCTTACGGTACTAACAACGAGCAACAACGGCAGTGGAAAGGGCCCATCAAGGCGATGAGCAAGTAGAGACGTGCCACTAATAAACACTTTCCACCTACCAACCTCGTAAGGCATACTAACATCAACATATCAACATATTAATACCGATGTTTCAAGAGGAGAGGACATGGGAGTCCTTTCAATATTGTTGAAACGAGTGTAATCCTCCAAAAGATCGTCGAAGGCGACAGCAATCAACTAGTTCGGTGTGGATTGTGAGGAACGCATGAAATCGTGGCCTGCATAATTCTCTGTGAAACAGACTCTTCTTACCCGGCGATCTGGGAGATAACAGCAAGATTTGTTGCTATTTGCAATTCCTTTTGATTATCTCATGCGAAGCCTTCAGTTTACACATTCTCGTCACTCCTCTGCCACTAATCGCTTTCAAACTCTGTTCTACAGTCCTGCTAGCCTTATTTACAAGGAAAAATATTTCAGAAGTGTTCACCAAGAGCTCAAAACCGTGCAAATTAATTCCATGTGACTTCGGGAACGGTACATGCGGCTACATCAATTATAGGAACAATAGCATGAAGTAAGTTTTATAAACGTTATCAGCATCCTCGGAAAAGATACTCCTTCAGACTGGGAGAATGGAGGCTGGATGACAAGCGAGTTAAAAGCACCCATACAGGCTATAAAGTAGCAGACGATTCGAATACAGGTTGGCGTAGTGAATAGTCATATGTAATAGGGATCTGCGAAGTACGAGTCATTGTTTTGCTCACAAAATTATTCAAATGTTTTACCTTTGTTAGGCCCGTTCCAAGTAGGACTTTTCTCTATCGTCGGCCTGAGGTCGAATACGAATGGGAGATATAAATATAATTCTTCAGACGGTAACCAACGTTCGTATAAACCGCTTTGTTCATGCCATCGTTTCGGCGTAACCGTCGTCGCTATAGCTTGGATGATTCAAAGTGAATTTGAGCAACTATCCGTTTGAGAACCGTTGTTCGATTAGATTTCAGTAACCGCATACGACCCTTGAACGTCTTGAAAGCAGTCTCGATATGCAAGGAACAGAACCGAGAGGATGTCCAAAACAATTCTATGTGGACACAAACACGACAGTGGCAATCCATCCAGACCAAGCAAAATATAGATCATTTTTGCGTTAAAGAATTGCTAGTTTGGAAGTTGCTTGTTAAGGAAGAGGATGAACAAGAAGATTCATGTCCTGAATTATGTGTCATCTACACATTTCCTTTAGCTTTGATTTTATTAGACCTTGAAGTAACAATTCCTCTTTCCATCGTAAAGCCGAGTTCGGTGAGAATTCCTGCACGTTTTCTCGCAAGTTGTGCTTTACGATAGCGTGAGGGATTCATCAACTGCTACTACGCATTGTCGGATATCTTCATAATCGTAAGAAGGTGTTGCTCGGTATATTGAAACCTCTCATGAAATTGATCTATTCTCAAAATTATCGCGTCATTGTCGAAATTGTTATCTCAACAGAGTATAGGGTCGTGCTCAGTCGACGACCAATACGACACGACAATGATAAGAGATAGCGGCCGGTGTCGTATTGGTCATGTCGCCCTTGTCGCCAACGCAAGTGCGACAAGGCATTTGCGTTGCCGAAGTTGCCGTATGCGGCGAGTACGACACCGCGTGTGCGGCGTCGTGTCGTACAGGGTTGTGTGCAAAAGCGCGTGCGAGAAACACGCGCTTTTGCACCAATCCTTTTTTTCTTTTTCCTCGCTAGAAAATAGTATTTAATACCAAAAATACGACAAAAATAATCATCTTGAATTCTACTTCGTTCGGGAAACTTGGCAAACTTTTGAATTTAATAAACATTCACCAGGACTCATCAGTAATAAGGAGGTTCGACTTCCTTACTGATCAGCAACATGTCACCTCCTATTAAATCAAATTTGTTCCAACTTCGCATACAACAAACTGTACCTAACATCAAAACTATGGCACTATAAACATAGAAACTAACCACCACAACGAAGTTGGAACAAAATTTAACAATAGGAGGAAATTAAAATTTCAATTGATACAAAAAATACGTTTGAAAGAAGAAAAACAACGACAGGGACGCCTATTCTATACCAAACATCTTCTAGGGAACCTGTTGGAAAAATGGCACACTTCATACGAGAAACAACGAGGAGAAACAAGAAAAAACGATAAAATAGCTAAAAAAATTAGCAGGGGTGCGCTCAAAACAGCTGAGGGCCAGCCTATCGGTTGCAGCGAACGCAATTTGCGGCCCCCGCAGCACACTTTACGCTCATTCGCGCGCGGCGAACAGTGCGGCCATTTGTCGTGTCGTATTGGTCGTCGACTGAGCACTACCCTTATGAGAACTTTCTGCTCTCCTCCGTAAAAGTTCCATTATTCGACGTTCGAACCGTCACTCAATTTCTGTGCATACTATTAAGGCTTTCTCTACGTTGGAACTGAAAACCCAAGCCTTGGAGTAGCAACGTACATACTCGAGTCACCGGAATTCTCGGTAAGCAGAGACATGCGACTATCATTTGATGTCTACAGAAGATCAAGAGAAATCACACTACAGGTGGGCTGCCCTTTAGGATGATTACACTAGGCATTCTCACAGAATCGCACAGATATTACGACTATATGGGACATTGCTGCTTTGTGCTTTAAAAAACGAACTCTAGGTTTTATTTCGAAGCGTTGTTGCAGGTATGCTTGAATTCACCATTCAACTGTCCTTATACGATTTCTCCGTACGACAATTATGTGAACTGGAAGCAAGGAGAGACACTCACCATCCCGAAATTGACAAAGAAGGTTAGCGTGCACATCTGCGCATCGATTAGCTTCTTACGTTTCCTGATCAGGGTCGGCTTTTGTAACCAGAGGAAATATTTTAAGATCTTCTTCAAAGCGTTACAATGGAGAAAGTTTAAATGGCTTGCTATTGACAACATCGAGCTAAGCCCTTGTTCACACGCAGCAACACCTTCAGAAAAGCCGTGAAACGCAGCACTTTGATTTCATCTTACCATGCGTTATGGTTGACACTGAATATTGGAACCGTGGTAATATTAATATATAATAAATGTAACCAAGACCAAGATTCTGTCTCATCACATACACGTATGGAGAACAGGCATCAACGAAAAAATTTTAACAAAGCGTTCAAACCTTTTTAAAACGAATATGCATGTGTAGCCGGCAGAACATGGACATAACCGAGTAATTATGGTAAACGACCGGATGATTTGTTCGGGAAAATGAGTATGAACCACATTCTGTTGTCTGGTCTGGCGGCGTGCGGCGGCATATCGGTTGGCTCCGTCGTACCCTATCTACTGTCACTGCTACTTCGGGCGTCCAAAGTCTTCCGTTCGCCCACCGTGCCTAATCGTCGAGGACAACAACTACTCAAGCTAATTCCCTAGTGGCAGGGGAATCATTCATTGGACTTCAATTGCCACCAACTCAGGTGCATTTGGCTTTATTTGGGCACGTGGTCGACTACCCTGCCCCATATTGATTGATTTTCGTGTTTGGTCTGCGTGATACTTAGCCGTTTCGATCGATGTCATACCTTCTCTCGGCCGTGGCTAAATTTAAGGGTCGCAAGAGAGGGTTAGTGGATCTGTCCTCTCCTACATCCTGTGTGGAGGACAAATCTATGGCAACTGCTGTCGCTTAGATGGCGGAAGACGATGGTACGCCCCAGCATATCAAAACGATTCAGATCTATTTGCTCGAATCCAAGGACCGAATCGAACTGATTGCCGAGAACGAACGTCTTTATGAAGAGCTGCGACTTTTACGGGAAGAAAATACAGGTTTGAAAAATAAGTTGGCCTCCAATGAGGCTGCAAATGCGGATGTTCTGTCTCAGATTTCTAGTCAACCTCGTGTAGACACTTCTCCATGTAAATCTGATGTTCAAGTTCAAGTCGAGCTCTCTCTCACTGATGTTGAATCTAGGGAAATGTCCAGGTCGTCAATAATTAGTGAAGTTCCAGAGTCGAATAGCGTCATTCCTTCCGTTAGAGCATGCCACGATCTCGGTTGTATTCGTAAATTATTAGATTTCCTAAATGTTGATAAATTCCTACTTCTGTGTATCGCATGGCTCGTATACGTGGCAATAAACCACGGATTTTGAAGGTCATACTCCCGTCATCAAAGTATAGAGACTCAACTTGCATTGTCGTGAAGAAGGGCAACTTCTACGCGTTTTGGTCGTTTTTCTTTCAATGCCTCGGCCAATTTTTGGTGCTGGTTTACATAGATGTCGGCATTGACTGTGCGATTGTAATCCAACAATTCCCAGTAAATCATGCCCTTTGTGTCCCAAAATACGGAGAGGAGAATCTTTCGACGGTACACTCCTGGTTTAAGCTGTGTAGGTGCCTGTTCTCCAATAGGAATCCAATAGGCATGCCGCGTGTCGTTCTCGTAGTACACCCACGACTCGTCTCCAGTAACAATCGACTCCAAAAAATCCTTTTCATGTGGACGGAGGAGCAAACTTTCCGCAATACTGACACGGATTGCACGGTCGGACTCTGTTAATGCATGGGGTATCCATCGAGAGAGTACTCCATGGTAACCCATGGAGTTCAGGTGGCGAACTACAGTGGAATGGTTGCAGCCAATGACCTTCTCCATTTCCCGAGTACTTGCTTCGGGATGCGCTTGAAGCTCCTTGACAAGGGCACCTTCGTCGACAGAAGGAGGTCGGCCAGTGCGGTGACGATCTTCGAGGTCTGCTTCTCCGCCATCAATGCGTTTGGACCAGCGACGAACGGTGCGTACTGTTAATGCATGGGGTATCCATCGAGAGAGTCGTGCCTGGCCCAAACGCTCTGTTGACCTTCTCCCGATCGGGATGCGCGCACAAGGGCACCTTCGTCTTCGCCAGCCAAGTTTGTGCTCGACCAGCGACGAACGGTAAATCGCACGGAGTGAATGGTGATCCATGAGATTAAAAAACTTTCCAACCGCTCGTTCGCGGGAGCTTAAATACCCAATGTTTGAAAGCTTTTGGAATTTGCCACGTAGCACTGTAGAAGCCACGTGGATTCTCGGAAGCATTCTCAAGAAATTTCGAATAAAGCAAAGTGTGGACAAAACTTATGCACCAACCTAGTATATCATTCTTCCCGCTAGCCATTCTCAAAATTATGAGAAATTTTGAAAATAAGTTTGAAAGAAATAATTCAAAAGTGATACATCTATGTGCCCAGAATCGACCGGAGCCAAGAAATAAAAGAAATCATTTCGCATTAACACTGCAACCTTAGGCTAGCCTGATACGTCCACGACACGCAGTAAATACGTCAATTTTTCCTCTGTAACTTTTATTGGCAAAATGTGAAATTTTAAAATGAAATGCAAAAGTTAGTCGAATGGATTAGCGAGATACGCTCCTGGATTGAACTGTTATGCAGGCGTCCGGGACTCCTAGAAGAGCGAAGTTCCACAATCTGGTCATAAATCACTAACGTTGATCGCTTTTCGTAAAAAGGGTGAAGTAGTTGCGCTGAGCTTACCTGCTTATTTAGTTAGTTATACTGTATAATAGAAGAGTCAAAAAAGCCCCATAAACAAGAGCGTCAGTTGTGAAGAGTTGGGTAAACAGTGGCAGTTTTATAACTGTGCAGATAGAAGAGAAGAGACTGTGGAATACGCTTGAATTTCGAGTTCACATTAGAATCTTGCCTGAAGATCTCCTTCAAACATTATTTCCAATGCGAAACTTACCTATGCGAAGCTCGATTGGAATGAGTGAATTCTTTGGCCACGTGTGGAATGATGTCAAGGAAGCGAGAAACATCAACCCAGACGGACTCAAAGAGCGACCACCCGATCCAGCTGAGTCACCCAGTGCATGGCGCGTATTGATCCCGATTGCACAACGTTGCGCTTTCCACTATAAAAGGCTGTCTCATTGGGTAGTTTCCAAGCCACTCCAGGTCTGATCTGCTCACTATACACCTGAACTGAAAGCTTATCTTACCTTTATTAATCCATTGTGAAACTTCTCGCTTTCACTTTCAGCATTTTCCAATTTTATTGTTTTTTCATTGCACATATATGTCATTTATCAATCAAGTTACTCTAATTCGTATTCCTCAAACCTTGGCATTTCTAGAATAATATTGTTTTTTTTTCAACAGTTCTTATGACTTTTGATGCTCTAAGATGGAAACTCTAAACCTAAACACCTTTATGACACGATTCTTGGCTATTTGCTCATCATGCTATCGGGCTTAATCCATGTACCACTTTGAAACTGATAAGTTAACGAGCACATGTGGTATCCACCTTCGAGGAGAATAGCACAAACCGTTGTATCCCTCTAGACGGCGATTCCACAATACAGTAAGTGCTGTTTTCGGAAAACATAACAAATTTGCATTACACATTTACAAAGAAATTACAGATTTACATTTTTAAATTACAAGATAGCAACTGCTAATATTGCGGAGAGATGAAGCATCATATTAAGTTCATTGCTTTCCTAGTAACCCGTAGTGCCTATGATTCACCCGCCCATCCATGTTTTTCCTAACACTTTCGTCTTTTTCTCCATGGGAAACGTCGAGTAAATTCTCTCCACACGTTGAAGAAGAAAAATCAACCCCTGCCAACATGCCTCAAAATCCACTAAATTTCACGGAATTCAACATGATTTGCAACGTCGTCAGAGAAGCAACCCTTGGGAGATTGAAAGTGGACCACAGAAATGGAAGAAATGAAGGAAGATTTAGCTTTTAATTGAATTCATGTTTCCATGGAAAGAAAACAGTGAATTATGTAATGGAACGTTGAATCATATGCGGTATCTTCGATAACGTTTTCACACGTTTCTTCTGAATCTTCCGATACTTCGTTGTTCCCATTCTAATTATTTCCTTTCCTACTTTGTTGGCTTTATTTTAATTCTTGTTTTATTCTTTACTTCACAGTACCGGTATTTTTTCACCAAACGCGATTTAAACGATCTAGATCGTTTTTACCGTTCACCCGCCATGAATCATTTTAGAATTATTTCTATTGAATAAAAAACACATGGCCGGAATCAGAAAAGCGTGATCTACCTAACAGTGAAGGACGCGTAACCAGAATTATGAATTTTTGATTTTCATGTGTGTGTTTGTTCCTTGACCTCATCAATGCGATCACAATGCAAGGTAAATGTCGTTAGGCCGTCCTCGCTAATTACACCCTGAAGATATTACATATTTTACTTACAACAGTTACTTATTATTATATTTTTGTTAGGGCAAAATATAACACAGCATAGTAAAGACATTTGTGTGTTCATTCAAGGCATGAACTCTAATTTTGAGATATGTGCGCGAGTTCGAATGTATTCTATGGTTCTCTGAGTTCGATTAGTAACTTTTTCAGTTCCTATAACAATCATCTAAAACCAACAGAGAGGACGACTTTTAAAACTCACTGGATCGCGAGTCCAGTATGCTGAACAGAGGGGGTGCAAATGAGGCGGTGAACTTTTCCCTGAGCGGTCGAGGAGGGGCTGATGAGAAGACTAATTACCAGGGGTGTGCGGAACTTCCGTTTCCGTGTTCCGAATTCCGGTTTCCGGCTGTTTTTGGCCCTTCCGTTCCGTTTCGTGTTCCGCTTTCTTTTTGGGCGGAACACGGAAACGGAAGAATGACCTCCACCGTGCAAGCTAACAAAATGGAGATTGAAGTTATTGCGCTGACGTCGATACGATCCATTCGAATTCTGGTAGAATGAAACCAATGCAGCGAAGTACACCCCCCCCCTCAAAGGAAATTTGCGATGAAGCATTTGTCGGCACCTGCCATGCCGTCCCAGTGCGAGAGATTGGTTTCTTCTGCTGGTTTCATTGTAAACGATCTGAGACAAAGCCTCTCTCCCCAGAGTCATGAAAAAACTGCTGTTTCGCCACCGCTACATGCTCGATTCAGGCTTTTAATTCTATTTTGAAAGCATTCTTGTCTATCACGCCAAAAAAGTCAGTCTTGCTCTACGTACTTGTCTACGGCTTATAATGGAGTTTATAAAGATGAATTTCCACCGTTTACTTCGAAGTTATCACCAAACGTTGAACACCTTCACCAAAATAATAGACACTAGAGGAAACAAAATGAGCACTCTATAGGTACCTTTAGAAACAGAAATGAAAACTTTTGTGGTCCATTTTTTCTAAATTCCAATAATTTAGTGATTTTTGCACTATTTCCGGCTTCCGTGTTCCGTATTCCGGTTTCCGGCCATTTTTGACCATTTCCGTTCCGTCTTCCGCCTTCCGCTTTTTTGAAAAAAAATTTCCGCACACCCCTGCTAATTACCTATCGAATGGCAGAGTAGGTTATGAGAATGCGCGATCTAAGAGATCACTACCAGGGGTGTGCGGAAATTATTTTTTGAAAAGTGGAAGACGGAAGACGAAACGGAAATGGCCAAAAATGGCCGAAAACCGGAATACGGAACACGTAAACGGAAATAGCGCAAAATGCCTAAATTATTGGAATTTAGCCAAAACTTGACCACCAAACGTTTCTACTTATGTTTCTAGAAGTACCCATAGAATGCTTGTTTTGTTTCCACTAGAATGTGTCTGCTACATATTTTGGGTTCAGCGCTGAAAGCGTTCAGCGTTTGGTGATGGCTCCAAAGTAAACGGAGAAAATTCATCACAAAGACCGTATCAATTTTACTCATCGTTATCATTTGTATTATAAACCAATCCGGCAAGAGTATTGTAAAGAAAGACAGGTTTTTTTGGTGTGAAGACAAGTCGAGAATGCATTCGAAATAGAATTAGAAGGCTAAAGCGAGTATGTTATGGCAGAGAGACCACTAGTTTTTCAAGATTCTTGGGAAAGAGGCTATTACTCAGATCGTTTACAATGAAACCAGCAGTAAAAGCAGTCTCTTCCACTTCGACGATGTGCCGACAAATACTTTATTGCCAGTTTTCTTGGGTGGGTGTACTTCGACGCATTAGTTTCATTCTGCCAGAATGCGGAGGAATCGTATCGACGTCAGCACAATAACAACAGTCTCCCTCTTGTTAGCCTTCACAGTGGAACGCTTCGATTTCTGCTCCCGCTTCCATGTTCCGCCCAAATAAAGAGCGGAACGCGGAACGGAAGGGTCAAAGGCGGCCGTAGACCTGAATTCGGAACATGGAAGCAGAAATTCCGCACGCCCTTGATCACTATATATACACGAGGGGTCGTATGCTCGTGTCTCCCCAGCTGGGGAGAATTCCCCGCGACGGCATTGTGAGAGGCGCCGTCGGGGAGGGGGGACGGTCCTCTTCAGCTCGGGAGACACGAGCATACAGCTCCATTGGGAACATGTGGTCATAGAATGTCACGTGAAATGCAGTGGGTGAACAGCATGATGGGTGAAACACAAATACAGGGTGTCTCAAAGAATGTACCCTCAGTTTGAAATGCCATTACTTTGTCGAAAGTGAACAAATCGAAACGAATCATAGCTTGAATGAAAGCTAAGAAAAAGGAAAATTTTCTGGTATGCGTTTGGTGAGGATTGCAACACGTACTCGACCGAGGCCTCGGATTTTGGACCTGAGTGATAGTGCATGGGTTATATGCTTGCTCTATTTTGGTTGTAAACAGCTGATATCGCTGCTATGAGTTACTTTTGCGGCAGTGTAATAGCGATTTGCTTTTGGTTAAGCATGTAAAAACATCAATATCGATCAACAATTGTAACCACTGCTTGAGAAACAAAAACTCTTCCAATATTGATGCGATCATGAGAGAAGAATTGATAGGAATGTAAGATGTATGAATCATGAAGATTGCGCCACGCATCTGTCCGAATCGTCGGATTATAGACCTGATTGAAAGTTAACATGCTTGTTCTACTTTGGTTGCCAACAGGTGATATCGCTGATGCGCTTTTCTCTTGATGCAATATACACAAAAACCTCAATAACATTTCAACAATTTTGCTTACTCTGCTCGAAAACCCAGGACTCTTGTAATGAGTATGTACATGAAAGCGCGTGGTGTAAAGCGCGTGTTAAGCTTTCATACAATGTTCATTTCTTTCATACAATGTTCATTTCTCTCATACAATGTTCATTTCTTTCATATAATGTTCATTTTTTCATACTATGTTGATTTCTTCCTACAATGTTCATTTCTTCTTATACAATGTTAGCATTATGTGTTATGGTTTCATTCGTTCAATTGTTCGCTCTCTTTCGTCTGTCATAGCTGCTCCGGATGTTTCGGATGTTTTTTTCTTTTTTTGAATGCTCTTTGTGTCTCAAGTTTGTTGCTCCTCCATAGCATCTTCCGTGCTGCTTAGGTCTTCTTTGTTACGTTCTCCTTTTTCAGCGCTATTAAAACTCAGTCGCAACATATTGGAAGCCTATGGCCTATGACTTCCATGTGGGGCTGCCCCCCTTTCTCTTATCTCTGTGGGCCTTGTTTCTCGGCCTTGGTTGTCCTTCTCTCAGGCACCACATTGCAGTAGTATCCTAGGCCCATGCTTTTTTTTGCGCCTGGTTACTCGTCTTTTGTTTGCCTTCTAGGAAGACACATTATAGTCGACTAAAGTGCTGGGTTAAGTTACTACCGCCTCACTCGTATCTTCGACCCCCTTCCTGTATCCTGCTCATTCTTTACTTCTTATGAACGGCGTTTTCTTCTGTCCTCATCTCCTCCACCTCTCGCCTCGGACACATCAACATCTCTTCTTCCTTCTTCCCTGGGCAGCACATTTCCTGTTCTCTCTTTTTTCCTCTACATTCTCCTGTTTCTAAAGTGTCACGATATTTTTCTCTCTTTTTTTGTTGTTCTTGCACTCCCTCGTCCAAATACATTCCGTGCGATTTTATCACTCGCATATCCTGACATGCATACCTGATCGTTAAAGTGGCTAAAGAATTCAATTCAAAAAAACTTGTTATGTTTTGAAGTTTTCATGTTTACTGCACCAAGAGAAACGCGTATCAGCGATATCACCTGTTGGCAACCAAAGTAGAACGAGCATGTTATCCGTGAACTTTCGATCAGGTCTAAAATCTGACGATTCGGGCAGGTGCATGGTGCAATCTTCATTGTTCATACATTTTACATTCCTCTAAATTTTTTCTTATGATTGCATCACTGTTGGAAGAGTTTTTGTTTCTCAAATAGTGCTTACAATTATTGACCGATATTGATGTTATTCCATGCTCAACCGAAAGCTGCGGCGAATCGATATGTTCACTGCCTCAGAAGTAACTCATAGCAGCGATATCACCTGTTTACGTCCAAAATAGAGCAAGCATATAACCAAGGCACTATCAATCAGGTCCAAAATCCGAGGAGCTGGTCGGGTACATGGCGCAGTCCTCATCAAACACATGGTTTGAAAAACGTCCGACGTGGTTTGAAAAACGCCCGATTTGGTTTGAAAAACGTCCAAATCAACGTGAAAAATGGTATATATCAAGCAAAAACAGCCACGGAGTCGGCGAACAGATAATGTGAAATTGTCAAATCAACATCCACTGTCAGGAATACTAGAAGTGAATCGTAGATTATCATCGAAAAGAATATAATCCAAAATTTGGTATACTAAGAGGGGAATACCAAATAGCATTGCTATGGACACCGTTACGTTCCCCCTAACATAGTCCCTGAGGGCCTAACCGTCGCTCGCAATTCCTCCGCGATTAATCAAGTATACAAAATAATAAACTAGAAACAAGTGCAGACCTTTTTTCAGATAGCCCTATAAAAATGTCGACAATAGGATACCAAGAAGATCTAGTAGATCCTCTAAAGTAGGTTATTTTTGGAAATATCATTTCATCGTTGTAGGTAATTCAGTGTAGTTTCAGCGCCTTTGATATGGCGAAAGGTCAAAAGCGCTACCATAATGGTAGACATTTGAAGAAGGGCGACGCTCTTCTCTTTCAGAAACTGTCTGACAGAGCTGTCGTTTTCAAGACGCTCCATGACCCAGCAGGTACACTCAGCAAGGTAAGCGCGATCGAATTTCGCGGGTTCGATTCTAGTGTTCGTAACCAGGTTCCATCACTAATTCAGAGAGAGAAAAAACGCCTCCAAAGGGCTGGCAGCACTGGCAGCTTGGACGTAGACGTCCAGTACTCTCTCAACAAACAGCAGCGGTGGAAAACGGTAAGAATGTTCGATTCTAGCTAATCTCTTCTAATATCTGACTTCTAATATCTTTTCAGATTAACACCGCCTCCATGCTAGACAGCCAGTGGGAATCTGGGCCCGAAGTTATAGTAGTGGATCGAGTAATCGCTCCCTCCTGTGAGTATCTTCGGCACTTGGCACTTTTTAGTCCGACTCCACCGACTGAGTCAGGGTCCAAAACTTTTCCTCGAAACTTCGCAAATGGAGCTATTTGGGGCGCTGGTCACGAAGCTGACGTCCGTTCTCCGAATTTCCTCCGAGGACCACCCACGTAGTCAACCTGGGTGGTCCGCTCAAGATCACAGATTTCGCTCAAACTCCGTTTGTGCATGTTATTTTGCATGCTGATTACGATTATGATGCTGGCTTCTCGAAATTTGCCGAAATTCGAAATTTCTGATGGAAAGGATAGATTTAGGTGGGTCATGATGGCGACGGGGTGGGATCAGGGGTGGCGCAGAGGTGCGCCTATCTGAATCTGCCGAAGTCGAACGAAATCTGGGAAGAAGACGTCAGATTCGTAATTCGTAGCATCTCAAATAACCTTGACAGACGAGGTTTTAGCCAACTTCGATTTCGACCCTCACCCAAGTTTAACTAAATGGGTGGTCCTCGGCCGAGATTCGAAAAGCAATCGTCGGAATTGTGACCATTATGCAAAACAACCTCCGGAGGCGTAGTGCCAGCGAAATCTGTGATTTGGACCGGACCACACCCGTTGGCAATACTAATGATATATACTAATCACAAGAAGCAAAAGGCTTATTAACTGTTAAAAAAACTTTCCGTGAGAATACATTGGATACTGAGTTCCATTTTTTTAGATTTGGGTGCAAACCAACCACTGAACGTGATGAACGTTTTCATGAATGAAGGGGACGAGATCACCAAAATCTCGGCCAAAGGCAAAGGCTGTAAGGTTCGTCCACACAAAGAAGTTCTTATTCAGTTCCATCCTGCCTGATTCTAGATTTTCTTAATAACTACGTGTTTCAGCTGCGAGACTTTGAGGCGGTATTGAGAGAACGAAAGGAGATGGAAAAAGATGAAGTGGAGCCAGCGCGAATCATTTACAACATCGTTAAACCATATCCAGTTCCTAGTGTTTTGCTCGGGAAAACACAAAGAAGTACGGTCTACCCTTTGTATCGTTTGCTATTGAAGCTCAAAACCCTCTAAGGCTAGGCTCACCTTACTGCAAAGTTTCTTTAGAAAATGCGAGAAGCGCCCGAGCGACGAAGTCTCGTCAAATGAACTACTTGTCCGATGGAACGGAGAGTGAGAGCGATTCTGAAGAGGAAGAGACCTCCTTCGCAACAAATGCTCCGAGGTAATTTGGACACTTTTAAAATTCTGTAAAGATCACTGAAATTAATAAAAGACCTACATTGAGTAAAATGCGTTGCACTACTTCCTTGTTTTTCAGCTCCTCTTTTACTCTGGCAGACTTTGTGGTGGACGCCACAGCGAATACCAAGACAAACCGATGTCCGAGAAGGTCCATGGCCAGCGTGCAAGATGAGGAGCCCAAGAAGAAGCTCCCCACTGTGGTAAGCCGGTGATGTACCGGACGCTTACTGTGAAATAATATTTCTATCCCAGATATCGCAGATTAAGACGCCCTCGCACACCATTTCTTCATTCACTACCAATAAATCTCTATTCGAAGTGATCGACGTAAACGCGAAACTTTTGTGTGGAATGGAGTTCCACGAAGCGGTGCGTTTTTCAACTATTCTCTTGTTGAACTTTAGTTTTGCTAAATTATAACGATGATGGCACGTTCTGGTTAGACTCAGATGGCACGTCCTGGTTAGACATCACAAATTATCAACTGAATTTATTTCCCACAGAACAAAACAGTCTATATAAACCAACTCAACAAGATGGCATAAGGGAGAGTAAGATCCTAGGATGCTTCAGCTGGATAAGAATGACTTGTCAGAATGCCACTCTTAACAAGAACCGCAGGTGCCGCCACTTCTTGAACGCCATCAATCGATACTGCGGAGTGGGAAACTTTGAAATTTTATGTCACTGGCTTTCTCTCACGTGCAAGATCATGAGCGTAATTCTTCTTTTCAGATTGCTTTCCTGGAGCAGGAGCGTTTGACCCTTAGATGGGTGGACGAAGCCAAAGCAATGATCGACGCCAGTTATTTGGTTAAAAACACCCCTAAGGAGCCCGTTCGTCAACCTATTCTCATCCTGTTCTTCGAGCTGCGCGAAAATGGTGAAGTTCTGAGGTGACTCCTCTCATTCCTCCACGCTGTCATATTTTTAGGCTTATAGCTTTCTCTATTTTACTGAAGTTGTTTATCTGTTCAGGGTTCGAATCAATACGAACATTCAGTACAAAACTCCAATGGACTCTGAGGCGCTCATTTTTATGGTGAAACGTCAAAAGGATTTCCTCTCGCTATTCAACAGCATATTGGACTTCATAAGGAGTTTACGCGTTAGGTAAGAACTTAGCATTAGAAACAGGATCACTTCATATAAATTTGTACTGGTTCAGGAACCTCGGCATCCCTGCGAAGGAGACGCGATTCAACAAGACTCCCACGAATTTCAGCGTTAAAGTTAACAGTCAAGCACTAGCGGTGGGAAAGGTATGGAGTTAGGGTTTCGAACGTGACAATTGATCTGTCCTATTACCTTATACCCGCCCACACTTGGCACGGCACGGCATTGGCCACGCCAATCCTATCCTACTATGTAATAAGCGAAACCCAAGCGGTGTTTGTCATGGGTGGCTCATATGCGTCTCCCCGCGATTGTTCGTTACCGTTCTCCTCGGACGCATTTCATTACCTCGCCGTCTTTTACTGCATGATTTTTGAACTTCGTTTTTTGTTTTTAATGTTTTTAGTGTTATTGTTTTTAATGTTATTGTTTTTCGTTTGTAGTGTCGGCGGAACCCCTCCCCCTTTAAAGCCACGCGGCCGGCAGGCCGCTGAATGGCTGGTCAATACATCAGTTCCGCATATACGGTAAACAGCCGTATGGGCGTCCTGGCTCTACACGACGCCGTAAATGCATAACTAATTACCTATAAAAACCTACTTATATAATGCTACTAACTATAAAATATAGCTTATGGTCGCGTCATTTTTGTTAGTTTGGCATAAAAAACATTAGAAAAGTCCTTGCTTTCGAATGCAGAGAGCCCACAGTGTGTAAACCGGCGAAGAAGAAAGAAAATTTTGGAGTAGTGGATGATACGACTCGATTCCATTTTGCAGGAACGCGTGCAGCGCTGTGACGACTACGAAATGCAACGCTCGCTCAGAGGGATGTACGACGCTGAAACCTCTGTCTCACTAGATATGCCCAAGGTAAGCTGGAGGAGAACTCTACACCGTTTCCGTTTTTTTCCCTTCCACCAACATCTTAGCCGAAAGCTTTCTGTGATGAGGAAATGAGTGGCTGAAGGGAAGGAACATTTGATGTTTTACGGGGATTTGGAGCTACTAATGTTGGAATAGACAAGAATTTTTTCAGAAACATCTAACGCCGCAGTGATAGCATCGTTAACCTATGCCAGGGTTCAAGGTGTTAGTGTTGGGCTTTGTTCTATCCAAAGCTGTCACCTCGTTCGTATTGAACATTTGAATTGTCAAACAGTAAAAACCAAATAAAAAGTGCCAAATCTGAACGAATTCACCAAGGTTCTTTAGAATTCTTCATCGACCTGCTGTCGCTGTACGTTGCATACGAAGGACATGTTTGAAACACTTGATGGCGTGATATGCAGGGAATGTGCTGCCGCTGATGTCGTCCGTCAACTTGCTTATGATCACTTCCCCATCGAAATTCCAGTGAGTGGCACTTGAACATTTGTTTTATAACAGCTAAGAGGTGTACGAAAACCTCGGAGTTATTGATGAAGTACCTTACAGATTACGCCCACACGGAGCTGCTCGAGTATCGACCTACTCTCCACCGTCCTTCCCTTGTCCGTTGTATCAAAAGTAACGGAGGTAAACAATCCTATCTTAGCGAGGTCATTAGGTTGTTCATGATAATAGTGCAGCAACTTCTACATTACACTTCTACTTCTACATTATGCATATAACAAGAAGGAAGAGATGTTGTGTTAACTGCAAATACAGCATCAAATTCCTTAATTTCATAGTGCTACTGGGCCCGCGTCGTGCAACGATAAGAGGCGCTACTGAAACCAGCACGGTCAAGCAATCAATTCCGGTCCAGGGGACCGATGAACGCCGGCATTTCTACCTTTTATCTATACTGGGCGTCATCCTTACCCCATCGCATAAATTAACTAAATAACATCTAGTTAAGAATGGACTTGGAGGGTTAGTTCCTTCATAATTCATCTACTTCCAGGCATCCTTCCAACACCTTCAAAGTGATGAAATGGTTTTCTCGAAATGCCCTTCCTGTGCGCTCAATGTGATGTTCAGAAATGATGGAAACAACGATGGTGAGTTCTGCAAATGATAACCAGCGCTCTTACTGCCCCATGTAAAATCGTCTTCAGAAGGAAAATCCCTCATTTGTCCTGAGTGCGCGACGCATTGGTGCCGACTTTGCAGCTCAGAGCCTCATTGGCCGATGAGGTGCGAGGAGTACCGACAATGGAGCGAGAAATGGGAACAGCAATGTGCGTTGAGTCAAACTTTTGCTTTTTGCCCACGACTCGGACACATTAGTCTTTTTCAGATTACGTTGACAGGTTCTGCATGCAGCCTGATGAGGAGCTGCTACGGATAACTTGCCTATGTGAACAAATTCATCTTGTGAGTTCCCTTTAGGTTCTACTGATTTAGGTTTTGGAGCGCGCGCATATTTGTAAAAGAGGATTTTCCGAGCAAGGACATCCGCGCTCTTTTCGATATTTTGCTGTCGTACACCTGATATGCAGCGGTATCAATTCGACAAAACATTGCCGGCGGCAAGTTATGTACACCTGTCACCACCTCATCAAAAACTTTTATGGCTCATTCAGACTTTACAGTAGCAGTAGAACAAAGCAGAGTAGTTGAAAGGGGGAGGGCGCATTTCCTCAAGAGCTGCCCCCATTTGTCCACTGAGCCACTGACGTTGGTTGAAAAACTGTTTGGTGCTTATTCGACGATATGGGTGGCGCCCAAAAATTTGAAAACCGGTGTCAGATTCGTGACCAGCGCCCCTGATCTCGTTACTAAACAAAAGAATGATTTGATCATGGTCAGATCCGTCAAGTGTCGAAGTCTTACGTTGTAGTGTTCCGCCTAAGGATTGAATTGGCTTTCAGCTTCCCACCGGCTCTGCCCATAACACCATTTGCCATCGATGTAAAAGACGATACGACAAGATTGGAATGATGTGTTACGACCACGGATGTTGGCCGTTTTCTCCTGGACTTCGAAAGAGACACGATGCACAAGGCAAACCCAAGAACGTGAGCAACTTCCTACTTTCATCCATCTCTGGCTGTTATGGATTGTCTATGGAATTCGTTTTCCAGGGAAACAAGGTGAATGTCGAGATTATACCTCGCGTCAAGCTGATTGCGAAGGATTTTGCCACGGTGGGTTATAATCACGGAACTTTTCTTCACCACTTGTACGTAGCTGATGGCCAGCTGAACACGGCTTGAGGTTTTGATACCTCCGATAACCTTGCAAGCTTTAGGCCTGCACAGAAGCGAGGAATCAACGATTCGATAGGGAGAGGCGACTTAAGTTCGAAGAATTGGCCCTGGCTGCCGAAGAGGTGGAGTTAGTGGACCTAAGGAAAACTGTAAGTTTTTCAAAACAGCAGTCAAAAAATGGAGTTAAGCATGAACGCTTTTCAGGCACTTATCCTGGTCGAGAACTGCACCGCCTGGATGTACATGCATCGGTCAGAAACACATCATCGGGAATGCAAATCAACGGTTTCTCATCTGTTCCAACAGTTTGAAAAAGTAGAACTAGAACTCGAGAGACAAAGGTTGGCTTCACCTTCAACTTCGAGTGTCCTCAATGTGATAGTTTAATTTTTAGCCCGACCCTCGCCAAGGAAATCGATGAACTCAAGAGTGCCGTCGAGAATGTCATTCGTATGTTCCGTGAACATGCTCGCAATATAAACGAAGAAGAATAGGAAAGTAGATATTACTGGTCCTGTTCAATTTCCTGCACATAGCTTAATGGAATACGAGTTGTAAAATTTTCTCAATGAAACTACCTGTCTGAGAACGTGTAGCAATTGAAGCAATCTCTCCATGCATGGCGATACGGTTAGTTGGAAACCATATCACAAGATGCTACGCTGTCCGGTCAACATTGAAAACGTTAAACGCCATTATAATTTTCACGGAAATTCTCGGTGTATGACGTACAGACACCATTACAAACCTTGGAATACTTAGATTTCTATATGGCCCGGCGTCACTGAACGTGCGGGCCTCAACACGACCTCCATTCGCGACGTTGTCTCGCGATCGTCATCCAGCTTGTTGGTCGGAGGCGACTGTGACGACAGCGAGAATCAGCCGTTCTGGGACACAGCATAGTCTTAATACGTTCGACGAACACATCAGACCATCTGGCAGGCAGTCTTTCACGAAGCCGCGTGCAATCACGCGGCAGCCACCGTTGTTCTTGTCCATCGGACTTCGTCTTCTCTTCTCATTATTTGACCGGCGAATCGATGCTTGGATTTCGATGTGTAGTCCACAGGGTCTCACAGACGGGACACCTGCCTTAGATCGGAACTGCGAAGTCCGGCTCTGTGTTGGGATAGTCGGGTGAATTTCAGAAGATACCTTTCCAACGCTCTGTGTGTGACTTGCAGATACTTCACCGTGACTGACGTATCGAGCCAGCTCTCAGCCGCATAGCACATTGCAGGAGGAACTGTCGAATCGAACAAATGAGCACGGAGGCCAGCATCCTTGAGTTGGTCAGTGGTCTCTTTGGGAGACCCGTAGACTGACCACGCGGCTCTTCTTCTTCTGATGAGATCTTCCTTCATGCCGTTGTCCATGCTCGTGGAGCGCCCCAGCTAAACGTAGGACGAAAGAGCGTACGTGTTTCGGCGATGGGAGATTTTCATCGGGTACGGCGTGCCCCCCATCACACCAGAAGCTCTTAATGAACGGTGTTTTCCGATTGATGCGCAGTCCAATCTTCCTTCCAGTTTCGTCTAGCTCTCGCAGCATCGTCTCTGCTCTCTCTCTTTAGTTGTATTTTTCGCGAAGATAACGATGTCGTCCGCAAAACGAAGGCTCGAGGGGAATGTCCGTCATGACGTACGCTCTTTCGTCCCAATCGAGCGAATTCATCACCCATCACTGCGGCAGCAAGCAGCTTGGGAGACCTGGTATCGCCCTGCCTGACGCCCTTCTCGAAAGGACGAAAGGAATGTTGATTGCACGTCGAAAAACTGTCGTAGAACAGTGGCGGTAGCAGTCGGACAGCGTTCTTATGTAGGACGAGTCCACTCCTTGATCGACCAATGCAGACACGATAGCATTCGTTTCGACTCTGTTAAAGGCCTTCTCGTAGTTGACGAAGGCTAAGCTGAGGGGGCGGTGGTACTCCCGACAGACCCTTGATAGTGAAAGAGAAGCAGCGTCAGCACACGTTCGTGTATCCTTTCAGCAGCAGCTCGTAGTCCTCGGTCGGGTCCTCAAAATCATCTGATGGTCAGAATGTGGTCGATCTCAGCTTGAGTCGTGCCATTAGGTGATTCCCATGTCCAGCGACGATGTTCCTTCACCTCGAACAGCGAGTTGCCGTGAAAGAGACGTGCAGCGGACATGAGGTCAGCCAGACGATTTCCATTCTCATTCCTATAGCCTATCCCAAATCTTCCGATCTTGTGATCCTCGTCATTGTGTAAAGCGTAAAGGTCGGCGTTCGAGGAAACTGTTCTGGCGTTGCAGGTACAAAGCATAAAACAGTCTCCATGTCGTGCTCCAAATGTGTCATCATTGTCCAGAATCCATGACGTCCTACGCAACCCGAGATTTCTTGCATTATCAAGGCAGCGTCTACAACTTCCCAGATAGGTCTGGTGGCAATTTAACCGACCCCAAGTGATGGAAATTATTATCAACCCGGGCAAGGACCAGCGGCTCATGCCACCGCCTCATGCGCGCCCTAGATCCTAGCACAACATTTGAATCCACTGATACAAAAATTTGGGCCAAGCCGGTGGACGGAAGCGCGGACCTCTCACACCCAAAGCAGAAATCATACCAATAGATTACTTGCCCGTCACAGCAAACAAGGCGACGGGTATCACTAGCGCTCTGGATCGTCTACGAAACAACAACCATCCGCGAAGAACTTAAATTAAACATATAGGGAATGGTAGCTTAAATTTCGAAATATACGAAAAAGGTTCCCATAAACATGTTGGAGTCGGTTTTGAAGGATAAGTGGAGGTTGTTACTGCCAACGCAGTGGCTTGTCAGCGGAATTAGAACTATTCTTGAAAAGGATTCATAGAGTGTGTTCGTCCAACCATTGAGGGCAAACGAAGTTGAAACCTACGGTGTAGAAAGTCAAGATTGGAAAAAGATCTACGGCCAGCGTTCGAGGTATCCTCTTTTGGTAGAGCCTGTAGGAGTGAAAAGGTTTTTTAAGATAACACTCCATGACAAAGCGTATTGAAGGTAACACTTCAAGATAACCCGCGCCAAAATTCTAAGTTACACAGGTGAATCAAAAAGTCACAAAAGAGAGAAAAGAAAAGCAAAATAGGCAAACACGACCGGACCCGGGTAAGTATGTAAACAAATTGGGTGGATGGGAGTGTTGAGTGGTGTGGATCAAGAAGGTATTCAGCCGCTTTTAAAATATTTCCCTGAGCCTTCATAGCTAGAACCTCCTAGTGTGAATTCATGAAGAAAAATGGGTACTTGTAAACCGTTGGGACATTGCTCGTCGCACCACCGCATGCTATCGCCGCGCGGCCAGTTTTCCTACGTGATACGCATTCACTTTGGAAGTTGTTATTCGCAGTATTGGTTGTTCCAATGATTGCTTTAACCTCATCGAACAGAAAGAAAGAAACCCAGTCCAGATTCTCAGAAAAGAGGGTTGTTTTTGTCTGAAATTTTACAACTTATATCTTTATTCCATGAAGAACGAAAACAGCGAAATATTTAATCGCTTTCAAAATCTTTAATTGCATCTAGCAGTGCCAAAAATGGGTCGTGGTCACAAACATGAAAAAGAAGTACAGTTCATGCACAAGTGTAACAACGGCTTACCTTTTGTCTCCAGATGAATTCTGATGGGTATGATTCCAGGTGATTGCGTGCTGCACCTCTCTGTCGCTTATTGTGCTATTCCACTGATCCCCACATTCTTTCAATGTTCTGCGTGTGTACTGTCGTAGTGGGATCAACAAAATTCAGGCGACGATTCACCGTGTAATGCTGGAAATTAGCCATCTCCAATTCCGACGTCTTGTATCCATTCCAGCGGACAGAGTAGATTGCACATCCTTCAGCTACATTGTCCTTGATTGCGTCTAAAAGGGTTCTGGCGCTCTTTCTCCTGCGAAAACTTGGCAGCATCTTTTTGGGTCCGGGAGGGTGAAGACGTTCATTGCAACAACCAATTTGGAAACGAGCAACACAAAAAATGAGTGCATATCATGTCGCGGAAGAGCGGCGATAGTACGCGGTGGCGCGGCGAGCAATGTCCCAACGGTTTACAAGTACCGAAAAATGACACGAATATACTGCTCGAAGAGCATCTTAAAAACATCTTGTCAGAAATTCGTAACAAATAAGAATTGGAACAAAATAAAATTGCAGAAAGGATGGCCATTAGATAAGCGTAGAAATGATATATAACGTCATAAATATTGAGTTAATATTACAAGGAACCGTTAGTTGAGATATGATGTGCGAAAATGAAGCGGTTTTAACTGTACCCAATCTAATAAATAGACATGGGACGAGAACACGCAACCAGTCAGAATCCCTATCATTTGAGTCATTCACACAAATAAACGCGAAGTTTCATCGCTACTTCTTTGCTCAAGAGAAAAAAGCCATTAAAACAAAAATGCTGCCCGAAAACGAAGCAATAAAGCAGGGCACAAAAGTTAAAAAAAGGAAATTCGACAGTATGAAAGTACTACGTTTGGAAATAACAGAACGTACAGCACCATTGGAACTGCTGTCTGCGTTTGCTGATATCAACTAATCATCCGCATCATTATCATTCCTGCTGGTTGGCATCGATTTTCTACCCTCCGAAAGGTTGTTTACAACAACCTGCTGCGAATCATTTTGTTGCCAATCATCCTTTGTCCTTTGTGGATCGATAGTGTTGCTCAGCTGAAAGAATGCTTTCATTGTGTACTTCGAGACACTGACTTTATAGGTTCTACTTGCTTCGCTTGAAAAAAACAAGCGAAATTCAGCAGTGTTTATGGGCCTCACAAATAACGATCTGTTTTTCTTTGTTGTTATGCATGTGAACCATGTGGGCTGCATTCGCCAGTTGCCCTCTCGTGTTCTCTCCGCTAGCAGGAACAGCAACAATCAACTGCGATAAGGTGAACTGATAAAAGCAACTGTCCAGTGGAACTTCGACCTTCTCTCTCGCCTTGATTCTCTGTTTTCTTCTCTTTTCTTTCCCTTTCTTCGACAACGACAAAAACAGACTGAAATATGGATGCGTATATTTTCAAAGAAGTCAAATGAACGAATTCGATCTGGCAGACTTTTGAAAAATATTTTTTAGATGAAACTTTTAGTGAACCAACTATTAAATTATGACATTGATTTGCCTTTGACATAAATTAATGTTTAAAGTAAATATGTTGATTAAAATAGTAAAAGCTTAGATATATTCCCACTGTTCAAATATGTGGTCAAGCTATTACTTATGAAAAAACTTTTCACCTGCCGTAAGGCACAACCGAGAATTAGTTCATATATTGCCTGTAATGTTGAGATTTAATTGAACTCGTTTTCTTCTATTGCACAAAATTGTCCCATATTGATCCCATCGATTCACTATAACTTCCCTTCTATTTAGTATCACCTATCGGTGCTCTTCTGATGACGTTAAGGCTATGGATCAGATTGTTCTTCATTGTTGTCTTCGCGGATATCATCCAATCCCTTTGCACACCGGTAAGCTGCTAGTTACTAGGCTGGTCAGTGAGAATTAGCTGTTCTTTTTTTTTCGAAAAGCCCAAAAAAATGAGAAATTTCTAACTATTAGTAATCACTGTCCATTTATCACACAATGGTCGGATGCAGTTTTGGTGAAACTGAGCTGACAATGTGTTGACGCTCTTCTATAACACGTCTAACAGGCGTCTTTGAAACAAAGTTTCCACAATAGCAAACCTAATGAATTTCTTCTATCCGAAAAATGGATGACTCCTCATTTTGTTAGAAATCACAGCCGGAAACGTTTCACTTCCCTGAAGGATTCAAATGGTCGACAGCCACGGCAGCGTTCCAAGTTGAAGGCGCCACAAGGAAAGATGGTCGGCTGAAAATTCAAACCTTGTTTTGTTCAACATTGATTAGATAGTTTATTTTGAGGCCGAATTTTTCGTTTCTTTTTTATTCCTGTTCAGGAAGAGGTCCTTCGATTTGGGATGAATATGTGCAAAAGCCAGGAAAGATCAGGGACAATTCGACCGCTGATGTGGCCTGTGACAGCTATCACAACTACATGGATGACATCAAGTTGATGAAGGCACTTGGGGTGAATCGAAACATCGTGACATCACAGTTTTCTCTGAGCTTTTTGCCACTTTTTTGAAATATTTATTTTTATTTATTTATTTATTTGTTAAACTAGGCGCATCAACTTAGCAGTGCTTTTTTCTTTTCTTTTTTTATTCCTAATCAGAATTCTAATTGTGCAAACAGGCGTTGTCATAGGTCAAAAAAAGAATTCAAAGAAGTGAATCATCAAGACGGTCTAAAATCTACACTTCATCTAATTTATGTATTTGCACCCCATTTATGGTATTATACACATTGAACGAAGCGGATCAGTTAGAGAGGGAGTAAGAGTGTGAAAAGGACAAACAGGGAATATGGTTAGATCAATCTTTCTCTGATAGGCTGGCTGAGTCGTGTTGCCCGAAGGGTTTACTCCAGGAGGAATGAATTCTTTTATTCCCCTAGGATCACTGGGTATGGGAGAGTGCTGTAATGATTCGAACTGATAAGGGAAATTCTGTTATCCATTCTGATGTCCTTTGGACTAAAGCACTATTTCTGCACTTTTGGTGCGACAGTTTTTGAGAGCCCATAGATAATTGTAATGATCGGGGGACTTTTGCAAATTACATATGTACTAGTTAGACCTCCAAAATGCCGAATGTTTAGTATTGTATCAAGACATACTCTATTTTGCTTCGTCAAAAAAGACTGAAGTTTCCTCTGGAATCCGGTCGCACTTCAAATAATATATAGGATAAATAATAATAAATTCACCATGTCCTCTCGTCTTGAAACCTCGGCATTATGTTACAATTTTCGTATGCTGCTGTGCCGAACGAAGTCAGTAGATCAGTTTTATTGATGGCATTGATTAACATTCAGAATCATTTCTTTGGCAGATCTACTAAATTCACTCCATACTTGATGAGTTATTTCCGTACTTGGTACTAGAGCCCAAAATATGAACCGCTCCGACCGCCCCTTCTCACCCATGAGAGCGTTAATTTTACCTCGCAAAGATTTTTTCGAAATTTTCGATCGGTTACCATAGTAAAAAACCGCTCACGAAACGTAGCGAAAGTCATTGCAACAGACTGAAATTTTCGGATGGTACAGAAATAGCTCACCATGAGCGGAAATAGCGAGCTGTTGGAAAAGTCAATTTTAACTATTCGAGCCGCGACCTACTGAGACTTTCATAGGATCTTATGCGAACAATGAATTGCCATACGTTTTTCAGGTTTCCCACTACCGTTTTTCCCTCTCATGGCCTCGAATATTTCCAAATGGCGTTCCATCGGTCATCAATCGCAAAGGGCTTCACTATTATCATGCACTTATAGACGCACTGAAAGAGAATGGCATTGAGCCAATGGTGAGTATTTCAAATCCATCTGTTTAAATCGTCATCGCCTTATTTCACTTGCTGATTCTCCTCTATCTAAAATTATATGACCTCCATAAAGTTTAGCAACATTTCCCTAGTGAATATTTCCCTTTCTTGACGCGGCTGCTATTGAGAATGAAATCTAAAAAATACAAGAACAAATTCACAGGAACGAGATGGATACAATCAGAATTCAATGAAATCATGCACAACGAAGAGGTCGAAAACATTCTGCATTTTTCAGTGAAGCTTTCTGCTGGCACAATAACCGCAAATGTTACTAGATTTTACACAAAAATACTTAATTCGTATCTCTCGTTGGAACATCGAAATTATGTAAACAACAAAACGTATCCTCAAAAATATAATAATGCTACTTGAAGGTAACCCTATACCACTGGGATCTTCCACTTGGTCTTCATGTTAAAGGCGGTTGGTTGAACCAAGAAATTGTAAAATGGTTCCGCTTGTACGCCATCTTCTGCTTCAGAGAGTTCGGGGATAAGGTATGTGACTCCTTTTGTTCTTTCCTTTTCTCTTTCTTCTTCTCCATTCTTCTTTTCTACACAACATTTGTTATACACTTCTGTATATACTTCAATATTAATATATTACATACTTCTGACCATTTTTCGTGAAATTCAGGTGAAACTTTGGCTGACGCTAAACGAGCCCTACAGTCAGGCTCATGAGGGATACTGTGGTCTGGCGCACGAGCTCGCACCCGGAGGGTTCCAAGTTTCTGAAAATTTTCCTTACAATTGATGAGACTTTTTTCTGGAATTTTTCAAAGAAGAGCAGCGTGATATTGTCACATTTAGGAGCACTGTTCATGGACTGAATACCTTGTCGCCCATCACATGCTGCTAGCACATGCCCATGCATATCGAAGCTATCATGAAATGTTCCCACACTCTAAAGGTGAACGAATATAGCGTTCATTCCTCTTATGGACGCTGGTTAAAGAATACCAAAGTTAAAGGAAAGGTCGGCATAGCGAATTCGGCACAATGGGCAGAACCCGACGACGGTGTGAGTGCAGAATTTGTTGATGAAGTGAGACAGTGGCGAGCCGGATGGTTCCTGCATCCGATTTTCAGAGGTTTCTCGCTGCCTTTTTCACTATAATTTATTCTATTTATTTATTCATTCGGAAACCACGCAGGTAAAAAACCAGGACGTGTTACTTCAAACTTAAAATACGGCTGAACGTCCCAACGCTTTTATAAAGAACAAAATCGCACTAATTTGCATCTGTGCTACAGAAGCATCTGGTCCGAAATGCCGTCTTTGCCAATCCCTACGAAGTTTCATATAATAGTGCTCCCGGATTTTTCTTTCTCTTCTTTTCTTCTCTCTATTTTCTTCTTTTCATCAAGCACTAACAATTGAAAAGCAATAAAATATTTTCTAGTATTGACAGTATTGAGGTTGGTAAGAGTTTGAGCATTGTTCAAATATTGGTCTTGATTCAGGAGAGTATCCACCGGCAATGCGCCAAATTGTCGACGGCAATTCTGAGAAGGAAATGCGGACTGTGAGCCGTCTGCCGCATTTTACTGCCCACGAAAGAACCCTGCTCACAGGTGAGCAATTTGCTTCGATTTATTACACAGGAATAATGGTGAAACAAAGTAACGATGCGAAGAAACCTATAACATCACTTTAAGAACTTCTAGCACCCTGAGGTAGAACCAGAACAAAAAAGTATATGTAGGTAGAGGGATTCTGCTTAGAAAACAAACAAAACACCCTAAAACTAAAACGTCACCCGAACAATTAGTTCACGCTTTGGTGACTGGAAGAAGGTAACGTAAGGAAAAGAAAATAGTAGGTTAACGAATTCAGATTTCTGGAACTCGACCACGCTTTGTATGACAATTTTACTTGGGGTAATACATATTTCGGCGAAAATTCAACTTCAAAAACTACCTAACAGCATCGCATGAGATTGCGACCACACCTTTTCCCCATCATCACCTGCAGGCTGCAGATTGGCCAAGTTAACGGTACCAAATCTCAGTCTGTCTCATAAGGTCAACAGTGTGGCAGTAGTATTATACCTAGATTCGTCAATGTCGTTGGTGGAAGAGGCCTCGATAAAGTGGAATGTTTCCCAGTAGATACCCCTTCTCCACGGTCGAGCAACCGATCCCGGCCCGGGCTAACCAAGCCTTCCATCCATCCGGGGTCGGATAAATTGGTACCGGACTTGTGTGGGAAGGTAAAGACATTGACCTGGTATAGCGGTTGGCCCCCACAGGTCATTATATAGGCCAAATACGCATTCACCAAGCCTCTACGACTTGAATGGAACACGAATGCGGCGACGCGTCCTCAGGACTTAACAACGCCGTCACTTTTACCTTACCTTTACCCCTTCTCTGCTGTTCCAATCCCTCCGAACACTACCCTGATATTCCGTGATACGTCCACGTATTATTTTGGGTTTGCACCTCTTCTGCAATCATTGCACCAAAAATATATTTTTAATTGGGATTGTCTACGTCCTAAAGTGAATATATAAGGAAATCACTTCTTTTCATTGGCTTTTGCTGAAATAGAGCCGACATTGAGCTACGAATTGTGAGACTGAACCAATCCAAGATCAGACGAAAAAGGAGTGGTTGGAACGAGCGATTTGCCTCTCACGCTGGCACATTTGACGTCACCCGTATTTGAGCATAGCGGCGGAAAAGTTTTTTATGGATATGATTCAATGAAACTCTGCATTATAGGCTCCGTCGACTACCTCGGAGTGAACTATTACCTCACGTCTCTCGTTCGTCCATTTAAACCTGGAGAGAAAGAGTTAGTTTGCCTTTGTCTTACGTTTTTAGTCATTTTTGAATTTATCGAGGAAGCGTCCACGATTGACCACTTTTCATCTAAACAACACCAAATCCATTCAGTCTGCGCAAAGCGATTGGCTACGACATCAACGGCGTAGGTCGACTAAATCCCAAGGATATGCAGTAAGTAACTCGTTTATACTTTTAACCCAGGTCTTGGTGAGCGCGCTCGGTGCAGAATTAAGAGGCGTTACTGACACCCGCAGGTTCGAGCGACCGATCCTCGCACGGCTTAACCAAACCTTTCATCTCTCAAGGGTGGGGTAAATTGGTAGCAGACTTGTCTGATAAGGCTAGGAACCGTAATTGGTGTGGAGCTGAGCTCCGCAAATTA
This sequence comes from Nippostrongylus brasiliensis, assembly GCA_030553155.1. Classification (NCBI taxonomy): domain Eukaryota; kingdom Metazoa; phylum Nematoda; class Chromadorea; order Rhabditida; family Heligmosomidae; genus Nippostrongylus; species Nippostrongylus brasiliensis. The sequence continues at coordinate 30,642,254 of CP130736.1, read as the reverse complement.
TTGTAGAAGCCAAATAAATTCATTTATTCTTCAATTATTCATTTATTTGTTACGATGTTTACGGCAATCGTGTGAAAGAAGAGTAGCTATCAAATAGAGCATCGAAAAGTTAGGAATGCAACACGTCAGATCCACTAAGTCAACAGTAACGTAAATAAAGTCAATACAATAAGTATAAATGTTAACATACACAAAAAAGTTAACACCTAAGCAATTTCTTGAAAGCTATCCGTTTGAAAGCTGAAAAAAGCCATGCGGTGACTGATCGTTAGGGATCTCCACTTTAAAGAAGCAAATGTGGAACCTGGTCGAGCCGCAAACGAACATGCAAAAACATTGGTATTAAGATAATTTCTAGAATAATTTGTCTGGTGATAAGATAATTCAAACTCCCCACAACGAGTCTTTGATTTTAGAATTTTGTGGAACGCTAGTCTGTTAGTGTCTCATAACCCAGTGACTATTCTTTGAACATCATGCAAACATCTTGGTCTTTGGCTTTACCTTCTACAATGTGAAATTTCAGTGTGGGGCCCGAAGGATCCTGGCTAAGCAATCATCCAGCCGGGTTGAGGGCAGTGTTGAACTATATCCGTGAAAACTACGACAATCCAGAGGTGGGTACTTTTGTATTTATTTTTACACCCTAAACGTATCAGTTTGACTAGCAAATACGCCCTTCGCTCTTTTTGCTTAACGGGGGGAGTACATTCTCTAACGGACTACAGAGAACCAACTATTTTCTTGTAAAGCCCATAGCTTGCGCCCATTGCAAACGGGGCGATCTGATCGCAGTACTCATTTAATCCAGTTTGACCATAAATTAAGGTGTTTGTTACGGAAAACGGCTGCATGAACACCCCTGGAGAGGGTAGAAACGATCTCACACGGATACGATATCTAAGGGATCATATTGCTGCTGTGTCAAAAGGTCAGCGAGCATGCTTTTTGATAAGTGGAGAATATCGATTGAGACAAATTTGATTCTTTTTCTTCAACAGCGATCGCTGATGGCTGCAATGTGATTGGATACACGGTATGGAGTCTGATGGATAATTTCGAATGGGCTGACGGATACGCGAACTTATTTGGCGTTCACGAGGTAGGAATTAACTTTAACCTTTTGTTTTCAAAAAAAAAGAGAAAGTCAGTGGAGAACCATACAAGAAACAGATGGTAGCGAATTCGATCCTCTAGAGAGGTGAAACAAGATCAACCGAAACGACAATAAGGCCCAAACGTCAGACCGTTCAGCAAAGCTCCACCTAACAAGCTTGGAGCGCTTGAGAACTTGAAGAACCTTGCTTTCTCATGGAACTGGGAAAGGGATATAGAAAAAGGAAGACTTCGTCAACAATTTCAAGGACACGATAACTTTTCAAATGGGTTCAGGTCGATTTCAACTCACCGTCGCGGACGCGTACGCCGAAGGCTTCCGCTGTGTTTTATTCAGACGTTGTGCGCAACAACTCAGTCACACTGGTTGAAGGTAGCTTATTATCTTTCATGTCCGCGAAGCATTTTGATATACGTCTGGGATTACCCAAGTGGCGGTAGAGCCGCTTGGGTAAATAATGAAATGGGACTGAGTGAAGAGATGATTCACATAGTCTGCTCTTTTTACTGAGAAGGAATCGAGTAAACCTTCGAAATGGACAGAATTCAGCTAAGGCTAAGATCCACAGCAACATTCATGGCGATGGAAGATCGACTTAAATGAAGAAAAGGATTTGCATATCATTTTATGTGTTTTTCTTTAGTTCAGTACTTCTCATAAGTGAGATTTTCAGATTTCCGAGGCGACGAACGCCACTAAGATTGCACTGCAAACCTAAACTCAAGAAGAATTTCGTGTATATGTAGACGTTCTATTTTGAGGTCGTCAAATAGCTCTCATCAGAAAATATCCTAAACAAAACCGTGCGCCCCAGGTTAATTTTAATTGTTCTCAGTTTTAATAAGGGATGTGTCCAAGAAAATGCAGCATCCTACTAATAAATAGGCGAAACCGCAATGTCTGTTTGTCAACTCTAGGGTCCTGCCGCGATTGCCCGTCACCGTACTTCCAGTGACGCATTTCATCAGTTCCTCGCCGCCTTTTGCTGCATGCTTTTTGTTCTTCGTTTTATTTGTTATTATAAATGTTTTATATATTTTTCCTACAATTCACTAATTCAAATGGCGGCCTGCAGGCCGCTGAATGGCTGATACTCGCATAAACCAAGCAAAAGTGAAGCGATCGGCGTTAATCTGTCCCCCTGTAGCCCACATAATATTGCCCTATGATGGAATGCGCGCGAAAAAATATGAGGGCACTCAGTCGTACCGTTCGCCTTCTATCATTGTTGTGCTGCTGCCGTTATTTTGTTCTCTCACATATTTGTTACCGGTTACCTTTGCAATAAACTCCTTTTACGAGTGTCTACAGCTTACACAGCCATCAAACTATAGAGCATCATACTGGAAACCCGAACAGTACCGTCGCCAATTTCCCGCCAAAACGCTGTCGGTGACGAATGAAACCGTCTAACTATAAGTGTCGCTTCGCCATAACTCTTTTCAAACGTAACCATTTCAGGCATAAAATACATCGAAAGTACACATACAAAATCAGAATAGCACGATCTAGGCTGTGGTCCACAAGACACTACACTATGAAATTTTGAAAATTTTGAAATCGAGTTGAGCGTTCTTTGAGCTCTCTGCGACGAGGAGTTAATGAGACTTCATTATATTAACAGCGTTTTGGCGGAAAATTAGCGGAAAATTGTTCACTAGTGATATGACAAACCTCATGCGTGATCTAGAAAATTCAGCGAAATCAATGAAAATTGGAAACTGGAAACAAGCAATGCGCACAGTTTGCATAGAAAAATTCATTAAGGCGTAGAACTCCAGCACTCATTCAAAAAACATGAAACACTAAGACGCAGAAACGAAAAACAACAATAAATCACACACGAACTCCTTATATGCAGAAAAATTTCAAAATCACAATCCTAGCGAACTGTTGAACGCTACAACGCTGGATGCTCACTGTACATTTCTTCGATCTCCTTTGCGAAGCGCTCCTTCAGAAGATGTCGTCGCAGCTTCAGCGTTGGAGTGACGAGACCGTTTTCCGCCGTGAATTCCTGTCATGAATTTTTAAAATAAAAGATTCTATTTTAGAGAAATTGAGGTTCGATACCTCCGGGACGAGTCGAACGCTCTTGATGAGCTCGATCGATTGCATGTGCATCGACTTGGCAGTGCGATTCAGCTCTTGTAGCACGAAAAGTCGAACGTCCGGGTGGCAGAGGAACTCGTCCGCTGGTAGAGATAGGCATTTCGCTAACTAGAATAACAACAAAATAACAACTATTTGTAAAATACCAAGAATATGCTATCCAATCATTGTCCTACATCCACAGACTAACCCTACAACTTTAGAACACCGCAGTGCTCCTTAACATCACTGTTCCATATAATTATTTGCACATATCACGTCGAAATGAAGCAGTAAAGGTGGAATCAATTCTCTGAACCTATTTTGTTGATTAATTGGTAGCACAGTGGTCAGTGCAGCCTGCCGGAAACAGAAAGGCGTGGGTTCAATTCCCGTCCGATGTCAGTGTTTTGCGAATAACCTAGCATCTCCAAATATATAAATTCTCTGAATCTTCCAATTTTATGTTGCTCTCTTATCACTTTCATGGAATTTCCTGGATTATATTTTGAACTAAGGGACCGTGTCGTGCAGTGGTAAGAGGCGCTACTAACACGCGGTCGAGCGATCGATTCCGGCGCGGGCTGACCAAGCAGTACATCCCTCCGGGGTCGGGTAAACTGGTACCGGACTTGGGAACTCCTTAGGAACTGACAAACGCCGGTACCTTGACCTTTGCCTTTTAATTTTGAACTCGGTCACTTCTACCTACCTCAGACCGTCCTTCCACAGCACTGCGCAAAAATTCGAGATTAGCAACAGCGATGCCGACCAGGAAGGAACGAGTGGTCCGTCCAGTGACGTAAATCTAAATACTGAGTTGATAATAGGAAAACGATTAAAAATTATATTGAGTGACTAAGGAGGATTTTTTGAATAGTGTGAAATTTTTGCAGCAAATTCCACGCTTCTTCAAAAGAAATCAGCGACATACAGTGGGGTCAGAAATACGTGTCACCTTACATTTTAAATCACAAACAGCTGAACTCGAAAAGAATCTAAATCCAATTCATAGTTCTGACACCTTCACAAATTCATTGAAAAATTCTCTGCTTGCAAATGTTAGATTCTTCAACATTATTTTATAGTGACATTAGAATAAATAGACCATGCTCTATCAAAACATCATCTCAGATTGAGTCTACGCTCAGTGGTTTTCGAGATATTATATATTATAAGTGGATGTTCACGAATTTGTTGACAGACATTTGTTATCGACAGAGAGATTTGCAGGTCCTTCATTCTTTTGCGCTACTCCTTCCTCGCAGTTACCTGTTCGATTAGTGGAGAGTTGAGGTATGTCGCTTCGATCTGCTCCGGTGACACAAAGTCGCCTTGGGCCAGCTTGAACAGCGCATTTTTACGATCGATGATTTTCAGGCCTCCATTTGGTAACCACTCGCCTATGTCTCCGGTATGCAACCAACCCTAAATAATGACATCGACTACCCGGAAAGTAGTAAAATGAGGGCTCAATGAGTCTCACCTCCTCATCGACGGTTTTCTTGGTCAGCTCCTCATCCATGAAGTAGCCGTCCATGACTGCCGTTCCTCGGAAACACACTTCTCCCTTATTATTTTCAGCCATATAGTTCAACTCCGGAACATCCACGAGCTTCACCTGTAGCAAAACCGGGAGAAATCATGGCAAACATAATTAGCGGCAGCTTGAAAGTGGATCGGGGTTCTAGAAAGGGAGAAGGTTCTTTAAGGCTCGTCGGGAGGCTCTAGAAGTCTGCCAGGTCTGGGCAGCCCGACTGGATAGAAGGAACACCCTAAATTTCGAGCCGCGTTTGGTTCTTTGACGGGAACGTTGAAACGTCAGGCCAAAATTTTATTACAAATATTGAACCGCCCATTAACCTTGTTCACCGAAGCAGCATAAGACTCGTATGAGAACATGAGGTCGGGGTATCGTAGTCACCTCGGAAGGCGACGCCCTCCCCGACATCTGATGCGGGTGGTTTCTCTTACTGTACTTTTAATTAAACGATTAACGGCCGAGCCTGTTTCTCGTTTTCGCGCGCGTGGGACCAACGCGCGCTTCGCCCTCTGCAAATACGGCCCATGGGTGGGTCGGGTTGTTCCAGGAGACGGTTTTTCGACGTTTTCGACGTTTTCGTACCATATAACTGGACATCGTCATCGTGTTCAGCCGTCTCGGTAACCTCTGTGATCGAAGTTCAACGTAGCTTAGGTCAAATCCATGGCATTGCTCGGATTGGACCTCCTCTGTTTACGACGTGGGTCGTCTTCGATCAGAAAGTATTTATCACCCTAGAGACTACGCTTGACAACGGTTGGCTGCAAAAAAGGTTTCTAGAGGGAATCCGGAAGACGGAATCTCTCGAATAGTGCCGAAGTGGTTTTGTTTACAATGATCTGACAAAACGACACTTGGAAGGGCTCACCGGTGGTTCGGAGTGTCCCAAACAGCAGGTTGTGTTATATGAACGTTGGATGGATAGAAACGAGTTATTATGTATATATCTCGCGCACGTCGAGACAAGCATGACCAATGCAAGGTTTCAAGAGCAAAGCGCATAGAGTGGGCTAGCACTATTAGATCGTGAAATAATCTAGAGCAAGTCGTGCTCACCTGAGCCCAAGGCGCCGGACCGCCAACGTGGCCAGTTGTGCCATCGAATGGAAGGTTTAGAGTCGCGGCAGCACCGCATTCGGTCTGACCGTATCTGAAAAGATTATCCTTATAAGAACACACGACATGCTTTTTCTCCTACTCTCAATTTTTATATTTTTAAATTTTTCTTAATATTTTAAGCCTCTACTCGCTTATGTGCTGGAACTGAAACAAATGTATATACAAAAAATCGAAGCTCGAAAAAAATTTGAAAATTTGAAGATACCACTCAGAAGTTATTAAGGATGTATCTTTAATGACAAAATCTTAAATTCGCTGCTAAATGTACGTTGATATCCGAATGATGCTTCCTTCTTACGTTTCTTTTTTGCATCTTCATTGCTACCTTTTTAGCCTTTTTAGCCTTTTCATCAAATAATGTAACACTATCGTTTCATCTTTCAAGCAGTTTCGACTCTTGTTATCAGAATATTGAAGCTGTGCTCTTGTTGTCTTGTTTATTTTTGCTGTCTTGGTACACATTACATTTTAAGTTTACTCAGGTCGCTTTCAATTCTCATGTGACCTGATCTCGTCTTGTATGGATAAATAAATAAATAAATAAATAAACCTCACCCCTCCATCAAAGGACATCCATAAGCGATGCGAGTGAACTCCATGACGGCCGGAATGACTGGCGCTCCGCCGGTGGTGAGCATTCGAAGTCGTCCACCGAACTGATTATGAATCTGTAAACATTTATTTATTTTTTACTTATTTATTCATTTGTTTTGCAAGTTAGTAAGCTCCCTTTACATTGTGAACAAGTCAAGCGTAGCAGTAATACGTAAAGGAAAAAATCATAAAACAGTCGACAAAAACATTGATTCAAGCTCCACTATCACGAACAGAAGCGTTTACAAATCATGATTTATGGAATTTATAAATCATGTTATGAAATCTCGCCCTACCTTGCTGAAAACAAGTTTATCCCAAATGGTATCGTATCGTTGCACTCCACTGCGCAACATCTTCAGCTTCACCTGAAAAAAAAAACTTGAAAATTAGCAGATGTATTTCAAATGATTTTCTCACCTCTTTCGCATGCTCGAAAAGCTTCCTAGCAATAATATTCTTTTTTGAGATCTCCGTGTGAACGTGATCGTGGAATTTGTTGAGCAGTCTTGGAACAAGGCTAAGAATTGTCGGCCGAAGAATCTGTGGTAGAACTGTTCATTAACTCAACCTTCATAGGTATTAACGCAAATCTTCAATGAAAGAGAAATTTTTCAGAGGATTTCCGAACATTTCGATGTTCCTCGTGATAATTGAGCAACCCAATATTTCTAGTCGCTACCTTGATATCGGATAGCAGTTTCGACACGTCGCCACCATAAATTCCGATTCTTCCGCCGACGTACATAGTGAAAGTCTGAAATATTCAAGCATCTACTGGAAAATTAGGATCAAACGACGCTTACTTTCTGGTTGTTATTTGTTCTGAGTGGTACGACGCGCTGCTGACCCACACACGATCGAGCGACTGATCTTCCCCCGAACTAACCAAGCCTACCATCCCTCGGGATTGGGTAAATTGATTTCAGACTTCACTGGAAAGCCAAAGATTCTAGCTCGGTATTGCGGCAGATCCAAAAGCCACTGTGTAAGTCAAATACGCATTTACCACGCCTCTACGATTCTGAGTGAAAAACGAATGCGTGGCGCATCTCTAGGAAACTGTCCAACGGTAACCAGTCTAAAGATGAAGGTAAAGGTAAAGGTGTCGGCGTTGATCAGTCCCCTGAGGACGCGCCGCCGCATTCGTGTTCCATTCATTGTCCTTACCTTCCCAGACAAGTCTGGTACCGATTTACCCAACCCTAGAGCTATGGAAGGCTTGGTTAGTCCGGGCTGAGATCGATCACTCGATCGTGGGGTGACAGCAGCGCCTCTTACCATTGTACCACGCGAGCCTTATCTTATCAAAATACACGTAAAAACATTTCCTAAAGACGCACCTGCATTAAATGTTCATAGATATGAGCTAGCGATAGAAAGCTGAAGTAGACGTCGTTCACTCCGAATTGAAACCGATTCGGAGGTGGCACCCACTGAACGTAAAGGCCTGCCATTGCCGCAAGAAGAGACCTGTGCGAGAGTCGAACTCCTTTTGGCTGACCTAAACAAACAACAGAATAAACAATCAGACACAACATGCAGCTACGCATGTTGAGGCGTTTTCATTTCGATTCCAAGGATCATTTTCCACCTGCTAATAGATCAACTTCTAACTCGGTTTTTTCTGCTAGAACACTGTCCACTGGCGTTCTTGTTGGCAAAGGTGGCGACCTAGTGGTAACCGTAAACCCTTCTCATAGAACATAATATAGAGCTCCACCTGACAACCTTAAAATTCATCAGAAATCATAGAATAGGTGCCGACCCCAATGGCAGGATTCTGAACCTCTGTTAGTCATATCAGAATTCCGGGAAAATCACTTATTTAATTTAAGGCGAGATTGCGCATCAAAAGAACTCAGCATTGAACACCCGATCAGTGCTTCGTAGGAAATATTACATCTAACAAAGAACCATCGATCAATGTATGGCAACCGTCTCAACCTATCTACGCATCAAACTCTACCTGTAGTTCCACTAGTGAAACAGATGATGTAGATTGAGGACGGTGATGGCTGAACGACCGGTTCGAGAACCTTTTCTCCTGTAGCGTAGACATGATCGTACGAGTAGACCTGAAAGAGAGGTGACAGCAGATTGTCATGTGTCAGACAATATCTGAATGAGATTTCCAGATTTATTTATTTACTTATCCTTACATACACAAGGATGTACAATACAACCAAAATTAGTATCGAAACTGACAAAACAAAAACGAAAAGAACTTTTGATCTCAGGAAACATGTAGAAACAGAAACGGAGACCTCAAGACTAGGAACACCCAACTGTCAAAGAACCACTTGTTGACATCATCATTTATTAAATTTAATAATATTAATTAAATAAAATCTTCAATCATCATAGGTGGGCTCACTATTTTTAGTAATCAGGGGTCGTATGCTCGTCTCACCCGAGATTTCCGGGGGATGAGGGAAGGGGAGGAGCCAGCCAGTAAGAGCACATCAAACACGGGCCGGCTCCAATCATACTAGCTGGCTCCACCCTTGCCTCATCCCCCAGCAATCTCGGGTGAGACGAGCATACGGCCCCAGGTATAAAGTGTGCTAACGGCTAGACATTTAGGGGTTTCTGTTTGATAGCTCTGGATAGGAACTCTTTTTCCATGATTAACAACGACCTTTGAGATTTTGTGCCGTCTCGGTGGAAAAAAGTAGTGAATAGCTGCTACTTACTCCCAAAAGAAGGACACCGGAAGATGTGAAGAAAGTAGAAACTTCTGATTTTGTTCTGCTGCATTAGGATTCTTTTTTCGTCAGGAAAAAAGGTTAAAATAAATATATGAATGTTCTCGTCCTCGAAAATTTTGCACCTTTTGAAGACATTGACATTGGATAAAATTCGGATGATACTTAGTTTTAATCTTAATAACTAATCTTGAATCTAGGAAGAAGAAGGTTTTTTTATTTCGTCCCGCATGAATTAGAAGAAAGTCGAGTTCTTCGAGCCCCTTTTGTAACTATTTATTAAGGCTCTAGAAAAAAGCATTGAGTTTTTGAGTTTTCGTGAAAATTAAGGCAAACCTATAACAATAGCGCACTACAAACGGTCATACCTCGAGACCAGGAATGGAGTCATGAGGTCCGTTCGCTTCCTTCCCAGTTGACCGCAGAATGATTAGTTTCTTCGGAGCATGAATAGCACCGTTATTAATCTTATCGATAAGAGCTTCGGCACGTGAATCGTTGTCGCAGAAGATCACCTCCAACTCGCATCTGTTGATTATGTCACTAAAATTGATGCTTTCAAAATTACGTATGTCGGTCGGTTCGATAGATAGTTTACTTAGGAACTGGCTGCACGATCATGAGTTTTCATTCTATCCTCTCCAGCACTTTCAATAACTTGTTTAAAATTTGGTATTAACAAAGTGATATTCAAACTCAGGATCTTTAGCAATTTTACGGGTTGACCGAGCTAAATCGCGAGCTTTATCTTCAATATTTGCACTTGGTCTCTAAGGGACCAAGTGCAAATATTAAAGATAAAACTCAAAAATTCACCAATTTGATATTTACATATAAGCATGAAGAATACGGACTACTGAGTTTAAGTACCAATAATAGTGTACAAAGTAGAAGAATAATTAGAGGTAACACGACAAAAAGGAAAAAATGGAAATAGAATAAAAATAAAAAATGATAAGATTAATACTGGCACTAACACTTGCGCGTTTCGTGCCTACCCTTAAACGACCAAGTGATAAAGCTTTACTGGACCGTCCCCGTCACGTTCAGCAAGAAGGGATGGTCCTAGCCTAAGTTTTTTTTTTCATTCCAAAAGCTTAAAAACGGCGGTTCCCGACGGAAACAAGCGCAGCATCCGTCGTCACGTTTAAGGACGTGTACGGTAACGTGAAGACCAAGATAAAGGTAAAGGTAAAGGGGTCGGCGTTGATCAGTCCCAATGGTACCAAAAAATATGTAGATACTAGAAGAGTAGTATGAGAGGGTAGTCGGTGCACCTACCTTCTCGTACAAGTCTGGTGCCAATTTACCCTAGCCTGAAGGGATGCAAGGGTTGCCTAGCCCGGATGAAGATCGATCGCTCGATCGCGCAGATGTAAGTAGCGTCCTTTTTCAAGAACTCTTCTGAAAACTTTCAATTCTAAGTCTTTCTTTTGACCAACCATAAAGCTTCGATTTTCGAGTTGTGATACAGCGGCACCAACACCATGTCGTACGATACCAGCGCATACAGGGCGGTCATATATCTGCAAATAACTTTATTTCGAAATCTTTTCCGGTTTCAACAGCAGCATTTGATCCACAGCTGTGCGGAACAGTGTTGGAACTATACTGAATTCCAGTTGCTCACCTAACAGAATGAATTCCTGCGATTCCGACGCGAGTGCTCTGTCCTGGTTTGATACCGAGATGGAGCAGGGCTGAGCCGATTATCTGAGCATCTCGCAGCACCTGTAACATTGCGGTCTTTGTGTCGGACGATCTTCGAAGCAGGGCTCATATACATGTATGTACAGTACCGTCGGTTTTCGCCAAATTGCGATATAAACGATATAGATCGTTTCTACCGTACACCCGCCATAAATCACATTATAACTATTTGTACTGAATAAAAACAAATGGCCGTAATCACAAGAGCGTGATCTATCCAACGGTAAAGAATGTGTGGTGGAATTCAAGAATTTCATAGTTTTCATGTGCGTGTTTCTTGACCTCATCAACCGACAACCACGCAAGGTCAACGTCGTTAGGGCTTAGGCTTAGGCTTAGGCTTAGGCTTAGGCTTATCGTTAATTACCCCTTGTGGATATTCCAAATTAAGTTACTTCTAAGATTTATATTGTAACGCTTACGTAACTATGTAACATCAAAAAAGAATTCCATATCTGAAGAAAGAATGCCAAGACGATCTTCACTACACTTTCTTTACCGAGGGATAGATCACGCTCTTCTGATTACGGCCACGTGTTTTTCATTCAAAACAAACTACTACTAGTTTTTTTCAAATTTTCCTTGCTCTGGATAATAACCGTTTCACATAAGATTCTGCTTTGTTTTCCTAATTATTTTTTAGCTAATGTTGTTGTCGTTGTGTAAGCACTACTATCAGTAATTCTAAATGTGTTTTCAATATGTTTTCTGAGTTGTGCGCACGCTGGTGCATTTTTAAATAAATAAATAAATAAATAGATGAATAAATTTTAATAAATAAAGTGATTTATGGCAGGTGAGCGATAAAAACGATCTACAGGGTGGCAAAAAATTACGTGCGCGCTACATTCGATAAATTTTTAACTATTGTACAGCATCTTTCTGCATGCTTCTTTCTTCCAAAATATTTATTAGATGCCCATCATCGGTTCTTCAAAGGAGAATTTTTATTTCCAATCCATTTGGAAAAACTGTTGAACTCGAAAAGCGATTGCACAATAACCGGCAGGTGGGTTGGAGAACTCAGCGTTTTCATCGAGGCTTGGTGTTTCTCTATGAATCGTCCAGGAGATTGTGAAGCAATGGTTTGATGAAGTACATGTTCAAACAAAACACATAAGTGGATGTAAATGTACTATCAATACATAAGAGTGGAATGGAATCCTTAAGAAGAGGATTAACTAATAAAATGACGCGAAGTTGATGAAAATAGCCATAAAGTTCGAATATTTTTGCAAATCGGTTCAAATGATGGTATGTAAAAAGCCTAGGCTTTGAAGTTATCTACTATTTCAAGGATAAACTCTTGTCTATCAAATGCAAGAAAAATCGACAGAAATTGTGATAATCTTTCAAGGTGCGTCGCAATGAGGGCAACCTCTGTTTCGATGATAAACTTTCTACTATTTGCGTTGCTTAAAATTTTTAAAATCACCCTCATCTTCTTAACACAGCTTCATTGAATAACTGCAAGCGAAAAACCACCGTGAAATTCTGATATCCAATGAACTTAATGGTTTGAAGCGACTTCAGTGCTTCAGGCAAGACTTTTTTCTTTTCTATCGGTATAAAAGATAAAAGCAATACGAAAATCTATGGAGAAGAGGTTCTTATAGAAGCTGCAGTGTCTCGGAAGAATCTTGAAGCAGAAACATCTCAATTCCACCGTCAAGTAACGGTATGAGCAGCCAAACCAGTAGTGCACCTCCATGAGACCGAAATCTGCTCCATTTTGTCTACGGGTTTGTAGAACTTTAACATCCCTTAACTGAAACCGTTGGGCTCACCCGCTTGAGTAATTACGGAAGGAAACTCAAAAGTCCAAAATCCGAAATTTGGATAGATTGTGAGAAGAACTGTTCAAAATATGAAACAATATGGAAAATTACTACTTGCGGCGCACCATCGATTTCATGAAGTAATAAAATACCATTTATATAAAAACTGAAGCCAGCCACTTTGGAAACGTTTGGTAACAATGAAATGTCCTGCTCTGCTCTTGAATATGAATTAGTTTTTTGAGCAATTGTCTTGAGAAAGAAGAATTATGAACACTTTTTATGGCGCACGTAATTTTTTGCCACCCTGTATATCATTTATGTCGCAATTTGGCGGAAATTTACAGTTTCCTTTTAGATTGACTATTTCATCCGATTTTATCCTAATACTACTCTACCTTCTCGTAACTGCTCCACACGTACTGTCCCTCAACCAACTCTCCAAGAAATGGCCCATCAGACGTCAGAGATGCAGCTCTTCGGAGGATATCGTAGACGGTTGCCACAGTTTCGTCTGGAGGCCCCGTGATAGGTTCTGAAATTATCACTGATACAACGAAACTTCTATAAAAACGTGGTTTGATCTTAGTTTTTCCGCGGTCAACTTCTCCAAACTGCAGCATTGAATGCATAGATAAATGAATGAAATGCGGTGTCCAAAAGTGTCAAGGACAACATACTCTCTACGAGAATATTTTCGTGAATCCTCTCATCTCCTGGCAGCACTCGAGAGAACTTTTCGAAGACTGGAAAATTGTGACAGAGATCCGATTTTTGCTTTTGAGCCATTGTCGCTGAGAAACTGAAATAATAACGTTGCGCAACAAGTAGGTGTGTTTTAAAAATCATGTGCAAAGACAAGAGATGAACGAGCGAATATGAAAGTCACATTTAGAACCTGAAGTGCAGTTGTTCAATTACACTTTACAATTAGAAGGAAAGAAACCGCAAAGCTGGGGAGCAATGAAGGATAGTGGTCCTCAACCTGAGATTTTACTGAAACACCAGACCGATTACATTTTCAAAAACTTTGAAAATCGGAAATATGAGTACATGATAGTAGAAGAGCTAATCGTCAGTTGGTCGAGCATTTTTGTTCCGTATTTTTTTTTCACGCCGAAGCGATGGCAACGCCTTTGTAGGGTCCATCCCACCATCTTGTGAATCTAGACATTGTGAAACAGAGCAATAGATCCGCCCTTCACCATGACTTGTACTTTTTCACAACAAGATTGAAGCAGCCAGAAGCCCTTGTCGAAGCAGAACTTGCGCTATGCATCGTTGGTTTGCCACACCCTGGGCCGTTGGAGCAACGGAGGAAGACCACAGATTTCGCCGAAGCTCCGTCTGGCACGTTAGTGTTTGCGGAATTGATCAATTTTTTATGTGCAACATTACCAACACGTTGCCGGAAAGGAAGCATTACGGTAGAACTGTGCTTTAACTGTATACTGTAACCCAACCTTAGCGATCAAAATTCCGAAAACGGACATAAAGTCCCGAAGCACCCCTAGGCGGATTGTTATCGGTATTGAGGTTCTTGGGCCGATGTCCATAGAGTCGGAAAACTGAAACAGTGACAATTTTTGAAGTAAAGAAGGCAGTAATAGTAATATAATAATAATTACAAGCATTACGCTCTGTCACCCGTACAGAAACTTGCAACTTACGGCATGCTTTCAGTGAGGGGTTGAGACTCCTGTTGAATGGTTTCCCTATATAAATCTTCAAAGTCACTCCGGCTGCGTACGAGCCGATGATGTGAAAAAAAACTACATTGAAGAGTGTCGCTTGCTCCGCCAATGACATTTTTTAGGTCAAAGTCGCGGGAGCCCCATTATTATAGGGTGCATTTCAGGCGCAGATTTTCGATTGAGAAGTCGCTGCGGAACGTCCACACAAAATGAGGCCGGACGAATTACAGTGGATTTTAAAACAACACCGAATTTTTCATGACATTGAGGACTACCTACGGAGAATTTTTATAGCACTCCGTGAAGTCATTCGAAATTAGAAAATCAGGATCTTTTAGACGGTAGATATCCGTTTCAGTAACTTATCCCCCACGTAGCTTGTAAGCTGGATTAGGGTTTATAATTACAATTAGCAAATCAATAATAAATTTTGACCTATATATTTTTAGTCACCCGCCGCCAAAAAAGCGGTAATGAACAGTATAGTCCCGTAATAAATTTTGATTTCTAGTTCCAACAACAAAACTGCAGATTTTTTTCGCTCCCAAAGGGAGATCCCATGCTTTAGCCCACTCGCCCACACACTCGATAGCCAACTGAATTCCTTGACAACCGTGAGGGTTTCCAATGATGTTATATGTTTTAGTCGTCCACATACATTTTAAAAGCAATTCCAAATCATGGAACAATTCAAAAGTACACAGGAGAAATTGCAACGGAGACGAGACTCCTACTTGTCACACACCCAGACAGAACTATTCTGTTAGTTGCCGCTTTTTGTTAGCGGTTTATAGACGAGAATTAATTGATTAATTAATTGACTATTCTGTTAGTTGCCGCTTTTTGTTAGCGGTTTATAGACAAGAATTAATTGATTGACTTAGATATTTGGAGATGCTAAGTTATTCGCAAAACACTGACATCGGACGGGTGTTTTGCGAATAACCTAGCATTTCCAAGTATCTAATTCCTGGTTTAATTTCACCTGCAACGTTCTATGTGAGGAAATTTCTGACTACATTCAGAAGAGAAGTGGATAGGAATCAACCGTGTTCAGTTTCACCCGTAGCTTATTCTTTGTAACCTCGAAAAAATCGAGGTGCACAACATCAGTGCGATTTCCACTGGCAGCGATTCAGGTATTCGAGGAAGAAGGCGCCATGGCTTAACTAGCGAAAAACCTCATATTTCAACCTCTCAAGCGGTTTGCACTTGCTTGAGCAAAAATCATTTATTTCACGAAAGAACAAATGACGACCGGCAGCCGAGGAAGGAAAGGATGTCTGAAGAACGAGCAAAACCACACAAGTAGGACACTCAGTCATAGCGGCATTCAAGAGGAACTAGGAACCGTTCAGAAGTGTCCTAATCACTCCCAATAACACACTCGGAGGCAAGAGGAGCAAAAGGACAGCAGAACCTGTTCTTGGTGAGATTAGCTGCAGTTTGATAACGAGTGGGAACTATGTAATGACACATTCTTCACACTACGGTCACGTAAACAACAATTACAGCATTATTAACATCGTCGGAAGTTATTTATTCGGCTGTTAGGAAAGTTTCTGCCGTTGTTTTTTTTTTGTTGGGGAAGGAAACTTCCACAGTGTGCGACATGGGATTCGAAAGAGGATTACTTGCTCCTTTAAACGTGTATTTAGAAATTGTGATAACTTTGAATGCCGTTGTTTTTTTCTTGACTAGTTAACTGAGAAGCGAATTAGTGAAAATGACCTCATCGACAACGATTTTTTCACCTCAGTTTCGAAGGCTTAAATAAAACGTGATATACCGCTTGAAAACGATGATTATCTCTATCGGACAGCATATTACTTATTTTATTTGGTCCGGAAATTGCAAAGTTTCGAACCACCAAAGTTCGAGGTTACGAAGACATGAATAATTTTCCGCTATTGCTCTTGGTTTTTTTTTTTGAAAACACTCAAGTTCGCTCCTGTACATTTTTCGAGGGGAATTTTCCGCTCTATTAGACCATAGGTTTACCTTCTAATATTTCTTGATTTTGAAAATTGTTTAACATATTTTATGAAAATAACAATTGATATTTTCCAGTTCGGCACTTTGAAAAACTGTTGTGGTAAAAGATTCGGCAAAGAATAAATCTTTGGTTGTTGTTCGAACTATGGAGCGCCTTCTATTTGTATTTTTATACTACAGAGTATGAAAGGTAATTTAGGCTCATTCAAAATATGTACTTTCAACCAGTACCTCGGCGTTGACTGAGAAACCACCATTCTTTGAAACGGACTGATCCAGATAGTGGGCAAACGACAGCGTCCAATGGACACACTTAAAAAACGGTACCTCGGAGGTGTCGTACAATCACGATCTTCCGTTGGTTATTATGCGGTCAATCATTCTTTTGTGAGCAAGATATCGAAGAAAACCATTGAGATTAAAAAAGCCACCGTCAAAGACCAGTAGAAGCTTTAAAAACGTCATATGGTAAGGTTTATAAGATCAGGTCCACACGCATTATAAATCGCCATTTCGTGTAGCCTCCAGAGATCTGACTGTTCCTGCCTTGGTATCATGCAAGGAAACATCGTAATCTATTCATTAGTCGCTCTGACGTCAACCGCGTACATCCTACCCAACTACGAAGAAGCTTTCTCTTCGAAAAGGCTCTGTGAAAATCCAAGTGACAATGAACTACCGACGTATTCCAGGAGCCAGAAAGTGGTTGCGGCGACCTCAGAGGTAATTATCTAATTGTTTATTTATTTGTATAGGATGGTGTGAGAATACGGTGTAAATGTGGTGTTTGATAACTACCTTGACCTGGTTCCAGAAAAATCCTTAAAAAGAGCTGTGTTTAATTTAAAGGTTTGAAAAGGTGAATCAACAGGCTTAAAAACTGCATGAATTTAATCGAATTTATTGATACATCGCTGCATTTCAGATCCTCAATGTGTTCTTCTTCACCATTTTGTCTAAGTCTAATTAAATGCGATGTTTGATCACTACTTTTAGCTAATTCCAGAAAAATTCTTCCTATAATAAAGGCGGTGCTAGACATGACGAAATCCACTTACTAAAGCAACGAGGTCAACTGGATGGACAAGAGGACCGCTATTCCATCTTCACCGGTGGGTGGGTGTAAGTGTACAGTGAGAACTGTTATTCGGAGCAAAAAACACTGCATGAGAAACCTTTTTTAGGGGGGGGGGTGCTCAGAAAAAGCAGAGGTACTCTGTTTTAGCACTGAAATCTACTTGACTCGTCGGAAGCGTTTTGAACAAATGCTCGTATTAAGGTGCAATTTTTTAATAATTTTTTAAGGTGATCGGGACCTTTTCAAGGTGAGAAAAATGTTCGACAATAGTAATGAAGAACGACATCAATCAAAATCTTACGACGAAAAGTGGAAGAACGAAGAAGGTTTGTGACGGCTCTTACGTTGCTTGAAGTTGGTGACCGAGGTTTTTTTTAGAAGCTGATGGGATAAAGTCGTACACGTACTATGCGGAAGGCTCAGGACCGAACGTTGTGTACAAGAGAGGCTTCTACCATACCGAGAGTGAGTCTCTAGGGGTAAGCCATGGGTAAATTAGAATCGCTAGTATGTACTATAAGTTTCAGCTTACGAGGACAATAATCGCAAATCGAGGCAGAACAAGGATGCGTCTAGGAGTGCTTATAGAAGCAGTCGCCGACATCTCAGTAACGATCGTCAGAGTGAACGGCGAACTCACAGCAGGGTAAGGGCCATCTATCGAGGTTTATTTGGGTCGAGGGATGACCGAATGATTTCATTTCGAGTCTTGATTGGGTCACCCACCGAGACGGTTCGAGGTCGTTCGGACGAGTGCTGAGTCATTCAGCGTCCCTAGCCAGGGAATTAGACTCCAAGTGAAAAAAACATCCATCTTTGGTTTAGCTTACGAGGGCTTGCGCTGTTCAGTGGCGAGAGGCGCTACTGACACACGCACGGTCCGGCGATCGATCCTCGCCGAGGCTAACCAAGCCTTTCATCTCTCCGGGGTCGGGTAAATTGGTACCGAACATCTTTGGGAATGTGAATACACTGATCATCGCTGACACCTTAACCATTATCCATTACAGCTGGTTTATTTGGCTGGTACACATTGCAGATCTCCACCGGACACAAGAAATTTGGCGAGACCTTTCACTACGATCGAAAAAGGAGCGGCAACTCGTCCAGTTACAGTAGCGCATGGGTTAACAGCGGCCAAATCTCGAAACGCAACATCGACGATAACTTCCGACCGTGTTCGTTTGGGACAACTTCGTCTTCTACTCCCGAGCTTGTATTAGGTTGAATCATAAGTAATCGGACATTTGCAAGTGTTCGGAATAAAGATCAGATTTTCCGCCATTGAGGAGAACATGGCTAATACGTGCAAGATATTATATACCAGTCGTTCCTCGGCCTATCGGCGGTCAAACGTCTGTTCGCCAACTCGTTAAACAAAGAAATAAATGCTCTAAAATATATTGCTTGCCAAGCTAAGTCACCCTTCGTTCATTTGGAATTTCGACACTGTTCCACTGATTGCACTCCGGTGGTCGAAGAAATTTTCTCTTCACTCTGGCTCAAGTAACCAGCACAAAAGTAGAATTGTTGTTCTCACTCTACTTGGTAGTGACTTCGAAGAGGTAAAATTGTTCTCAAACTTGAAGGTGTATTTTCAAATTCTCCATACGCTAACACCAATCCGAGAGCGGGAGAACTTTTCTCCGGCTGCAATCACCCTTCCCCCCCCCCCGCCAAATCTCGTGGCGCCTAGAATCGCCTTCAGCACGCAAAACAACCTATGTATTAGGTTGGTAAGAAAGTTTCCACCGTTTTTTCAAACGACTGCTGTAAGTTTAGTTCTTTTGCAGTGTTTGACGCAGCATTCGAAAGAGAATTATTTGCTCTTTCGAGCCGTGCACTTGTTATTTGTGATAACTCTGAATGTCATCGTTTTTTTTTGGCTAGTAAAATGAAAAGCGAAAATGTGAAAAAAATAATCTCATCGACAGCGATTTTTTCTGCTTAGTTTCACAGGCATAAATAAAACTTGATATGCTATTCGATAGACAACGATTTTCTCTCTTAGACCGTATGCCATTTGTTTTTTTTTGCATTGAAAATTACAAAGTTTTAAACCACTGAAGTCCGACCTTCGGAATGCAAGAATAATTTTGCGATGGTGCTCCTGGTTTTCTTGTGAACGTTCAAATTGACTTTTGTGGAGTTTTTTGTACAGAATTTTTCCCTCTATCAGAAGATATGTTTATTTTTGAACAACGCTCGATTTAAGAAAGTTTTCACGAGAAGTTTCGAACTTTTCACCAAATCTTATGCGGTATTCGAAAGCGCAAGATACGCCCTACAAGAATGTATACAGAGCGTTTTGAACCTTCTTTCTTTTTATTGTATTTTAGGTCGTCAAAGTGGACCTAAATCCGCACTCCTGGATGGTTCGACGTCGTGCCGCACGAGCCCTACGCGCCGCGCCTGCGATTTAGGTCCAATTTGACGGCTTAAAAAACAATGAAAACAAGGGAGGTTTGAAACGCTTCATGAACCGTCCTATAGAGAGTATCATCTTCTTTCGAATAGTGTATGAGATTTGGTGAAAAGATTGAAACTGGAGGTTTGCTCAGCCGAGAAACTTCAACACGCCCTTCTCGTAAAAACTTTTTAAAATCGAGTGTTGTTCAAAAACAAACATATACTCTAATAGAGCGAAAAATTCTGTACAGAAAACTCTACAAAAGTCAATTTGAACGCTTACAAGGAAACCAGGAGCACCGTCGGAAAATTATTCTTGCGTTCCAAAGGTCGGACTTCAGTGGTTTAAAACTTTGTAATTTTCGGGACAAATAAAAACAAATGATATACGATCTAATAGAGAAAGTCATTGTCTATCGAAAAGCATGTCAAGTTTTATTTATGCCTTTGCAACTGAGCAGAAAAAAACCGCTGTCGATGAGGTTAATTTTTCACATTTTCGCTTTTCACTTTACTAGCCAAAAAACCAATGACATTAAGAGTTATCACAAATTACAAGTGCACATCTCGAGAGAGCAAATAATTCTCTTTCGAATGCTGTGTCACACACTGCAAAAGCTTTCGAACTGAACCTGCAGCAGTCGTTTGAAAAAACGGCGGGACTTTTCTTACCAACCTAATACCTAGACTAATTTGAGCTAATCATGAAATTTTATCCCGACCACCCTTATATGAAGTGTGGGAGCGCAATCACACGAAGTGATTCTCAATATCATTTCAGTGATAAGGCAGTGATAAAAGCACCACCAACCGCCATCACCACCAATCTTTTGAAAAATGAATCGACATCCATACATCCATTCAAATAAACAACTGGGTTTCGCTTATTATATACTAATGATTTTGTATCTGCAAGATACTATAAGATATTATGGATATGTTTGTATGCTATTTTTTATTAATTTTATTAATATCACTCGATGGAGGGAGAAAAGCAGTACAAAACGATTCACCGCACTTTATTTGATAACGTTTCTCACTGTTACAGTCGCTCCGGAATTCCGGATTCCCGTCCGAATCGCATATTATCAACGTCGTGTATTTTCTCTTCATATCTGGCCACAATGCTAAGCAATCCTTCGAGGGCTTGAGGAATGTTTATAAAGTGTTTCCGGTTCGAACCACTCTTGGCTCTCTAAATTCAATAGTGACTGCACCATCGAGAACAAGGAGCGTTTTGTATTGTCCTCCCTCTCTATCGATAGGTTCCTTGAACGTTTCAATGGGAATCCGAATTCAATAAGCTGATTTGATCTCATTGAAATTTGATCTTGAATCCGAACGCATGGAAATGCAGTTCGAATACTCATCACTCAAGTTAATGGGTCAGTTGACAGTGGTGGCCTGTTAGCTCCACGTGATGATTTTTCATTATTTTCGGAAAGCTTTATGATTGGGGTTGTAATATACCCATCCTCATTCTCGCTCAACAATCGTCTGTTTTTCCTTCGCGACCTCTGCGCGACCCAGTTGAGGTCATTTAGACTCAATGTCGCATGTGGTTTTTTCATCTTCGTGGACTCCTCTTTGTTTCCTTGGGAATTTCCAGTAAAAAAACTAAAGATTTGTAGGGTTTTATATGCTATTTTCTGATAGTTTTAGATGATAAAAAGCATGAAACGACTTCACACGTCAAAACCTCACTCCGGCTTTCATGACTCACACTTTTTCGAAGAAATATTCACATCCTGTGCTTCCCTGAAGCACCATTTCAACTTTTTCCCCTATAGAAGATGATCTGCAAAAACACCACTTTGAATAATTGCTTCAATTTTATTATGTTGCTCCGATTTTCGGTGTTCTGAGAAACTGTGACTGCTGAAATTCGTTTTCAACTGCGCTGAAGTTATAATTATCACAACCGGACTTTCGCCACTTCAACAATCTATCGATTCTCTTTCTTCCTCTTCAACTGCGGTCAAATGGATTTCATATTAGAAAGCGTCTTCAGAAGGGTTCTACGTCTATGTTTTGTTTATCGTTTTTTGTTGTTTGCTTGTGTTTTTTATCGCATCAATGTCATTTTCTTGAGTTTCCTACTGACTGCGAGGAACGAAAGGAAGGGAAAACAGAAAAACTTTAAGAAACAGAGACTTTTTACTTCAACAAACTGGAAACCGTCAAAGCGGGGTAGGCATATATGGAACGCAATGTATAAGCACCATAAGAATGTATGGCATTATCAGAAAGAAAAACCATTCGTTTCTCCAACTCTTTGAAAGCAAATACGATCGTAAAACTAAAAACACAGAAGTAGAAAGCACTGACATATCGAGAACGGATGCACTTAGGTATGATGAACAGCAATAAAGTCTTCAGTATCACGAAACAGGAAAATGAGAGTTAGAAATAAAATGAATTACCTGTCTCACATCTATCAATAAATCCCATTCAAAATTTACAGTAATGTTAAGAGATTTTTTTAATAATGTTATGAGATTTTCTAAATTTATTTGTTTGTTACGATGTTAAAGACAATCGTGAGAAGGAAGAATGCGTATCGAATAAAGATTGCAGGAAAGGAAGGCTTCTGCCATATCTAATGTTATGGATGAACCATGCGAAACAGAAAGCTCTGAATAGATCTGATCCGGCTCAGAGTAGTAACGAGTTTTTATCCTGCCGGCAGATCGCCCCCAATAGCAACCTGACTCGATTCATCGTGAATTCCCTAGCAAATCGACACCGCCACATGAGGAGAGGTGTGAACAGGACACTGGGTTTTCAGAACACATAATCCTACGGGGTAAAAATTGACCAGAGAATAATAAAATCACACAGAGAGGGGTGTGAGTGCCACACGCGCTGTCGTTCTTGACCCATTTCCGCCTACGATTGCGGTCGCCGCACCAACACGTTGCGCCGAACCGGACCGGTGAAAACTCTCGCCAATTCATCTCCAAAGGACATGAATAGAGTCTAGCCGACTGGCCATTTGTCATCGATGCGTTCACTTTCACGATCAGTATCCACACCCGCTCGGATATGTGTCAAAATGCGGCGCGCTGAAACGTTTCACCTTTGACCAGTGAGGTGAGATTACTCTCTTACTCCTGAACGCACCAAATGAAGAGTAGAGATTGTGAGCGAATGTGCTAGAAAGAAAATGCCGAAGCAGGAGCCCGAGAGCATTGTCGGCACATCGTTAAACGACAATAGCAGGAGCATTTTAAACCTATTTTAACCTTTTAAACCTAGGCCTACTCGTCTTCGACGGAGCCTGCAGAGCCAACACTTCAGAAACTATCCCACCAAGGGCTATTTCTAATTACAAAATAACTGAAATGCAACATGGGGTAACCAGAAAGGGGAAACCATTCAACCAAGGCAGGAAGGCGCACCACTTACTACTAGAGGTCTAGAGAACAGCTCTCAAACGTCTGCCGCATACCGTATGAGGGAGGTCGGTGATCTCTACCAAAGAAGGGAGTGAACTACCCGGTTATGGCTAGACATCCGAAGTTTCTGTTAACTTTGCGGTTTTGTGCGAATACACACCGCTGCTGGAAGTTGAAGCCTTCGCGCTCAAGGGAGGTGCTAGGGGAACACGAGTGATCGTTGCACGCTTTCCGATGCACTCTTAATACTAATTTCTTCTGACGCACGAGGTTGTTATGTGGAAAACTTTATGTAACGGCCACACGCTTCGACATTTCCGTAGTCTCTGGAGGCCTGAACACATATCGAAGTTAGTGATACCAGTCTGGCCCACCAAAAGCCATTCGATCCTTGAAATTTTGACCAGACCTCCGATGCATATACATACATATGCATCGGAAAGCGTGCATTGGAGGTCTGGTCAAAAATTCATTTGATTTTCCTGAAACAGCACACCTTACCACTCACAAGGGAGGTCAGTGAACTTCCCTCGACGACAAAAACAAGACCTATATGGTCTTATAGAGCTTGAAGCGTAGATCACAGATATGTAACTTATTTTTGCTGAATGGCAGTGGGTGGTCCGAAAATTGCAAAAAAATGAGCACTGCTCTGACAA
Organism: Nippostrongylus brasiliensis; assembly: GCA_030553155.1. Classification (NCBI taxonomy): domain Eukaryota; kingdom Metazoa; phylum Nematoda; class Chromadorea; order Rhabditida; family Heligmosomidae; genus Nippostrongylus; species Nippostrongylus brasiliensis. The sequence continues at coordinate 30,618,361 of CP130736.1, read as the reverse complement.
CATTGCTGAGGGGCGCTGAATAGTCCCTGAGGTGAGAGGTTCACCCAAGTGTGCTTCGGTAGTGCAGCGGTACCGCAGTGGGCTGCTGTTCAGGAGGCCAAGAGTTTGGATCCTGTGGTTGTGTTTTCGTTTTGCTTCAATCGCATTGATACCAAGTGGTGCTCATTTTGCGATTTTGTCATAAGGATTGAAGAAAATCATGTTTGGAGCACTCTAAACCGCACAAATTTCAGTAAATGACAGCATTAATATGGGTAGCCAATATCTACCGTAACTTACCTTAAACAGACGCAAATTCAGAAACTAATAATGGATTCGTGACCAGCGACCCAAATAACCCCCACATACGAAGGTTGGACAGAATCGGTTATTTTGACCTTGGCACCTCACTTACCCACCCTTGCCATAGCAAGGGCTCACCAGCCCACACACAACGAAACCCGTCTGATGAAACCAAGGTTGAGTCTCTGATGAATTACTGGTAATATTATGGCACCATTCAGACTTTAGCTGTCAGAAAATCGTCAGCATCCACTACCTTGGTTCCAGAAATTGCCTAGGAGTCCCACCTGGAATGCTGATAACGAATTTTACTTTTGCTTCTGGATTTCTGACTGGTGAGCGCTTGCTATGGCAAGGGTGGGTAAGTGAGGTGCGTGGGTCAAAATCGCCGATTTCGTTCAAACTTCGTGTGTAAGGGTTATTTGGGTCGCTGATCACGAATCCAACATTAGTTTCTGAATTTGCGTCTGTTTAAGGTAAGTTACGGTAGATATTGGCTACCCATATTAATGTTGTCATTTACTAAAATTTGTGCGGATCGTGATCAGGAATGAGCTCAACTCGATTTTTCCTTTCTTTTTCTGAAGAACATGCAACGAAAAAACATGAACGGGCAAAAAAGCATCTTACAGTTGTTGTATTTTCTTGTATTTTGGACCCTTGCTCGTACAAGGACTGTGTAAAATATTCATTTAACAAGATTCTCAACGTGCAAATAATACTGCTAAAAATCTAAAACCGAGAAGTTAAAAATCTAAAAGGGTTTAAAACGATAATATCATGATAACACTATTGCATGCCTAGGAAGATTTCGGCATCATTTCCAAAGCTCGTGTCTTGATCAAATCGCAGCGGCAATTTGATGCCATGAATAGCACTAAAAAAGCATTTCAAAGATATATTATTCCACCGGAAAACCAAGCTCGCACACCTTTGTCTCTCACAGTTGTCGGACAATTTGGCCACTTTTCAATCGCGTTCAAAGCCCAACTGAACGTTCGCAGATCCTTGAAATAAAAAACGTTCAACTATAGTTGGTCAAAATCAACGAGACAAACTCTATGATGAGGACTGTCAAAAACAATTTTTCTTTGAAGAAAAACTAAGGCAACAGACGTACGTCGACCTCAAAATCCTGATGAACTATATGGTTTGGGCTTGGAAACCGTTTGACTGCAGTTTCCGAGTAGGAGAGAGAGAACTGATTTTTAAGTGATTTCCTATTCAATAACATAATTAATAAATTCAGAAGAAACGAGCTGTGAATCACAACCACTTAGCAAATCAAGAATTAAATCAAAATGCCAAATTAAGCCAGTTATCTTGAGACAGTGTCTCTCGCGAACATTGAGAACGGTGTTTGGTTTCAAAAGGCAACGTTAAAGTCAGCATTTGTTTGACAACCAATGGCACGGGGAGGCATATAATAGTTAAACAAACGCTCTGTACTAGAAGGCCGAAGTCATGTGCACCATGAAAAAAAGAAACGGAACGAGTTGGTTAAAAAAGAAAGGAAAAGCCTAAAAAGGTTTGTGTAGATCTAACAAACCTGTAAAACGTCCTCTTTTCGCACTTCAAATTTGGAGCCGTCTAAAGTGTCCCAGTCAAAGGTTTCAGTTTCAGCGGCGACCTTGTCACCAGCGGATTGGTTCTTATCACCAGAAGCGTCATATTGCAGCTCTTTTCGTGGTGAACCGGTTTCAACAACAAGAGAATCGCTGCGGATTCTCTGCTGAACTTCTTCCTGTGAATATGCCTCCGATTTACTTTCATGTGCTTCACAACTCTGGCTCTCCTCGTCGGCCACGACCTCGGCTGCAGTTTTTTCCTCTGTACGAATGTCATCAGCGGGTACTTTCGACTCCGGATTGGCTGCACTTTCGCCTGTTTGGCTCGCTTCCTCAACCGCAGAACACAAGGCTTCGGCGGTTCCTTTGACCACCGCCATTTCATGCTGTTTCGAAGACTCCTCTGAAGTTTCTGATCCTTGTTCTTCGTGATGATCTTCAACTTCTGTCGTTGTTCCGTTGGGAAGTGATTGAGTGGCGTCAACTTCGTTCTCCAGCTCGATCAGTTTTTGCTTCCAGTCCTGGTCTTCGTCGTAAACATCACTTATTGAGCTGGCGAAGACATGGAATAAGTCCTGAAAAACTTCGACATACTCAAACTCACCAGCATTATCCATAGCACAGAGCCCCGCCAATAAACTAACCTCCACGCGTTCCTTATCACGATCGAGTGCGAGAAGAACAACACGAGAGAGAAGATCCGCGTCCTTTGTTTCGAAATTATCTAAATGTTTCAACTTGTAGGAACGTGTGGTAAAAGCGCTGCTGACACTAGCACGGTCAAGCGATCGAGTCCCACCAGGGCTGACCAGGCCTCCCATCCCTCATCTTTCATTGATTTGAAACAAACGATCCATCGGTAGGTAACTACACAACAGATTTGTGTCCACGAGGTGTATCAAATACAAGAAGATTTCGGTAGTGAGGGTAAAATGGTCGCGGTTGATGCGTCACAAAAGAATGCGCCGCGCGTTCGCCTTTGATTCAAAATAGTAGAAGCACGGTATGACGGTAGGAGTGTGTGTTTGCCCCACAAAATGATCTACAGACCGACTACTATAGAAGTCAGCGTCTTTATCCTCGCCTGATACCAAATCACGAAACCACGGATAAATTGAAGTCTTGATTAGCATTTTAGACAATTTGGACCCATTCGAACAAAACCCAACAAAGGCACCGATTGATTGCTCGAACGTATGGGTAACTGCGAGCGAGGAAAATTCTGTGAAAGAGGATAAAGCAGCTATATTGTTCGATCTGCAAGTTGAGTGTATAGACATTTTAGACAATTTGGACCCCATTCGAACAAAACCCAAGAAAGTCCATCAATCTTCAATGGGGATATGTTTGAGCTCTCATAAAAATGTCGTAGAGAACAGATAAAACTCCACAAAGGTGGAACTGAGGAGGCAATTCTCTACACCTGAAAAGAGGATAGGCCTGAAAGAGCAGAAAAATCTCGGAGCGAAGCTACCCGCACATGGCTAAGAATGATAAACCGTAAAACTATTAAAAATACCTGAGATGAATTTGTTGAATATCTTGGAATTGTCACCGGGCCACGCTGTAAGAATGGATGGCAAATCACTCAGAGTTTCTATAGTCTTCGTTTCGTTTTCCTTGTTCCAAGGGTACTGAAAACAACACATGAAGGTTATTCACCTCTTTCCAATTTCTCACATACTAACAAAAGAAAAAGTCAAGGAAAATGCTAGGATCTGGAACCGTTAAAAAGGCAATAAAATAACTATGCCGAAACCTGACGCATCCAAACCCGGAAAAAGTTGTTAGCTTACAAACACCACACGCACATTTCTCTTTGCTCACCCTCATTCTTTATAACGATCAACTAGAAATCTTGTACAACAAATTTATAATCGGTAGATGTTCGGTAGCGAATCTTTCACAATAAATAGAAAAGATGTTGCATACCAACCGATTGGTGCCTATCTATTTACCCTTCTTTGTCCCGAATAAATCGATCTAAACTCGCTTCTATACGGTTGTACTTGGATTTTTCGATTTAATCATATTTATTTAGGCAAAGGTAAAGGTAAAGATAAAGGTGTCGCCGTTGATCAGTTCAAGTCTGATGTCAATCGACACAACCTTCAGGAGCGTCGGGCACTATGCAAAAAATACGTTATAAAAAGTTACCGAGATCAGAATCGCCCTGCAAGGGAAGAGGAATAGGAGCGAAAATAAAGAAGCAGATGTCATTGTCACAGAGCATTCGGTTCTCAAGAGCGTCGCGATAGCTCGCAGATGTTAATGTACAGCTATCTCTCCGATGAGCAATATATAGAAATTAAGAACAAAAAACAAACTAAAACAAAAAGCAAAAATAAAATAAACAAACAAGAAGCAAATCCAAATTACAGGCACCTACCTCGATGGGAATGCTACCGTCGCCATCGAAGAACAAATGCCAAATCACCAGCTTCTGGTACCAAGAGATGTGCTGCAAGGAATTCATATGTTAAACCCAGCTCCGACATGCAGCGTTTAAAGCCCCAGCCATAGTCGGCAGCAATGCGGCGCAATAACAAATAAGCATAAGGCAAAGGTGCAAAGTAAGGTAACACCCTTGGGACGACACAAGTGCACTCATGGCCTCAATTGATAGCAAGTTCGTGAAAAAAAACGACTATAAAGCTACGTACCTGGAATTTGGAGAATATTTCACCCAAATTAACTTCCGTCTTGACACTTGGATTCTGGACCGATAACAGCTCTCGAACAGCGGAAATCACTGATTCTAAAACCTATGCTGAACCAATAAATGCGAACACTAGAGCGGCACCGCCGCTGTAAAACGAACTGTTGGGATGAGAAACTCTGAGTGAAAAGCCTACAATCGACAGGAAGACCAAATCACGCAAAACGTATAAATTTGGGGTAATAGTCGTGATTTCTATCAACTTACCAATAAATTGATATTTGCAATTGGAAGACACCTTCATTGGAGCCTCATAGTATTCCAAAGCAAGCGTAAGCAGATCAGTAAGCGAAACGGCTGAGCCTGAAAATCATGACGAAGTGCACAACTTCTAAATGCGGCATGGTTAATTTTCGTCAGGACTGTGCCTTAGCTGGAAAATTTTTAAACCAAAGCACCTCGATATTGGGATCACTCCAGCTGGGCGCGTAACAGAATTCACAATGGGTTTTTTAGAACTTTCGTAGCTTCGTAGCGTGCCTACCACTAGAGGAAGCCAACAGCCAACCTCTCTCGGCTACAGTAGCAAAATGGTGCATACAGCCAACTTAGGGGAACAACTGCTCCGATGTACTTAAATGGAACTACATGACAGTATAATCATGAACTTGACCGAATCTAATCTCTTGTTGGGCGACTCAGCTCATAAACAAGGAGGGGAAAACGTAACAAACCCAATTCCTCGAACCCAAAAAGACGCCACTACATCGATGCTTTCTCATTTGAATTAGCTTTCATGCTGAGGCGCGGTATAGTGGTAAGAGGCTACTGACACCCGCAAGGTTGAGCGACGGATACCGTTTCCGGCCTGCCTAGGTCTTCAATCTCTCTGTAGTAGTGTAAACTAACACCAGATTTGCCTGAGGGGGTAACGACACTGACTTGGTATAGCGGCTGAATTCCATAAGTCCCCTAGGCCAAATTCGCATTCACCATCACCCTACGATTCTGAGTGGACTCCGAATGCGGTGGCGCGTCTTCAGGGCACTGATCAACGCCGGAACCTTTACCTCTATTACTTCATCATTATTACAGAACCCACAAAAGATGGACTTTTGAGGGACGCAGCACAAAATTAAAAACAAAAACAGTGGTACAACCATACTAACCGTCCATCACTTCCTGCTTGAATTTGTCGTGATTGATCAACGCAGAAATGGCAACTGCCGCTTTCCCTTTGCTAGCTGTAGACATCGTAGGGAAGAACACATTCGTCAAAAGCTTGGAAGGAGACATTGAACTGTGGGTACACAAATCTAAATTGCATATTTTTCAATACTTCAGAAATGCGGTCTCGTGGGATGCTGATTAGAACGACTGACTTCCGATGAGGAAAATGGCGTCTTTCTTGAACCGTGACAGCGGCATTTCTTCGGTCATTCGTTTCGTTGCAGCATATAGGCTGCCGCTGTCCAACGGGTTAAGGAGCTCGCTAGATAGACAGGGTGGAAAGCGATCGATGCACTGCAGATAAACAACAAAAATGAAAACATTTCGAACATTTCGGGAGATTAACTAGAATTTATGAGATCATAATGTCCAAGTTCATGATTGACATACCCGACATAAACCTCGAACGGCGCACAAACCCTGATTCAACTAAGAGGTGAAATTTATTCAACGTTCATTCAAGGTTTATAATACACTTCATCGACGCCACGAAAATAGAGACCTCGAAGACGGAAAGACGTAGACGTATAGAACTTAAATAGACCCCGAATGAACTCGGGGTAACCCCATCACACAAGCACAGTTTGCGCTCTATTATGAGTCTGCGAACCTTCGACGCGCCGGCAAAGTAGACTAGATACTAAACAAACCACGCGGCGCACGTTGATGAATCATGGCTTTGGGCCAATTCGGGGTGTAACTCGAGGATTAAGGTGAATACGCTATTCATGAATCTAGATCCAGGTAATGCCAAGTCTAGAAAACTTCAACTACATAGAATTCTCGGTAAGAAATATGTGGAACGCTGGAAGCATGTGGTGTAGAATACAGTTCTTCACTCGTGTAAGGGCAATCTTCTGCACCAATTAAAGACATCCATAACAGAAATTGGTTTACATTCTCTGAACAACAAACCTCAATCGCCATTATCCGCTTCTCAATGGGTATATTTTCGAGCAGCGCACCAAGCAATTCTTCTGCTCCGCGCTTGTTTGAGCAGAATAAGAACTGAGTGATCAGATCCACAGACAGCTGAATTTTGAGCTCAACGCTTTTCAAACACTGGACGTTAAGGAACTGACGCACAAACCTTCTCAGCACTCTTTGCGCCTCGTAGTATTTCCGACCAGCTTGTTACAGCACTGGGTAGATTGTGACTTCCAAGATGCTTCGCTACACAGCTCGCAAGATCATTCTCGTTCAAACTCGCCAGGAATTTTGGTATAATCTGAACTGACAAATTAAATAACAAATAAAAATGTGAAATATACTTGTCATACGTTCGTCAAGTTGCCATGTTAAACTCACCGTCATTGTACGTTGAAGAGGCCGAATGTCGACACACTCCTGCATGTGTGGAAGTGACTCCATTAGACTGAAATGAATATTTCTGCTAAACAAATGAGCCAAAGAAAAAATGCTGCATTTTAGTCGCTGGTAAACAGTCGTCTTCAGTGGGTAGTTTGATTCTTGCCTGAGGGCAGGTAAGTTTTTGAAGAATTTTGAGGCCCGAGACTCATTTCACACAGTGCATCGCAAAAGCTCTCAAGAAGTTTAGGCGTAGAGAAGAACTGCAGGGTAAGCAGCTCAGCAGCAGGCGCCGAACAACACGCCTGGTAATGTTTAATGTATGGAAATAATAAGCACAACAAAAGGATCCTGCGGTAAACAATGCTTGGCTGCCGAGTGTGAGGAAACCTCTAGAGGTGGACGGTAAAGGGGTCAGCCTCCTATGGATGCGCCGTCGCATTCGTGTTCTATTCAGAATCGTAGAAGGATGACGAATGCGTATTTGGCCTATGCAATAGCTTGCGGGTTCAGCAATACACCAAGCCAGTACCTTTACCTACCAGAAAAGTGTGATAAACATTAGACCGCGAAGAGATGGAAGGTTTGGTAGGCCTGGACGAGGATCGATCGTTCGAACATGCGGGTGGACGCCATATGCAGAAAAGCAAAAAATGTGGCACAAGGAAATAAGAGCAGCATGAACATTTGAGGAGAACTGAAAATGGAATACCATTCGAAGTGCTCCATTGTCCTTATCAGTTCCGGGTGATTTTCAACGAGCCAGCTGTATTCGCCAAAACCAGTTTTCATCGAGTCACGGAGTAGCTAGAGAGAGAATGACTTCTTTCTTCATTAGTTGCCATTCAAACACTACAAAAATTAAAAACAAACCATTGTCACATTCTCGTCGGTTATTGTCATACCCAATTCGATCTTTCCAGAAATGGTTTCTGCCGTGTCCACCACACCCAGCTAAATCTGACTAGGTTACCAAACTACTCACAAAAAAAAAACGGAAGGTGCATGAGAAACCTCTTTAAGTGCTTGACGATCATTGTTCACGAAAGCCTCCCAGATTTTTTTGACAACCATACACTGTTGCAAGCAACCATCTGTATCCTGCTCCACAACGTCTGGTATGCCTCGAAGATCTTCCGCCACTGCCAAGACCAAATCAAGCTCCTTGCTTGGATCAAGGTTCTATAAAGCAGATGGTAAAGGTAAAACTAAAGGTGTTGGCGCTGTTCAGCTCTTAAGGATTGACAACCGCATTCGTGCTCCATTCAGAATCGGAAAAGCATATTGAATGCGTATTTCGCCTAAACATTGACTTGCGAGGGCCAGCTGCTTCACCAAGTCAGGGCCCTTACCTTCCCAAACAAGTCTAGTACCAATTTACCCGACCCGGGAAGGATAGAAGAATTTGTTAGCCCGTTCGCGGATCGATCGCTCGATCGTGTGGGTGTCAGTAGCGTCTCTTAGCACTGCACCAAGCTGGCCCATTTGGAGCAAAAGGAGCTCCTTAAAATAAAGCAAAAACATGTAGGAGAATATCACCTCAGTCTTAATAATATCCAAATCCAGCCGACTGAAATCAATATGCTCATCGGCTAGCAGAGCTTTTTCAGCTAACAGAGGTACGAGAATTGAACGACTGATCCATATGAGATCCTGAAAGACGTTTATAAAGCCTACAACTGAACATAGGTTAATCTAAAAAAGTCTAACATCCAGAAGCCTTCTTATTAAGGCAGAGTCGACAAGCGAGAGCTTCAGTTCATGAAGCTCTTTGAACTCGACTAGTGACAGCTGAGAGCATAGACGATAGAATTCACTGCTTGGAATTTCAAGGCAATCTGAACAATACAGTTAATTTACAAGAAGAATAAACCTATTAGGTATAAGTGCTTCCTGATTTTATCCATCAATCGTGAATAGAGAGTCAATGTTAAATTTTTGAAAGGTCTAATTGGTTTTCCAGCGGTTGAATAAAATTTTTACATCCAGTTTTTGCCAAAATCATATTTGGGGGTTATTTTGGGTGCTGATCACGAATTTGATGTCTGTTCCGCAAATTTCGGCCAAGAACCTTCCATATTGACGATTGGATGACCAGGTCAAAATTTCAAGTTTCGCTCAAACTCCTTTTAGGTGAGTATTTTTGGATGGTGATTCATTTTCAGAATTCCGTCATTATGTGCAGGTGTAGGTAAGCAATGAAGGTGAGGAGTAGTGGTCCCGGTGGTGGAGCTGAGGGGTAATTACATGAAAAGGTCATTCGCAATCTTAGAAAAGACGTTAGCATCCAGAACAACCCATCTATATGAAGTTTTGATTAAACCTGTGGTTTTGACCTTTTCACCAAATTTAACTATATCGGCGGTAATCGGCCAAAATTTAAAACCACAAACGCCAGAATCGTTGTCAGCACAAAATCACCACCCTAGGCGAGGCTCAGCAAAATCGGTGATCATTGCTGGACCACCCTGCTAGCTCTGCAAGTGATATGGGTGGTCTATGGTCAAAACTCGGAGAACGAAACCCAGATTCGTGTTCAGCACCCTAATAAACCCCAAAAGACGACGTTTGAGCCTGAGAAAGAAAGAAAACTTATTCGATCATCGCAGTGCAATAACTGGAACAGTGTCGTTGAAACCTTAAGATCACGACCAATTCTGATCAACAGAAAGCAATAAATAGCATTTAAGACCTTTTCCAACATAAATGGGTTTGATCAAAGGCGCTTAAGGATTTCGGATTAGGAATCTCTCTTCAACACGACTACTTAGAATTCTGTGAAAATAATCAGTCAACTCAAATGTAAATGTAAATTCCAAAAACGTTTTATTAGGGTGACCCAAAAGTTCGTGTGCTTCTCAGATTCTGACTTCCTTTATTCATACTGAAGAAAAACAGTTAAATAATCAATTAGAGTATCAAGTTTACGCGGAATGCATTGCAAGCGATCCGTTGAAGAATCGTGCTCAACCATGCCATCCTTACAGGTCATTTATTCACCTTTCTAGAGTTGTGAATAAAGGAAGTCTGAACCTGAAATGCACACGAACTTCTGAGTCACCCTAATAATTGGTAAAATGCCGACTGGCCCCTATTAGGTTGACACAGATGGGCTCTGGTGTAGCGGTCTAGCATCACGGTGTCCCGGGTGAGCGAGAGACGTGGGTTCAAATCACTCTGAGTTACTATCCCAGCGATCAAACCAGCATCATGAAGCGTGATGCCGGTCTGTCCACACTCATATAATCCGAATAAGATTTTTTCAACAAGAAAATATTCTAAAGTAATAGTTCAAAATTAGGACACACCTATCAAGGATCTAGCATCTGGATGAATAAGATCGATCAGCACACGAACTGCGCGATTCGCCTTCGAGTCTAGTTCATCATGAAGGTTTTCGACTACGGAGACGACTGTAGCAGAAAAATCGCGTTCCTTAGTTTCGTCCTGATTCTCCGAATCTCCTTTTCCGTCGTGACAGCTCTCCTGTCCACTCGGCAGCGAATTCAGCGCCACCGAGTCGTCACCTAATTCAGCTCCAGCAACATCCTCATTGTTTTCCATATTTTTTGTTGTGGTCACAAGGGATGGTGCACTAGGGCTGGGCTTCGGATCAGACGACGGTTGCTGCGCTTCATGCGAACTCTCTGGTAAGATTTCTGTCTGTTTCTGTTTCTCCATGGCTTCTGCACCAATAGAGTCAGCCGACTCTTTCGCCTCCTCCTTGTGGTCGGACTTCACGCCTTCGCTACTGTATCGACTCCTTCGACTGAAAACCCTCGGTCTTCTGTTGCGATGGTTGAAGTTGACATTCGGATCGGGCAACGTTGAATTGAAGAATGGTGGAACACTTCTGGCACGTGTCCCTAAACAGAATCGATCAATACGGATCAAGAATAAGTTTCGCCAAAAATACCACAAGAACTTCTTACAGGGCGGAGGATTACAGTAAGTCGGCGGAGGGACGTTCATACTGCCGTACGGCTGTCTACTCCGGTTGTTTTGATTGAAACCGCCTGCCTAAAGAAGCGAAATGAGCATAACACTCACCAGCGTTCCAGCGAAAAATTTACCTGTGGAGCGGGAACATTTCCTGATCTAAAACCTGTATCCCAATTTTTATTTCGCCAAGTATCTCGAGCATGAGGTGGGATACCTCGTGGGAACCAGCTCGGAGGTGGAGGAGGCATGTGAGGCTTCATCCATGACGTCTCGTATGGTGGTGCAAATCCCTGCAGAACAACATGACACCACCAACCCCACCAACAAAACCACCAACAAAACAAGATAAAATCATCTAAAGAGTTAATGAAGAACACAGAGAATGTTACCTATCAGGTTGTTTGAAAAAAACGCGCGTTTGAGTCTAGAAACTTTTTGATATTAAAAGAAACTAAACAAGATCAATTCGAGAGTTAGTACTCATTAACAACAGCGACTTGTTACCAACGTTTGAGCAAAAAATGGATTCCTCTTTCGAAGAACCTCGCCGGCTGCAACTCAAAGTACATAGTTGGTCATTCAGAATGCGGCATAGACAGCACCAAATGGTAGTCTGATGGTACCAGGTCTGGGCTGTATGCCAGTTCCCCAATTATTTCATAGGGATTTTCGCGCACGAGCGTCGTCGTTGAGAAATTTTGTCGACATCGTTACAGCCCCTTAACTACTCAGTACTTGATCCACAATTTTCAACTGATCCTTGTGAATGTCCACCGTAGCTAATTGACCTCAATTCAGGACTTCGATGTACACCAAAACTTTGCTGTTCCACCAAACACAGAACATCAACTCTTGTCGTGTATATCCTGCTTTGAAGTCGGCTCTGGAGTATCACCGGAATCTGACCACTGTCGTTTCCCGTTGCATCGTCGAAGTAGATTTATTTCTCATTTGATATAGCAACAGAGTCGAACAAACCGCTGCTATTGGGGTAACGAAGAGGGATTCCGGCGGTTGTCACTAATGTTGCCTTTTTTGCGTTATTCAACTGGGGCGGCACGCAATTTCTTGTAACTTCTTCTCTAAAAAAGTATACATAGATATAATATATCTAAAGATGTACGATCAAAATCTCTTGATAGACAAAAGGCTTCGAAAAATCTTCTGTATTAGGACAGAAATAAATGGGCAAACAAAATCTATCAAACACGCATTTCTTTCCGAACTTCCTCATAAAAGGAGGTACTTGCTGACACGTTTCTGAATGGAAGCACTGAAAACTAGCGTTCATCAACGAGTTTGATATTACAAGCGGTTTTCCTTCAAAAGGTGTGATTTACTAATCGATACCATGTCGGACTTACCATCTGCCGAGGTCCGAAATTTCCCCAAGCTCTGTCCCTAGGAAAACCGTCGCGAGGATACTGCTGAAAATGCTTCTCTTCCTATCTTTCAAAAGTTGCATATCATAACCGCAATGAAAAAATGAGCATATCTAGTGCTATAATTTTTATAGCCTCACCTGCATAGGCATTCCGTATCGTGTGCACTGCAAAGGATCGTATTTGAAATTGGAATAACCTCCGTTGGAGTTGAAAAACGACGGACGGTAGGGAGGTATTTCTCTAGGGAAGAACTCGTCTCTGCGTTGATTCCCGTAGAAGTTCGGTACCTTCAAAGAACAGCTGAGGTAAAACAGTCAAAAAGACGACGATAAGGCAAAGAAAATCGCCTGTAGGGCAGCGCACTTACAGAACGACGAGGGACTCGCTCTTGGGTAGATGATTCAGATCTTGGAGACGTCTACAATGTGGATTAAGATTACTTTATTCAACAATTTCAGTAGATCCTCGCTTCACCTTGTCTTTCAGCTTCACCTCCCAATAACTTCGCCTTCCCGCTCTCACTCGATCTTTCTTGGCAGCTCTCTCACTAGCATCCTTGCTGCTATTCTAAAATGAGTGCAATTCAGGAATAAAATGCAACCTTACTACGAGTCACACGATTCTACTATTGGCAGTGACTGAGGTATTATCGAAAAACATTAGTGAATTAGAAAGATAATGATAAGTCTTCCAATCAATTACACCACTACTTTATTCTGTTGTATGAAATGCACATGATCACTAGCATTTTTTGATCTGCACCATTATTCTAGTGATTTCCTACTACGCATAAATTGCGATAAACAAATGATATATCAATAAATATATTTGTAACATTGTTGTAGCACTGACCTCCTTCTGATTATCGAGAGTTTTCTTATCGTCCGCATTTTCAGTAGCACCTGAAGCCCCGACTTGTTCAGATTCGGCATTTGGAGCGTTGTCAGTGGTTTGATGATCACTCTGGAAGAATAAATCGATAAGAAAGAAGTTCCTGCATAAAGTTGCATCGTTTTCATTGGTGAAAAAATATTCAGCAAATAGTCTTTTTTATTCACTAGGAAGGTCCTTCTTTAACTTACAAGAAAGATGAATTTAAAGGGAATTAGAACAACCGATGTTCGTAACAAGTCTGAAATAAACTATAAAATACATTTACAAGGATACGAATGGAACGCACTTTGAAAGCATTGGAAGACTTGTCTCCCGGCTTGCATTCACTCTTCACGCGACGTCGTCTGTAAACCCGAACCTTTTTCGGCTCCACGTTGTCTCCGTCTTTCTGAAAAGAGCCATTACCATCATAAAAGAGTTTCACAAAGGACACGGTGACTATAAAGGTAAAGGTTAAGATATCGGCGTTGATCAGTTCTCTAAGGACGCGCCACGCTTTCGTGCTCTACCCAGAATCATAGAAGCATAGTGGATGCGTATTTAGCCTGTACAATCATTTGCGGAGGCTAGCCGCTATACCAGGTTTTACAATATAATGTCATGGTTGGAAAATGAATTCAAACTGCTTTATAGAGTGAAATACAGCTATATTCCATATTGACAATATTAAATCTCTAGGCACTATTCAACTTAACGGACACCAGTACTTGATTTTTTTTCAGTCGTCGAACTTCGCTGAAACTTTGCACAGGGGGATAATTGAGGGCGCTGATCACGAACCTGCTGTCCGTTTTCGACGTGGGTGGTCCCGGACCACCCAAATCGCTACTTGGGTGGTCTAGTCAGGATCATCGATTTCGCTGAACTTTGCTCATAGGGGTTATTTGGGGTTCTGAACACGATGGTGAAGTCCGTTTTCCAAATGGTGGCCTTGGACCACCCATATCGACTACTTGGGGGGTCCAGTCAGGATCACCGATTTTGCTGAAACTTTGCCTATGGGGGTTACTTGGGCTCCTGAATACGACGGTGAAGTCCGTTTTCCAAATGACGGCTGAATACGGTAGTTATAGGTGACTCTCACCAGGTAAGGTCGGTAGGTGCTCACCTATAACTACCGTATTCGACGACCATTTCGAAAACGGACTTCACCATCGTTTCCAGGGATCCTGACTGGACCACCCAAGTAGCGATTTGGGTGGTCCAAGACCACTCACGTGAAAAACGGACAGCAGATTCGTGATCAGCGCCCCCAATTACCCCCATAGGCGAAGTTTCAGCGAGTTTCTGAAGAAAAAATTTCTGGCTGAAAAAAATCGAGTGCTGGTGTCCGTTAAGTTGAATAGTGCCATCTCTAATTATTCTAATGATTGCTAATCGGCACTGGTACCCTTTTAGAGCAAATATGGGAAATGATATTTATGTACGAACAATGGATGACGAAGTTTATAAACAGATAAAATACATGTAACTAACACTACTGATTGGGAAAGGAAACACTTACATTTTCATTCCCTTCGGAAATGACCTCTTTTTGCGTCTCGCTCAACAACTCTTTCTTACCACGACCGCGGAACTGGAAATATCCATGTATTATGATCGTAAAAAGGGAAAAAAGAAAAAAAGAAAAAGTAATGTGCCATATGCGCTTCCGGTTGTATTCCTATACATTGCAGAAACACGTAAACCAACTCACAAATAAGCGCGACGCACTGATGTGAAAATTAGAGACTGCATATTTAACTTGGTTGACGATATTGTGGTAAGACGAGAGTTCAAATCCTACACAACATATGATGGGTTTTAGAGGAATACCGAAAAAGTTAAACGGTCCCACTCAACAAGTGAACCTTGATCAACAAATTACACACTTTTGTCTGGAACTTTGCCTCTAAGGTTACTTGGGATGCTGATCTGATCACTAATCTAACATCAGATCGGACCCATTGACTTCGTACAATCGAGAAACAACTGGATAGTTACTCGGATGGTGACAGATGAGTTCATGCTTGTTTGTTCCTTTCTAGAGCTTCGTACTTGTTTCTATAGTTGCGACACCATCTATTAGGTTGTCCAATAAGTTCTTGCGATTTCCATAACAATTTTCAAAGTTTCACAAATTTTGACTGAATCAACCTTACCCATCGAAGTACCGCCCATCTTTGTCAATGACTGTCCTCCATCGATTCGGTAGGGAATGGATACCGTTGCGGTAGAACTCCGGAGGTTTTGATTCGAAGAAGTGGCGAAGGTCGATTTCGAGTGCAGCTCAATCATCGTATCGTTTTCCTTCCAGAAAGTGAGCTAGCGAGCGGAACAGATGGTAGTCAGTAGGGGCAAGGTCTGGTGAGTAGGGTGGGTGGGGAATCACTTCCCACCCCAGCATCTGCAGCTTTTGGCGGGTCAACGTGGAAGTGTGCGGTCTAGCATTATCATGGAGAAAATATATTTTGTCGATTTCTGGACGAGTAACACGGACAGCGTCGCTGAGTTTTTGCAGTTGGTTGCAATACACTTCGCTGTTGACGGTACTACCAGAAGGACAGAGCTTCCAGTACAGAATTCCTCGGACGTCCCAGAAAACTCCCGGCATCTCCTTCCTCGGTTTGGGCCCACCTTTGGGAATTGCTGGTGGCTTCTTCTCTGCTGGGACCCATGCCTGTCTGGTTGTACGTGACCTACAACACCCACTTCTCATCTCCTGTAGTGAGTGAGTCCAACCAGTCAAAACGGCGAGAGCTATGAGAGTCAAAGCGACAAGCTTGGAATCCGTGAAGAAGGCGGTGACGAAGATAAATCTTTGATGACTCATATAGTTGTAAACAACCGGCTGATATAAAGCGAAAATGTTGTGTACGCATAAGCTAACCTTTGACCTTTTATATACCCTACTGCTAAACGATAATACGTCTCAACCAGGAACGCCAGGTCAAAACACAAAATCGCAAGAACTTATTGGACAACCTAATAGTTTTCCTATGGCTTTCTACTTTCTCTTCCTCATACCTTTCATTCTCAGGTTCATTCCCACCTTCTTTTCCGCTTAATTGTTTTATTTCTTTCAGAGAACTTCTTAGGTGCCTATGTTCGCACCTGTTTTATTTGATTTTGTGATTTGAGTGCTTACTGCTTGCTCTTAATTTGTCTGTATTGCCTTAACGATTTGATCACCGCGTATAAAACAATGGAAACGATGGTAGGACTAAATCCTCAGAAGTTCTTTACTTTTGCATATTCACGAACCAGAGGACCTGAGAAAAAGCTGATTCTAAAAAATCCGCAAACTAGACTTAAATTTTTTCTAGGACAGAGCGGCGATGGAGTACTCCAAACTGAGCAACGAATGCAAGGTTCTCATAATTTGAAAATATTTTCGAGACTCTTGTCTATGTACGTATTTAAAAAAGTGACACGCAGGTTCCCATCTATTGGTGCCAAATCTGATTTATGGTTTAATGTAATGTTTTGCTTCTCTAACAAATCTCGAAATCTTGTTCAAATTGTTCTCGTTACCATGTTGAGTTTTGTGTTGTTGATTGTTGTGCTTTTCAGCACACATCTGGAATTACCGCATGTAATGAATTGAAATTGAAATTAACACTTATATAGTATACATAATAACCAGCACTCCAAATGATAAGCATACTAAATAACCCTTACAGACAAAACGCCACCTTTGCGGATCAGGCCGAGTTCATCGGCCAAAATTCAGATGAAGAGCGATAAAAATGCAATCAGTGCCCAAACGATACTAATAAACGAAGTATCAAAGTGAACTGACGGAAGCCGGCTTCTTGTGGCCGTAGCTTGTAGCTAATGTAAAAAACCATAAAACGAGAAGACAAAGGAGAACCTTTGGTACATCCGAATCAGATTTGATCCGAGGTCGCTGTCGGTGTCGCTTGTTCGGCACCTTCCGATTGCCCGCATCGGCAACCGACTTCTCGCCTTCAGCTGGAGACGGTTGCACAGGAGCTTCCAACTCGTTCATCTACAACACGAATAGTAACTGGGTAATGAGAACGGGTTTTTTCCATCCGAAGCGAGCGGGCGAAAAGAAGGTGAGTGACTAAAAAAGCAGTATAAAGGCTAAAGATTTACGAACGTAAAAATGATCTTGATCTCGGTGCTATATGGGTTGATGGAAAAAATCACCCGAGGACGCATTTTTCTCTGAGAGACATTCAAATTGGTATTCGAGTATGGACAGTTCGAGAATAAACTTTATAAACAACTTGATCTTTTCGAGAATTCTAGTAAGTACAGCAATTGCAACTCTTCTTGCGGCTGTACCCCAGCCTACATGGCACCAACTTTTTAATACTTACCAAAGCCTAACTCATTTCTGCAGGAGATAACTGATCCTTGGGGCTAACTGGGTTGTATCAAACCGAAGGAGGATTTTGAAAGCCAAAAGTTGACTATAAATATCAAGGGATTACAGTGGATTATAGTAGAAACCGTCGGGCTATATAGGTTGAGGAGTGCAGGGAAATATTTTCTGAGGCCATATTTTCCGAAATAAAACCTTTTTAAATTGACGTCTGAGTATGGGAGGTTGAAAACGCAAATGATTTGACGTGCACTGAGAACAGAAATTTCAACATTTCTTCTGGCTACAGTCCCACACCACACAGCACCCAAAAATTACCTAGGCACTGGATTGCTGGGATTGATAGGAGCGAATGATAAGCTCGTGATAGCAAGAATAGGCACGCTTTGACAAATGAGAACCATTTGAAGACGCTGGCCAATGCGGGCCCGCGTAAAAATTACGGCGTGAAATATGGTGTGGTTCGTGGAAGACACCATTTCAAAATCACAGTATGTGCCTTGACTTCCTTAAGTCGATTAATGCTAGAGGCTAAGATTTTGTGTTTTGCTTACAGTTCAAGCCTACAAATGTTTGAATTAATGAAAATAATTCTCTAGTCAACGAGCAATGATCAGCAACGAACATTCGTGGGCTAAGGAGGTCTTCGCTTTTTTCATCCATTTTCTTGATCACGGCTTGTTCGGAGAGCGATGGGCGTCGATATCCGATAGCGCATTCGATCGACTCACTTTCATTCACTAAATCAGTAAAATATGGGAATCTTTGATGTTATATTTTAGGACCGTACGATTTGCGCATTTGCAGCTCCTTCATTCAAAGGTCGATTAGGAATTATTTAGTCGGTAGAGGGTACAACAATATTTTGAGAGCGCTTGGACTGACAGGACTTATTGTAGTTTCTTCGCAAAAATCGAGACCCAGGCTGGATTCGAACCCACATCTCTGGCCTATCCAAAGAGCTGTGGTTCCTATGCAGCACCACCGAGCGGTATGATTTATTCCAAACTGGGCCGGTCATCTACGTTCCCCTAACACCCTCATCGGGCTGAACTGCTTCTCACCTCTAGCACTTATCGTTGACAGAGCTTCCTTTATAGCCGAGTATAATACAAAAGTTTTCACTCGTTATCGCGCTTGGTAAAGCGGTAAGATGCGTAACTGTCATCCTCACGGTCGAGCGATCGATCCTCGCCTGGGCAGACCATCCACGGGTCGGGCAAGTTTGAAGGCGAGGACACTAACATATTAGTGTGACCCAAAAGTTCGTGTGCATTTGAGATTCTGACATTCTTTATTCATAACTCAAGGAGAATAAGTCAATGATCAATAATGTTAGTTCCATAGTTTAGTACAACTCTTCGCCAGCGATCAGGTAAGGCGTCGACACCGCGTCTCCAGAAGTCTGCACTCCGTGACTCAATCCATGCCTGCACTTCCTTTTCAACATGGTCCCGCGTTTTGAGTTCGTTAGCAGCGCAGTAGTGCTGAAGTGACCGGAATATGCGCAATTCGCAAGGAGAGATGTCTGGGCCATAAGCTGGATGTGGGAGAGAACTGATCTCGAGACTGTCCAGGGTGGCCAGGGTGACTGAAGATTTGTGAGGTTTTGCGTTGTCCCACAAAAGAAAAGGGTGGGCCAGTTTTAGAAACAGGAGAGCAGCTCTACGTACCACCCCTTGCAGTTCTTCGCAAATGGTCTCGGAGGTTACGGTGGTGCTATCAGGTAGGAGATTGTAGAAGACAAGGCCATTGCGAGAGAACCAGAATGACAGCATGAGCTGCTTCCCATGGATGTAACGCTTCACGTGAGTAGGGGGAGGCGCGTCGTGGTCAACCCATAGTGGGTTATGGCTGGTGTTCGACCAGTAAACCCACTTTTCATCTTGACATACATATTATCGAATCCAACAGTCACTACCTGTGCACACGAGCGAGGTTCAAAGCACATATGTCAACTCGCATCCGTCTATGCTCCTGCGTGAGATCGTGAGTCGCCGTTCTTGGACTTCTCGCGACCTTGCCAGTTTGGTGTAGAACACGCCGAACTGTTTTCCGTAGAGCACCAGAAGTCTTCTCGATCCTGCGCAACGAAGATTGGGGGTCTCGTCCCAGTGCGCAGGTAACCTTGTCATTATCTGCGGAGGACGGTCGAACTGATCTTGAATGGTCTTCAAGGTTAAAGTCACCGTGGTTGAAGCGGTCCGCAACTTTGTCATCCAATTTCGGGAGGGGACGTCCTTGCCAAACAGATTTTGCATTAGCTTTGTCGCCTGCCTCCTTTTTGGCCGGAATGGAAGCGGTATAGCAAAGTGCGACGTGCGAAAAAACGGTCATCGAACTTCGACGGCATATTCCTTGCAACACTGCGCAAATAGCTAGCAGCAGGATAGGCAACACAGTGGAGCAAACCATGCCACATCCAATCCACGTCAAAGAAATGTGGCATCAATCATACAGGTAGAACAAGAATAGTTTGAACAAATGCACACGAACTTTTGGGTCACCCTAATAGTATAGCGGTCGGCCGCGGAAGTCACTGTATAGACCAAATACGCCTTCAGTATGCCTCTACGTTTCTGAATGGAACACAAATGCGGCCCTTAACACGTTGACGACAGTGTGGCGCAATGCTGCGCCACGCTCAAGCGGCCGCGTGGGACCGTGTGGCGTAATGGTGCGCCGCAGTCTTGTATCGTATTTTTCTCGATACATTTCAGAATTTCGAAGGATGTTTTTGTGCCACTTTTTAGTAGACCTTTGCACATTGTTATAGGAAGCATGGTCCATGAAAATGATTCTTAGCTTCTGATTTACTGGAATTTTTGATTGTGCACTAGTTTTCTTTACAAGTAGAAACAAATAATGGTTATTGCAAGAAACAAATAAATGCAAACAAATGCTGCTTACTGAAACAAACATATAAATACAAACAAATATTGATTATTAGAATAAACAAATAATGAACAATAAACAAATAACAATTTCCTTTTAACCTGGATAGGGAAAAATTCAAATTCAAATTTATTACATGCGCGTAGCATGTGGTAATGCATGAAAAAACGGCAACGTGAGCACCAAAAAGAAAAAGTGGAATAAAAATATAAAACTATAAAACATCTCAGAGCAAACGACACATGACAGTGAATAATGGGAAAGTAAAGATACCATTAGAGTAATCGTCTACGAGCAAGAAAAAAAGGGAAAGGACATTCTAAAAGCTTCCAGCTGTTATTTTTCTATTTTCATTGCGAAAAAAGGGATAGTCACAATCCCCAATATTACAGGACTGTATATGTAGTCTTCGAGATTTACTATTGACTTCCATTTTGAAAAAAAATTCGCCGTATGCCGGCATTATGCCACAGCCTCGGCGCGCTAGAAAATTGGTTGGTCCCACGCGCCAGACACGCGAAAAAGGCGCTGTCGTCAACGTGTTAAGGGCTGGATGAACGCCGACCACTTTACTTCACCATTACCCTTCTTCTCGTTAGTTGCTACGAAATGTGGAAATTATGTGGTTCCACAATAATATTTCCTCGAGTGATTAAACCGTCACTTTTTCTTGTTATCTTACGATTACACCACTAATTTTACCGTCGGTATACGTGGCTCTCACGACGCGGAACATGCAGAACCAGCCCCAAATTCTGCCTCCTTGGAGTTCTAATAGCAGAAATCTCCACGCGCGTTCTACTCGTTTCAAGTAGAACATAAGGCTTGCTATCCTTCCATTTCCGCTTTAGTGAATGAAATAGAGAAAACAATTGAGTCGCTCTGCAAGAGTTGTGGCGGTGAAAAATGATTGTTTTTCGTGGAAAATTGAGCGAAACAGCGCTGCGGTGAGTTTTTGAGTCAATACGTACCTTGGATCTCTGTCGCGTTCATTCGACTGTGAAATCTATTACTTATGTATTCACTATTTCACCAGTCTTTATGTATACTATAGTATTCGCTTTTGCACCAATGCTTCTTTGAGAAATTACGGTGGAACCCTTTTCATTTCTGAATGGGAGCTGTTACCGTCGTGGAACATCATCAACTCTCACAAACCAGCGTGCTGCGTCCTCTTCGCCTCTGGTCGATTCGTGACCTCTACTACGCTGATCTACTGCCGAGCATAAACGAGCGCCTAGACCACCAAACCTTTCTTTGTCTCGACAGCGGCTTTTGGTGCTTATTCAGTTGTGGACATAGTTGCAGGCGTAGTATGATTATAGTAAATGCTTGCAGCTGTGTCCACAACAAAAAAATTCGGTGTTTTGTTAGACGTTTAGCCTACTGGGGCGTGCTATTCTTCTTGAAGACAACGCTTACTCCTTTTCTGCTCTATGTTCGAATTCTCTCTTCTACTCCTCCTTTTCTGGCAAAAAAGGCCTGTGTGATAATTAGAAGCGCTTGCAGTGTTATATCTATTACACTGCACCTTATATCGACGGAAGATCAAGCCCAGAAACGGTAAAAGTGGTTCGATACATCGCAAATTTTCATCAGTGGAGTGGATATTCCTGATAATCACGCACGATGTCTTGCTCCCATGAAAAACCGTTGTCTTGCTCCCATGAATCTGTTTACTCATTCACTTGTTCAACAGCAATTGGATTCTGCTTTGGTCTCAGAATCTGCTGTTTTTGTTCTTCGTGTAGTGGCCATTTGGAGTATGCTGTTTCGATTCCTACCATATGTTTTTATACATTAACCAATACTTGAAGGCAGAGCTGTTCCGAGCGGCACTAAAGCACTTTTTCAGAGTTTTCGGTGTTTTGAGGGATGTTTTCCAACGGCAAGGTATCAGTGATTACACTCCCATACTCAACCTTCTGACCTTGATTGAATCAGTTTTCCGCATAACTATCACGTTTATTACTTGTACCTTCCGTAAGATATACCTCACCACGGTTGACCAAGCTTTTCATTCTTTTGGGGTCGAGTTGGTACATCATACCTGCCAAGTAGACTGGTGACACTGGTTTGAACAACTGTCTGCTTCCACGAGTTATTGCATAGGCCAAATACGCATTCACCATTCTGAATGGAAGATGAATGAATGCAAAGGGTATCATTCGGGGAAATAATGGGATAAATGTTTCCTTAGGCTATTGATGCTAACATTCAGAGAAGACTTCCTAAGCAAGCGTCCTGTTGACGAAAAATACGACAGTTGGATCTTTCACCATTCGTGCCCATAGGAATGACATCAATGCCAACGACTTTACCTCTTACATTTTCTCACCAAAGGCGCGCGTGGTACAGTAGTAAGAGGCGCTACTGACATTCGCGCGGTCGTGCGATCGATCCTTCGGCTAACCAAGCCTTCCATGCCTCCTGGGTTGGGTAGATTGGTACCAAACTTGTCCGGCAAGGTAAATCCATTGATTCGGTACAACGGCTGCCCCAGAGTCATTGCATAGACTGAATTCGCGTTCATCATGTTTCTACCATTTCAGTGAAACGCGGATGCACCTCACGCTTCTCGACGGTTTTCAATCCCTTCTTATCCATCCACCTATCACAAACGGGTCTTCTCCACGAAGGACTTCAGCTCCATAGCAGAAATAATCACCCCAGGGGTTAACTAACCATAGTGAGTGCAGTGTTGAAATTATGACCGGGATGCATCAAAGATTGATGCATGTTCTACTCAGCTTCTCTTCAGAGTAGACTACATACCTCATACCCATCAATGCTTTATCAGTGGACTCAACTATCAGTGAACAGAAAATCAGTTCAGTTCTGTTGTTGTGAGTGGAACAATAACCGGTTGAGGGCGCTGCACGTCTATAAAACTTCCTCTCGGCAGGTAATTCTTTGAGTCATTTCTCTCTGATTATTTGCTTTTTTGGATGTTCTTTTTTGATTGGATTGGAGCCGAGCGAATCGCTTTCTAGGATCTGAAGAAATAAGACAAATAATGTCTTAAGTGGATATGAGCCTGATAACTGGCACACCTTGCGTGGGAAGTTGTTCTCAGGTTTCAACGGAGTTTACACTATGACGTCGCAGGCGTGCAAGCGACGTTTCCGGGGATTCTTCTCTTCTTTCTCTTTTTTGCAGCTGTCGTTTGCAGGTAAAATTTTCAACGTGTTCCAATCAGATGTAGTTTTTCTACACGGAAGTTTTACTAATTTTCTTTCTAACTCATTGTTTGAAGATTACAAACTCTCTCACGCAGTTGAGATGATTGAAGTCGATTTCTCCTCAGATTTTTCGCATATGACAGTTTATGTAAATAGTAAGTGAAAGTATAAGTTTATAAGCGGTTTTCTCATGAATCTGTGAGTGATGTGTAAAACGCCAATGTGTACTAGAAAGAGAGAATCTTTCTCTATAAAAGCTTTGAGTTTAGTGCAACTTCGTCTACCCTATACTGATATATTAGGTTGGTGCAAAAGTCTTGCAACACTTCTGCAACATTCTTCAAAATAACAGCAATTTACTGAAACAAAATCTCAGTCAACGATATAATCATTGTTCATATATATGACTCTTCCCCATCTTTCGGGCAACTTCTCAGTTCCTCTCCGCCAGAACTCTGGAAGCTGTAACGGAAAAAAAGTGGCCGACCTCCATTTCCATTTCGTCTCGGTTGTCGAATTCCATATCTCGAAGGTATTGCTCTAAGGACCTGAATAAGTGATAATCTGAAAGAGCAAGGTCTGGAGAATAAGGTGGGTGCGATAGAACTTCCCAGCCTAAATCCTGAATTTTCTCACGAGTTGCTCTTGCGACATGAGGACGAGCGTTGTCATTCAAAAGGTAGACTTTTCCCTTTCAGGGCGTTTTTATCGCATGACGGGAAATTCTACCGCACCCACCTTATTCTCCAGACCTTGCTCCTTCAGATTATTACTTATTCTGGTCCTTAGAGCAACACCTTCGAGATATGGAGTTCGACAACCGAGACCAACTGGCAATAGAGGTCAGCCAATTTTTTTCGCCACAGCTGCCGGAGTTCTGGCGGAGAGGAATTGAGAAGTTGCCCGAAAGATGGGGAAGAGTTATATATATATATATATATGAATAGTGTTTATATCGTTGACTGAGATTTCGTTTGAATAAATTGCTGTTATTTTGAAAAGTGTTGCAAGACTTTTGCACCAACCTATTACTAATCCAGGCTGTCTTCAGATGCAAAATAATTAGTCTAGTAATTCCCGAACTAATCATTTTTAACTTCTTATGAGAAATCAATCATGCTCTATTGAAATATCACCTTGGATTGATTTCACGTCCAGCGGTTCGTGAGATATAGTCGTTTGAAATGCATATAAAAACGCATTCAATTTTATTTAAATTTCAGATTTTCCAGCTAGTTCATAGGTCCATGTATTTTTGAGTTAAGCTACTGATACTACCAATCGGGTTAGGACTCCTCTTGGTTTGGACTATTTGTATTCAAAAAGGTAAGGTGACATATCAATTTGATTGCACCTGTGTCTCTAATGAATTGATCTGGCTGTATGCACTAATAATTTTTCCGGCAGAAGACCAACCACTGAGCTACCGATGTAGGCGAATCTTCCTGAAATAACTTAACCCCGGTCGAGCTGTTGCTACCAGCACTCACCCTAGTATTTACCCCAGAGGTTAGTTAACCATAATGAATGCAGCTTTGAAATTATGACCAGGATACAACGAAGATTGATGCATGTTTTATTCGGCTTCTCTTTAGAGTAGACTCCATACCTCGTACCATCCAATACTTTATCATCCCGTCATCAAGATAGTGACCGAATAAGTACTGTTGCGAATACATACAGAGTTTTTCTAGGATGAAATAAGCCATCGACGTGCATTCTTTTGCAGGTCTGGTGGTAGGAGATGCGACTGACCGCCATGGTCTTAGTGATCGATCATCTACCGAGGGCTAACCAAGCCATCTATTCCTCCAGAGAAGAAATACTGCTACCAACCTTGTCCGGGAAGGCGAAGACACTGACTTTCCCTCAGAGTTCTTTACTCGTAATTAGTCTAGTCCTTCTTCTAGTTTTATAAAACTAGTAATTGTAATTTGTTTACTTCCGTAATTGAAATTATTATATGCCAGCTGTGTGAGGTGCTCTGCAGCTGAGTTATTAGGGGAACTTTGTACCAAAATAGGATGACCCAGTGGGTTTAGAACTGGCAAAAAGAGAAGTTTAAGTAGAGCAAATAAGTAATCTTTTTTCCTCTTTATATTCATTGAAGAAGTCAGAACGAAAGTGGGAATGAATTGTTCTGCGGCGCCCATAAACTTCCTCTCGGCAGGTAATTCTTTGAGTCATTTCTCTCTGATTATTTGCTTTTTTGGATGTTCTTTTTTGATAAGATTCGACCCAAACCAATCGCTTTCTGGGATCTGAACAAAGAAGACAAACAATGTCTTGGGTGGTTATGAGCCTCATAACTGGCACAGGGAAGTTCTTCTCGCGTGGGAAGTTCTTCTCAGGTTTCAGTCGAGTTTACACAATGACATCGCAGGCGTGCAAGTGTCGTTTCCGGGGATTCTTTCTTCTTTCTCTTTTTTGCAGCTGTCGTTTGCAGGTAAAATTTTCAACGTGTGCAAATCAGATGTAATTTTTTCTACACGGAAGTTCTACTAATTTTCTTTCTAACTCATTGTTTGAAGATTACAAACTCTCTCGCGTGCAGTTGAGATGATTGAAGTCGATTTCTCCTCAGATTTTTCGCATATGACAGTTTATGTAAATAGTAAGTGAAAGTATAAGTTTATTAGCGGTTTTCTCATGAATCTGTGAGTGATGTGTAAAACGCCAATGTGTACTAGAAAGAGAGAATCTTTCTCTATAAAAGCTTTGAGTTTAGTGCAACTTCGTCTACCCTATACTGATATGGTAATTTCTATTCGAGGTGAGGTCTTAAAATTTTGCCGCTTTTTGGTCAAAAAAGTTTTTGCTCAAAAAATCTTTAGTGCAGTGGTCTGAAATCCAAGATTCATAGTTTATTCCTGAACTAATCATTTTTGATTTTTTTTATGAGGAATCAATCATGCTCTATTGAAAAATAACCTTGGACTGATTTCACGAGAAGTGAGATATAGTCATTTGAAATGCACATAAAAACGCATTCAATTTTATTTAAATTTCAGATTTTCCAGCTAGTTCATAGGTCCATGTATTTTTGAAAGTTACTAGTACTACCAATTGGGTAGGGACTTCTCTTGGTTTCGACTATTTGTATTCAACAATGTAAAGTGACATATCATTGACATTGTTTCTCAAATTTATTGTGTTGTTGTTATTTTTATACTACGAGGTTCTGACATTGTTTCTCAAATTTATTGTGTTGTTGTTATTTTTATACTACGAGGTTCTTGCCTAGGATCGCTCTGTTTCTTTTAGCTAATGTATTTGTTTTTTAAAGCACGTCCATGAGAGGCGTAAATGAATAAATAAATATCATTTTGATTGCTACTGCACATATCTCTAATGAATTGGCATATAGATTCTCCTCATCTCAAACTATACGCTGCTAATTTTAGAGGCTTTCTATCCCTTTGGGCTTCGGGATGCTTTCTACCCCCTTGCTTATCCAGTACATCGAGCAGATTCGGCCACTTTCGTCCGAGACGTAGCACAGCCTCCAGCTTCTCGTGTTTTTCACTCCATTTCTACCTCGAACCTCAATCCATTTTTGGTCTGCGTATTTTGAAGCCCACGTTTTGGTTGAGCACATTAATGTCAAATATGTAATTGAATGAAAAACAAACTTCTGAATTGAACGTTTCAAAAGTTTTTGCGTCTCTCACGTGACTTTCTTTGAGACGTTCTGGTTTTGGAGAGCTCTATTTGGAAGGCTAAGCTTTCCCACTCGCTGAACTTCAATTGCCATAAATTCTCAACGAATCGCTGTCTAAATCCTCTTTGTCCAGTCACAACTCGGGAATTCTCCCCATTTTGCACTTCTCGGAAAGGACAGTCGTAGTCGGTAGATGACTACAGCTCGTCGGCTCGTTGAAAACTAATTTGAATTTCGATTGCGCTTTCGTGGGGACATTGGGAGCCGGATCGTCGTCATTGTCTCTTAATTGGTCATTAATGCAATTCATTTCTGGGCTGCAGCAGCTGCAAAGGAGACGGAAAGGACATAGTGGTGATCCACAGCAGCCGGCCTTCTGCTCATATCCGGCAGCCTCTTGGGTCCTTAGCCACGGCTTCCATGAGCGATTTGCTTTGCTCTGCCCGACGCTTTGCCTTTGTGTTGTTGTTTGAAGGCACCACGTGCCTCGCTCTTGTTTCCTCATAGACGATTTATAGAATTTTCACGAAATTAGAACGGCTAGAAATTGACTTCATGCTTTGTAATCTGTTCCTGTACCTATGCACATAATTACGCCATCAACTGTGCCCTCGCAATGAAAAATTGATAATGAATTTACAACAAATCGATTAGAAATGTGTGAAAATATACGTAAAACTGTACGTATGCCTATATTTTGTATTTAACATTAATATCGGCCCAACCAGCAAGTGTTTCATGCTTGAGATGTGTGTGTGTGTGTAACTTTGTGAGAGACCACTGACGAACTTTAAAATTAGTGAACAATTTCGAGTACGATTATGACTACTTTGCGTCTTTGAAAAAAGTACCAATTTCTACAACTTCTGAGGCATTCTTGATAAATGCTAATACTTCTATATTTGGAGATGCTAGGTTATCCGCAAAGCACTGACATCGGACGGAAACTGAACCCGCGTCTTCCTGTTTCCGGCAGACTGCACCAACCACTGAGCTACCGATGTACGTTGCGAATCTTCCAGCGTCTTTCTTAACCCCGGTCGAGCTGTTGCTACCAGCACTCACCCGCAAACATGGGAATGAGCCGGTAAGCCGTTATCGGCAGTTACCAGTTAAGCTGATAGCATTTTTGATATAACACGAAACTATTCTGCTATTTGCCGCTTTTTTGTTTAGCGGTTTATAGACGAGAACAAGTCGAATGACATACATCGTACATCGGATAATACTTGTCATCCCGTCATCAAGATAGTGACGAATAAGTACTGTTGCGAATACATACAGATTTTTCTAGGGTAGAAATAAGCCACGACGTGCATTCTTTTGCAGGTGGCTAAGTGGTAGGAGATGCTACTGACCGCACGGTCGAGTGATCGATCTCTACCAGGGCTAACCAAGCCATCTATTACTCCAGAGAAGAAAAACTGCTACCAACCTTGTCCGGGAAGGTGAAGACACTGACTTGACATTGCAGCTGGCCCCTGCAAGTCATAGAATAGACCAAATACGCGTACACTAGGCCTCTATGGTTCTGAATAGGACCCGAATGCGTGGCGCGTCCTTAGAATGGTGATCCACTTTATCCTTCACTTCTTCCAGTTCGCAAATTTATCTCAACTTATCTGCGCCCTCAACGGAGCCATTCCTGCTCAACAATACAACAGAGGAGCTGACTGCGTAGAGACCCATCGTTGATTCCATCATCGGCAGCGGATGGAACCGCCAATTTCGACAGCGGCCATTTTATCTCCGGGCTTTCACCTCGAGCGCAACCATTTCAGGGCCAATAATTGCTTTTTTTGTGTGGAACGACGGCTTTTCGAATGCTCGGATTAGGGCCGCGCTAAGCCGTTAACGGCGCCGGCTTCGGTTCCGGGCGGATTATGTCTAGTAGCACTTCAGGCTGGGTGGTTTGCAGTCGAAGCAGAACTTGTCGTCAGTTTGCTCTCTGATGTGAGTTGTCATTCAGTGGGCAAAACGTTTAGCTGAAAGTTACATAAAAGGTAAAGGGAAAGGTATCGGCGTTGATTAGTACCAACCAGAATGGTAGGGGCACGGTGAGTGCGTATTTGGCCTAAACATTGACTTGCGAGGACCAACCGCTATTCCAAGTCAACATTCTCACCTACCCATGCAAGTCTGGTACCAATTTACCGGAGGGGTAGAAGGCTTGGTTATCCCGTGCGGGTGTCGTTCGCGCGACCGTGCTGGAGACAGTAGTGACCAGGCTCAAGCGTGAGGTTCGATTTCTGCAAAAAATTTACGACCCCCCTCTATTAGTGGCGGTCCTTGTACGATCCCCTTGTTATATAGGCTTGATCTGAGAACAAATATTTTGCAATGAACATTCACTTTTCCGAACTCTGAAAGAAGCAAACAAAAATTTTCAGGAGAGAAATGAACGAAGAAAGATCGGCGGAACGATAGAAGCATCTTCTACTACAAATGGAAGGATAGAAATGAAGATCAAGAAGGCGGCCAATTTCGGATTAGCACTTAGTAAAAATTCGACTGGCTTATTCCATACATATCAAAAAATACTACACAAAATATCAGCATTTTTTACAACTAAAACGCGATCGATTTCGCCGCGTTGTTCTTCGATAAGAGTGGCAGTGGAAAAATTGGATATTCTTCAGGAAGGAGTGAACGTATCGCAGTGAAACTCCACATACCATAAACTCAAGTTCTTTCTTAATGTCGGTGTAAAAATCAGACTCGAATATAACTTTCTTCCTGGTGAACAGGGTAGGTTCGAATTAGCTTCGATTTTCGCCTGAAATCGAAGCAAAATCGAACCTACCCTGTTCACCAGGAAGACAGTGATTTCCAAGAACAGTTTTCTAATGTAAGGTAGCTCAAATTCTCTACTTTCAAAGATTTTTTGCCATGCTGATGAAGCTCCAAAAACTGACAGAGTTCTGACTGTTTAACTGACATCACTGCTGGTTCAATGCAGCACGTCGCGCGGCGACCGATTTCGCCGCGTTGTTCTTCGGTACCAGTGGCAGTGAAAAAACTAAATATTTCTCAGGAACGACTGGACGTGTCGCTCTGAAAGTCCACGTAATATAAATTCGAGTTTTTCTTAAACCTTGGTGAAAAAATCAGACTCGAAAATCACGTTCTTCTTGGTGAACAAGGTAGGTTCGATTTTGCTTCGATTTCAGGCGAAAATCGAAGCTAATTCGGACCTACCCTGTTCACCAGGAAGAAAGTTATATCCGAGGCCGATTTCTATACCAATGTTTGAAAAAAACTCGAATTTATATTATGTGGAGTTTCATTGCGATACGTTCACTCCTTCCTGAAGAATATCCAATTTTTCCACTGCCACTCCTACCGAAGAACAACGCGGCGAAATCGATCGCGTTTTAGTTGTAAAAAATGCTGACATTTTGTGTAGTATTGTTTGATATGTATGGAATATGCCAGTCGAATTTTTATTAAGTGCTAATTCAAAATCGGTCGCTTTCTTGATCTCCATTTCTATCTTTCCACTTGTAGTAGAAGATGCTTACATCGTTTCGCCGATCTTTCTTCGTCCATTTCTCTCCTGAAAATATTTGTTTGCTCCTTTCAGAGTCCGGAAAAGTGAGTGTTCGGTAGTTAAATTATTACAAACAATCTAGGCACCTATATGTTGTTTGAATTTCTTTGTGTGTTGTCATATGTAAGCGTTATCTTTTTGGTTGTTATAAAACCACACGGATGCACACGGCTTCTCTCCTCTTTTGTCCACAACCTCTCCTTACATTTCAAAAAATAAAATGGGTGAAGAACTGATAGTTTTCTTTTTCCATAGATATGCTAATATTAATTAACACTTGTACAAAGGCAAAATTTTTCATATGATTGCGCTAGTCAAAAAATAAACAAAAATAAATAAATATCTGAATAGAAATGAATGATAAAATTGGGATAAAATAATTTTCCGCACAACTGGAGTACTGATTTCCTACGCTCCTAAAAAAACGACCCATGCGATACGACCCCCCACTCGACGCAAGCCAAATACGACCCCCCAGCTTCGATTCTCGAACCTCAAGCTTGACCCTGGTAGTGACTCTTACCGCAGCTCTACGAGTGCCCTTCAGCTGAAGGAAGCTCAAAAATGAACTCTAATAAGCAATTGCTATGAATATTCGACATTTATTGATAGTCCAATTCCACCGACCGGGTCGGCGTCGAAAATTTTTTCCTCTAAACTTCGCCTATGGGGCTGTTAGGGGCACTATGTCCGTTTTATCGGCCGAAGACCCCCATATCGACAATCTAGGTGGTCCGGTCAGAATCGCAGGTTTCGCTAAAACTTCGCCTATGGGGCTTAGGAAGGGCCGAAATTCGAAAAACGGACATCAGAATCGTGATCAGCAAAAGAACCCTCACAGGCGGAGTTTCAGCGAGGTCAGTGATTTCGACCAGATCACCCGCATTGGCGATACCAGCGGTACAGGTAGTTCACGGCCGTGATTTGAAAAATGGACATTAGATTCGTGATCAGCCCCACAAATAGCATTCAAAGGATAAGTTTCAGTGGAAATTAAATTTTTGACCCCGACCTGGGCGATGGAGTCGAACTTTTTAACAAGTGTCAAATATTTCAATCCTAAAACTTACAACAACGTGAAAAATTAAGTGCTTCAATTCTGTGGAAACAATTGTCTACGAAGCAGAAAATAGATGAGCGTAAAGATTTTCTCTATCAGGGAAGCTACTCGTCGGTTGGGACATTTGGGCGAAATTTCAAAGCACCAAGACTAGGTGAGGGCCTGAACAGAAGCAAAAAATGAGTATGACAATCCAAGATCATGACTATCTTTGGCTTATTCTTCCAAGAATTCGATTAAGTTCATCTACTTTTTGTTATCTTCGAGCTGGTCTGTAGGAAAACAGGTCAGAAAACATCCAACAGGTGATAAGGAACTGATGGCGTTTCCCCATTGCTGCTAGATCGCTCCGGATACCAGTCTTCTCATCATCGATCACCTCTGATATTCCCAGATCTCAGCAAACACTCTGCACACCGCACCTCACTCATCATAGATTTCATTGAAAAACAAGCAAATAGCGTCTGTTGGAGTCACTCGTCATATTCTGGCAAATAATCACTGCTTTCTGCCATTAATCGCTTTTTTAAACCGGCTATGCCACGATATCTATCGACACTCATCTGCACCATATGGCTGTTCTAAGTCAGGTACACCAGTTGACTCATCCAGGATTCCCATTTTCAGAACCAGAGCCAAGAAATCTTTATTTCCCAAGCGTTACATTATTGCATTACAGTAATCATGCTAAATTATACAGCTAAAAACTAGCAAAAATAATGCCGATTCGTAAGCAGCTAATCAGCTTTAAGGCACGAGGATGTACACGAGTGAGTTATTGTGGGTCCAGATTGGAGTACAGCTAACTCATGGAACTCCTTGAATCTGTAAGATTTCTTTGATGCGCTCTGCCCGTGCTCCATCCTGTTGAACAGTTCGAAAAAACACAAAAACCACTGCCCCAGATAGGCGTGAAAATGCGGGTTCAAATCCCACCTGAGCCGCGACTCCTAGCACCATCATTACGACATCAAGTTCCAGTATGCATAGTGCAGCAACGGACATGCCGCAACGATAATACGGCGCCAGCTGCGCTTTCTCGCGAGGAAACCGCCGTTTTTCTATATTTTCTTCAGGCCTGATTTATTCGTGAAAATCAATATGTATTACCAGTCAAAGAGCGGCGAAGCCGCTCTTTGACTGGATTTTTCGAAAATTCGGAGGTTTACGCTGGATTTTTCGGAAATTCGTAGGTTTACCGCTAGGTTCAGTAAAATTCACAAGCATTCAGTGACTCTTCTACAGAGTAGTACTCACGGAGCCCAGTCAAAGAGCGGCGAAGCCGCTCTTTGACTGGATTTTTCGAAAATTCGGAGGTTTACGCTGGATTTTTCGGAAATTCGTAGGTTTACCGTTAGGTTCAGTAAAATTCACAAGCATTCAGTGACTCTTCTACAGAGTAGTACTCACGGAGCCCAGTCAAAGAGCGGCGAAGCCGCTCTTTGACTGGATTTTTCGAAAATTCGGAGGTTTACGCTGGATTTTTCGGAAATTCGTAGGTTTACCGTTAGGTTCAGTAAAATTCACAAGCATTCAGTGACTCTTCTACAGAGTAGTACTCACGGGGCCCAGTCAAAGAGCGGCGAAGCCGCTCTTTGACTGGATTTTTCGAAAATTCGGAGGTTTACGCTGGATTTTTCGGAAATTCGTAGGTTTACCGCTAGGTTCAGTAAAATTCACAAGCATTCAGTGACTCTTCTACAGAGTAGTACTCACGGAGCCCAGTCAAAGAGC
This sequence comes from Nippostrongylus brasiliensis, assembly GCA_030553155.1. NCBI lineage: Eukaryota > Metazoa > Nematoda > Chromadorea > Rhabditida > Heligmosomidae > Nippostrongylus > Nippostrongylus brasiliensis. Next base: position 30,584,678 of record CP130736.1, on the reverse strand, counting down.
GGCGAAGCCGCTCTTTGACTGGATTTTTCGAAAATTCGGAGGTTTACGCTGGATTTTTCGGAAATTCTTAGGTTTACCGCTAGGTTCAGTAAAATTCACAAGCATTCAGTGACTCTTCTACAGAGTAGTACTCACGGAGCCCAGTCAAAGAGCGGCGAAGCCGCTCTTTGACTGGATTTTTCGAAAATTCGGAGGTTTACGCTGGATTTTTCGGAAATTCTTAGGTTTACCGTTAGGTTCAGTAAAATTCACAAGCATTCAGTGACTCTTCTACAGAGTAGTACTCACGGGGCCCAGTCAAAGAGCGGCGAAGCCGCTCTTTGACTGGATTTTTCGAAAATTCGGAGGTTTACGCTGGATTTTTCGGAAATTCGTAGGTTTACCGCTAGGTTCAGTAAAATTCACAAGCATTCAGTGACTCTTCTACAGAGTAGTACTCACGGGGCCCAGTCAAAGAGCGGCGAAGCCGCTCTTTGACTGGATTTTTCGAAAATTCGGAGGTTTACGCTGGATTTTTCGGAAATTCGTAGGTTTACCGCTAGGTTCAGTAAAATTCACAAGCATTCAGTGACTCTTCTACAGAGTAGTACTCACGGGGGATTTTTCGAAAATTCGGAGGTTTACACTGGATTTTTCGGAAATTCTTAGGTTTACCGTTAGGTTCAGTAAAATTCACAAGCATTCAGTGACTCTTCTACAGAGTAGTACTCACGGGGCCCAGTCAAAGAGCGGCGAAGCCGCTCTTTGACTGGATTTTTCGAAATTTCGGAGGTTTACGCTGGATTTTTCGGAAATTCGTAGGTTGCCGTTAGGTTCAGTAAAATTCACAAGCATTCAGTGACTCTTCTACAGAGTAGTACTCACGGGGCCCAGTCAAAGAGCGGCGAAGCCGCTCTTTGACTGGATTTTTCGAAAATTCGGAGGTTTACGCTGGATTTTTCGGAAATTCGTAGGTTTACCGTTAGGTTCAGTAAAATTCACAAGCATTCAGTGACTCTTCTACAGAGTAGTACTCACGGGGCCCAGTCAAAGAGCGGCGAAGCCGCTCTTTGACTGGATTTTTCGAAAATTCGGAGGTTTACGCTGGATTTTTCGGAAATTCTTAGGTTTACCGTTAGGTTCAGTAAAATTCACAAGCATTCAGTGACTCTTCTACAGAGTAGTACTCACGGGGCCCAGTACTGGATTTTTCGAAAATTCGGAGGTTTACGCTGGATTTTTCGGAAATTCTTAGGTTTACCGCTAGGTTCAGTAAAATTCACAAGCATTCAGTGACTCTTCTACAGAGTAGTACTCACGGGGCCCAGTCAAAGAGCGGCGAAGCCGCTCTTTGACTGGATTTTTCGAAAATTCGGAGGTTTACACTGGATTTTTCGGAAATTCTTAGGTTTACCGTTAGGTTCAGTAAAATTCACAAGCATTCAGTGACTCTTCTACAGAGTAGTACTCACGGGGCCCAGTCAAAGAGCGGCGAAGCCGCTCTTTGACTGGATTTTTCGAAATTTCGGAGGTTTACGCTGGATTTTTCGGAAATTCGTAGGTTGCCGTTAGGTTCAGTAAAATTCACAAGCATTCAGTGACTCTTCTACAGAGTAGTACTCACGGGGCCCAGTCAAAGAGCGGCGAAGCCGCTCTTTGACTGGATTTTTCGAAAATTCGGAGGTTTACGCTGGATTTTTCGGAAATTCGTAGGTTTACCGTTAGGTTCAGTAAAATTCACAAGCATTCAGTGACTCTTCTACAGAGTAGTACTCACGGGGCCCAGTCAAAGAGCGGCGAAGCCGCTCTTTGACTGGATTTTTCGAAAATTCGGAGGTTTACGCTGGATTTTTCGGAAATTCTTAGGTTTACCGTTAGGTTCAGTAAAATTCACAAGCATTCAGTGACTCTTCTACAGAGTAGTACTCACGGGGCCCAGTACTGGATTTTTCGAAAATTCGGAGGTTTACGCTGGATTTTTCGGAAATTCTTAGGTTTACCGCTAGGTTCAGTAAAATTCACAAGCATTCAGTGACTCTTCTACAGAGTAGCACTCACGGGGCCCAGTCAAAGAGCGGCGAAGCCGCTCTTTGACTGGATTTTTCGAAAATTCGGAGGTTTACGCTGGATTTTTCGGAAATTCGTAGGTTTACCGCTAGGTTCAGTAAAATTCACAAGCATTCAGTGACTCTTCTACAGAGTAGTACTCACGGGGCGTAGGTTTACCGCTAGGTTCAGTAAAATTCACAAGCATTCAGTGACTCTTCTACAGAGTAGTACTCACGGAGCCCAGTCAAAGAGCGGCGAAGCATTTTTCGAAAATTCGAAGGTTTACGCTGGATTTTTCGGAAATTCGTAGGTTTACCGCTAGGTTCAGTAAAATTCACAAGCATTCAGTGACTCTTCTACAGAGTAGTACTCACGGGGCCCAGTCAAAGAGCGGCGAAGCCGCTCTTTGACTGGATTTTTCGGAAATTCTTAGGTTTACCGTTAGGTTCAGTAAAATTCACAAGCATTCAGTGACTCTTCTACAGAGTAGTACTCACGGGGCCCAGTCAAAGAGCGGCGAAGCCGCTCTTTGACTGGATTTTTCGAAAATTCGGAGGTTTACGCTGGATTTTTCGGAAATTCGTAGGTTTACCGCTAGGTTCAGTAAAATTCACAAGCATTCAGTGACTCTTCTACAGAGTAGTACTCACGGGGCCCAGTCAAAGAGCGGCGAAGCCGCTCTTTGACTGGATTTTTCGAAAATTCGGAGGTTTACGCTGGATTTTTCGGAAATTCGTAGGTTTACCGCTAGGTTCAGTAAAATTCACAAGCATTCAGTGACTCTTCTACAGAGTAGTACTCACGGGGGATTTTTCGAAAATTCGGAGGTTTACACTGGATTTTTCGGAAATTCTTAGGTTTACCGTTAGGTTCAGTAAAATTCACAAGCATTCAGTGACTCTTCTACAGAGTAGTACTCACGGGGCCCAGTCAAAGAGCGGCGAAGCCGCTCTTTGACTGGATTTTTCGAAATTTCGGAGGTTTACGCTGGATTTTTCGGAAATTCGTAGGTTGCCGTTAGGTTCAGTAAAATTCACAAGCATTCAGTGACTCTTCTACAGAGTAGTACTCACGGGGCCCAGTCAAAGAGCGGCGAAGCCGCTCTTTGACTGGATTTTTCGAAAATTCGGAGGTTTACGCTGGATTTTTCGGAAATTCGTAGGTTTACCGTTAGGTTCAGTAAAATTCACAAGCATTCAGTGACTCTTCTACAGAGTAGTACTCACGGGGCCCAGTCAAAGAGCGGCGAAGCCGCTCTTTGACTGGATTTTTCGAAAATTCGGAGGTTTACGCTGGATTTTTCGGAAATTCTTAGGTTTACCGTTAGGTTCAGTAAAATTCACAAGCATTCAGTGACTCTTCTACAGAGTAGTACTCACGGGGCCCAGTACTGGATTTTTCGAAAATTCGGAGGTTTACGCTGGATTTTTCGGAAATTCTTAGGTTTACCGCTAGGTTCAGTAAAATTCACAAGCATTCAGTGACTCTTCTACAGAGTAGCACTCACGGGGCCCAGTCAAAGAGCGGCGAAGCCGCTCTTTGACTGGATTTTTCGAAAATTCGGAGGTTTACGCTGGATTTTTCGGAAATTCGTAGGTTTACCGCTAGGTTCAGTAAAATTCACAAGCATTCAGTGACTCTTCTACAGAGTAGTACTCACGGGGCGTAGGTTTACCGCTAGGTTCAGTAAAATTCACAAGCATTCAGTGACTCTTCTACAGAGTAGTACTCACGGAGCCCAGTCAAAGAGCGGCGAAGCATTTTTCGAAAATTCGAAGGTTTACGCTGGATTTTTCGGAAATTCGTAGGTTTACCGCTAGGTTCAGTAAAATTCACAAGCATTCAGTGACTCTTCTACAGAGTAGTACTCACGGGGCCCAGTCAAAGAGCGGCGAAGCCGCTCTTTGACTGGATTTTTCGAAAATTCGGAGGTTTACCGTTAGGTTCAGTAAAATTCACAAGCATTCAGTGACTCTTCTACAGAGTAGTACTCACGGGGCCCAGTCAAAGAGCGGCGAAGCCGCTCTTTGACTGGATTTTTCGAAAATTCGGAGGTTTACGCTGGATTTTTCGGAAATTCTTAGGTTTACCGTTAGGTTCAGTAAAATTCACAAGCATTCAGTGACTCTTCTACAGAGTAGTACTCACGGGGCCCAGTACTGGATTTTTCGAAAATTCGGAGGTTTACGCTGGATTTTTCGGAAATTCTTAGGTTTACCGCTAGGTTCAGTAAAATTCACAAGCATTCAGTGACTCTTCTACAGAGTAGTACTCACGGGGCCCAGTCAAAGAGCGACGAAGCCGCTCTTTGACTGGATTTTTCGAAAATTCGGAGGTTTACGCTGGATTTTTCGGAAATTCTTAGGTTTACCGTTAGGTTCAGTAAAATTCACAAGCATTCAGTGACTCTTCTACAGAGTAGCACTCACGGGGCCCAGTCAAAGAGCGGCGAAGCCGCTCTTTGACTGGATTTTTCGAAATTTCGGAGGTTTACGCTGGATTTTTCGGAAATTCGTAGGTTGCCGTTAGGTTCAGTAAAATTCACAAGCATTCAGTGACTCTTCTACAGAGTAGTACTCACGGGGCCCAGTCAAAGAGCGGCGAAGCCGCTCTTTGACTGGATTTTTCGAAAATTCGGAGGTTTACGCTGGATTTTTCGGAAATTCGTAGGTTTACCGTTAGGTTCAGTAAAATTCACAAGCATTCAGTGACTCTTCTACAGAGTAGTACTCACGGGGCCCAGTCAAAGAGCGGCGAAGCCGCTCTTTGACTGGATTTTTCGAAAATTCGGAGGTTTACGCTGGATTTTTCGGAAATTCTTAGGTTTACCGTTAGGTTCAGTAAAATTCACAAGCATTCAGTGACTCTTCTACAGAGTAGTACTCACGGGGCCCAGTACTGGATTTTTCGAAAATTCGGAGGTTTACGCTGGATTTTTCGGAAATTCGTAGGTTTACCGCTAGGTTCAGTAAAATTCACAAGCATTCAGTGACTCTTCTACAGAGTAGTACTCACGGGGCCCAGTCAAAGAGCGGCGAAGCCGCTCTTTGACTGGATTTTTCGAAAATTCGGAGGTTTACGCTGGATTTTTCGGAAATTCTTAGGTATACCGTTAGGTTCAGTAAAATTCACAAGCATTCAGTGACTCTTCTACAGAGTAGCACTCACGGGGCCCAGTCAAAGAGCGGCGAAGCCGCTCTTTGACTGGATTTTTCGAAAATTCGGAGGTTTACGCTGGATTTTTCGGAAATTCGTAGGTTTACCGCTAGGTTCAGTAAAATTCACAAGCATTCAGTGACTCTTCTACAGAGTAGTACTCACGGGGCCCAGTCAAAGAGCGGCGAAGCCGCTCTTTGACTGGATTTTTCGAAAATTCGGAGGTTTACGCTGGATTTTTCGGAAATTCGTAGGTTTACCGCTAGGTTCAGTAAAATTCACAAGCATTCAGTGACTCTTCTACAGAGTAGTACTCACGGGGCCCAGTCAAAGAGCGGCGAAGCCGCTCTTTGACTGGATTTTTCGAAAATTCGGAGGTTTACGCTGGATTTTTCGGAAATTCGTAGGTTTACCGCTAGGTTCAGTAAAATTCACAAGCATTCAGTGACTCTTCTACAGAGTAGTACTCACGGGGCCCAGTCAAAGAGCGGCGAAGCCGCTCTTTGACTGGATTTTTCGAAAATTCGGAGGTTTACGCTGGATTTTTCGGAAATTCGTAGGTTTACCGTTAGGTTCAGTAAAATTCACAAGCATTCAGTGACTCTTCTACAGAGTAGTACTCACGGGGCCCAGTCAAAGAGCGGCGAAGCCGCTCTTTGACTGGATTTTTCGAAAATTCGGAGGTTTACGCTGGATTTTTCGGAAATTCGTAGGTTTACCGCTAGGTTCAGTAAAATTCACAAGCATTCAGTGACTCTTCTACAGAGTAGTACTCACGGAGCCCAGTCAAAGAGCGGCGAAGCCGCTCTTTGACTGGATTTTTCGAAAATTCGGAGGTTTACACTGGATTTTTCGGAAATTCTTAGGTTTACCGTTAGGTTCAGTAAAATTCACAAGCATTCAGTGACTCTTCTACAGAGTAGTACTCACGGGGCCCAGTCAAAGAGCGGCGAAGCCGCTCTTTGACTGGATTTTTCGAAAATTCGGAGGTTTACGCTGGATTTTTTGGAAATTCGTAGGTTTACCGCTAGGTTCAGTAAAATTCACAAGCATTCAGTGACTCTTCTACAGAGTAGTACTCACGGGGCCCAGTCAAAGAGCGGCGAAGCCGCTCTTTGACTGGATTTTTCGAAAATTCGGAGGTTTACGCTGGATTTTTCGGAAATTCTTAGGTTTACCGTTAGGTTCACCAAAATTCACAAGCATTCAGTGACTCTTCTACAGAGTAGTACTCACGGGGCCCAGTCAAAGAGCGGCGAAGCCGCTCTTTGACTGGATTTTTCGAAAATTCGGAGGTTTACGCTGGATTTTTCGGAAATTCGTAGGTTTACCGTTAGGTTCAGTAAAATTCACAAGCATTCAGTGACTCTTCTACAGAGTAGTACTCACGGGGCCCAGTCAAAGAGCGGCGAAGCCGCTCTTTGACTGGATTTTTCGAAAATTCGGAGGTTTACGCTGGATTTTTCGGAAATTCGTAGGTTTACCGCTAGGTTCAGTAAAATTCACAAGCATTCAGTGACTCTTCTACAGAGTAGTACTCACGGGGCCCAGTCAAAGAGCGGCGAAGCCGCTCTTTGACTGGATTTTTCGAAAATTCGGAGGTTTACGCTGGATTTTTCGGAAATTCTTAGGTTTACCGTTAGGTTCACCAAAATTCACAAGCATTCAGTGACTCTTCTACAGAGTAGTACTCACGGGGCCCAGTCAAAGAGCGGCGAAGCCGCTCTTTGACTGGATTTTTCGAAAATTCGGAGGTTTACGCTGGATTTTTCGGAAATTAGTAGGTTTACCGTTAGGTTCAGTAAAATTCACAAGCATTCAGTGACTCTTCTACAGAGTAGTACTCACGGGGCCCAGTCAAAGAGCGGCGAAGCCGCTCTTTGACTGGATTTTTCGAAAATTCGGAGGTTTACGCTGGATTTTTCGGAAATTCTTAGGTTTACCGTTAGGTTCACCAAAATTCACAAGCATTCAGTGACTCTTCTACAGAGTAGTACTCACGGGGCCCAGTCAAAGAGCGGCGAAGCCGCTCTTTGACTGGATTTTTCGAAAATTCGGAGGTTTACGCTGGATTTTTCGGAAATTCGTAGGTTTACCGTTAGGTTCAGTAAAATTCACAAGCATTCAGTGACTCTTCTACAGAGTAGTACTCACGGGGCCCAGTCAAAGAGCGGCGAAGCCGCTCTTTGACTGGATTTTTCGAAAATTCGGAGGTTTACGCTGGATTTTTCGGAAATTCTTAGGTTTACCGTTAGGTTCACCAAAATTCACAAGCATTCAGTGACTCTTCTACAGAGTAGTACTCACGGGGCCCAGTCAAAGAGCGGCGAAGCCGCTCTTTGACTGGATTTTTCGAAAATTCGGAGGTTTACGCTGGATTTTTCGGAAATTAGTAGGTTTACCGTTAGGTTCAGTAAAATTCACAAGCATTCAGTGACTCTTCTACAGAGTAGTACTCACGGGGCCCAGTCAAAGAGCGGCGAAGCCGCTCTTTGACTGGATTTTTCGAAAATTCGGAGGTTTACGCTGGATTTTTCGGAAATTCTTAGGTTTACCGTTAGGTTCACCAAAATTCACAAGCATTCAGTGACTCTTCTACAGAGTAGTACTCACGGGGCCCAGTCAAAGAGCGGCGAAGCCGCTCTTTGACTGGATTTTTCGAAAATTCGGAGGTTTACGCTGGATTTTTCGGAAATTCGTAGGTTTACCGTTAGGTTCAGTAAAATTCACAAGCATTCAGTGACTCTTCTACAGAGTAGTACTCACGGGGCCCAGTCAAAGAGCGGCGAATCCGCTCTTTGACTGGATTTTTCGAAAATTCGGAGGTTTACGCTGGATTTTTCGGAAATTCGTAGGTTTACCGTTAGGTTCAGTAAAATTCACAAGCATTCAGTGACTCTTCTACAGAGTAGTACTCACGGGGCCCAGTCAAAGAGCGGCGAAGCCGCTCTTTGACTGGATTTTTCGAAAATTCGGAGGTTTACGCTGGATTTTTTGGAAATTCGTAGGTTTACCGCTAGGTTCAGTAAAATTCACAAGCATTCAGTGACTCTTCTACAGAGTAGTACTCACGGGGCCCAGTCAAAGAGCGGCGAAGCCGCTCTTTGACTGGATTTTTCGAAAATTCGGAGGTTTACGCTGGATTTTTCGGAAATTCGTAGGTTTACCGTTAGGTTCACCAAAATTCACAAGCATTCAGTGACTCTTCTACAGAGTAGTACTCACGGGGCCCAGTCAAAGAGCGGCGAAGCCGCTCTTTGACTGGATTTTTCGAAAATTCGGAGGTTTACGCTGGATTTTTCGGAAATTCGTAGGTTTACCGTTAGGTTCAGTAAAATTCACAAGCATTCAGTGACTCTTCTACAGAGTAGTACTCACGGGGCCCAGTCAAAGAGCGGCGAAGCCGCTCTTTGACTGGATTTTTCGAAAATTCGGAGGTTTACGCTGGATTTTTCGGAAATTCGTAGGTTTACCGTTAGGTTCAGTAAAATTCACAAGCATTCAGTGACTCTTCTACAGAGTAGTACTCACGGGGCCCAGTCAAAGAGCGGCGAAGCCGCTCTTTGACTGGATTTTTCGAAAATTCGGAGGTTTACGCTGGATTTTTCGGAAATTCGTAGGTTTACCGTTAGGTTCAGTAAAATTCACAAGCATTCAGTGACTCTTCTACAGAGTAGTACTCACGGGGCCCAGTCAAAGAGCGGCGAAGCCGCTCTTTGACTGGATTTTTCGAAAATTCGGAGGTTTACGCTGGATTTTTCGGAAATTCGTAGGTTTACCGTTAGGTTCAGTAAAATTCACAAGCATTCAGTGACTCTTCTACAGAGTAGTACTCACGGGGCCCAGTCAAAGAGCGGCGAAGCCGCTCTTTGACTGGATTTTTCGAAAATTCGGAGGTTTACGCTGGATTTTTCGGAAATTCGTAGGTTTACCGTTAGGTTCAGTAAAATTCACAAGCATTCAGTGACTCTTCTACAGAGTAGTACTCACGGGGCCCAGTCAAAGAGCGGCGAAGCCGCTCTTTGACTGGATTTTTCGAAAATTCGGAGGTTTACGCTGGATTTTTCGGAAATTCTTAGGTTTACCGTTAGGTTCAGTAAAATTCACAAGCATTCAGTGACTCTTCTACAGAGTAGTACTCGAAAATTCGGAGGCGACTCTTCTAGGTTCAGTCAAAAAATTCACGGAGGTTTACGCTGGATTTTTCAGTACTCACGGGGCCCAGTCAAAGAGCGGCGAAGCCGCTCTTTGACTGGATTTTTCGAAAATTCGGAGGTTTACGCTGGATTTTTCGGAAATTCGTAGGTTTACCGTTAGGTTCAGTAAAATTCACAAGCATTCAGTGACTCTTCTACAGAGTAGTACTCACGGTCCTAGTTTTTTCGAAAATTCGGAGGTTTACGCTGGAGTCAAAGAGCGGCGAAGTCAAAGAGCGGCGAAGCCGCTCTTTGACTGGATTTTTCGAAAATTCGGAGGTTTACGCTGGATTTTTCGGAAATTCGTAGGTTTACCGTTAGGTTCAGTAAAATTCACAAGCATTCAGTGACTCTTCTACAGAGTAGTACTCACGGGGCCCAGTCAAAGAGCGGCGAAGCCGCTCTTTGACTGGATTTTTCGAAAATTCGGAGGTTTACGCTGGATTTTTTGGAAATTCGTAGGTTTACCGCTAGGTTCAGTAAAATTCACAAGCATTCAGTGACTCTTCTACAGAGTAGTACTCACGGGGCCCAGTCAAAGAGCGGCGAAGCCGCTCTTTGACTGGATTTTTCGAAAATTCGGAGGTTTACGCTGGATTTTTCGGAAATTCTTAGGTTTACCGTTAGGTTCAGTAAAATTCACAAGCATTCAGTGACTCTTCTACAGAGTAGTACTCACGGGGCCCAGTCAAAGAGCGGCGAAGCCGCTCTTTGACTGGATTTTTCGAAAATTCGGAGGTTTACGCTGGATTTTTGGGAAATTCGTAGGTTTACCGCTAGGTTCAGTAAAATTCACAAGCATTCAGTGACTCTTCTACAGAGTAGTACTCACGGGGCCCAGTCAAAGAGCGGCGAAGCCGCTCTTTGACTGGATTTTTCGAAAATTCGGAGGTTTACGCTGGATTTTTCGGAAATTCGTAGGTTTACCGCTAGGTTCAGTAAAATTCACAAGCATTCAGTGACTCTTCTACAGAGTAGTACTCACGGGGCCCAGTCAAAGAGCGGCGAAGCCGCTCTTTGACTGGATTTTTCGAAAATTCGGAGGTTTACGCTGGATTTTTCGGAAATTCTTAGGTTTACCGTTAGGTTCACCAAAATTCACAAGCATTCAGTGACTCTTCTACAGAGTAGTACTCACGGGGCCCAGTCAAAGAGCGGCGAAGCCGCTCTTTGACTGGATTTTTCGAAAATTCGGAGGTTTACGCTGGATTTTTCGGAAATTCTTAGGTTTACCGTTAGGTTCACCAAAATTCACAAGCATTCAGTGACTCTTCTACAGAGTAGTACTCACGGGGCCCAGTCAAAGAGCGGCGAATCCGCTCTTTGACTGGATTTTTCGAAAATTCGGAGGTTTACGCTGGATTTTTCGGAAATTCGTAGGTTTACCGTTAGGTTCAGTAAAATTCACAAGCATTCAGTGACTCTTCTACAGAGTAGTACTCACGGGGCCCAGTCAAAGAGCGGCGAAGCCGCTCTTTGACTGGATTTTTCGAAAATTCGGAGGTTTACGCTGGATTTTTTGGAAATTCGTAGGTTTACCGCTAGGTTCAGTAAAATTCACAAGCATTCAGTGACTCTTCTACAGAGTAGTACTCACGGGGCCCAGTCAAAGAGCGGCGAAGCCGCTCTTTGACTGGATTTTTCGAAAATTCGGAGGTTTACGCTGGATTTTTCGGAAATTCTTAGGTTTACCGTTAGGTTCACCAAAATTCACAAGCATTCAGTGACTCTTCTACAGAGTAGTACTCACGGGGCCCAGTCCTAGTTTTTTCGAAAATTCGGAGGTTTACGCTGGATTTTTCGGAAATTCGTAGGTTTACCGTTAGGTTCAGTAAAATTCACAAGCATTCAGTGACTCTTCTACAGAGTAGTACTCACGGGGCCCAGTCAAAGAGCGGCGAAGCCGCTCTTTGACTGGATTTTTCGAAAATTCGGAGGTTTACGCTGGATTTTTCGGAAATTCGTAGGTTTACCGCTAGGTTCAGTAAAATTCACAAGCATTCAGTGACTCTTCTAGAGAGTAGTACTCACGGGGCCCAGTCAAAGAGCGGCGAAGCCGCTCTTTGACTGGATTTTTCGAAAATTCGGAGGTTTACGCTGGATTTTTCGGAAATTCTTAGGTTTACCGTTAGGTTCAGTAAAATTCACAAGCATTCAGTGACTCTTCTACAGAGTAGTACTCACGGGGCCCAGTCCTAGTTTTTTCGAAAATTCGGAGGTTTACGCTGGATTTTTCGGAAATTCGTAGGTTTACCGTTAGGTTCAGTAAAATTCACAAGCATTCAGTGACTCTTCTAGAGAGTAGTACTCACGGGGCCCAGTCCTAGTTTTTTCGAAAATTCGGAGGTTTACGCTGGATTTTTCGGAAATTCGTAGGTTTACCGTTAGGTTCAGTAAAATTCACAAGCATTCAGTGACTCTTCTACAGAGTAGTACTCACGGGGCCCAGTCCTAGTTTTTTCGAAAATTCGGAGGTTTACGCTGGATTTTTCGGAAATTCGTAGGTTTACCGTTAGGTTCAGTAAAATTCACAAGCATTCAGTGACTCTTCTACAGAGTAGTACTCACGGGGCCCAGTCAAAGAGCGGCGAAGCCGCTCTTTGACTGGATTTTTCGAAAATTCGGAGGTTTACGCTGGATTTTTTGGAAATTCGTAGGTTTACCGCTAGGTTCAGTAAAATTCACAAGCATTCAGTGACTCTTCTACAGAGTAGTACTCACGGGGCCCAGTCAAAGAGCGGCGAAGCCGCTCTTTGACTGGATTTTTCGAAAATTCGGAGGTTTACGCTGGATTTTTCGGAAATTCTTAGGTTTACCGTTAGGTTCACCAAAATTCACAAGCATTCAGTGACTCTTCTACAGAGTAGTACTCACGGGGCCCAGTCAAAGAGCGGCGAAGCCGCTCTTTGACTGGATTTTTCGAAAATTCGGAGGTTTACGCTGGATTTTTTGGAAATTCGTAGGTTTACCGCTAGGTTCAGTAAAATTCACAAGCATTCAGTGACTCTTCTACAGAGTAGTACTCACGGGGCCCAGTCAAAGAGCGGCGAAGCCGCTCTTTGACTGGATTTTTCGAAAATTCGGAGGTTTACGCTGGATTTTTCGGAAATTCGTAGGTTTACCGTTAGGTTCAGTAAAATTCACAAGCATTCAGTGACTCTTCTACAGAGTAGTACTCACGGGGCCCAGTCAAAGAGCGGCGAAGCCGCTCTTTGACTGGATTTTTCGAAAATTCGGAGGTTTACGCTGGATTTTTCGGAAATTCGTAGGTTTACCGTTAGGTTCAGTAAAATTCACAAGCATTCAGTGACTCCTCTACAGAGTAGTACTCACGGGGCCCAGTCCTGGATTTTTCGAAAATTCGGAGGTTTACGCTGGATTTTTCGGAAATTCGTAGGTTTACCGTTAGGTTCAGTAAAATTCACAAGCATTCAGTGACTCTTCTACAGAGTAGTACTCACGGGGCCCAGTCAAAGAGCGGCGAAGCCGCTCTTTGACTGGATTTTTCGAAAATTCGGAGGTTTACGCTGGATTTTTCGGAAATTCGTAGGTTTACCGTTAGGTTCAGTAAAATTCACAAGCATTCAGTGACTCTTCTACAGAGTAGTACTCACGGGGCCCAGTCAAAGAGCGGCGAAGCCGCTCTTTGACTGGATTTTTCGAAAATTCGGAGGTTTACGCTGGATTTTTCGGAAATTCGTAGGTTTACCGTTAGGTTCAGTAAAATTCACAAGCATTCAGTGACTCTTCTACAGAGTAGTACTCACGGGGCCCAGTCAAAGAGCGGCGAAGCCGCTCTTTGACTGGATTTTTCGAAAATTCGGAGGTTTACGCTGGATTTTTCGGAAATTCGTAGGTTTACCGCTAGGTTCAGTAAAATTCACAAGCATTCAGTGACTCTTCTACAGAGTAGTACTGGGCCCCGTGAGTACTACTCTGTAGAAGAGTCACTGAATGCTTGTGAATTTTACTGAACCTAACGGTAAACCTACGAATTTCCGAAAAATCCAGCGTAAACCTCCGAATTTTCGAAAAATCCAGTCAAAGAGCGGCTTCGCCGCTCTTTGACTGGGCCCCGTGAGTACTACTCTGTAGAAGAGTCACTGAATGCTTGTGAATTTTACTGAACCTAGCGGTAAACCTACGAATTTCCAAAAAATCCAGCGTAAACCTCCGAATTTTCGAAAAATCCAGTCAAAGAGCGGCTTCGCTCTTTGACGCTCTTTGAATCGGAAATTCTTAGGTTTACCGTTAGGTTCAGTAAAATTCACAAGCATTCAGTGACTCCTCTACAGAGTAGTACTCACGGGGCCCAGTCCTGGATTTTTCGAAAATTCGGAGGTTTACGCTGGATTTTTCGGAAATTCGTAGGTTTACCGTTAGGTTCAGTAAAATTCACAAGCATTCAGTGACTCTTCTACAGAGTAGTACTCACGGGGCCACTGGTGTATTATATTTGAATTCAGCAGCTCAAGCTCCATCTTTCATCTACAATTTGTCCGTGCTCGCGGAACTTGCAAACAAGCGGTTTTTTGACTTATCGATTTTCGGTTCCTTGACCTTCGACTCCTCGCTTGATAATTCATCGTTCGATGAGGCTCCGCCTCCGGACGGGGTACCACGCGGGGAGGCCCGTTGGGCATGCGACATAAATGAATAGAGATGGACTCTGTCCGAGTCACTACGCGTGGACCCCAAGAAGGTACCTTTCAACGCAAAAAAGTGCCGCTGCCGCCGCTTTGTTGTTACAGCACATCAGGTACTGTAGTAATCCGCAAAAAAGGGGCAATAAAACTAGAATTTCGCAGTAATTGTAAAAATGCTTTCAGCTTAACTGGTACAATGTCTAATACGGCTTACCACTTCAAAATCGTTGTTACGGATGAGCGCTGGAAATAAAGGCTTTCTGGATCGAGGAAAATGCTAGTGAAGCGGGAATGACCAACGCAATTGGGAGGAAAGCCTTTGTCTCAGTGGTGTAGGGGTGCAAAACACATAGTGGACCGATAGGCCTGACAAGAGAGCTGGGTTCGGATCCCGCGTGACCGATTTTTGTGATGATCCTGCTACCATCAATACGACACCAATTTCTAGTTCAAAAATAATTGAGAAAGTTAACTTATCGTTCGGATGATGTTTATGTTTTGGATCGTTTCTGAAGTCCTTGATCCGCGTCTTGTATGAATAAATAAAACAAATGGAAGCCATCAGATGTCTGCGAGACCGAATGGATTCTGCCGATAGCATTCAGAGAGTATTTTTGTGAGCCCCTTGAAAAACACTCCATAGACATCAAAAATGGCAGCGAATCCTTGTGGCTAACGCCGTCTGGAAGAGCTCATCTTCTGCTTGTGAAATCGATCCCCTCTTGCCTTTCGCTGTTCAAACAATGCCTCATGGTGGTAATAGGAGCCGCGGTCGATCATTTTCGAGGATTTTGTAATTATAGCAATGCATCCAACGCCATCTGCTAAGACGAAGAGGCCTCATTTTCAAAAATGAGGCTATAAGCAAAAACCAACGAATAAAATAGCCGACACAGAGGGAATAGGCGAAGGCAGAAGGTAAAGCTGTCGGCGTCGATCAATCGCTTATGAGCACGCCATGGATTCGTCTTCCGTTCGGAATCGCAGAGGCATGGTGAATGTGCATTTGGTCTATACAATGACTTGACGGAGAATGACGGAGGTTAACAGCTTCACCAAGCCAATGCCCTTACTTTCTCAGACAAGTCCGATACCAATTTACCCGACCCCGTAGAGATGGAAGGCACGGTAGCCCGTGCGGCGATCGATCGCTCGACTGTGAGGGTCGTCACTAACGCCTCTTACCTTGGTACACATTTTATTTGCGCAGCGAAAAATTGTATTAAATGGTCGACTTTATTGGTCCAGAGGGGAAAAATGGCTTGACGCAAAATGTCGTCTGTTGATAGACGAGAGGAGTTAGTTAACATTTATTCGCTTATTTCCTTCAATTATATCTACTTGTGATTATGGCGCCCCTCAGAGCTGCACGACTGGCAAAGCAAAAGAAAACGCTATGAACAAGCTCAATATGAACCCAAGTGATAAAAACCCAATGTTTTCGCGTTAGTACTTCAGCAGAGAGCATTTCGCTAGAGGCTCAATTTCTCTGAAAGGATGTCCGATGTCGTTCTTTCCGCAAGGGAAGAAGCCCGAATGGATCTGGAACGAACATACTATCTTCCTCTATCTAGTTCGACATTACTTAGAGGGTAAAACAAAAAGGAGTAGGCGGTAAGAAAGGTAAGAAAAAGAATGAACGACGAGAGCTGTTTATTCCGGAGTAGATTGTTTTGTAAGATAATCGGAAAAGAGGCTTGTGAAAAGTGGTCGCCAGAGGTGACTCACCCAATGGGTAGCTTCATGGACGGGTTAAGGTGTTAGAGTAACAAAGGAGAGGTTGCAGGCATAGTTCTGCTGGTTGGTAGAGTTGGGTTGGAAGGGGAACCAATTCATGGTAACTGAGGAACAGATTTCGGTCAGAAGCGTTGTAGTTGGATTAATTGCATATTTCGAAGACGAATAAATAAATTGAATTCTTCACAGGTCTATATTCCTAAGTATTCAGCTCGGATTTCCTGAAGAGAGTGTAGTAAACGTGGTAAACCTCATGATTTTTCCATTTTAACTACTTTTTTAAACCGCTCTCTAGCTATTCATTCGGGTTGATTTTTTACTTAAATTTTGTTGTTCATTGTAACTGAGGAGCACCAACTGCATATTTCGCACGAGTGAATAGAAAAATAAAATTTTCTATAAGTTAATAATCTCAAGTAATTCAGTTCGGAATTCTCCAAGAGTCAGCTGAAGCATCTGCTTCCATTTTAGCTTTTCAACCTTTCAGCTGTTTGGTCGTTTCGTTATTAATCACTGTCTTATAAGTGAAGCGCCTCTGTGCGGCGTACTAATTAAGTACATAAATGTAAAAGTGAAATCAATATGATCAATCAGTTCGATAAACTTTTCAAATCAGTGAAGAAATCCTGAACTCAATCGTAGCTGAAGGTACTCCAGCTCTGCTTCGTGTCCTTGGTGACCACTCGAAAACCAGTCATTTTGTAAAAACGGCCTCTATCTGGAGAGATCTCCGACACCACATCTGTATGGATCTCATCTAAGGACCTGAAACGATTTCTTCACCTTCGTTGAAAAACCTTTCATCCATCGTGAATATCTGGTGTTCATGGAATTTAAGGCGATGTTGCGAGCCTACCGGCATTTTCTGGATTCCTCCACTCGGCAGATAGCTCCTCTACAGGCTCTTTGGCTTGAGCTGGCTTCTTTTCTGGCTTTTAGTCTCCTTTTCGTCCTCTTCTTTCTGGTGCTGGCTCTTGCTGTGACTCTGCAAACGTGCATTCCTGAAATCATGCCGATCACCGGACACCGTATAGATCACCAAGCAAGTTTCAGTCTAGTCGAAAGCTTAACAACAGAAGTAGCCTTATGCTAAATTATAGCATGTTGAAGTCACAGTCCAGCTACATGGGAACGAACTAATTGAAAGGATCTTACCACATGCCCGTCCTATTCCTGCACTGATAGTAGTATCTTTTGTATGCCTACATCACAATAGACGTCCGTAAAATTATTATCATCTCTTATTAAACCTTTGGCAGACCGCATGGGTCCTCAGTCTTAGTGCTTATTCTTAGTTATCACTTGCTGCCTCCTTAAGGGCTCACGGCAAGGATAAGTTCAGTAAGTCCACTTTACCGAGTTGTTACCAGCTTAGATTGCTTGTTTTTGTTTTTTTCAGCTTAGGTTGTTACTAATGTTATAGTGCGAATGTTTCCAATGTTACCAACAACAATGTCCAGCGGCCGCGTCGTACAGTGGTAAGTGGTGCCCCTGACACCCTCACGGTGGATTATTAAACTATTATATTAAACCCCTAACCCCTTAAACTATTATATTTGATATTACATGATATACATATTTATTTATTACATGAGAACTTATGCAACAATTGTCGGAAGTTTCCTTTCATTCCAAATTTATGAGAGCCTCTATCCATCTCAGAGAAACCTTCATCCATAGACCCTATGGCCGATTGTGTGTCTGTGCAATGCGCCTTGAGTGGTCATTAATGAGTCCAATCCGTCGGGCGACCATTCTCGATTCCGGCGGTCCGATGACCTTCGGCCATCTGGTCATTGGTGTGAATGTTCTATTTACTCATGTTACACAGCGCCATCTTTTACGTTTTCTCCCATTCTTCCTTTTTTCGTTCAAAGAAACTTCATCCGAATTAACGGTAGTGTAACAATGCAAAAAGGTTTTAAACTCTTCAAGATTTCCGATGAGGTCGACCTCCTGGCTATACATACACCCGATACTCTTTGGGCGAATGAATCTGTAGAGGTGGATAGTTTCTCCATCAGCAGCCTGTTAGTAGAAATTCAGATATCGAGAGTCCTTAAATATTAGAGGTAAAGGTAAAGGTTTTAGCGTTGATGGGTCAGCTAAGAAAGCGCCGCCGAATTGTGTTCAATTCAGCCTATTCAAAGCCTTGCAGAGCCAGCCAGCCACTATACCAAGTCAGCGTCTTTACCTTACCAGGCAAGTCTGACACCAATACACCCCATCCTGAAGGAAAGACTTGGTTCTAGGATCGATCGACCATGCGGGTGTCAGCAGCGCCTCTTACCACTGCACTACGCGCACACCCTTAAATATTACTGGGTGAAATATTAATATTGCTGATGATTTACGGCCACAAAAGAATAGGATTGGCCCACGGGCATCACCATATCTGGAAATGCCAAAGTCATTCTAGCACCACTACCGATAGAATCTCTTCCAAATACTTGCACTGGTTACAGGATACAGTGATTTCCTCTAAACGACTTACATCAGAGTATATTTACTTATCTCTACGCTATACAAAAGCGTGAAAGGAATAAAGCGAAGTAGACGAGCTCTAAAAATAAACTTAAAAACAGAGGTAGGGAGCGTGCGAAAAGTAATAGGAAATGTGTTTAAACATCGAAGTGGATTGTCCCATTGCCTCAACCCTTAAGTCTTCACTGCTCCCACTACGGATAGTGGACATCATAGACTAGGTCGTGTTAACCAGAATGGCAGTGGAATGGACTTCTACTTCTCTCCCTACTCTTTTTTATCTAATGGAACTTTCCCCATTATCTACATTCGTTAAAAGTGACTTACACGACTTCCGTTTTACTGAGCATGCCGTAGTCAGTGAAGAAGGATGAGTATTAATGTGTAGAAACCCTAGAAACTATTAACTGTTTTAGTTTCCTGCAAGGACAAAGGGAGCTAGTTGGATACGGTTCCACAGTTGAGATCTATGAAAGCAAGCTGCAAAAACCCAAATTTGTTTCGATTACTCAGATTCGTGAGTCTTTCGCAGACCTTAAACTTACTAAACCCCTCCCACACCCTGAACTTACCGTGATTCTCCGATCCAGTATTAATGTGTAGAAACCCTAGAAACTATTAACTGTTTTAGTTTCCTGCAAGGACAAAGGGAGCTAGTTGGATACGGTTCCACAGTTGAGATCTATGAAAGCAAGCTGCAAAAACCCAAATTTGTTTCGATTACTCAGATTCGTGAGTCTTTCGCAGACCTTAAACTTACTAAACCCCTCCCACACCCTGAACTTACCGTGATTCTCCGATCCACGGAGATAATCTCTCTGAAAGTTCACCGTTATGTATGGATGTTAGTCACCAAATAAACCCTGTCGTCGGTTGATGAGTCCAAAATTGCTTTTCAGTTGTTGCATATCTAGCGGTTTATAGTTAAGTAACTCAATCAGCCAGTCGTTATAGTGAAACAACAACTTAGCTCTCATAAACCAACACAACAAACAACAACAAGAAATGGCACTCAATTACGGTTCCACTTAATTCGTCTCCGTTAGAGTCACTTCAGCATAAATATGTATATAGCGGTGATAAAACACCGCCACCCCGGAGGTCCGTTCATATGTACCTAACTGCTAAGCGCGGACCCTTCATTGAATATAGTCGATTTCGTGTAGATAGGGGAATTTTTTCCCGAAAAAAAGCGACTACAGTCATTGCACTGTGTCTCGAAGCCTAAGAGCTTGAGTCATCTGCGGGCGAAGGAATTACAATTAAGCCCACAATTCCTTCAAAACCACTTCGATTATTGAGTGATTCAGCTTAGTTAGTCAAATAGTTCAATATTATGAAGATGATTCACAGAGATGATTCTTCAGCTTTAGTGTAAGAAAATTCCCACCAACTGAAAATTTCTTCCGACTATCCAGATAAATTGAAACGTCTCTCTCATTGTGCGGTTCTGGGGCTTCACGCTTCGCCGTATGTTGTTTGACAATTTTTAATTTTAGTTATCGCAATTAATTTTGACAATTTTGCTTCCAAATAAGAACGTTTGAATTCACTTTGACGTCTTCTACTCCATTCGCTGCTTCCTCTTGGTCCCTGAATAGTATTTCATTTATTTATTACGCTGCACAATGGCGCGTCGATTATCATTAGAAAGTTAATAAATAAATTAATTATGCAGGGTAATAAATAAAAGAATGAAAATTATTCAGAAATAATGAATACTGTGATATGATTTCCCTACTTTGTTATCGAGCATGAATTGTCCTCAAGACGATATTCCCGTTCGCGTTCCATTTAGAATCGTAGAGGCATGGAGAATGCGTATTTGGCCTATACAATGACCTGCGGAGGCCAGCCGCTCTACCAAATCAGTGCCTTTACCGTCCCAGACGAGTCTGGTACAAATTTACTTGACTCCAGAGGAATGGAAGGTTGGCTAGCCCTGGGCGGGGTCGATCGCTCAACCGTAAGTGCTCGTTTAGTGCGCGGGAGGGGAAAGCGCCTCCTACCAGTGCACCACACGCGCTCCAAAGAAGAGTACTGGAAGTGTGCATTTTTCCAAAAGGTACCTATGATCTCGATCTTGCGTGGGAATCCCTTCATCTCCGGCATAGGTTAAAATTGATTAGCATCGTTATACTTCCCTGACAGATCATAAATTTTTCCACGAAGTGCCATATTCCAAAAAACTTGCTTTTGCTAAGTCTCCACCGATTTCTCCATTATATGTTCTGCTTTCCTATCTGTTTGTTGTGAGCTTTTCTTCATGTTTACGTGACTGATACATTCTTTAATCAGATTGTCAGGGAGCTCTCCACGGACAATCAATGCCATTCAGCGAGTAGAAATTTCGTCTAAATTAGAAGTCTTCGGTGTATAATATCCTGGTCACATACGTTTTGAGTTATTCAGTGGTTGTGCTGCTCTTGTAATATTCATTTCATATTTCTTCTCTACTCGTAGTCGACTACTTACTTCCTATCGCTAGAATCTTCTCCTATGTGAGATTCTAATTTTAGAGCGTGTTTATTTATTTATTTATTTATTTATCTATTCATTTATTTATTTATTCATTTATTTATACAACTAGGACGTGAACGGAGGAAAAGTGCGGAGATGTGGTAAAAGAATGCAGAGATAAAAGCTAAAGATCATGTGATAAAAAACACAAAGTCATAAATTAATGGCTAAATAAAATACAACGATCAGAAATCAAAAAGTAAAAAATGTCCAGCAGCAATTATCGATAGCAAAAATACATTTTCCTATGTAATTTTTATTTGTTACATAGTTCTCATTTCATACAAAATAAACAGACGTTGCCATAATTCAAAAGAGTTTCTGTATCAAATTTCCATTATTAATTCATAATAATATATGTATAGTAATGTCAAATATAACTGTTTGCGAAACTTGGTATTTGAGAACCTTCTTCTTCTCGTCGACTTTTGACATTGTTGTCGGAATGAGGATTTGACAGGGTTTGATGGAAGGAGTCTGCTCGTAAACCACGAAACGCTGGAAAAACCACCGCGTCGTTGTTTTTCGTCGAAGAATGCAGGAGGTATCGTGGATTTCAGAGGCATGTGTTCTCAGACAACTGTGTGTTGTGAGGCCGCGAAGTTTCATTCTTTCTCTGTTCCTACTTCCTCAAGCCTTCTCTGCTTGATTTTGATCAATTTTTTGAAGCCATCCCTAACTTTAGAGCAGCTGAAATATGACAAAATTTAACCGGAGAATTATGCCGAACAAATAGCCAGAAAACGGTTCTAAAATAGTAATTAAAATAGAAAATCATGAGGTTTACCACGTTTACCACACTCTCTTCAGAAAATCCGAGCTGAATGACTCAGGAATATGGACTTGCAAGGAATCTAATCCATTTATTCGTCTTTGAAATATGCGATTAATCAATCCCAACGTGTCTAGCTGGAATTTATTCCTCATTTACCACAAACTTGTTCCCTCTCTACCTCAACTCTACCGACCTCTAGAGATCTACCTGCAATATGTTCTAATTCCTTACCTTCTGAAGCTATCCTAACTCCTCAACTCCTTAACTTTCCTTAACCCTGAAGGTTCACGCTAGGTGAGCTAAATTTGCGGCCAATTTGTTAAGAACTACACTCCGATATCTATCTTGCCAAACCGTCTATCGTGGAATATCAGCTCTCATCATTCACCATTTTCTTTCCTTTCGTACCGCTACCTTCTTTTCTTACCCTCTGAGAATGATCGAACAGAATGTGTTCGTCCTTGATTCAGCATCCAGGCGGTATCGGCTTTTTTTGTATTAAAGAGCGTTCCTTCCCCTATTATCCGTTCGAAGAATTTTAGTCTGTGGCTAACTCCTTTCTTCTGAAGTACTAAAACAGAAGCATTGATCTATTATTTGATTTCGACTTGATTTTTTCATTTATATGTTCGTTTGTTCGTTATGTTTTCTTTGTGGTTTGTACCTTCGGCGGATGCCACAAATACAAGCAATCAATTGAAGTAAGTAAAGATGAAATCGCATTAATCATGCCTCCACAGTTCTGGACGGAAGACGAATCCGTGGCGCGTCCGTAGCAGACGCCGACCATTTTCTTCTACCTTTAACAGCTCCCTCTGTGCGGCTCTTTTTCTCGCATTGGTTTTTCCTCTCAGCCTCAATTTTCCATATGCAACCTTTCCATCAGAGCAGATGGCATTGGATGCAATAATTGCAAAATCTGGGACAAATTTGTCCGAAAAGGACCCTTAACCTTAAATTGGCAGCAAAAAGGTCTTCCATAAACCACGGGCGGCAGCTGGTGTGCCATCCATGCAAAACAATGCGAATGTCCCTGCTTCAACGGCTTTGGTCTCCAAAAGCCACTATTTTGCAGCGGTCTCTGTGTGGCATTAAAATAATCGCTGTCGCAAATCTTCGGCCGGGCGGTTCTATGAGAGAACCGAGGACCACATTCATCATCTCTTCTTTTACTCTACTTCATGTCATTATTCAGTTGTTTGCTGTTTTCGCTTCACATATTGTTTATGCTTTTCCACATTTTGCTATCAACGTGTATCCGCTATGCACACCAGTGTCTAGATTCATGACGGGTATCGGCGTTTTATACCCGAGAATAAACCGCGGTCATCGCGCGTATCCGCAATCACAAAAGCACTGCGGAGTTTGTTTGGGGTATATAGCGGGTCTGCTCTACTACACACCGAGTATCGCAGAGCCGACTGTCATGAATGCGAATATTGGGGGGTAGACCGGGTTTATTTCTCCCGGAGTGTTATATATCCCGAATTTTCGTTCATGAATTTAAGCCCAGAATAATCCCTTATGGACGCGTATACCTGTATTCATGGATGCACGGCAAGGTATATTCGGGGATGTCGCTGGTACCCGTATTCGTCAACGCCTTGGGGGTATATTTGAGCTATATGGCGAGCTTATTTTGCTCTGAGCGCAGTATACTCCCATTTCCGTTGATGAATCTTGCTTCAGCGGAAACATCTTCCTGATGATTGCGAAGATCCTTCGTGTTTTTCTTTTGACGTCGATGCTCCAAGCAGAGCTAATTTGATCAGTTGCTCTGACGTTTCGGTGACGTAAAGGCAGGCGGAAATTTGAGAAAACGTGCTCGAAAAAGTTCTGAGAGGAAACTTTGAAGCTTCCCCTGGTCAAAATATCCGTTTGATTCAAAAAAAAATATTAAAATTTTTGGAGAGTGAGCTTGTTTTTTGTTTTTGATGCTGATTTCCTGGTGGACCATTGGTTCCACGATTCAGTCGTGTCAGCGTATTTCAATCGATCAGCTGTTCTGCTGAACCGCGGTTCACAGCTGGTTTCTTGACGAAAAACGGAAAATAAAAGGGATTTTAACTAGTATTTTTATTGTAAACGGCAGCCACTCATGCGAAGTTCCACACCTCTCCGTTAGCAAACTCTTTTCTTCACAAATTCCGCTTGCTGCAGCTGTTTTCCATCTCGGCCATCTAATTCGCAGGCTTTCAATTCCGTTTGTCGGCACGGATGGCAGAGCCGAAGTAATTTCGTCGTCCTCAGACTAGGAAAAGCCACTTTTCAATCAACTCTCTTACGTGCCCCGTGCTCGTTCACATTCTTTGGTCTCCGGTTGTTTTGAAGGCACCGTTTTTTCATCCCAAAGGTGGAATGCTTACATACTCACGGTGGGTTCGCACTGATTGACGAACAGTCACGTTTTCTCCTGAAAGCTCCAACAAAGAGAAGCTTCGTGGGTGGTTAAGTATGTAATGCTTTCCTAGGCAAGAGTTTAAAGTGAAGGCAAATTGTGAAGGAAAACAAAAACAACAAAAAAACATTAACAAAAAGTGAAGGAAAATTCCTTCTTCTAAAATTCACCGGGCAACATTATCACGTTCATCACGTGAGGTTATAGCGTTTTTAGACCAGAAGAATTACCTGCAGTGGTGGTTTCTAAGATACGAAACTTTAATCGATAGGAAGGAACAGGAGTATCAAAGCGAGCTGAGCGGCTCGTGATCGTGTTCGAACCCACGTTTCTGGCCTATCCTGGTAACAAATATTTATGCAGGAGAACAAAATAACGGCAACGGAATAAAGGTCCCTTCACACATTACCACCCATATCGCCAACCATGCACTAATTCGTTTTTGACCAATGACAGTCCAGTGGAGGGTCGGAAATACGCGCACCCTCTTTTTTACTGCTCAACTTTGCTTTGCTGCCGCAGTAGAGTGTGAAGGGGCCTTAACAGTAACAGAGGACGATGGGTACGACGGCAAAAAGTCGTCCTAACTTCCGGCAGTCGCCCAATCGCATCCTCTTCTATTTTTGGGGTACGTTAATAATTGTACTGTGTCGTTATATTACCCCCTCTGGAAGTTGTAGGACCGAGTAGGGCTACGGCTCCTCTTCAGAGTTCAAGCTCGTGAAACAACTACAGCGTAGTTCATCCCAAATGAGAAATAGTGGATTAATATCGTGAAATTGCAGCTTTCATTACTGTAGTTTCTTCTAAGTTCATCAGAAGTAGGGCCCGCGTGGTGCAGTGGTAAGAGGCGCTACTGGCACCCGCACGATCAAGCGACTGATCCAAGCCCGGCTAACCAAGCCTTCCATCCCTCCGGGGTCGGGTAACTTGGTACCAGACTTATCTGGCAAGGTAAAGATGCTGACTTGATATAGCGACTGGCCCCCGCAATTCATTGTATAGCCCAAACACGCGTTCACCATGCTTCTACGATTCTGAATTGGACCCGAATGCGGCGGCGCGTACTTAGAGGACCGATCAACACCGACATCTTTACCCTTACCTTTACTTTTTCTACCCTAGAAGTGCTCGGCTCGATGGTAGCGTTCTGACATCATGGTGCGCGAATAGGCCCGGGACGAGGGTTGAAATCCCTGTCATTACAACATCTACTTCTAATGCATTGATACTGTTTCCATAACGGTTTCGTATCAAATATACGATATCATATCTTCCTAAGCGCCAGGACAAGTAACGCAATCCGTCAACTCTGAGGTATAATAAGTGTGGAAGTGTGCGGCAGCGACCAGGTGCCTCTCCACGATGAGATAAAGGGCAGCAATGGGTTTTTGGATTACTGCGTCTCTGGCCGTGCTGACAGAACGGCCCGAATGTTGCGTTTTTCTTCGTTCTCGTTCGTGACGTCGCCGGATTTGAAAGTGGATATGCATGAGATACTCAATACTAAGTGAGTCGATTCCCGGCCACACCCCTTCAGATTTTCCCACGACCCTGATGCTCTCACAGCGCTCCGCCAGTCCTTCGTTCAGTCGCGGCCTTCTTGAGAATTTCTCTGTTCCGTCTTTTCTGTATTATTTAAAGTATTTATTGTGTTTTCTAGTGAGCCATTCAAAAACATAGCATATTCCTAATTGAATAGCTCTTTGCTATCCTTATAATTAGATATTTCCTAGAAGGTAAGACTAGGAATAGCATTGGCAGTTCTTTCCTTCTGTTGTAGGTAGACGGTATAGGCTTCTTCAACAGTAATCTGGTAACAAATTATATGCAGCTAAGCTCTTTTGTCACTTTATTGTAATTTGGCTCATCTACCAAGCTCTTTTAATCTGTTTTTCGTTTCTAAACAACGTTATCGTCTTGCTAACATGCATTTCATATCCAACAGCTTATCCTTAGGTAAAGGCAAAGGTGCCAGCTTCGATCGGTCCCAGAAGGACGCGCGCCGCATTCGCGTTCAATTCAGAATCGTAGGGACTTGGTGAATGCGTGTTTGGCATATACAATGACTTGCGCGAGTCAGCCGCTATACCATGTCAGTGTCTTTTCCTTCCCAGACAAATCTGGTACCAATTTACCCGACCTCGGAGAGATGGAAGCTTTTTTGACCCGGGCGAGGGTCGATCGACCGTGCGGATGTCAAAAGCTCCTCTTACCACTGCACCACGCAAGCCCTTCTTACCTTACATGTGCCTCACATGTATATATCCTTATACATATGTAACGAAAGGTGAACAAATAGGCGAAAAGATAAAAATAAATTGAATAAATAGATAGGGGATCAGTAGACGTGTCGATGTTGCACAATCCCTCCCTCCTTTTTACACTGGTTGAGTGGATGCACGGTTCGGAGGAAAGTGTCAATCATTGAAAAAACAATCGTGATGTATCTGTCCTCAAGACCGGCTTTGTTGAAGTCCTCGGGGAAAGTCGGTGTCGTGACATTTTGAGCAGACGTTGCTGAAAAACTTGATGATGTACTTATTACAACGGCCGAGATTGAGAACATTGGCGGCTTTATGGCTTCCATAGAGTTGAATCAATAAGCGTTTGTTGAGTGCGTTGTCTATAGTGGTCACGTCTGGTGCACTGACAAGAGGCGCTGCTATCATCCGCGCGTTCTAGCGATCAATCTTGACCAGGCCTAACCAAAGCGTATCATCCCTCCGGGGCAGGGTACATTGGTACCAGACTTGTGTGGGAAGGTGAAGACACTGACTTCGTATAGCGGTTGGCCTCCCCATAAGTCGTTGCATAGGGCAAATCCGCATTCGCTATGCCTCTAAAATTCTGAATTCTGAATCTTGCCGAGCTGTTCTTTTCTTATAGGGGAAGCTTCTTCTATGCGATCGATCCTACCGCTTTGTTTTGATTTTGCATTTGTTTTGAGGATTAGGAATCTCCCAAACAATCGTCTTGCGTCATAGCGAGAGATCGACCAACGCAAACTTCCGGTTTCTCATACAACCTGACCATCTTGATCACCAGTTCTGTGCAACTAATTGCAGCCTTGTTTCAGGGCTCTGCCCTTGACCAACTAGTGACTCCTCTTTTCATTTTCTATCTTCTACTAGCATTATACATACTTTCCATTCATCTGTCTTTCTTAACTTACCTGCCTCGCATTTACCAAACCTAGCTTTGCCAATCCGTTAGCTCAACTTCTTCCTCCACATAACTCCAGCAACCCCTTCGTAAATTGCGTTCGGGTTTCTCACTATTTCAGCGTTGCATAGTGGAAGTCTTTCGTATACTGATGATGCTATGTTGATCGCAAAAATCGCAACCCTGGTGAGATTCGAACCGTTTCTCAAGCGCTTCAGGGCACTGTGAAATTATTATTATCCTAGCTGAGCCGGATGTCCCCACTTCACTAGCACCTTTCTTCATCTTTCCTGCGTTGTTGCCTTTCCTACACCATCAAACTTTACACACAACGAACGCCTCAACCTATTTTCCTTTGCAAAAGCGTTTATTGGTCTGAAAAAACCCATTACGGACACTTTCACATCCTTACGAGCAGAAGCAAATACACGTAGACAGCTGCAGAATCATAAACTAACGCTGTAATTGTTTTTACTCGCTTGCTACCGCCCAAGTGCCTCTCTCATGAATTTACTAAAAATAGCACCAAATGACCGACCTAATAAGTCACAAAATGTCGCAAGAAAAAAAAGCAGTGCGATAAAAAAGAAAAAGAAAAATCAGGAAAAGTTGTCAGAAGTCGATTTGCCAGAAAAAGAGATACCTATGCTGATTCCATGTTTTTCTCGAACAAATCAGTTCGATTGGAGCAGCACGAGTTGCACAATTCTTTCATATAAAAATCATATGGCTTCCGTACATATTAGTCACAGTGTGTTGCAAACGATTGAATTAGAGATGAATTATTTGATTACAATAACCAGAAAAACAACTGATTGAAGTGGGCCACATTTGACGATGACTATACCTCCACTAAATCATCCACATGCAGACTGCCTCCGGCAATCTTCTCTGGACTCAGGCAGAAACGAAGAAGAAAGAAAATGATTTACAGCGTATGACTTGAGTCCACGTCAGTCTACGGTCCGGGCGTCATAAAAAACACAAGAAAAAAGCAAAAAGAAAAAGGAGGATTAGTTTGGCAGTACTATATTCTAAACCATTTCTCCTTTTTCAAACATTTTGCATTTCAAACAATATGCCTGAGTATCAAGAATATGTAGATGGGGGGGGGGTGGTATGTATTTTGTTTGTAATGAGATATAAAAGAACTTTATTTTATTGAATTTCTACTCTATTTAACTTTATTTATTATCATACACGTGGCGTGCACCGTACATTATCAATGGGCCAAGGAATAAGTTAAGAAACAGATAAAAGTGATTGTAAAGAAACAAGAATTAATCAACGCAAGACAAAAGAAATTTGTAAAGCATCGGTAGAAGGGCACGAGGTAAGAGCATTTCTACCCAGAGAATGGAACACAAGTTCAGTTTGAACCTTGAGCTTACAGTTTAACAGACAAACTGTTGCTCTTGGAACGACAGTTTTTCATATCGGTTTAGGATTAATGATTCCAACGGCCATTTTTCTTGTAATGGGGGATTTTCTCACGGTACCACTCTATCGCCCCGCGTTTGATTTACGACTACCTCTTAATCAGCCGGTCTAGCCGAGCAAACTCGTCATTTATCTCCGGTTGGGATCCTCTATGAACCACTGATCCTTCAGTTCGGGGCGAGCAGTACGTTTTTGTTGGTTATTTGTTCGATGCCATCTTCTATTCAAATAATCTATTCTCATTTGGGTGTTCCATTTTTTGTTCTTCAGACATGGAACCAGAAATACTCTACCCTGAAATACTCATTTTTCGGGGTCATGGAACTACCACCATCTCAACTTGTATGAAAGGGATAGAAAAACAAACTTCTCACGATGTAGTTGCCACGATCGACTCTCTATGAGTCTTGGCATGATGGGAGCAATTGTAGGTTTTAGGTTGAAGGTCCGGAGCGAGATTAGCACAGATATTTATTGAACAGACTGACGAACAGTCTTACTTGACAGAACAAATACTACTACTACTACAAAATCCTGGCGCCCGAGACCCACAAGGCTGCCCGCAAAACACTCGAGAGATTCCTGATCCAAGCCAAGAGCCTTAGGCTCAACTCTACTGGCAAATGCATCTATACAACCCGAGAGCTCAGCCCTTACATTAATCTTGCATTTTAATTCCTTTGGTCTCTTCTAACGTGAACTTGTTCTATAGTTTCTTTGTGCTGTAAGTGTTGCGGCTCATGGGGTCTTCAAACCCTCGCAAAGTTCGTGACGACGTTTGGTCTAGTAGCCTTGATGTGTACATAGTTGGACTTTCAGACTCTGAAAAGCGATACATGCCGAAATGTCAGTCTATTCAATGTATATCTGCGCCAGTATCGGTCCCGAGCTTCAACCTAAAAACTACAAATTTTTACGACGTCTTCGAAATTAGGGAACTCCGCACTGGTAAAAACCGCTAGTTACACCCGCACTGTCGACGGGTCGGGTTGACCAGAGCCTAGACAAGTCTGGTACCAATTTTTGCGACCCCATCTGTCTGGGGTCACGTAAATTGGTACCAGACTTGTCCAAGGGTGAAGGCAGTGACTTCAGCAGCTGGCGACTTCCATAAGTCATTGTACACTCTAAATGCGCATCAACCATGCCTCTATGACTCTGAATGGAAGCAGAGTGCGTGGCGCCTTCTTGGGTGGCTGATCAGCACCGTTCACTTTTACCCGCATCTCCGCCAATTACAGAATGACTTCACCTATGATTGACCGTGGTTTTTTAGTCAAACGCTGATTATCTTTATGATTTTCAAACTTATTTCAAGGTTTGCCTTTAGAGTTTCGGGGAGAGTGCGTACCACTTTACCCATAATTCTGCGACCTGTATTTGATTCATTAACTGTTTTTTCCGATGGTTTGTACTGAGCTGGTTCTCTTCAGATAGTAAGAGCTCTGGCGTGTTTATCGATTGAGCTATATGTCAGATTCACTTTAATTCTATTCAAATCAAAGGTCTGGTCCAAAAGTCGATTCGGACCTCAAAGGAAAGGGACGATGACTTGTGGATAAGAACACGGCGATTTGCCATTCCCATTTGACTCATTCAGACGCCGGAAAATGCATGAATAATGCCAGTGTTATTAGCTCGAATCAGATATTACGCTTCGCCAGATACGCGCAGTCTCTCTGGGTAGATAGTTACCCGATTCTCGTCCTTTGAATAGCATTCGAGTAAACTTTTTCCCCAGCTTTTCGCAGCGAATAATGTTAATTCATTTATAATTTATTTATTAATACTTATCGTCTATTATCAACGACGACTAGAGTTTTTCCCATAGAAAATTGTTTACTGGATCTCCCAGTGCGAATCTTCGCATTATTGAGCGTGATGTGTCATGATTTTTTTTCGTTCTCGAAGGAAAATTTTTCGTTTCTGAACGAACCCGTACGAACCAGACGGACTTTTCAAGAAAGACGGTTGGTTTCCTCCACTGAAAAATGCCATCGTGAACGTTTTCAACAGCTGTCAGTTGTTTCACGTGAAATTCTTTCCATGTCGCTATTCTTTCCCTCATCTTCATCTTCACATTCCTTCTTTCTTCCGGAAATCTGGGCGTTAGTTATCGAGAGGAGAACAGTCGGCTGTACGCTGCCCCTTCTCCGAGTCGAGGTAAAGCACTTTCGTCCGCCGAGTCCTGCTTAGTCGATCATTTTCCCAGTCGGCTACCTTTCTCTTGATTAGTGTTCTCGTGTCTGACTCGCATATCTTGTAAATGAGCCCAGTTCCGAATCGACCGCCTTCGGAGTGCTTCACTTTGAAAGGAGGTCCCTCACGCTTTCTCTCAGCCATATTCATTTCTACATTTTGAATGCCTTGTCCTAGATTTTTTACCATGAATCCATCCGTACTCGCCGCCTCGCCTTGCTTTGTTTCACCCTTCGGTATTTCCTGTATCACCTGTCGTCCCGTTGATTATCGATTTGCTCGAGCGGGCGCCAGTAACGCCTCCATTCGCCCCTGTCGCGTGTCATAGTAGACCAGTGGGTCCTGCTCGCTCGAGGAACACGAAGAGCATCGAATTGAACGTTCAGCGATTTGACGATGAAGTCCGACCAGCGCAAAGGTGGGCTACCTGGGCCTAAATTCATGACGGGTATCGGCACAATATACCCGAGAATAAACCCCGGTCGGCGCGATTATTCGCATTCATGAACGCGCCGCGGAGTGGAATAGACCCGCGATATCCCCCAAATGAACTCCGCGATGCGTTCATGAATGCGAATAATCGCGCCGACCGGGTTTATTGTGGGGTATATTGCGCCGGTACCCGTCATGAATTAAGGCCCTGGTGTTCTTCTTACGTCCCGTGGAATCCAGTCAGTAACGGCTCTCGTCCAACAGTGGTCACGAAATCGCATTACGTGTCCGCACGTAATGCGTGATCTTCGACAACTTGACCCATGCGACTGCGTCTCTGATCTTCAACTGTCAACGTAGCTCGGAGCTCCGTATGCCGTCCGGATGAAGCGAGTCACTTCGATCATCCTCTCTATACTTCAGTGCGCGACGCAAATCGCATGTTCATCCTGCTTACGTAACGCCCAGGATTCTGGAGCGTACGTCAACGCAGGGAGAACCGTAGAGTCGAAGAGATGGGCGCGGAGTCGGGCGTTCTTCGTCTTCCTCACTACTTCTTCAACACTCCTGAAAGCTACCTGGTGTTCTTACATCCTGCTAGCTCTAGTCCAGTGATCGACATGCCCGCCTCCTTGATCTTCGATGACCTGGCCCTTATGTATGCGTCTCTGATCTTTCAGTTCGATAGGAAACCAAAACCGATGTTTTTCTAGTGAACTTCTCGAAAGAATTCACAACGAATCATACATTCAAATATGAAGAGCGCTGAAGTGATGTGGGCGTTGCCTCTCGGATGGCATTCTCAGTTGAATGCTGAGATATTCCTATGTTTTGGCCGAAGCTTCTGCCTCGCTTACTTTGGAAAAACGTCGTTCAGATTCCGTTCCGAATAACTAGACTCCTTGATCATAGACTTACCACTGCCACAATATTGAGCCCAGATTTCTCGTTAGGTTTACAGTTAGAATGACTTTGCTGTTTTGATGAATTTTGTACCGAGTTCAGGAAGGTGTGTCTAAATTTTCATCTGAAGCTGTCCCTTCTTGGTGATGAGTCTCTCGGGTTGACTGTAAATTTGGGGAGGAGAGTGTGCGGCTCGATGCTGCTTCAGATCTAGGTTCGAATCCCGCCTTAGCTCCATCATCACAACATCTCCTACTAGACATGGTAGTAACCCGCCAAGACACGGTAGTGGTAGTGTACTTTGCTTTATATTCCGTTCCTTAACGTGGTACAGTTGGAAGAGGCGCTATTGATACGCGAGGCGATCGATCCGCCCGGGCGAACCGGGCCTTCCATCCCTCCGGTTTTGAGTAAATTGGTACTAGACTTGTCTCGGAGGGTAAAGATACAAGCTTAGAACGGCTCTTAGATGGTGTTGTGCACAGATCCACCAGTTGACTTCTCTCGCAAGTTTTTAGAAATGGCCGTGGCTCAGTGGTAAGAGGCACTACTTCAACTGGTACTATCGAGGAGCCTATCCTCATCCAGGGTAGCCAACACCTCTGAGGGTGGGTAAATTGGCACCAGGTCTGTGTGAGAATGTGAAGACACTGACTCGGTATAGAGGCTGGCTGCCGCAAGTCATTGGAGGACTGATCATCGTCGAACCCTTTACCTTTTATTCTTTATTTCCTGTTGTAGTGTCTTTATTTTCTACTGTATCGCTCGCATAAGGCAGGATCGAGACCGCCTTGACTAGCGATTCAGTTTGATCCTTTTGCTTAATTTCATATCTCAGAGAAGCTATCTGAACCGAGAGTATAGACGTTTGTTGTTCTGCTGCATAGATGAAGTACAATATCTTCACTCCAAAGCCTCCGTTACCCCCATGTTATTGTTGTCACCTTCGCTTGTTATTGTACTACATACCCAATACCCGTCTCACCTACGAAGCTCAGCTCAATATATTATACCATACTCAGCACAATATACCGTACTCGACTCAATCCTTATTCCTTATTTTGACATTAGCTGCCTGTTAAAGGGTTTCCGGTAAAGATTAGTTGAACGAGTCCGCTTATATCACACCACCCTTCTGTGTTGTAACCAGCATTATAGTATTGTTTCTTAATGTTACAACAACATCCGATTCCACTGTAGTTCACTGGAATCCAATATTTCCACTGGAGGTCTGGAGAAAGTAAGATAGATGAATAAACCTACTGTGACGAATGGCGATGAAAGCTCGCTTTTTGTAGATGAAAATCTCGAAACGCAAACGACGCCATTCATTCGTACAGCCGCCCGTGCCCGTAAATTCTTCTTGTGCACCATCGCTGCAAGTCATCCACCACTGAAAACGACCTTTACTGATCTCATCTGCAAAGCTTTTGCCAATGAAATGCTTCGGCAAAAAACTCCGAATGCGACTATCTATTGCAAATATCATGGAAATATGAAGAGTCGATAGTAATGGCGCGGTTTTTGAGAACATATTAGGTTGGTGCAGAATTAATTTCGGTTTCTGAGTACCTTCAAATAAACAACTTTTCAAGCCAAATCATTTCATCTCAAAAGAAGCCAAGCATACCATTTGGTAGGTTTTTTCCTGCTCTTTCCAAATCATACATGTTTCTTGCCCTAACGCTACCAGGCAATTTTTTACAGGGCTTCGTTCAATCATGAACCGACGCGATTATCGAGTCAGCATGGCTTACGAATTTCAATTAGGACACTCCGCTGCGGAGGCGGCTCGCAATCTTAGCATTGCTCTTGGGATGGATTGTCCTTGCGAAAGGACAGTGCAACTCTGGTTTAAAAAATTCGCATGTGGAGATTTTGGTCTTGGAGAAAAAGCCGGCCGTGGTCGTAGGGCGTAGATCTGACCCGTTCGTCGGCCGTATTGTGACTGTTGATGAAAAGTGGGTCATGTACGATAACAGGAAACGAGGGTTCGTTTGGGTAGACAAGGATGCCCCACCAAAAAATTTTCCTAAACCTGACCTTCACCCGAAAAAGGTCATGTTGACTGTTTGGTGGCGCTCCAAAGGGCTAATTCACCACATCTTCAGGCAACCTGGTCATTTAGTTACAGCAGAGTCCAACTGTTGTGATTTAGACCAAATGTATGCAAAGTTGCAAAAACTGTGGCCGGCAGTGGTGAACACAGGTGGACCGATCCTGTTGCATGACAACGCAAGGCCGCACTCCTCGAAAACCACCCGGCAAAAATTGACCCAATTAGGTATAGAAGTTCTCCCTCTCCCACCCTATTCCCCTGACCTCTCCCCAACAGATTACCACTTTTTCCAATCTCTTGACTCCTATCTACGTCACAAACAATTCGCTGATTTGATCGATGTTGAATCTGCCTTCGTTGATTTCGTCGATTCTCGTGATCCTAGTTTTTATTCTAGAGGCATAGAAATGTTACCATTTCGTTGGCAAAAATGTGTAGATTCTGATGGTTCTTACTTTGTTTAATGAAGTTTAGTTTACGCTGAGTCATTGCACTTTAAAGTTTGCGGTCCAAAACCGAAATCAATTTTGCATCAACCCAATAGAACAAAAACAGACGAAGTAGCTTTGCTATTCCACTTCTGCTTCTCCGCTGAAGCCGAAGAACTTAGTGCAGTTTATATGTACAACACTCTCAGTGATTTTATCTTTTTAGTGGGTATCTGCCTATTGTGTCGGCTCCATCGCTCCGTCAAATTCCAAGTATCGCATTTCATTTTTTGGAATGCTTACACTTTTGTAGATGTCGAATTTGTTTCGTTTGCAAAATGAGCCTTTGCGTTTCTTCAAAATTTGCATTGATAGCTAAATTTATCATCACTGAGCGTATTTTTCCCTCTATTACTTACGAACTCTTTAAAATTGTCGTACGACTACGGAACTTCTTCCTTGCTGTGCCGAACGGGGTTAATAGGTGGACCAAGTTTATTTGTGGCCTAACGTGTCGACCTGTTCGTCGTCGTCAGAGGACTAAAAAGTGGTTGGAAACTACCTATCTGTGGTCTGTCCGGCCAAGCGCCGAACCACTGCTAGCCCTTCTGGCAAACTTGAAAAATCTTCCCCAAGAAACCGTTGAAAAAAACTAGAGATATCAAATGATTTGCCCCGAGATCCACCTGCAGATATTTGATATCTCTAGTTTTTTTTGCTGTTTCTTGAGGTAGATCTTTCATGTTCATCGCTTGGCCGGACAGACCAAGGATGAGTAGTTTCGAACCACTTTTCAGGCCTTTGACGACGACGAACTGGTCGAAACGTTAGGCCACAAATAAATTTGGTCCACCTGCTAATCTCGTTCAGAACAGCAGCATTACAGTACAAGAATAGCATCATGCCGAGGTTTCAGGAAGAGCGAACTTGAAGACCTCTTCCTTGGAATAGTCACGTTGCCTTGAAGTCGCATAGAAATTTCTTCAAAACGGGGAATAGGACAATGTAGGGCAACTGCTCTCGGGCAGGGTTCACTT
The DNA here is from genome assembly GCA_030553155.1 of Nippostrongylus brasiliensis. Lineage (NCBI taxonomy): Eukaryota > Metazoa > Nematoda > Chromadorea > Rhabditida > Heligmosomidae > Nippostrongylus > Nippostrongylus brasiliensis. Next base: position 30,549,075 of record CP130736.1, on the reverse strand, counting down.
TCTAAAAAGGAGAAATCAAACTAGAGCAAATACTAATTCTTTCGGTTTTACTTTTGCTTTCCATTTTCCCTTTAATTATTGACTCTTAAGGTGAGTGCGACGAATTCGTGGTAGTAGTTCTTGTTCTGACGATGCTGCGTTCTAGGCTAGATTCCATCCTTCCGTCCGGGTTATGCAAGGCGCTAGGGGAACATAAATAACTTTTCCTAACAAAAGCGCATTCGTTTTCAGATATGAGCCGATTAGTGGTCGTCTTATGGGTAATTTTTGCCTAATGCTTGGCTAAACGAAATACGACGGACGTGGTTTAGCATTGCGATGCCTCTGATAGACCAAACGCGAGTTCGAATCCTACCTGTGCCACCATTTTACTGGGAACAACTCAGAATAACAAATAGTTCTACTGTAAAAAGCAGTATTCCACAAGATGCTTTAACAAAAACATGTCATATTTATTCATTTCGTTTGTCATTATTCATTCTATCGGTTATTATTTTGTATCCGGTGCCGTAATCTGCTCATTCGTAGCCGCCGATATGTACTACATATTGCCTCCATCCATCTACATGTACGGCTACTCATTCGTCTTCAGGTATGAGCCGATTAGTGGTCGTCTTATGGGTAATTTTTATCGGATGCTTGGCTAAACGAAATGCGACGGACGTGGTGAGTTATTGCGATGTCCGCTGAGTGGCACCCATGAGCCGATCAAAGAGTAAAAGCCGACGAGGAGGGAGGGGGCGAAGTGGAGATGAAGCCGCCGAAATAGATGAAAAAGCCAAAGCCGTGTGCCGGAGCACTTGAGATGCCAATCCATTTCGGGGGTTCTTCCTGGTTTTGTTAAACAAATTTTGCGACATTCATCATTCAGTATGATGAGAAGCTATGGCCGAATTCATAGATGGTATAATTGAACCGTCAGGGGTATACACAAGGTTCGTTCATTGTATATAAGAGGTCTAGCACACTTAGCTAAGACGGCAACAGCACCACCCCCACCCAATAAACACTGAATAGACTCTGCTGCTCATTGATGAATCACCGTTCGCGTGTCGTTAGGGGTATCTAAACCCTGGGATAGAAGGTATCTAATCATACCAATCATTTATTTATATGATCCTCTTCATTGTTTAGTGCCACAGAGAATTTAGGTAGAGGTTGGCCTCAGCAAAAAGTCGTGGTGACTCGTGAATGCAACGTAAATGTAAGTAATCATTGGAAAATTGTACAAACCGATACTTACTATCGTGTGGGTGGGTTCATTTGAGGTTTGTACATGGTTGGATATACCAACTGGCGCGTTGAGTTTTTGCAAACCCGTAATGCGTAGGTCGCAGTTCAACGGGGTTTAATGTGGGTTTATTCTGGATTTCGACGCCGCTGTTATTGTACTTCGAGATCCCCTAACCTTCTCCGGTGATTTGTTCGAGACCCTGAATGAATTGCAAATGAAGTACGGCCAAATACAGCCGCGCATTGATGAATCTCGATATTCGTGGTATAGTTCAGGGTTTGTAGCGGGAATGTGTGCAAGTTGGGCGCGTGATGCTATAAAAAAGGCGCTTCCAGTACACGCATGGTCGAGCAATTGATCCCGTTCCGGGTTGACCAGACCTTCCATCCCTCCGGGGTCGGGTAAATTGGTACCAGACCTGTCCGGGAAGGTAATCACGCTGACTTGACATAGCGTGACCCCGTAAGTCATTGCACAGTCCAAGTACTCATTCACCACGCCTCTGCAACTCTGAACGGGTGGCGAGTGCATGGCGCATCCTCCAGGAACACATCAACACACCACTTTATTTGACTGTTACATTTACTGAAAATTGTCCAATTTCGACCCGGAAGAGGGTATAATTTCAGCCACTTTTCTGCGAGGAATACGTCGACTGCATGGAGAGGGCCAATCGGAAATCGGCCGAATGCCTTGAGGAGAACACGACCACCATAGCCCGCGGAGCGAAGAAACGTTGTGAAGGAGCCGTCGAGCTTCACAGTGAACTTCAAGCCCTCTATGATGCGGTGAGTTCTCCGAGTTCTCTTTTCTTGAAAGTTCGGTGTGTTATTCTTGTTCTGAAATGCTGCTGTTCCGAGCGAGGCTATTAGGGAATCAGATTTCGTTAGCCTATCGCTTCGACCGGTTCGTCGTCTTCAGAGATCTGAAAAGTGGCTCAAAACTTCTTATTAAGGATAGTCTGTCCGGTCAAGCGCCGAACACCCTGGCAATTCTGACGAACTTGTATATTTATTCATTTGTTTCTCTGTCTACGCTATGAGAATCTACCCAGAAATCGAGAGAACGAGAATCTGATCCACCTACAAGCCTAACCTCCGTGGACACAATAATATTACTAGATGTGGTGACCGTTTATTGAGCATTTTATTCTGGAAAAAATTACTAGAAGTTAGCAAGAGAGCGTATTATATTAATAATGGACAGAATTTCTAATGGAAGGTGACACATCCTTCCCATAAGACTCGTTAGTTGGCAAATCCTAGTCTGGCTCAAGTGCTTTACCTAGTAAAAGAAGTAAACAAAGGAGTCAACTGAAAATAGATGCAGCAATTCACATAAGGAAAATAGTGAGCCTTGATAGGGCTAGAAATTGACGTAATTGACGTAGACCGGTACTTAATTACGTAAAATTTAAAAATTTGACAAGTTTTGTGCTGTTTAGTTGGTTTGATTACTATTAGTTGTTAAAATCGACGGTGTTACTAGCAGTGTTCGAAATTGCTTCAGTGTTGCTTATGTTTTGATTACACGCGGCGTTGTCCCGTGTAATAAATGATATGAAATGAAAGTGTACGAACTAAAAATGGGGGCCTATGGGGACATAATGGCATTAGACTGTTAATTAGGATGCTCTCTCATTATAATATAATGAATATATGCTACAAAGTTATGATTGTAATTCAATATTGTTTATCTTTCCGTTTAGTATTGGTTTATTTTACACTCCGAAATTGTAACCAGTCGGATGAATCCATTTGAAACATCATGCATTTAGGAAAGCCGAAGAAAGGTTTACTGATGGTGATGCCAGCCCTCCAATACATATATTATATACTTGTTCTCATCCAACAAATCACAACGAATACACTTCGGAGTTATTTTTCCAGAGGAATGTCGAGGTCGAGTCATGTGTCCGCGACAAAATCAACGATACGGCTGTTCTGAGTACGAGGAAGATCGAGAAGTGTAAAACCGCTCTCAAAAAGGTAGGACTATTCTGTGTCGCTGGAGTGAATGAAGAAGTCACAGTGAGCAGAGAGTGCTAATAAATATGTAAATAAATAAAGAACAAAGGTCGGTCAACAGTCGCGCGATCGATTTCCGCTTCCAAATTGTAACCATTCGAGTTTATAGTTTTTTATCCGAATCGACATGCATTCAAAAAACTCGAATAAAGTTTCGCTAACGGAGCTCCATGAAATTTTAGCTACAATTGAATGTTGTTTTCGAAACGGAAAATTGCAAGAGTCCACTTCTACATTATAAATGTGCTTCAGCAAAATCTCCCTTCTGATTTCATTTTTTTCGAGTTTCCTTTGTGCTGTTATCAACGTGAAATACGAAGAATAAAAGAGGGCGAATTTCTGCACACTTTAAAAAAAATCTGTTATTTGTCGAACACTCACGATGGTGATTGTGCTAACTCCTGTACGAGTTTTTTTACCATTATTACGACTCCATAGGTTGCGCCTGGTAGGAGTCGGGCAAATTGGTACCAGACTAGTCTGGGAAGGTTAAAATACTCACTGACTTGGTATAGTGGCTGGTAATTCGTTGTATGAACAAAAAACGCATTAACCATGCCTTTTCGATTCCGAACGGAACACGAATGCGGCGGCGCGTCCTCAGGCGACTGACCAGCACCAAAACCTTTACTTTTTTACCTTTAGTACGACTTCTTCAGTAGATCTGTGATTATTAAGTGCTACAGTGGTTTTGTTGCTTCAGAATATCTAAACGCCTAACAACTTGCGATCTTGCCTTGTGTTATATGACGACTCATTCTTTTGAAAAACTCCATATATCAATGAAAATATGCGGTACTCGTCCTCTTCTATCGTGTTCAATGTATCGCTTGCAGTCAAAACGATCCACGGCAACAAGCGATGCTCTGGAACGACGTCAAAAGCGAAAAGACCGGAACAACCGTAAAGAGAAACCGAAGAGCTGTACGAGGGAGGCGAAGAAAATCCGCTTGCAGTGCTCAAAAATCGCCAAGTGCTGCACCGTCGTGAAGGAGTGAGAGGCATTCTTCCTTTCCTTCTATTTTCATGCTTTCTGAGAGAATCATAATCACTTTTCTATTGTTCTTCTTCGGCAAAGTAAATGAGGCTAGGGTGTGGAGCTGTCGACAGCTTTTGGCGGAATTTAGTTTCGAAGCCGAGGCACCGCAAGCAAAACCCATCAATTGATCCCATCGGCTTTTCACGAAGCTTCGAAAGGCGCGCGTGGTGTAGTGGTACGAGGCGCGGCTGACACCCACGCGGTCCAGCGATCGATCCTCGCCTGTACTAACTGTGCTTCTTATCCTTTCGCAGTCGGATAAATTCTTACCAGACTTGTATGGTAAGATAGAGAAACTGACTTGGTATAGCGGCTGGCCCACGCAAGTCATTATGTAAACAAAACGCGATCAACGCGATTCTACGACTCTGAATGGAGCACGAATACGTGGCGCGTTCTCAAAGACTGATCAGTGATAACGACTTCACTATAACTTTTATTTTATGGCTTATGTTCAAGTGCTCGCTCTTGCCAGAGATTTAATTCTTTCTTCGTTCAGCTGCCAAGAACGTGCTGTACAGAGGAAGGAGATCACGTTCAAAAAGAAGCAGTTGAAGAAGCTCTACGATGTGTGTAATGACGCAGAGGCGAAAAAGGTCCGTGGTGGTTATTTTTAGCATTATTCAATAAAAGAGGGAGTGATTGGGAGACAGATGTAGCTTGCGGAACGACTTAACTCAAGAGATTCAGAGAAATACCTCTCCCCATTCGAATTCTATTCTCAATTGAAGTCACTGTACTGGAATTGATTTCAGAGAAGAGCCGCCCGCAGAACTGTTAAAGATGACTCAGACAGCGATAAGGAGAAATCCGTTGGAAAATTGGACAAGACTCTTCCGAAGTACCAAAAGAAGAGAAGCAAACTAAATGAGAAACTCGAAGAGTCACTGGAAAGGAAGCGCACCGCTCCGATTCAGACCAAAGTCTTACGCGAGGTTGGTTGAGTAGAGGTTCTACTAGTTCGCTCCAGTTAGCTTCTCAAGCAGTACGTCCCGCATTAGTTCCTCATGAACGAGGAGAATTCTCCAAAAATTGAAATTCATGACGATAAGGGGAGAAGGTTAGAGGGAGGTACAAATTGCGATCAGAATTTCAAGGTCCCGCGAAGAAATCCTTGACAAACTAAGTTGCACTGCTACACATCAGGTGTCGGGAAACTCGATCTCGTTAAACAGAGTTTTCGGGGTGTATGTCGAGTCCAATAAGGGGGGGGAAGTACCAAAACCCGGGAGTCAATCATGGATCTGAAACCGGGAAGGAAAACCCAACATGTTTTGTGGTCACTCATGAAGAATAGGGCAACCGGGGTACTTTTGAATAATGAAACTTATTTACAAAAACTTAGAATGAAATAAAGTATTCGAATTTTTTTGATTCAAAATCATTTAAAATCATTTTCGACTCTAGTCTACGAATTACTAGCCTCTCTACCTGTGTGGGTTGGCTACCCTAAAATTAGAAACACCTTTACACCTGTGTAGGCTGGCTCCTCTGAAATAAGGAACAGCCTTTTCAATCATCCTTCATATCGTGAATTCTCCGATGGAGTGGTCTCTTTCATCTTCATCCCTGTTGTCAATTACCGCCAGTGTGAGGTGTCGAAAATGACGGATGATGACAGGCAGCAGTAGTGTAATGAAAATGATTGAACGTTCCCCTATTTTCTCTTGTAATTCATCTTTGCGTCTCTGAATCCGGTAAATCCGCTGCTTTTCGAAACTTTCAAGGTATAGCTGTGCATCGACAGCAAAGGGAATGTTATTCATGAGCTGTCCGATTCTTTTCCACATCCCGGTACAAAACTATAAGTTCGCCCTGCAATTTGCCCATAACTACCCGAATAAGCTATTTCCGGGGTAGAGTAATGTTGCTATGATAATCCTCACTATCAAAAACCTACATACACAAATTCTAGGCGCGGTGTTCATTACTGTATCTCGAAAATAACTTACTTGGGTAGTCCTGGGCAAACTGCAGGGTGAACATCTACTTTTGTACCGGGGTGTACATCTGACCATCACTGATGGAACACTACAGCATTTACGGTTCTCATTTAGACCGAACAAGTCGCCGGAATCGAAAAGAAAAACGAAGAGGAAAAGGGCGCAGAGCAGGTTTCTTAGACATTTTTTCGCTATTGGAGCAAGTTACGTCTCATCGCGTTTCTCTTCTTCTAGACGTTAGCGTAAACGAGTTCAAAGTGCATGTGTGCGTGTTAGAGTGACAGCTAATACAACTTCTTAGGAAAGAGAGCTTGGTTTAGTTCACCGTTCCGCTTTTGATGAATCTCAGCATGAAATCTTATCAAAAGCGTAGACGGCTTGGGGGAAATCATTGGGGTAGCAAAGGGCCCACAGTCACTGATTGTGAGGTACCCCAATAGTGGTGGCGGTTTTCATCTTGGTACGGGAACGCGATAACGCAACGCGAATATGTAAAGCGGGTGTCTACGATATGGAAAAGACCAGACATTCAGCGGCATCCCGTCCGACAAGCGGCCGCTAAATACATAATGAATAAAAACAAAAACTGAACACGAGTAGAGTGAAATAAGAATTTGAAATAAAAGAAAAAAGTTTTAAAATGAAACGATGAACAAATAGCAAAAGACGGCGAGCTGAATTGATCAAAAGCGTCCCTGGGGGTACGGTAACGGGCAATCGCTGCAGGACCCACATGAGCCACCCATACCAAACATCGCGGTCTCGCTTATTATATAGTAGGATCGTTGAAGTTACTCCTGCTAAATTTGAAAAGTAGTTATTAGTTCGTCGTTAGGGCGCGCGTTGCACAGTGGTAGGACTTGTTACCGACACCCGCACGGTCGAGTGATCGATGCTCGTCTGGACTAACCAATCCCTCCATCCCTTAGAGGAAATTTACATTGGTATCATACCTGTCTGGGTAGGTAAAGACAGTGACTTGGTATAGCGATTGACTACCGCAGGTTACTGTATAGGCCAAATACGCGTTCACCATGCCTCTGCGATACTGAATGGGACACGAATGCGGTGATGCGTCCTTCGGGGACTCATCAACGCTCGAAATCCCACCTGTACCTTAACCCTTTCAATTATTCGTTTGCCTGCCTGTTTGCGATTCTGCTACCTCTAATGTGTGATCTGCGCTTTAGGAAAAGAAAGGGACCACATGATCTCGGGGTTGGTGTACTCGATAAAATGGTTGCTCTACAAGGAGGAGTATTTGATGGAGACGAGAAAACCATTGGGTTCAAGAGAAACGGAGCATATACATAGTTGAGTCAGGAGGACCACCTTATCCACTCGTTGGGGGAGCACACGATATGTAGGCCTTCCAATCGGAGTGGTGGTCCCAATTCTGACCTGTGAACTCAATTCTGTGTGTTCGCAGGCCAGAATTGAGACCATCACCTTGATTGGAAGGCCAACATAGAGAATAAAACTGTCATAACAACCTTGGACTCCCACTATAAAGTCTAGGCCATGAAGAAGGTTCGATTGTCTTTTCCCGATGTCAGGGGGGAACCAGACGAGCAATGAGGTTCTGCTGGTCATTCTGTTCTTCTCGCATGTGATTTCATTTTCTCCAAAGTCATCGTAAGACTTTTATGGTGCACGGTTTTTGTGAACGTAATGGGCCTCCGGTTTTCTGTTGCTGTCATCTCCATGCATATCCACGCCGTCGGAAAAATTCGAATCTGAAGCACACATTTTCGACTACTCAACGGGAAAGTGACACAACAATCAACAACTTGCTCTTCTACTGCGAGTGTTGTTCCAAGTAAATTCCTCCGTGATTTTGCAGATTCTGCATATGATAGACCTAACTGGACAAACAAAGTCGCCACACGCCTCAAGCAGAACTAACCCTTTTCTGGAATTTTCTACTAACCAATAACCGCAGTAATTTACACTAGTTTTAGGCTCGCACAAAAAGTAGTCTAGCCATAGCGGCACCAGCACCGAGACGTAGCTTGCCCCGCTGAATTTCATCAAAGTGTCTCACATTTTTGAGAAGAATTCTCCATGCGCTTGCGCCTTCTAATTTGGCATATGCCCTTATTGGAGTCGAGCGAATTTGATACCGGCTTGTTACCTTCTACTACTTTTCAGCTTTCAAACACTGAGATCTGACGTACGGCTGCACACACGGCGACCGCCGCCTGATCAATTCCTCTCTCGAAGATTGTGCTGCTACTTCGCTTAATGTCATGTGAACTGTATATATGAGAAGTATGATTGGCTAAACCCATTGTGAACTAACTCGCTAACTCGTTTTATAAATTATTTCTCACTACGATTGTTTTTACGTGGAACAAGATCTTTAATTGCTGTTTCTTGGCTATTGCTGCAAGGTTTAAAAAAATTGGAACACGGGAGCGCGAATAACCGACTCACTTGGGGAATGCGGCTCGGTGGTACAGCGCTCAAGTCCCGGATATGCTCGATAAACAGGTCCGAATCCCGTCTGAGTCGAGATTTAACAATAATCAGAAGGCTCCTCCCGAGAAGCACTGTAAATCTCGTTGTGCCATCGCAAGTTCAAATCACACATTGTATACCTTTCGAGAATCGCCGGGTTCCCTAGAAATGTAGAAAATGCGCTCGTAGGGATCGAAAAGTAATTCGAACAGAAATGCAAAAAGTTGCTTGGAGATCCTACAACCACATCCCTCTGAAGCGGTTCGACATGAAGGTGATCAAACTCGAACGTTTCCAGAGGATAAGAAAGTACAGCGGCTGTGAAGGGCGCGCTTGGTGCAATGGAAACAGGCGCTGCTGACATTCACACCGTCGATCGATCCTCACCTGGGCCAACAAAGCCTTCCATCCCTCCGGGGTCGGTGAATTGGTACCAGACCCTTCTGGGAAGGTAAAAACACTGGCATGGTATAGTGGCTGGCCCCCGCAAGTCATTGTATAGGACAAATACGCATTCAGCAAGTCTCTACAATTCTGAATTAAACACGAATGCGACGTAGCTTCCTTCGGGGACTGATCAACGTCGACATCTTTACCTTTACCTTTACCTTACAGCGGCTGTGTATGATGATTGTAATATAGACCGGTAAATACTTCTACTGGGAGTCCTGCTATTGTATTTGCTTCATGCATTCCTTCGCATGTTTCATATTTGAAATGCATTGAATGCCGAATTCGATCGCTCACGCGAGTCCGCAACTACATAAATGGCAGGCGGTGTAGAAGAGGTGTGACAGTCTTGGGAAGAAGACAGCACTGGATCAGGAGACATAAAATTGGTGAATGACTCCGCGCCTCTCTGAATTCTAGGATATCCAATGCTTTTCAGCTTGAATGGGCCTCTTCAAATCTTTCTTTAAGAGAGAATCGTGTTCGAATGAGCAAAAAACGTCCATCACGTTACAGTGGGCTGGATGCATCTTTCCTCTTGCCCATTCGTCCCACTCCTATATGTACATCCACAATTGAACAACAATAATGAATTTCATTTTCTGAGGATTAATAAGCGCGAGACTAAACCGGCTTCATTCTTAGGATTATCAACGCCTACATCAGAGTTGCGAGAAAGCCTTCCAGCCCAATCATGCACAACGACAGTTCGGCTGCGACTCACGACTTGTCAGACTTGTTTCTTGTGACCAATTTTCAGAGTAGGGCAAAACTACGGGCATATGTATTTGGTTATATCTTTATAAAGAATTGGCTCTCGTTCCTTCAAAAATGACATCTAATTCATTGGGAAGAATTCAAGATGACTCATAGCCTGACTCCCATCTAGTCAACAGTGCCGAGTAGAGGAACATTGAACATTGTCAAGGACCAAACCCGAAATCACGAGGTGGGTCAGTGAAATTTTTCCAAAGATTCCATTTGAGACCTATACGATTTCTAGAGCATCGAATGGTGATTTCAACGGTGTAGGTTGTTTTTGCTAAGTACGAATGGGTGCTCCAAAAAAGGCAAAAAATCTTGACAACTAACCTGGGGCGAAGGGGCTTCTAGGTCATAACCACCATAGATTCATGGTGCAATGGTAGCTCAGTGGGTATCATTTCGTTATCATTTCATTGACGTTAGATGCAGCTCATCTGCTGCCCTATTTCTGCATAAATTGTGATTTATTAGAGTAATCGTATGTAGTGTAACGATTTCGGAAAAGAATTGTTTCATTTGTCTCAGAATAGAAGGAGCGCAGAGATTATTTACTTTACTCCAATAAGACGTGAACGCTTACATTCACGTAAGAGATATGACAAAACGGTAGATCTTGAAACGAACAGAAACACAACTGGCGACCCTTATTGGAGCGGCATGAAATGTATATGAAAGATCGTATCAAGAATTCAAAATAACAGACAGAAGAAAAGCTAAAAAGAAACTGAAAAACCCTGCAGCGGTTTGAGATGAAGAAAGACTAAAACATGGAGAGGATGAGGAAGGTTACTAGAGGTAATAGAGGTATAGCCGATGGTCGAGATACTTGCTATAACTCTTAGTAGACATCTGCAGAACACCGTACTTAGGAAAAGAATGGAGCAGCCGGAGAGTTCTGATGGAGAAAGAATTTGCTCTGATCTGAGTTTTCGCCGAGGAGTTAGGGAGCCTCATTCTTCCCTGCCGAGTCCTAGTGGTACCCTGTTCTAGAACGAGAGATTCGCTTAGTTCAACCTTTGCTATACCTTCCAAAATTTTGAACAACATAAGAATACTATTTCTCGTTCTCCTCTTTTGAAGTGTTCATTTGCCGCACTCGATCAGCACCGTTGGGAATCAGTGTAATCCAGAAATACCTCATAGCCATTTATGGGGTTGTTTTGGATGCTCTCAATTGAGTCGATATCCTTCCTCTTTGGAGGGTTAAAAAAAGTAGTACCGTTTTCGACTACAGGACGTACGTATGTTCTGAGAGCATGGAGCAAAACTTTTGGGTTGTTGGACTTGAGAGTCTTAAACAATTTGTATTGCTAATGGTTTTTTTGTAAAATCCAGTAAACTATTTACAAGGAAGCAGAGATCACGCACGTTATTTACTAAGGATAAAGTTGTTTCATCTATGCGATACTCTGAGGTATAAGGACTTGCATTGCACGCAATAGGTACAGGTCTTTTCCACAGAAAGGGGCGGATTCCATTAAGTCGTCCATTCACTGATATAGTTGATAACAGCCTGAAGCTTATCCATGTCAGCCAGATTCGATGCACTTATTTTTCATATCATCTGCATATGTCTTACACCTAACGTCGAAAGACCCAATCTTTGAAGGAATTTCAAACGTGTATATCAGAAATAGTTTGGGTGAGAGCACTCCGCATTGTGGTAATCCGCACCTGGTGTGATATACCGAAGAAAACGCCTTGTTATTTATTTATTTACCATGCACTTAACGTGCGCCGTACAATACGAAAACGCGAGCAAACAATAAAACACAAAAAACACACTACTTATGATATCACTATTGGGCCAATAGCTAAGACGTCATCACTGTTAAACTTTTGTTGATAAAGCTTATAAATCAATTACAGTTATTGCCCAGTCCATCGCAGATGGAAAATAATGGTTTAATAAATATTATTTGGGAAACGATGTTGACACGAACTTGATACTTCCTGTTCGACAAAAAACCTCCATGTAACTACCCTGGAACAGGCTCAAGCATGGGGTTCGATTTTTGCAGGAAAATTACAACCCCCCCCCCCTTCCAGGAAGGCTCTGGTACGACCCCCTCCCCTCCCGCATGAAAAACGTCTGTTTTGCATCTATCCATTCTGGTTCCGAAGTGTAATTGGCAGTTATGTATTCTTTTCAGGTGCCGCAGGGACAACATGGAGCCTCCTGAAGAGAAATTTCTTGAAAACTTCGATGCAGAAGTGGGAATGATTCTTGCAGTATGTTTTTCAATAAATATTGAGTCTTCACGTTCCTGCAGTAAACAATGAATGTTTTCTGAAAGATTTCAAGCCAACTGATAAGGTTAAACTTCCCACATCCACCGATCGAGAAAGCATGTCAGTTCTATCTAAGAAAGAGGCAGCATGTCGAACCGAAATTGTATTAATTGAAATTTTAGATCACGAAATCAAAGTAGAGTTTGTAGAGTAGTAGAAATAATATTGAAATTTCTGCTCAATGTCCGTTGAAGTCCGTAACAAGAAGCTCTTCAACGCACTCGAACACGGTTTCCGGAGGATGGAGCTGCTACACCAACATGGAAATAACTCGGTAAAAGTTCATAATTCCAGGAAAACAATATATATATATATATATATATATATATATATATATATATATATATATATATATATATATATATATATATATATATATATATATATATATATATATATATATATATATATATATATATATATATATCGGAAACTAGAAAAATATATATATCTTGTTTTCCTGAAACTATAAACTTTTACCGAGTTATTTCTATGTTGGTGTAGCAGCTCCATCCTCCGGACACCGTGTTCGAGTGCGTTCAAGAGCTTCTTTTTCAGGACTTCAACGGAAACTGAGCAGAAATTTCAATATTATTTTTATTACTTTACAAACCCTATTTTGATTTCATGATCTAAAATTTCATTTAATTCAATTGTGGTTCGACATACTGCCTCGTTCTTGGACTTGCCTTTTCAATCGGTGGATGTAGGAAATTTAATGTTATTAGTAGGCTTGAGATCTTTCAGAAAACCTTCATTGTTTACTGCAGAAACCTGAAGACTCAACAGTTATTGAAAATTCATTAAAAAATACAAGAGCAAGGATCAATTAGACGTTTGCATCCAAGTAACTTTTTTTCACGAGACAAAGCCGAAATTCCATGTTGTCCCTGCTGCACCTGAAAATAGTACTTTGATTTGGGCTATATCACACTCGGAACGTGGAGGAACCCATGTAGATGCGAAACAGTCAATATGGAGAATCAGAGTATTCAGAAATCTCCCTTTTTCTAAAAAAGACTTCCTTCCATCGACAACTCTCCTTCGAGACGAGCCCTGAGTACGACAGTACGACCCCCCTGGGCGAGGCCAAATTACGACCCCCTCTTCGATTATCGACCCTCAGGCTTGAGCCTGCCCTGCGATGAATCCCAACAAGCTTCAGCTTGTGAATCAATTTCGCAAGAGGGGATCTATCAAGTGCTTTTTTAAAGTCAAAGTAAACTACGTCCACTTTTTTCTTTTTCTCTAGTGCTCTAGTCCTGTCATTTAAAGATGATAGAACTGCAAGCTCTGCGGGTCGACTACCATTTAAGAAACCCAACTGTTTTTTGCGATATGACACCATCAGCTTCAAGATGTGCTAGAATACCTATTCTCACTATTTTTCCAAAAATTCGAGCAATAACGGAGGCCAAGCATACTGGGCGACAATTGTTGGGGTCATTGGACTGCTTCTTCTTCGGCACGTGCGTGACCAGTGCGCGTTTCCAGCGAGAGGGCACCTCACCTCTCATCATGCTAAGGTTGAAAATATATTCGAGTGGATAACCTAAAGATGAAATTGTATTATTGACAAGAGACAATGGAACAAAGTTCGGCGTGAGAGAATAGGAAGATGGCCAGCTTTGTATCAGTTCCACAATGTCCTCTCTATGACATGTGTCATACTAGTGAATTGTTGTATGCTAGAGTCGGACTATATTATAGGACGGAAAGGAGGTTAATCGAGGAACTGAGTAGGTTCTTAATATCCGAATGCCACAGAGGTGAAACCGCGCGGTAAAGAGTACGGTATCACTCCTTCGAAATCAGCAAAACGCGTGATTAACTTTCACCTATGTACTTGTGACTATAAAGACTGAGTACTTCAACTTTCCCTCATTAGCTGTTAGTCGTGACCACAAAGTTAAGTGATAATGCGGCGATTTTCTTCTTCTAGTTCACAGTTCTGTTTGGTAACTCCTCCCCTGTCTCTAAATCCATTTTTAGTGTTTGGTTAGGCACTCATCAGTGGTCACAGTACTCGCATTTTTCTCATTGCTTTCTAGTAATATCGATATACTCCATCTATTCGAGGATGACTGAGCGTGGTCAAGAATGCGTTCGTTTCAACGTTTTTTGTTCCTATACACGCATTGTTTTGTTTCGGATATTAGTTCGCAGCGTTATGTAATTTCTCTTCCTTTGTCTGTCGTTCATGTTTCGTTCGCTTGCGCTCGCAGAGTGAAATTGTTGCCAGCGAGTGTACTTTTAACTCATTGTGTTTCGTTTTGTGTGTGGGTAGTGTGCTGAGCAATGCTCCACTACGTCATAGCACATTACGAAGAATTTTGATTAGGTTTTGCCGCTGGGCGCGGCAAAACCTAAAGACCTGGAGGCGTTTAAACTGAACTGGTTTTGTATTTGCAAAAACGACTACATGGTTGAATTTTTGAACTTTTCTCACATCATTGCACATGTGACCGTTAACATTTTTGGTTATTAATGTATAGGATCACGGATGGATATTAGAATGAAGAAAAAATCATCCAACCGTGATGCAATCATAAGAAAAAATTTAGAGGGATGTAAAATGTATGAACCATGAAGACTGCGCCATGCACCTGTCCAAATCGTCGGATTCTAGACCTTATTGAAACTTCGCGGATAACATGCTTGTTCTACTTTAGTCGCCAACAAGTTATATATCGCTGACACGCGTTTCTCCTGATGCAGGAAACATAAAAACATCAAAACATCTCAAGTTCATCATGTCCCGGTCTTTTATAGGCACGCGCAGCTGGGCGGGGCCTGTACATGGACACGCCGCATCTGATTGGCCAGTGCCGGGCACCGACCTGCACCGCCGCGTCGATCGACGGCGTCCGTCCCGCCCATTTAATAACATACGCTTCATATTATATAGGAATGATTTTTTTAATCATACGAATTTTTTTAGATATATAGTGATATTATCTCATATTTTGATTCATATTGATATACGTTTCGGTTTTCCTTCTTCCTTTGACTCCCATGGTTTATATTACATATTATGTATTGTATATACACATATATATTATATACAATATATATTATATATATATATATATATATATATATATATATATATATATATATATATATATATATATATATATATATATATATATATATATATATATATAGGAAGAAGCAAAACTAAAACCTAAATCATAATCTCGAAAAGGAAATAGAAGATTTCGAAGAAAAGTAAACGAATTCGAATCTCTTCTAATTGCCGCCGGCGTCAAAAATGACGGACGACATTCCACACGGCGGCATTCATAGTCGGCGGCAGCGGCAGTGGTGCCGCTGCGCGGCATCGCTGCCGCCGACTATGAATACCTCTTCCCCGGCGGCAGCGGCAGCGGCGCAGCAGCGCGGCATCGCTGCCGCCAACTCTGAATATCGCCCTCCTGCGGCAGCGACAAAAATGCCGCGCCCTATCCTTAACCATTGCCGGCTTGCCGCTGCCGCCGAGTATGAACGAGTATGAATGGGCCTTAATACAGCCTGACACGGTGTGTACACATCTCTACATGTTGACTCTTGTTGCCGTGTTACGGTCTGTTAAGATTCTACTTCGTCAGATGACCGCATCGCAATGTGTTTCGCAATCGTAATGTGTCATCGTAATGTTTGTTCCTTATTAGCTCATTCATTCTACTGTAACTCTTCGTTAGCTCCTTCTTTCTAGTGTTCAGCTCTAGTTCTAGTTTCGAGCTCTTCGTTAGCTCCTTCGTAGTTCTATGTAGTTCTAGTTTCTAGCTTTTCGTTAGCTTGGTATAACGCTCGAGCTTCCCTGGGTTTTTTGGAAGAATATTTTGGGTGTAGCGGACCCAAGGTAGCTCGAGGTCACGTAAGACCGGACAGAACATTCTATAAAATGTTTATCAAATATTATTGTACAAATATGCAAAAAAGCACACGACAGAGATCTAGATTCACAGAGCAAAAGACGAGAACCCCCAACACTAACCCGGGAAAATAAGGGTTCCAGAACAAACCGGACAAACTCCAGAACAAAAACCGGAATCACTGGAACTATATCCCAAATCTTCTCCGTGGGCGGTATTTGTACGCCTGATACGTTTGAATTCTGCGGAGACGATCCTGGCCAGATGGCCTCCATGACCCGGATAATCCTATTCTTCTATGGTTTTTACGACCACTAAGCTAACCTAGCAGCTGCGCACGCACAGCTGTTACAGTGCATGGAGATTCAAATATTATCCATAAACATGGTTATCAAATTCCTTACATCCGGAGAAAAAGGCCGAAAATATGTAGAAAAACTTCGAGAGCATGTTGGGAAGAACCAAGTTATCGCAATCGAGAATGAGATAGCCAACTTTGAAGTCATGAGCGGTATCGCATTTTCGTCCGCTTTATGGCTACCAGAGGTGGAGCGTGTCACCCCAAACGATCAAAGAGACTATTTTCGATGTACGAACAGCGTCTTCCAACAGAATAAAGATGTTCCCACTATGAGATTGTCCGACGTTTGCTCTAAGGTGTTAATTACTGGAGTGGAAATCCCTGGGCCACAAAAAAACATCTGCGCTAGAATGTACGTCACTGACTGGAAAAGTCAACAGTTCCGCTACAGAGCGGAGGTCCGCCCCACCGGTGACGCCACTTTTTACAGGGTTTGTCGACCGCGTTAAACAGACTGTGGAGAGTGCGTCGAATTCGATAAGCACCATCATGGCTGGGCCGACTGTTGGAGACATTGGGTCTCTGACTATCTTAGCACAGACCATTCTCCGCAACGATCAGCCTTGGCTGGAAGTTGCGCCGTTGCTGAGATTGATGTTAATAAGCGAGAACCAGCTGAGTCGGGACGATGTTCTCCACGACGCACTGTGGCCCAGCATTTTGGCTGATGCCGAGATAGCTCATGCCTGGCAAATGACACCTACAGACCCAGTAACGCCAGCAGAAACACCTCCAGCCCCAACTCGAATTGATGCCGTTGCTGTTGGGATAGATCGCTGGTCGCCGTTGCGAACGGGCAAGCATGACACCACGATGCGAGGTTCGCTGATTTTTTATCGCCTAGCAGCTGGGGTAAGCGAACAGCCGTTTTTTCTATCAAAGCTTCATGGCTAGCAACGAATGCAATTTGGCCATACACTCTAGCGTTTTTATCCACAACAGTATGGAACGGAAGATACGTATACGTGGCGAAGACCCACCTCACTGATGCTAGCCAACCTTGGACGGGAGCGAACGTACAGTTCACCGCGGATACGCCGTGCGAGACTGCAACACCTGCGAGCCCGGTGGACTTCATGAATGTAACCAGTCTCGAGGAGGCGATGGACCTGGCAACTCGCACTGCAACGTCGGGGGATGAGCCTACCCCAGCTCCAGTTCCAGAGCCTGCCGGCACAGATGTGACCCATGACTTTGACATCCAGGTAAGACCAGTGTCAAGCACAGCAGTTATAGACGGTCCGACCAGAGCGTTGTATGTGCTCACAGACGTCACTTCAAAAATGACGTTGACGAAATAGATTTTGGCGAGGGCGATCTGAAAGTGACGATACCGATTTGGAATGCCGGAGCTTTCGATGTGGTGGACGTGCTAGCGGTAATTGAAACCGCTGTGGGGCAGCGACAACAATGCTTGAATTCTGGAGGAAATGGTACGGATAGAGAGCGAGTGGAGAAGAGGAAGGAAAGTGAAAGCGTTCGTTGATTGCGATACGTTCCGTGAAGACCCATTCAGGTGGGCGATTTCGGGAGGCGCTCCCTCAGTGGAGTGGAATGGAGAGCGACTAAGGACAAATTAGGCCGGGGCGTTACATACGAAGCACGTTGGGATGCCAACCGTTGCTAGAGCAAAAAAATATCCTAATGTTGCGCATGTTGCTCTGAAAGAAGAGAGCAAAAGATTAGACTGGTAATTACGACGCCAATGCGTTCATACTTACGACAGTGTTACGCGTTGTACAAAGCCGGACCATGTCATGCTCTCAGCTCCCCGATGTCGACCCCCTCGATTCTGGCTGAAAATATGGATAGAACGCACAGCCAGTACGTGGGGGTTGACGCCAAAGGTTTTGATCATCAAATACCGTTATGGTTTGTGGAAGAGGTGATGAAAATGGTTGGCAGAGTGGGAGGTTGCGAAGACCTGATGGACGAGGAGATTTCAGAACTGAGAACGTTGAAGATCGAACTATTCGGCACGATGATCCCATACCGCGGCGGAGTGTTGTTAGTGTTATGGAGGATGACATCGTTAATTGGGACCATGGCATCTGAACTTCTATCTCGATGGTGTGCACGTTCGAACGATATATCGTGGATGGTACAAGGAGATGATGTTCTCATAATGGGGCGTGACATCAATTCAGAAAAACTAAGAGAAGCAATAGATCAGATGCGATTGGTGCTCAAAGACCCGCTGAGAATAAAACGTGTCGGAACATTTCTGCAACGAACCTTTGGCGAGGGCACGTCGTTGATGTCGTTTGGTCGTGCCCTAAAACAAATATTTTATGCGAATCCCTGGGTAGATCGTTTACAATTTGCAGATCCGATGTCCCTATCGAATAGTTGGCTACAGCTTATCTCACGAATACCTGGTACTGGGCATCGGACATGGATGTTACACCAGGCGGCAGCGGATCTGGCCCGCTGGGCCCGCTGGAAAGGATGGGATAAGCAACGCTGGTATGAGCTCCTTACAACCGACAGCGGCTTTGGTGGCCTTGGTACGATCGATACCCATATTACCAGGCCCTATATACCAGCGATACGCACGACGGAGGTGACGGTGCCAAGAGGTGACGGATGGAGGAAGTTCCTCTCCATAGTGGCTCCAGAACACAAGCAGACAAAACAGGAAATGAATAGACAGTACCGGTTCGTGGCAGTGGCGGCGGTGCATAAAACCGCAATCCCGGCATCCGATTTC
Organism: Nippostrongylus brasiliensis; assembly: GCA_030553155.1. Lineage (NCBI taxonomy): Eukaryota > Metazoa > Nematoda > Chromadorea > Rhabditida > Heligmosomidae > Nippostrongylus > Nippostrongylus brasiliensis. Next base: position 30,529,916 of record CP130736.1, on the reverse strand, counting down.
ATTCGTAAGACGGAAGACAATATAACGGAAGTGCTGTATAATTTGATAACAAATGGAATCCGCTCATTGCCACGCTATCTAAAAACGGTGTTGCCGAAATGGCTAAGGGCATAGCGACCAGCTACGATCATCAGGTGGATCTTAGAACCCGATGGCGTGAGAGCCATGCGGCATCTCGCTGTACCGCAAATCGTCTCTGCCGTATAGTCTTGTCCTTGGGAAATTTTTTCGAACGAACGAATAAACGAACATATTCGATTTTGAAAGTTTCGAATGAACGAATGAACGAATAAATTCGATTCTTAAAATTTCTTTCGAATGAACGAATATATTCGATTTTTTAAATTTCGAATGAACTAATGAACGAATAAATTCGATTCTTGAAATTTCGAATGAACGAATGAACGAATATATTCGCATGTTTAGATTTCGAATGAACGAATCAAGAGCAATTTAGAACGAAAAGCAGTATCCGCTCGAATCACGAAGACTATCAAGTAGATCAATTTTTGAGACCTGCTAGTTTTTGATATGTTAACATAACATCCAACATTTAAATTCTTCTTAAATATTTGTGCAAACTCATGAGGTGGATTTAAAGCCGGTTCCTAACAAAAATGTTTCCAACACAAGTCCGTTGAATGAATTGTGTGGCATTAATTTTCGAAGCAAGAGTCTTTTCCACTACAAATGCTTAGCTTAGACCGTTTTTTTGAACGAGATTTATTATTTTCAATGGCTACCATCGGGAAACTGGTGCCCTTGTAGAGGAGTCACGTTAGATTACATCCAAAGAAGAAATTGGTGGATCAGTTACGACTATTTTTCGTCTATTCAAGCACTTCTACCTAATTGCTAATTCATTATATTACAGTTATTATACTGTACACTATAAGCTTGTTTTTTTCATCCCAGAAAAGTGTTCATTTGCTCATTGTTCTATTTGATAATGATGTTTCATATCGAGAAAACGTAAAGTCAGGTGACTATGAAAGAGCAGGACGGCAGCAGAATAGCTCTATGGAACGACTGCTCCCTATTTTTCTTGAGTCTACTCCAAACATTAGCAGACTATGCGGGGTGTATGTATCTGAAGAATTCATTCGAACAAATTCGAATTTTGAGATTTCGAATGAACGAATGGACGAATATATTCGATTTTTTGAATTTCGAATGAACTAATGAACGAATATATTCGATTTCTAAAATTTCGAATGAACGAATAAACGAATAAATTTGATTCTCCAAAATTCCGAATATTCGAATAACGAATATTCGAATTTTCGAATTTCATTCGAACATTCGTTCGAATTATTCGATTCGGTCTGAACTATAGTATATTGGCTATCTGATGAGAAATAACCGCCGGAATTCGTGGTACAAAAGCCTATGGTGGTACGCTAAGATGCTTTCAATATCAATGTACGCACCAGTGATTCTTGGTACATGGTGATTTGTTTTAAGTGGACGCTTGATACTCCTGGCTGTAACCCTCGGATCAGCCCGAGGCACACAGAGATGTGTGGGATCCATTTTAAGAAAGTTGTTTGCGACAAGTAGACTCGAGTTTTTCTTGCCAACCGCGGGGATCGGCCACCCAAATGAGCGGAGGCACAGCGACAGCTGACGTGCGGTAGTCCGATATTGGTCTAAAAGCCCCTGCGTTTTTTGGAAGGATATTTTGGGTATAGCGGACCCAAGGTAGCTCGAGGTCACGTAAGACCGGACAGAACATTCTATAAAATTCTCCAAGTTCTCTCTTCTTGAAACCTCGGCATGATGTTATAACTGTTTTATGCTTCTGTGCCGGACGAGGTTAGTATGGTGAACCAGATATTTATTGGCCTAACGTTTCTACTTGAACGTCGTCTTCAGAGGCCTAAAAAATGGTCCGAAACTGAACTGACCCTTGATCTAAACGGCCAAGCGCCGCATCGTTCCTAGCATTTTTGACAAACTCATAGAATCCCCACGAAATTGAAAAATCTAGAGAAAAATTCAATGACTTACATCGTGGTCCACCGTGAGAGCGTTGCCGACGTGGCAACCAGCTCTGTTAGTTGACAGATGCGACTGAGTCACATCAGTCATTCCGGAACCCACAGAACGGTGTAAATGATAAGAAGTCATTGCTTATTGGAAGACACTCATTTCGGTTGTTCATAATTGGATTCCTTGCGGAAATCCAGAACGCCTCCAATGTCTGTTTGTCAGCTGCGAGGTCCCGCCGCGATTACCCGTTACCGTACTCCCAGTGACGTTTTTCATCAATTCCTCGCCGTTTTTTGCTGCATGCTTTTTGTTCTTCGTTTTGTTGTTATGCGTGTTTTATATATGTTTCATACTATTCATTCTTACTATTCCGGTCTTAGTTGCTCTCCTTTTAGAGACGTTGGCATGTCTGAGATGCTCTTTAATTCTAGAATGTTTGCAAAAACCTTTCTTTGCAGCAGCAGTTTTGGTTGCGAAGCGCTTTTTTATGAGTCTGAAGTCCATCGCAATAATTCGTTTCTGCTGATCCAATGCATTTACTGTGTTTTGTTTTTTTTTCGTTTTTGAGATTTTGTTGATCACCAAGAGCTATCTCATCATAGGTATGCCCTAAGACAGGGTGAATGCTGCAATTCTTGACTGGTCTGTCCGTGAGACGGTGATGTGATCAGATGATTTCAGTGAGTATCATTTCTGTCACCTTTACTCAGGCGACCGCAATGCTTCGTTTGTCGACAATATGTATCTGAGACGAGCGGTACTTGACACGAGGTCGTCTTTGCGATATCCTAACTCACAAATATAATGTCTCTTGACGTCATCCTCCTATGACATAACAAGACATGTGATATTATCACTGTTCTCTCAGCATCGGTCTCGTTGAGTTCTCTCTCTTGTCCACCTGACTTTTACGTCCGCGGCATTGTGTTTGTTTCAGCACAAGCAGCTGTGTCAACTGTTGCTTCAGTACAACCACAAATCATTTGCGATTTCCAAATGCCTGGAAGCTATGCGTGTCAGCGAATGATAAGTTGATCTAGAGGATTTCGCCAACAGACGCCTTGCGCTGGTAGATGATCTACACGAGGGCACTGGATTTTTGTACTACCGGTCAGACCTGGAATACTTGTTTAAGGTCTTAATTTCTAGACGGCATGAGCTATCGTTTCTTAGCAAAATTATTGTATACATCCGTACGTCAACATGAAGCAGGGCTGCTCAGCTATACGAGAAAAACCACCCGGTAAACTGACATTGATGTCTATCTTGTAAATATCGTCGCATGTTATGTCAAGGAGAATTTCATACGTAACTACATATTACGACATGGGAAATGCTCTCCTGTGCAGTTTTCGCTGATGGATTAGAACCACTGAGAAAGGCGCAAGAATACAACCGCCAACCCACTGATGATTTCATTGTCATCAATTACTGAGCTGCTGATAATGACGACTATACACGGGTAGAACTTCAATCTTGTCTGGAATTCAACAAGCTGAATGATGTCCTGCCATTCCTAAAAGATCGAACTGTCTCAGTCCTGCATTCGCAGGTGTTTCGCATCTACGAGAAATCAACGCAGGTGGCATGGAAAGACAATGCTTCCGTCAGCTTATTTGCTGAACTCTAACACTGGAATCGAATCTATAACCCCACACGAAAACGTTCGATTGGGAATCAAGAACATTACCACTGCGCCATGGTCACAATAGTATACAAAGCGGTTGTTGGTGGTGTTCTATCCACGTGCGAGAGCTCAAGGACATCTTCCGAGGTTTCGGTGCAAGTCATATTATGACCGCATGTGGTCGATCTCCCTAAAGTTGAATGTGATGGACTTTTTGGAAGCATACTCTGACGAACAGGCCATGGCTGTGACAGAATTTGAGTTACAGAAAAACTCGTTGCTTTTCGCAAATTGTAAAAGATGTATCCAAGACATGAGATTCTGGACATTGTCATTGACGCCTCAGCCTGGAATAACAGTTTTCGTGGTGAAACTGTGCATCCAGTGTTGCTAAACACTCTCGACGCGATATTTGGTATTTCCCTGTATCCTGTATCGTAGAACTCATCTAGCATATAAGAAGTCTCTAATGTATGGTCCGGAACCAGGATTCTTGGGTCGTCATGTACATAGCATAAATCCAATCAATATTGCCCCAAGTCGGCTTTCATTGCCATATACTGTGCAAGGGGACAACCTCCGCGTCTGTGTCTACTCTCGGAGAATTAGGACATTTCATCAAAAATCAGGGTTCCTACGGTAGTGAGACCTACTTTGCACTTTCGAAGGCAGCTTCCATCAAGACGATCTCTCGCAAACACTTCGGAAGATTCAGAAAGTATACGGAGCATCAAACGCGTTTGTCGCGACAGTAGATGAATACAAGGCTCATTCAGCATGACGTGTTAGTACTCAAACCGTTGGTCTCTTTCGTGAAGCCCTCTTATGGTCGTGCTGCTACCTACATATTTACCAGTCAAACCAGGGTATAACAGTTGGGCAGCTCACAGCTAATATGCTTGTTCCGAACAAGCTAGGAGGATTTCCGGTAATTCACCTACATAATATGCAACAGAGTCAGATCTGTCGCCTCCATTCATACATATTTGTCTAGACGGGTAAAATGCGACTTGCGATGACGGCAAAATTTGTCCACCATCAATTGTCAAAAATTGGCACAGTTGTACATTCGCGGTCGTGTCAAGTCACATCAGGCTGGATCGGTCCAGTCAGAAACGTTCGATATTCGTTGTATCGCATATCGTTCGATTTGGCTAGATGAGTAGAACGCGAATTTACCATTTATTAATTCCGACAGCGACGCTGATCTTGTTCAATTTGTGACAGCCTGCCCGACGTAGACAGAATGGATCTGGCGTTATAAATGCTGGGGAGAGAGACACATGGCATTGGCATTTGGTTCTAACCATGTTTCTGTTACAGCTGCAATGCTAATATCATGCGAAATCAGGGCATTTACAAAAGGCTGAGCATTCTTTTGCAGTGACCTGATATTAGTTGAAATACAAACTAGTTCAGAACCTGGATTCCGCGGAACTTTCAACGATTTACCGACGCAGGTGTAGAAGCAGAATGTATGCCATTGCCCGGTTTGACGTGATTTTGCAACACAGGAGGCTGAAGATTTGCTGAACACGAGTTTACAGTAGCGCTTTGTGGGCAACTATTAACAACGACAGCAGATTTCTTCTGAAGCCTGAGCATACGCAGTCGATCATGCTCCGGCTTCGGGAACGATGGCCGAATATATGTAGACTCCCAAAACCGGGAAGTGCTTCAATGTGTGTGCCTTACTTGAAATGCCATTCCTAAAAAAAGCTGGAGGGGAATATCACTTTGATACGCCTCGGACGATTCGTACTTGGCATTCTAAAAACGTTGTTTGGATAGCAATCTACTACTATCTACTACAGAAAAAATCAAGAATTCTTCTCACACAGTCAAAGTCCTGCGACACATGAGCTGAGGAGGAGGTGCCTCTAAACTCCGAAATACCGGAAATAACAACTGAACGTGACATTTCCTGTCGTTGACTATAGTCGCAATCAACGCGAGATATCATATTATTAGAAGATTTCAGATTTCAAAGCATCACACTGTGGTGGCGGAACTTCATCTAAGCCCATATTACTATTTTTCAAAGCTGCAATTTCTTTCCTCAAACGAGCGTTTTCAGCAATTTGACTTTCCACGAGCTCCTCAAGATCAAGATTCCTGCGAACCAGCTCATCCGTTCGCGAAACCTTCTCCAACATGACTCCAATGATCCTTTTCAGTTGGATGGATACGCCATCGCCGTTATTGAACTGAGTGATCAAATCAATCAGTTTTGACTGGAGAACCAATTGGCGCTTTCCTTTTACTGGAACGGTCCTGAACATAATTCGATCGACAAGGGGTGTTAATTCTTACAACGTGAAGTAAAATACACGTTCAGGACCGTTCAAGGTGGCAATACGAGCCAGAAAATTGAGCTCCCTGCCACTAGGAACACCGTTTTGACAACCAATATGACGAGTTGGCAATCTCGATCTTGAACGTGCACACCGGATGTGTTAAAACAAAACAGCCTCCTAAGGTGGCTTAAAATATATGCAACAGCAGTAATTATGACCCCGCCACAAGGGTACACGCGTGTGAGTGACGATGAATGAATCAGTAGACGAAAATGGAAGAAATAATATCAGTAGTCCGCCACAAAATAGAAGCCACACAGCCACACTGTCGACCGGTCGCCACGAGAATAGGCGCTCGCGTCTCACGGCAAGTACATATATTGCGGCTCTGATCCGCGATTAATCTTCTATGCGCCACCTGAGGTCGCGCTACGCATCCTCGCCACGAACCTGCCGGGGAACTTCCTTAAAGGAGAACCTTCTCTTTTTTCTAGAATATAACTGATATAACTGCTTCGACCCAATGTGGTTTGTGCACACCATGACACGTCCAAAACAATGGATCAAATGAACTAATAAAGATCGAGACAGCTTCACAATGTTCATCCCGTACATTTCAGAACAAAGCATCCATAACAACAAACAATGAACGCACAGCTGGAGAGAAATCATTTGGAAAACATTTAGGAGAGATAATTACGAAAACAGGAGCTACATCACCACAACAACAGCGCCAGAGGGCGATGGGAATGAAGACAAATCCAAAAGACAAAAGCACCAACACTACAGTATCGAAAATATCCTTTGATCACTTCCCGGAAAAACCGCTTAGGAGTTCCGTAACCCTCGCATCCATCGATCGCCTTGTCATTGACGGGGGTCCAAACAGGGGGCCCATCAACGACGAGGGCAACGAGAGGAACCGCATGGTAGCTTCTTCGAGCCACCCCGTGGAGACTCCCACTCCTGGCTCGGTGCAACGAGCGCCGCATATTTATATGCGGCGGGGAGGGGGCGGAGCTTAGTCGGTGGTGAATCACCAAGCGAGGGACCGAAGCGGCAACGGGATCCGAAAATCGAGGGGTCAAAAAATCGACCGAAAACATGTTTCACCAATTTGGGAAATGTCTATATAGATGGGTAGAGCTCGAGCTCGTGAGCTCAAATACAGGCGTATTTTTTATAAATAATTGAGTTTCAACAATGTTGTCCAAAAAGCAGCTTTGAAACGCTTCTAAGCGGCTTTTCCGGGAAGTGACCAAAGGATATGTCCGGTACTGTAGTTACATTGGTAATATGGGACATCGTGGACAAGCGCCCGCCCCTGCCGCCAACCGGTCAATAGCGTCGCCCCTATCCAACAATGCTTAGGATGACTCACCGCCCCGGAGTTCCTCCCCTTGCCTGAAACCGCGTGGCGAAGCCACGCGGTTTCAATATAATATGTCGGGATTGGCGTGGTAACTAGTGAGCGTGGCTTGGGCTACCGGGGCGCCCTCTATGGACCGCCCAGCCGACGCGCTATTGACCGATTGGCGGCAGGGGCGGGCGCCTGTCCACGATCTCCCATATTACCGTTACATTTCATCTACATATATCACAGCGGTGGTCAACGCTATTAAGAATTTGACTAGGGAAAGCGCAGAAACTAGCGAATCTACTTTACTTTTTCACACCGCACGAAGAACTGAATAAATGGCGACATCTCATCAACTTCCTTTGGAAGTGGAAAACACTAATCATCAGATTAACGACTATTATAGTATAATTGCAAAAAATAGAAAGAGCATCGAAAATCGCAGTAAAGGGAACTGCTGGACGAGCTATTCTGTTCATTGCTTCTACAGAATATATGGCAAAATCGCCTTTCTGTTCGGTGGATAAGCTTTGAAGGTTCGTCGGTACCACCGGTGGGTGATCTGAGCCGCAAACAGCTGATTCACAGCGACGAATATGGCGAGGAACTAAAAAAATACAAGTACGACAATGCTATTAAACGCTACCTCTACAATGTGGTATAAAATATTAGGTTGTTGCAAAAGTAATTTCCGAAACCGACGTCTATCTCCGAACTATCATATCTCGGCTTGAACACGACTATATTCACAGAAATAAAAACCGTTCGATTCTACACATCTTTCCCAAGGATTCTTCGACGAGTATATGCCTCTGTGAAAGGAAAAGAATCACAAGAAGTAAAAAACTGATGGAGCCCTGATTCGAGGTGGTCAAGATTATCAAATTGCTGCTGCCGCAGGTGCGCGTCTAAAGCCCGGAAAAAAGTGATAAGCAGTTGGGGATAGGTCTGGTGAATAAGGAGGATGAAGGAGAACCTCGATGCCCAACTCCTTTAATTTTTGCCGGGTGACTTTCGAAGAATGAGGACTAGCGTTGTCCTGAAGTAGGACGGGCCCTTTTCTATTCACGACTGCCGGCCACATTTTTTGCAGCTTTTCCAACATTAGTAGCAAGTCACAACAGTACCTTTCTGCTGTAATTGTCTGACCAGGTTGGAGGATGCTGTAATGGATCAAACTCTTGCTACACCACCAAACAGTTAGCATACCTCTCTTAGAGTGGAGATCCGGGTTTGGAAACCTTATTGGTGGGCCATTCTTATCCACCCAGAGATATCCTCTCTCATCGTACATGACCAACTTTTCATCTACAGTTATTAACCGGTCCAAGAACGGATCGTTTTCCAGACGGACGAGAAAGTTGGAGTTGAATAGAGTGAGGCGCTGCTCGTCGGTCAGTTCTGGGGTATCCACTTCTGCTTCTTCTTCACCATGCCGATCGAATCCAGGTGTCTTGCTACCGCGGCAGAGTGGATACCCATATCTGTCGCTAGCTGCCGGACAGTTGTGTCCGGCTTTGAAACTATGGCTGCTCTCAAAATCCCACCGTCAAGCGACGTAATCCGACCAGGCTTGGTCTTGTCTTCGATGTTACAATCTTCGAAGATAAACTTCCCGAACCAAAGCCGTACTTTGCGTTCGGTAGGCGATTCCATCCCGAATGAAGTGAAAAAATTGCGAGCTGCCTCGGCTGCGGAATGTCCGAGTTCGAACTCATACAGCATGAGCACTCGAAAGTCGCGTCTGTCCATCGTTTATTCGAACCACTATAATAGTGCCCGCGATGAAGATAGGTGAAATTTGAAGACATATTCTGAAAGAGGAGAAAAAAACCTACCTTACTTTATAGTAGATTCAGTTCTATTGGAGCTGGTAAATCCCCACAAAAATTAGTTGTCTAAACATACCTCGACAACTCCGCCATCGCCGGTCCCAAGCCCGGATGCGAAAGGAGGAGGGTTGGGCGATGGGTCAGCAGCCCGTCCCCGTAAAATTTCGTCATGCTACAGAAACGATGAACTATATGGAAACTGCTAAAAAGGGAAAAACGAGGGCCAGCTTGATGACGGAAGACCTGATTCTGGACTCGTTCTTCTCCCCTAAAAACATCACGCGTATTGGAACCTGGAACATACGCACGTTACATCAGACAGGGCGTCTCGCCCAACTACTCCAGGAGTTCGAGAATTACAACTTGGACATTCTCGGGATCAGCGAAGTCCGATGGACTGGAAGTGGCCGCCTGATGAGTGATGGAAAGACTATTCTGTTCTCAGGCGCTGAGAGAACCCACGAGAGAGGAGTCGGAATCGTACTCAACAAACGCGCGACAAGGTCCCTTATTGGTTGGAAGCCAGTAAACGACAGAATAATCACTGCACGCTTTCGAGTGAGGCATACACGTATCTCAATCGTACAAGTCTACGCTCCCACGGAAGACGCAGCCGAAGATGAGAAAGACACTTTCTATGATTGGCTTCAGAATGTTATAGAAGAACTGCCCCGGCGAGATTTGAAAATCGTCATGGGCGACTTCAACGGACGAGTAGGAGGTGATCGAAAAAGCATTGGAAGAACGGTCGGAGCTTTCGCAGCGTCAGATACTCTAAGCGACAATGGTGAGCGATTGGTTTCCTTCTGCGATTTCAACGATCTGTGCATCGGGAACACGTTTTTCTGTCACCGGAGCATCCACAAGAAAACCTGGAGATCGCCAAACGGGGCGACTGCAAATGAAATCGACTTCATATGTATCAGCCGGAGATGGAGAACGTCACTCAATGATGTACGAGTGTACAGGGGTGCGGATGTTGGTACTGATCACTACCTTTTCAGAGCGTCACTGAAGCTCAAGCTCAAACTGCAAAAGAAACAAGTGGCCTCGCCTCCGTTTGATGTCGACAAGTTAAGAAACCGAGCGATCGCAGGAAACTTCCTCTTGGAACTTCGGAATCGTTTCCAGATCCTTGGCGAGTGCGAAGACATTGATGAACACTGGGAAGCCTTCAAGGATGCGATGTGCAAAAGTGCTGAAAACACAATAGGACGAAGAAGAGGAAAGCGAAGGGAACAGTGGATTCAAGAGGATACCTGGAATGTGATAGATGAACGCAAACGAACCAAGCTGCAGAGGGAGTGCGCAAGGTCGACTGAAGAGTAGAAGGAGTCAAGTGAAGCTTATTCAAAGCTTGACCGGCAAGTCAAAGCGCTGTGTCGCCGTGATAAGAGAGCCTGGATCTCTCAGAAGGAGAAAGAAGCACAAGCAGCAGCGGGTCGTGGCGACTCAAGGACGCTATACCGAATAGTTGCGGAGTTGACAGGGACACGATGCAATACGTGTGTTCCAGTTAAAGACAAAAACGGCAGACTACTGGTTAGCGAAGCTGAACAGAACAACAGATGGATTGAACACTTCCGCGAGGTATTCAACCAGCCGCAGCTAACAGTGGCACTGTCGTTCGATGACGGTGAGGCCATGGAAGAGTTGAGCGTCATTGCTGGTCGCATAACGGTGGACGAAATAAAGGCAGCACTGCAAAGCCTCCAAAACAAGAAAGCGCCTGGGCTTGACGAGATTTCAGTGGAGATGCTGAAAGCTGGAGGAGCATTGGTACTGAAGCAACTTGCCACTCTGTTCAACGAATGTTGGCGAAAATCCAACGTGCCAGAAGATTGGAGAAGAGGTGTAGTTGTGAAACTACCAAAGAAAGGAAACTTATCGGATTGCGGGAACAGGAGGGGCATCACTCTGTTGTCGGTGCCGGGTAAAGTTTTCTGCACCGTCTTGCTGCGAAGACTTCGAGATGCAATTGACAGTCGGCTGCGTGAGGAACAAGCTGGATTCAGAAGTGGAAGATCGTGTTGCGAGCAAATTTTTTCGTTGCGTAACATAATCGAACAGTGTCTGCAATACCGCCACCCGCTACACATTAATTTCGTGGACTTCAAAAAAGCTTTCGACAGTGTTCACCGCGAATCGTTGTGGAGAATTCTCGGTTTTTACGGAATACCTGAGGCGTATGTCACGACTTTTAAAAGCCTGTACATGAACTCCACCTGCTGTGTGAAAACGAATTTCGGAAAGACTGACTTCTTTGAAGTTACCACAGGAGTTCGACAGGGGTGCGTTCTATCACCCATGCTGTTCAACATCGCCTTGGACTTCGTAATGAGGAGGACAACCACTGCAGTGCAAGGAGGCATCCAATGGTTCGGCGGACGCCTTGTAGACCTGGACTTTGCCGACGACGTTGCAGTTCTGGCCGAGGATAGCGTTGCGCTCCAGAGAACAACTGAATGTCTTGGCGATGAAGCAAGCAAGATTGGACTGCGTTTAAGTTCCGAGAAGTCAAAGGTCATGCACGTAGGACATGGGACCTTCGGAGGATTCGCCTACTTGGGAAGCACGATTACCACCGATGGTGATGTTACCGTCGAGGTCCGCTCTCGAATTGCGAAGGCGACGGCGGTGTTTCAACGACTAAGGCCACTGTGGACATCGTCTTCAATCTCAATCGACGTAAAACTGCGGTTATACTCATCAATAGTTGTCCCTACTGCGATATATGCTAGCGAGACATGGAAGATGTCAACGAGTAACGTCAGACGGCTGAACGCTTTTCATTGCAAGTGCCTGAGGCGAATAATGAAAATACGCTACGCTGATCGCATAACGAACGTGGAACTACTACGTCGCTGCCGTTCAAAAGACCTAGCCGAAATTGTCGCTGAACGAAGACTACGATTCGCCGGCCACATCTTGCGCATGTCGATGTGTCGCCTGCCAAGACTAGCCATGGAGTGGATACCGCCGAACGGAAAGCGACCCAGAGGTCGCCCGAGAAACACATGGAGAAGAACATTTTTGAACGACTTGAAGATGATGAATATTCCCAGACAGGAATGCGAAGAAGTCGCCCAAGACAGACAGCGGTGGAGAGAGTTCGTCGCCCTATGTGCTCAACGGCACGGGAGGAACTAAGTCTAAGTAAGTAAACATACCTCGACACGGAAAATACTTTTGTAACAACCTAATAACTTAGATATTACTCGCAAATGAAAATGTTACGGAAAAGAAAGTCGTGATTAAGGTCCACAAACATGAAGAAAAGGGGGGAATTGAAACAATAGATCATATACGCATACCCTGCGGACATACCTGATAGGCATAGCATCTCGGCAGAACCATCCAAAGTGAGAGGTAGATGCCGATTTCGAACAGGAAATGCGGGCACGACACGTACTCGAACCATCCTCCGTAGCAAATCCCATGCGCGTAGTTGTATACCAGGCCTGAACCTAGAGCGACGGATGTTAACCTTTGAGGTGCATCAAATTTACGGAATATTCCCTATCATTCTTAATTAACGAGAAATCCGGGAAGGTTTTATAATATTCCATTCGTGATGAACATGAGCTTTTATTGTAGTGTTCTAGAGAAATCTGCTGGATCACTGCGTTGCCGAGCCAGAATTACACAATAAATTATTTCCGGCAATAATTATCTCAAAACAAAAAATCTTGAACAATGGCCTACCATCTGGAGCCTTTCTCAACGCCGCAATGTCCCTTGAAATTGAGTGCTGTTCTCTGTTACAGAAGAGAAACAGAGCCACTCCAAACCATTGCACCGACGAGATGGCCGAGGTGGTAAACATGAGACCTGAAACGGTGTTATTAGTTGATGTGAATATAAAAATGCTGAGTTTTCAGCGTCGATTAGTCATTAAGGACGCGCCACGCATTCGTCTTTCATTCAGAAACCCAGATACAGTGTAATGTGTATTTGGTCTACACATCAAGAGTACTGCAGAACGCAGTCGTATAGTACTTACTTGCTTTTAGAATGGAGCAATTTTAGAAAATCAATCAGGTAATAAAAATCAGATGAAACATACCGTATCTACTATCCGCTATTCCTTTAGATTCGCATACAATAGCTAGTGGAAGAATAGTGTAATGGATAAGCCCTACCATATAATGGAATATATTCATCGTAGTGTCCGAATATACAGAAATACACAACTGAAACATCAATTTTACATTAACTACAAAAGTATCAAAACTAATGGAACAGTAGAAAAACAACGAAAAACCACATCTTGAAGATATCTTGAACACGGGTTTCAACTTCCAAATTTAGCACACCTCAAATTCTTCCAGAAAAGTCAACAAAGTCCCAAACACCGGACTCCATGGTATAGAACATTGCCTTGGGTGTAACTCACCGTTTCCCATAATCTCCTTCCTACATGGAATACAACAAGGGAAAGACCGAGAAGGGTGGTAGACCAGTTATCTGAAATACAAAGTAAAAACGAATGCTCATTCAAAGAAGAATGAAAAACAAGATGGCGCTTTTATGGATCATAAGCTAAATAAACTAAACATGAAAGGAAAAGTATGTAGTTAGCATAGGAGTGTGAAAAATTGAAGGTAAATGCCGCAGAGATTATAAGAAATTTCTTGCTCTTGAAAGTTGAAATGGAAAATTGAATTGGATCTCACGCTGCGGTTTAGCAGGAGTAAGCCATGCGAGCGCATTTCTCAGCGAATCGGTCGGTGTTGTCATGTCATGTGAGACCGCCAGACAGTACAACAGCCACGACACGGCCCAAAATGAGCCCAGAAGGTAGAAATGCCAGAACCACCTGCAAAGATAGACATTTTAAATTGAAAAAAATCATCGTGAAAGATGTAGTAACAAACCTTTTAGGCACGGAAATCGCTCGTATCAGTTGAATTTTATCCCTGAGATATAGCGCCGATACACCGTAAGTGGTGAGAGCTGGGATTATCGAAGGACATGTGGGGAAGAAGAGGGTGAGTGTGCAGGCCAACGAGAGTCCCAGTGTCACGGTGATGCAGTATAATGGTAATAAAGGCAGCATGGCCTACAAATTAACCTTTCAAGTTGAAAATGGGTAAAGAAAAACGAGTGGTCCACGAAAAATTGTATAATACGAATCATCAACAATAAGGATGAGAATAATAGAGCAAATTAGAGTTGAAAGGCTTTATCTTGATTAAGGTCGAAGCAGTATACGTTACACATGACTTTAAGTGAAAGTAGAGTTATCGAGCGATTCCCGAATATTATCACCTCAGAAAACAAAGTCTTCAAGGGAGATACAAAAAAATTAGCTCTTAAAAATAAAAATGAGGCGGCAGCGGAGATTAGTGAGGGCGAGGAGTAATAGGTCATTTATATTTGGCAACTAAAAAGAGCAGCACTGTCCAAGTCTGATCAGAAGGCGGGAAATACTGCAATACAAACGAGGAGTCAACGAAAAAATTTTGGAAAACGAATCACCTACAAAGAGAACACGAAAAAAGAACAAATCAGACCGTTTTCAAGCGAAGAATGCTCCATCTGAATTTGACTGGAAACAGAACAAGTTACACAAGATTTTCAGGTAAGTTCAGGTAAAAGTGGAGCTTCCAAACTACTTGTGATTACTCTACACTCAGAGAAAAAATCACTGAAAAAACTTTGATAACGATTAAAGTTCAAAAATAACGCTAACGGAACATTTAGCAGCATTCCACCATCACTGTCGAGTTAAGCTGCGGTTGTGGTTAGTACAACAAAGTCCACCATATCTAACACCACTGAAAACCAGGCAATATCCTTACTATATAATAAACGAAACACAGTTGTTTATTTGGATGGATGGATGTCCATTCATTTTTCAAATGATTGGTGGTGGTGGCGGTTGGTGATGGTTTTATCACTGATTATCACTGAAATCATTTTGAAAATCGCATTCTATGGTAACGCACGTACACTTCATCTTCCTTATATTGTTTGCCGAGGTCAGTCTTATTTCATTTGAGGTGGATTGAGCCAAAGAGGGTGGGGTATGAGTGAGTGAAAGTGAGATTAGGAAAGTGAAAACTCGATGAAGGTGTTGAAACTGCGTTAAAACTTGGAACGCTGTCGAAATTTCAATTTATCAAAGTGTGGCTTAACTTGTTAAGCAGTATACATTGTACAGCAGTATACATTGGGGAACAGACGTTTGGCTGCCGATCGGACCATGAACGTCTGGTACTCCAATGAATGGGCACTGAGGGATGCTAAAAAGGCGAGATAGGAAAATAGTGCCCTAGTGATTTTTAACGCTTCATGATGAGTACATAAGATCGAGAAAGTCCTTTGGGGAGTACAACTGCAGACTGCAACATGGAGGAAAAATTTGGTAGAAGAATGAAGAAGTCAGGCTGCGATGCGACGCCCGAGGCAAGACTTGCTTGGAAAACTTCTGAAAACAAGGGGATGCCCACGCTTCGAAACCACAAGGTAATATATTTATTTGAAATGCACAGAGGCGTTTTAATAGCGGAAGAGGTTGGTGGGTTGCAATCATGAAAACACTAGATAACAACGAAAAACAAAATCTCAGGTAATTAGACAGCTAAAACGGATTGGCGAAGGTAAAGATCAGGGTGTGGGCGCTGATCCGTCCTTTGAGGACGCGCCGACGCCTTCGTGTTCCTTTCATAATCGTAAAGGCACGATGAATGCGTATGAAATTGGCCTATACAAGCACTTGTAGGCGTCAGCCCCTATACGAAGAGAGTGATTTAACCTTCCCAAATAGGGCTGGCACCAATTTACTCGAACCCAGATGGGGTGAAAGGCTTGGTTAGCCCGGACCGAGATCGATCGCCCGACCGTGCGAGTGTCATGAAGAGCTAGAACGGATACATACTAGAACTCTTGCTAGCAACATCTTCTAGATAATCTATCACCGAAGGATGCTATAGGAGATCATTTTAATGTGAAAATAGCCGGGAATTTCCAGTTTACAAATGACTACAACATATGTGGTAACGGAACTGGGAGGTCGTACACTCATTACTCTACCGACTTTCCTAAAACTATCTACAAAAGAATGTCTACGTGAAATATGTAATACTGCTAGTAAAGGCAGGGTGAGGTAAAGGCATGGCGAAGGCATAGTTGGCCTACGGTGCCAGACGCCATACCAAGCCAGTGTCTCCACCTTCCCAAGCAAGTCGAGTTCCAATTTATCATGCTTTGACGAGTTCAAAATATGAAGAAATGAACAGTGGTCTCAAAAGGGCAAAAGTGTAAAAGTAAAGTAGTTGTAGCGTTCATGGTGAACGCGTATTTGTTCTATGCTACAGTATGGCTGAAATCACTATTCAGCACAGAGACTTCTCCTTTCCAAACACGTCTGCCGCCAATTCACCAGTAGTTTAGAAGCCTTGGTTAGTTCGGGCGAGGACCGATGGCTTGATAGCTAGGGTGTGAGTGGCGCCTTCTACAGCTCCCAACGTTTAACCCACAATACTGCCTACAGAAAGTACAAGAGAATATGATGAAGAAAACGGAAATAGCGAGACAGCGTAGATACGACAAGGGATTAACCGAAGCAGCTGATGGGTTCGGATTTCCAACACCACACAGCAACTGACGTGAAATTCTCAAGAGAAAGGATTACATTCGGTGGATGCACTATGCACTAAGAGAACCGGAAGAGAACTAGAAAGGAAGGGCTTAGTGAACGGCTGCTCGAGGATTTAAACAGCCTCGCGAGATCTACTGATGGTTCCCCTTTCCGAAGCCTTTGCATGTTCAAATTTTATTATTGTTCTACTCATTTTCATGTTTTATTCTATGTTAATTGGTTGTTCTCATCTAGTTTTACTTTATTAACTCTAATATTGTTTGATCAATGACTGAATTTCGTGTCTACATATTTCAAAACGTAAGTTTTGGTTGAGCACGGCAACGCAGAATAAATAATCAAATAATAAATATTATTATACGAGCTCTATTCAGTGGGCTCAGTCGCATTTCACGAAAACTGTTGAGAACACAATTCTGTGCTTAAATACCGTGTGGGTTTTAGGATATTTACATATTTGATCAAATAATTGGATGATTATACGCAAGTTAGTAGTTTCGCAAAGAACACACTAGAGCGATTTTAGACTCTGTTCTCCACACGGCAAGCATTGCCGAAATTGAACAGCAAGTCACTACAGTGACTACTACAGATAGACGATTACAGTACAGCACCGGACGCGCCGCAACGATAGAACGCCGGTAGCGGCGCTTTTTTGCGCCGAAAGGTGCCGATTTTGGGGTCCGCGCATGGTGACCCGGAGATGGTCTACATGAATTCATTTTCGCTTCATGCCCGATGGGGTCCCCGCGCGGTGGCCCAACGTAGGCGGAGCGTCGTCGAGGGATGAGTCACTAGACGAGGAATCGATGGGTCAAGGAACTGAAAATCAAAGGGGTCAATGTCGCTTGTTAACAAGTTCCACGTATTATGAAAATTTGTGTATGAAAAAATAGAGGTGGAGCTGCTGAGTACGATACTTATATTTACGAATAAATTAATATTAAAGAAAATATAGAAAAACGGCAGTTTCGGAGCAAAGAAGCGCAGCTGGCGCCGCTTTATCATTGCGGCACGTCCGGTCCCGTATCTTCATAGAGATTTACATTCACAACAGTGGTCTTGCTGGTTTCACCTGTTCATACTCATCACATGTTGACAAGAAAATAGATTTGGCATTGCTTTTGGCATAGCATGATTGGCATTGTTTATGGCACAGTATTGATCAATATTTTCCTCCACCGAAACGATCTGAACCTCTCATTTAGTAGAACAGTACCGAAAAATTCAATCAAATCAAGAAAAGATAGAAAAAGAAAGCTTAAGGACGAGGACAGCTGCAGAGCGACGTGTATATGGAACGAATGAAAAGGAAAGCGAGGAGCTAAATTCATCAAAAGCTTTACCTGCTAGTTGCAGATGCACACTAGTAGGAATGGAGTGCGAGGATGAGATTTCCACCTCTCCCGAGAGATGGAGTGCCAACAAGCGGTTAAGCGACCAGCTGCCACGGACTCATCCAACAATATTATTTTATTATTTTTTCGAGGAATCAAATTATTCCCTCCAAAAACAAGGGTCTTCTGAGCAGTTCAAGCCCATTCCACATTTTTCATCATAACGGACAGTCTGTCCTCAGGAAAGCTCTCGTTCTTCTCATTGATTTCTTTGCTGTAGAAATTTTAGAATCTTTGAGATATCCATGAAAAGCTCAATAATTTTCTGCTTCGCTGGCATACTTTTCTTTACTTAAGCTTTACTTAAGCATACAAATTTGAGATACAAATTTCAAAACGTGATATATTGTGAACAATTTTGCAAAAGTAAAGATCGGAAGCATCCGAGACGAAAAGAGAGCGAACGCCTAAAATTGATTATGCGAAATCAAAAAGGAAACTTCGCGAAACCACAAAAAGCTATTTTTTACCATGTTTTTACTCGCTTCCGCAACGGACAGTAATGGACAACCAGCACTATATAGAGAAATACAGCGCCGGACGTATAGCAACGGTAAAGGCTGCCAAAGAAGCAGTTTTTGTGCCGAAAAGCATCGTTTTTGGGTCAGGGCCTGGTGACCCGGCCGAATCTAGCCACCAGATGAGAAACGAAGAGACAAAGGACAAAAAGGTGTAAACATTCCCCGTGAATTTGGAAAAATTGTACATGGAAAGATAGAGCTTGTGCTGCTGAGCTGAAATGTACACTTGTCCTTACAAAATCGATTCTAAAGAAGTTTATTTTGAAACGGCCGTTTTGGCGCAAAAAAACGCGCCGCATCCGTCGTTTAATCGTTGCGAGATGTACGGTACTACAGATGGCAACATACAGTAGCGGCCAAAAAACAATCAACACGCGGTGGAGCTGCGATTTTCCCTCCACTTTGACAACTTCGCAATCAATAACTACAAATCTTCAAGCGAAGCGAAACACGCTGTTCGATAGAACAAATCTTTTTCTTTCACGTAGTGCATTAAACGATCTCAAGCATGCTGAACTGAAGGAAAAAGAAGAAATTTTAGGAGACATACATTTTTCGTCATCAAAAGTTTCACTTTAATGACGTGTAACTTTTCAACTGGAGAACGTTCAGAGAATCAGGACATTACCTTCAGTAGAGAAAATAATTCTCTTTGAAATGGCGTATTAATTTTTGCAAACGCTCACTGCACCAAAAAAATTATGGTTTGATTTCTAATTTCTCTCATAGCACACTAATAATGCATGGTTGGGGCTAGCTGGTATCATCGTTTGTATCAGGTTAGGCGATCAGTCCGATCGGCGTTTAATTGTTGTTACTGTATTAGGAAATGTTGTAAATTATATCTTATAGTTGCTGATCTGATGTTGTTACGGTATTTTGTTTTTAATAATTGTTGTCGAAGTTTTCGTTTAGCAAAATTGCTTCATATGATCATTTGATCGCCTGCTGAGCTCATGTAATAATGTGCGGGAGTCCTCAAAAAAGCAAACCAGTGTTTTCACTTTCCTGGACAAGTCTGTCATCAACTGCGAGACTCTATAAGAGTAGAAAGCTAGGTTGGTCTTCTGTGGGAACGATCGCCAGACTTGACGTATAGGCGATAATTTCGCCTTTCTCCACTGCGCCAAACGTGTCGAGTACAGAATACGTTACAGCTGGACTTGTTCTGAACCCTGGTACAAAAATATAGGCTTACTCCTGTTTTCTCCTCATGTCTGTTCACTTTCTGATCTCAGGAAAATCTGGTCTGGTGTACCAGCTAATTTATAGCAATCTCACATTGGTAAACTAATCAGCAGAGGATCCAATAAAATTCTAAAAAAATATTCACACCAGAGGCAATGCAAACAACAAAAAATGATTTGTCTGTCTTCTCTATTTAAAAACGAGGTGAGGAATTTCAACTGTTGACCTGAATTTTGCGCCACAACACACGTTAGAAATTTGTTTGAAAATTCATATCACTTTCTGTTTATAACGTTTCTTAATCTAATTCATAGCATGAATAGTACTGGATTTGTGGAATATAACGGTGATATCAGCTAGCTTCAATCGTGGATTATTAGGGTGCTATGGAAGAAATTAGAAAATAAACGATAATTCCCTACTTTGGTGAATGTTTGCAAAACTTCCTACACCATTCGAAAGAAAACTGTTTTCTCTATTAAACGTTGTGTCCCGATTCTTTGAGCGTTCGCATGTTGAAAAGCTACACGTCATTAAAGTGAAATTTTTCATGACGAAAAATGTATGTCTCCTAAAACTTCTTCTTTTTCCTCCAGTTCAGAATACTTGAGATAGTTTAATACACGGCATGAAAGAGAAAGATTTGCTCTATCGAACAACGTGTTTCGCTTCGCTCGATGATTCCTAATTATTGATTGCGAAGTCGTCAAAGTGGAGGGAAAATCGCAGCTCCATCGCGTGTTGATTGTTTTTTGGCCGCTACTGTAGCTGCTGAGATGCTTGATGGCGTAATATAAACAAATAGCAAAAGAATGATGAGACATTGGGATTGATGATGTTCCGGAGGTCGTCACTGCGCAGTTGCTGGGTGTCAGCTGTGCCAACAATTCGCTCGACGAAGTGTGGCACATTTTCCGCCATATGACAAGATGATGACGACCGAGCCATTTTTTTCATTTTGTTACAATCACATCTTGTGGAGATACGGCTACAAGTTGAGTCATAGAACATTGTAACCAGACCTTGGTTGCTCATATTCCTAACTAACCTGCAGGAAGAATGAAATGGCAATCAAACATCTCTCCAAACTGCTTCTCACACTACTAAGGTTGGAGCGCTGTAAGCCGCAAGCTGATCTATCGATAAGAGATGTAAAAAGAGTCAAAAATATAGGATAATTTTTTGAAAACTTCCTTGCTCTGAACAACAACCGTTTTATATCAGATTCTGCTTTTGTTTTCTTAATTATTTAGTTGATGTTGTTGTCCTTGTATAAGCACTATCAGTAATTGTCAGTAATTGTCTGTCAGTAATTCCATATGTGTTTTTAATTTGTTTTCCGAGTTGTGCGCATTTTGGTGCATTTTTGAATAAATACAGGGTGGCGAATAAATACGTGCGCGTGAAATTCGGTTCGATTTTCGCAGTTGTGTGAAACATTTGAGCGAACTTTTTCTTCTCGAAATATTCACGTGACACTTCTTATTCGCTCTGTGTGGGTGACATTTGTTCTTCGAACTGTATCGAGGAACTATTGAAGCTACAACACAGTTGCGCAGGAATCTCAGAGCGGCGTGGCGGGCTCGCTGATTTTTCGAGGCTCGGAGTTCTTTAAAGAAACGTGTGGAATACTGACAAACAGTTGCTGTAGATAGGACATACCCCACTCAATCCACGAAGGTAACAGAAGCGGACGGTGAACACACTACTGGGGCATGGGATTATTAAAAGGAGGACGGACCGACATGATGATATTGGCTTGAATAGGATCTCCAAGCAGCACCACCTTTCGCGCGAATCGGTTCGGTTGATAGTAGAAGAAGAGCTTGTGATTTTAAGTATCATATGTGGAAGGTACAAGTCCTCACCGATCAAATGGAGAAAAATCGGAATAAAAATTCAAAGAAATTGCGGAAATTTCTCAGGGTGCGCCGCAGCGAGGGCGTCCTTTTACCTTAGGTTAAAACTTTTACCGTTGAGGTGCCTAGAAACTCTCGCAATCACCACCATCTCATTAGCCCAATCCCCACTTGTAATTACAATGAGAGAACTAACGCAAAAAGTGTGTTTCCTGAATCCTTCATGTTTTAGAACAGTATCGGTGCTCCAGGCAGGGCTGTTTGGATTTTATTGATAAAAAAGATATTAAATCAAGCTAAGCTCTATCAGTATTATTTCCATAGGAAAGCCACAGTTCTCGAAAAGCGAAAATATGCCAAGTAGTTCCCTCAACGAAGTTGCGCTTCGCTTCATGGAGCAAAAATAAAAATGCGCTTCTTTTGACCGAAATCAGCTCTTCTCCGACGAAAGGTTTATCGCCTTCGAATAGCCCCATCTTAAATCCGTTTTAGCTCGCCGTCGATTATGTATTGGGACAATATCTTGAGAGTTCACAACAAGAAATCCGCCACTTTTCGACGAGCTTTTTCTGAAATATGAAGCAAAATAGGTGACAAGTACGTGCGGCGCACCACGCATTCTATGAATGAAGGAAACAGAGCCGATATCAAAGCTCATGGCAGCTACTCTGAGAACCTTCCTTAATTATGCAATGCTATGTCATACTCTTACACATAATCATATTTGTTTTAATATTGGTTGGCGAAAAAGAAAGTTATAACACTTTTTACCGCGCACGTATTTATTCGCCACCCTGTAAATAAATATAAAAAAAGGACGACGTTACGAATATGCGATTCAGACCTATACCGGAGCCATTGTATCAGTAAGCAACGTGACCAAAGTGAATGCGGTGAACAGTTCCGTAGGGCTGTTCTCACTCTATTGATTGGTTTCTTACGCGTTTTAGCCCGTGACATCATTGGCGGGAAATACACTGTGTCCAGAAATGATAGGGACACCCCGAAATTTCTTGTTTCAAGAATTTGCTTGATGCTATTTGATTCCGAATCTATATCAGTAAATTCAGCAGGGCAAAAAACATAGGACTAAGCGATTTGAGCTTCTGATTCAAACGGTGAAGGTTTTGTGGACGATTTTTGCAATGAGTGCGACGGACTCACTGTCCAGAAATGATAGGGACACCTACAAAGAAGAGCCGGTTGAATGGATAAATTGATGGAAACTAATTTTTTAAACAATATTCATTTCAAAGAAATGTTTTGTGTTAGAATAGACCATAGAACGTTATGATCAATAAAATGACAAAGCCAAATCAAGGCTTTTAAAGAAATAAGGCCTAGTGTCGCGGAATTTCGCCTACGGCGAAAACCTCGAGAATGATTATCGGCGTTTGATGATAGATTATGAAACGAAGAGTTTTCCCGGAGGTTATACGTCTTCCTCCGATCTAAAACAAGCAAACGCTGGCTAAATAATATCCGATGTACATCCTAACTAGAGCAGGTAAGCAAGAGCCTACCATGGAAAAACTCAACAAATTTATCAGCTACTCTATGAAACGTTACGGAAACATTATCTGCATAATTTCAACTTCATTCCACGTTTAGCAGACGCGCACACGGGGAAAAGTTTTGAATTTCTCTAGAGAAACGAAGGGATTAAGGCACGGTAGACATTCACCTGGTTCCTAGGCTAATTATTCTGAGATTAAATTGATTTGTTTCGATGCGAAGCGACTTTCCTGAAGCTGTCCAGATGGCCTACAGTAACACAACGCGGTTTAGTCGAGAAGAACTAATTTTTACGAAGGAGGGGCTTGAGGTGCGGTGCAGCCTTAATGTGGGTGGCAGTTTGACTCTGAATAAAAAGTCTTGATTGAATTTAGTTCAGCAAATTCGACCTGATTTGAGTACCTACAGGTACTAGCAACTCATCTGTTGCCGTTACTAGAGGATAAGTGAGGCACAGCTTGTCCTTCCAACAGGAACATGGCCCGCTTCATAAAATCAGATCGACCCCAGACTTTTTAAGGGCCTGTTTTGTCGATGTTCTCGGTTTGCCAGCAAGTTGTTCTAAGATTGTTCTAATGGTTGACCCCTAAGAACACCTCTATTGGAGGAATAATGCGATTAACAGGATGTACTTCTTCGTTGAAGAGCTCAAGACAGCGATCCATCGGTCTACGGCGACTTAATTAATAACATTCTCCAAAACTCCGTCGCATCAATCCCAACCCCACTTGATTACGTTACACGGAATAGTGAAGCGTCCACCAATTACTAATTTCAGTGGCCTAATTAGTATCTGGTTCGTAAAGCTGTTTTTTCTCGGGTGTCCCTATCATTTCTGGACAGTGATTTCGTCGCACTCATTGCAAAAATCGTCCTCAAAACCTTCACCGTTCAAACCAGAAGCTCAAATCGCTTAGTCCCATGTTTTTTGCCGTGCTGAATTTACTGATATAGATTCGGAATCAAATAGCATCAAGCAAATCCTTGAAAATTTCGGGGTATCCCTATCATTTCTGGACGTAGTGTATGATCTTAAATCCGAATATTTGCAAATGTCCGGTTAATTATTACCAGGGAGTAGGGAACTTTTGAAAAAGCGGAAGCAGGAACGAAAACGACCACCGCCTGGTGATAGATTCAAGGAAAACGGTGAAGATTGCTCACAAAAACCAAACCAATTTTATTCCTTTTTATAAACTTCACTAGAAACCAAAGCCGGCACAAGTATGTGCAGAAAGGCGAGGACTTTTTTGACGTGATAGACAAGAATGCTTTCAAGATAGACTTGGAAGCCCAAAACGAACCTGTTATGGTGGGGAAGCAGTAGATTTTCAAGATTCTCGTGAGAGGCTTTTTCTAAGATCGTTTACAATGAAATCTGCAGTAGGAAACAATGTCTCGCATTCTGACGACGATGTTGCAGGTGCCGTCAAATACCTCACTGCAAGTTTTCTTAGAAGGGGGTACTTCGCTGCATTGGTTCCATTCTTCCACAGTTCGAAGAGAACATATCGACGTCAGCACAAGACTTTAGTCTTCCTTGCGTTAGCTTGCGCAGTGGAGCTCTCCGATTTTTCTTCCGCTTCCGCGTTACTTCCCTTTCCTTATACGAAAATGGTAATAAAAAGACGACGAATAGTTATGAACGGTAGGGAACTAAAATTCGTACAAGGTTCAAATCACAAATACCTTGAGTCCCAATGAATTACAATTTTTTGGAGGTATAAATTTGACAGGCGCTAGGTTTTTCACAAAGACTGGTGTTCACTCGTGATCGAACCTGCGATATGAACGGCTGGGTAGTGATGGGCTCGGTGGTGTTACAATCTATCATCATACAACGTGAGGAAACCAGGGACGCATGTTCGAAAATCGCCCGAGCCTCAGTTGTTGCGAACAATTTAACATCAACAGAGCAAACAACTGTTTTTGCTACTTATGTAGATCTACAGCGTAGCGGTTAGAGGCGCTACTGACTCCCGTACGGTTGAGCGATCGATCCGCGCCCGGGCTAAAAGAGCGCTTATAAGTTCTGCTTGGCGCTAGCCATAGAAATTGATTCAACTGACTGAGGTCCGAGTAATTGTCCGGAATGTACGTTCAGTACGCAATAACAATACAATATATAATAATAGAGGCACCGCGTGATGCAGTGGTAAGGGGCGCTACTGACACCCGCACGGTCAAGCGATCGTTCTACGCCTGTTTAACCGAATCCCTCAGGGATCGGGTAAATCGGTAATAGAGTCGTTTGAGAAGGTAAAGACCCTGACTTGGTTCAGCAGATGGCCCTAGCAAGTTATTGCATTGGAAAAATACGCATTCACCATGCCTCTACGTTTCCTAATGGAAACCAGGACACAGATTCATCATTGGTAAACCCGCGATGAACCCCGAGATATAGCCCGAACGGCGCCCACCTTTGTCTACTTATCCTGGACTTCCTATGTTAAACGCAACCTCCTGTCGACTCTGCCGTCTGGTTCTCGCTGCGCCGCGGTTACGGAAACCAATCGTCCGCTCGTGAATCTGGGCCCACATGAGTGGAGCTTCCATTGAGGACTGATCAACGCCAACAGCTTTACCATTACCGTTGCCTATATATTTACTTATTTAGATATGAATAATCGGTAGGGGCGCAGTGGTAAAGGTAGAACTTCGTAAAGGTAGAACAACAAAACGACTTCTGCAAGAATGCATCCAAATATTCCACCACTGTCTAGAAATGGTAGTTGTCATGGACTAAGCGAAGACAAATCGTATGATCACGTAAATTAATCAGCTGACAAGTACATAGATGACAATCGGCTGAGTCCCATGCATTTATGTTGACACTACGCCACAGGAATGAGAAAGTACAGAGCGTCTCACAATTATACGACCACTAGTTCCACAATTATTTCGTTGACAGCAATGGTTTTGATTTCTAGAACATAGTAACACTATTGATTTGAGACCAAGATCGAGGAGTGGTTTTATTAAAGTGAGGGCGTAATAACGGAGGGCAGATATCGGATGGGAGCAAAGAAGAAAATAAAAAATAAAAAATGAAATAAGTGAATAGGATTGTGACACTATCTGTTTGTGTAAAAATTTCTGCTTTTATAATTAGTACTCCTTTGCGACATCTTAAAAAGCTTGATCAATTAATTAATTAAGCTTTTTAAGACATAGACCAATTAATTAATTAATTAATTAATTAATTAATTGGTTAGAGAGAGAAAAAAGGACGATCGAGCCAAAAGAACAATGACCGTGAGCCTGACCTCACTCTCATCGAGCAGAAATCATGAAATTCTCACCCTTCATCGCGCTCAGCTGATGCTATCTGTTATCAGCAAGAAAAGCTGCGTAGAAGCTCAAGATGTTGAGTCAGCGAAAAATCAATAAATTAATGGAACAATGCGATTCCATGATACCAAATAAACAGCATTCAAATAGAGAGTATAACGAATAACTGCAAGTAGCGAAAAAATGAATGAGTAAATTAAATGTTTCATATCGAAGTTTCAACTAGAAACAAAAAGAGGAAATTAAACGCCTCAAATAAAAATTAAAGGCTCAAATTAAACGACTGTTGCTTCATTGAAAATGGTTTAAATAGAAGATGATTGCCTTTTACGGTGAAATTTTACGAAATCGAGAAATAAATGGACAAAGTTGATCTAATTTGACTTATCACGATCATAAAAGATCGTTAGACAACAGCAAAGGAAACTCGTTACACAACAGCAAAGGAAACTGAAATCTCCTAAAAACAGAAATTAAAACTGCAAAATCCACAAACACTTAAAGAAAGCGTCCACTACAAAGTGCTCGATAGATTCGGGAACTTAAGGAGAAAAGATAATTTTAATTACTTACTTATTTACGTGAATTTAAGACCCACTTCAGTGGAGCAAAAGCAGGCGAAGAATAAAAACGAGGATATTAACGAACAGCACAACAGAGTCTAATAGTATTTTTTCTAATGTGAGTGTTAGCATCTCAATTTTTTGAATGTCAAATATTTTTGCTGTGAGCGAATTAGAATCGCAGAAACTTCGAAAAAGTTGGGCAAAGCGAAGTGCAGCTGCATTCGGCCTGTCAGATCGATATCGAGGGGGCAGGCAAACGGGAAAATGCTGCAGGGCGCCGAAGCCGGGCCATTTATTAGTGACAGGAAAGGGCTTCCCTTTGGAATCGACAAAAAGGGAAAGGGAAAAGCGGGGAGGAGGAGAAGACGAAAGAGACGAACAGGCGTGAAACATCAACGAATCGAAGCGAAAGATTGATTTCGCGGCGGCCAGACACAGCAGCACACGAGAACTGAGTCACTGGACCAAATCGCCGCCGAACAACCTGATAGAGCATGCACTCCCCACCCCCTTCCACCCACACACATAGTTTCCAACCGTTTGCAGTTCCACACACAACAATGGAAAATGCCAATCCCATGCTCTGGATGTTTTTCACAACAAATTTGCCCAAATGACAAATAGTGTGGAATTTCACAAGTTCTCTCATCTTGAAACCTCGGCATGATGTTAAACTTCTCAAATGCTTCTGTGCCGAATGAGGTTAGTAGAGAGGATCAAAATTTAACATGGTCTGACCTTTCGAAAACTTCGTCGTCTTTAGAGGTCTAAAGAACACTCAACATTTCCTGACCTTATAGAACTACCAGTACTTGTTCACAATCGCTGCCAGTTTACGTGAGTAATACGTGGATAAGTCTACGTGAATAAGCAGTGGGCGGGGAACTGCGCTGCACGTGAGTAATACGTGACTGCGTGAGAGGATAAATACTGCATACACACTTTTGCCCAACCCTGCGTCCTGCGATGATATCAGCATGATGTTAAGTATTGATAATGTGATATTTATGCATCTTCAAATCCCTCACACTTATGAGAAGAAAACCTGAGCTTACAAGGAAAAGAAAACACGATATAAAAAGAACAGAAAGAAAACATAAGAGAACAAAACGAATCTATATCGAACATCTAATTGTAAATTTATTCCTCGACGTGTTTCCTAATGACTTCAATCAACGCCTCGAATGGACTCTGTTCGCAGATCTATAACGATAAACCACTGCTTTTGCCTCATGCAAGTATAATCTGATGTCTTACCTCTTGACGCCATATGAATTCTAAGAGATAAGAATCACGATGATTTCTTGCTGTTTCTCTATGGCGTTTATTTCGCCACTTCAGCGACCCCCACATCCTTTCCATCATTTGAGTGCGTACTCCTGTTGAAGGATCAACAAAATTCAGCAGATGGTTTACTTTGAAATGCTGAAACCCAGCAGCCTCCAATTCCGAAGTGTTGTATCCTCTCCAACAATCTGTATATATGGTTGATCCTTCTGCCACGTTTTCTCTAATGAGCTTCAGAAGCGTGTCAGCACTTCTATCGGGTACCGTTTTCAAGAAGCATTGTTTAGTTTCGCGGCAAATTCCTCCAAAAATCCACTGCTGAGGTAAGACTCTACCAGCGTTATTTTTACGATTGGAGAATAGTGTCTCGTCGATCTCCACTATTCGCCCTTCACCTCCGATTTTGATGCAATCGCGTTGACTAAGTTCTTGGGCAATTACTTCACGCACCCGCTGGTTCCATCTCACCGCTGTAGTTTTGCCTATGCTTAACTCTTCTCCACACCACTTGATCGTAGTTAACTCCTGGCCCCAGCCATGAAGAAACCGAATTGCTTTCACTAGAGGCAGTTCAAAGTAGCTGAACCACGTCTTGTCCGTGATAGACCTCTTTTCTGCACATGCGCTGATTTCACACTTATGAGATATCCTTTTTACAGCTTCATCTCGTGGTTATGCCGACATTTCTGATGTGTCGGGAATACTCCGTTGTCCTGTAGAAATCGCACTGCTTCTTCTTCCGTACGTGGCAGGGTGAACAAGGTCATGCGAGGCATGGTTACTACTGAACTGTCACATTCACTCATCGAGCCGCTCTATTCTATCTTATCCACGACTTATCCACGTATTACTCATGTGCAGCGCAGTTCCCTGCCCATTGCTTATCCACGTAGACTTATCCACATATTACTCACGTAAACTGGCCGCGATTGTGAACAAGTACCGAACTACCCGGCCAGCGTCATTGATTTCTTTGACTTTTGCGGTTTCGTGGGGAGATTTGTGCAAGTTAGTCAAAAATGCTAGGGAGGATGAGACACTTGGCCGGATAGTTCTATAAGGTCAGGAAATACGAGCAACTTTTTAGGCCTCTGAAGACCGCGACAGGGGACGTCACGTCAGGCCGTAATAAGTTTTGATCCACCTTACTAACCTCGTTCGGCACAGAAGTATTCGAGAAGTTTAACAAATAGTGTGACAAATTGAACAGGAAAATAGGTTGAAGGTAAATGTAAAGGTGTCAGTGTTGAGAAGTTCCCTAAGAACGCGCATAGTGGTAGAGGCTTGGTGAATGCTATTTGGCCTGTACTATGATTTGCGGGTATACCAACTTTTGCCGATATACCAACTCAGTTTCTTTACCTTCCAGGCAGGTATGGTAACAATTAACCAGACTCCCCGAGGGATGGAAGACTTCCTTAACCACGGCGAGGATTGACGCCGTGCGACCGTGAGGGTGTCAGTAGCGCCTCTTACCACTATACTCCATTTTTGTCGAGTTCAAAAACAGATTGAGATGATTTGGTAGAAGTAGAAAAAAAGTAACGGGAAATGGAAACAGATAGCAAATGAGTTAGAAAAAATTGGAAAGCACCACAGTAGTTTTCTTTCAAGAATGACGCGCAGGCAGAAACATGACACTTATCGAAAATGTGGAAAGGAGGTAGTGCAAGTACGGGTATCGTTATGGGTAGAAATGCGGTCAAGGTATGGTGCGAGGAGCTTCGAGGATGGTTTTTTAAAAGATTCAAGAGCGGGCGAAAAGGCTAGCGAGTCAGTTCCCGCGCTGAACTCCAGTTCAAAGTGTAGAAGGCGGACATCATGGAGACAGAAGCTACATAGAAGATAAGCCGAATCGATGCACCAAAAACAATCAATGATCGGAGTAGGATGTAGACAGAGTGATTTATTCAAATCAGACCGCCAGTTTAAACGGCGTCTCAAGGAAAATTGATTTCAATCACTAGCATTCCGGACAAATCCACAGCAATAATCCACTCATTGCCCTGAATTGTTAGGTTCTCTTGGACGTTGAAAGTAGATAAAAGCAGCTGGGAATGTAGCTTCTGAAGGATAACAAAGAGCTCTAACGAACGTAGAATTGTAGGTCAAAAATCGCAAGACTCTTTCTTCTTCCGTTCCCAAACGGGAGGAAGAAAATGGGCAAAGTTAGGTGTGCGACTCATTACTTCCCCTCGCAGCGTTAAGAATGTCGAATAGCAGCAACAGGTGGGCTGCACTGATAACAGGTAGGGATTCTCAGAGTTGTTTTCCGATGACTTATCCTCGAGGCAAACAAACTGTGGCACACGCACTCTACTTAGTGTGGTACTAAACAAATTTTCCTAGACAGAAAGCGCTCTAACCCCACTGTTCGCCAGAAGTGAGGAAAACAGAATAAGAGCGCAGAGGAAAGAGAAGACCAGCAGGGGGAGACGAAAGATGTCGCTTTGATTTAGATTTCCATAAACGTTCTGCTCCACAAGAGGTCAGCAAGAGGCGCTAATATTATATATTGAATTACTGCGGTTGTACTATATTTATATGTTATCATTATATAAAGGTAAAAAGTTAAAGGTGCCGACGTTGATCAGCCACATTCGTGTTTCATTCAGATCCATAGAGGCAAGGTGAATGCGCATTTTGCCTATACAATGACCTGCGGGGTCAGCCGCTATACCAAGTCAGTGTCTCTACCTTCCCAGATAAATCTGGTACCAATTTACCCGGTCCCGCAGGGATGTATGGCTTGGTTAGCCCGGGACAGGATCGATAGCTCAACCGCGCGGGTGCCAGTAACACCTTTGCCACAGCACCACCACATAATGTTAATCCTCAAAAACACGACAATTATCGTAGAATATCAGGGGAGATGAAACGTTTTTTGGAGAGAAAAATCACTGATAACCTCCCTGGAATAACTGGTTTCTCGAGCAGAAAAAAGTCAGAAAGGATCGATAAAAAGCAGAAAACGAATGAAAATAGGAAAAATGTGCAGTCTACTACTCTGAACATGCTATTCAGCTACTGCAGTGAAACCAAAAGGAGACCTGATCATTTGTGTGACTGCTCATGGGATAAAGAACCTGAACCTAGTCTTAATTGAATGAGAATATTTCATCCTTATTCTCAATTCAATTTTTGTCGCAAAAGCGACTTCGATACTAAAAGAGTATTGGTGATCTTAGGGTAGTGGTCTAACATACAGTTCCCCGTATCAGCCCAAGAACCGTGTTCGAATCTTATCTGAGTCGCGATTTTTGCGATAATCTTAACACCATCACTACAACACCAGCGTTCTTCTAGAATACTCAGTAATAAAAAAATTCTCGATAGATAGCATTTTCTACAATCGTTTTCTAAAACCAGCCTTCGTTCGCCTACGATGCAGATCTTGCTTGCTTGCAACTTTTTGGAGAGTTTTTTTTTTGAGTTTTCGTAAAAAGTTCTTCTGTGGTTGAAACTCAGAGAAGTCAAGAATCCAAGTGTAGAGAAAAATAACGAACAAAAAACAGTAAGACTAACGATAAGTGGAGCCGACAAGCGGTGAGGAGTTACAGCCCTCTGTTCCGCGGACGACCTTGTAGTTGGAGGTAGAACCGGTTAACGACGAATGAAGTTAGGGCCGTGATGAATACAGGAATGTAGACGGTTTGGTACGGAAGGAAGGGATCAAACTAGCCCTGATTGCGCATATCAAAAGAAATCAAACAGCAGAAATAATATGAGCGTCTGAATTCCTTTGCCAGAAGTGCCTGCTGAAAAAACTGCGATTCATCCGTGAAAACACAACACAAAGTGACGGAAAGGAAGAGACAAAGGTCCTAATTCAAGTTAAGTGAGAATTTTTGCGATGAACCTATCGTCATCAGAAAACCATTTCCTAATTAACTAAATTTCCCTTGTCTCCTTCTTTCTAGTGAATCCACAGTGCGTATTTGTCTCACGAATTTCCTCCTACTTCCTCCTTGTGGACAAATGAGTCAAACTCACGAGAGAAAAGAACCACAATTTCCCTAGCTGAGCCAAACTTCCGCCATTGCTCTGAAATTCAATATTCTTTGCCGTATTGTATTTCAACAGGCCATTAAAGTAATGCGTGGCGATTGGAAAGAGCTGACTATTTGAAGTTCCGTGAGAAATCGAGAAATGTGAGAGACTTAGCGACTATTCCTCAGTAAAACCCATATCTACTGAACTCCAGTTATCGTGTAAAATGGACTAATATCTATAAACTCGATGAAAATGCTGGAAGGGTCATTTCGCTGCCTTGTTCAGATTTCCTAGAGTTTTTGTTCCTTTCCTAGTTGTGCAAACACATCAGCACGAACACCACTGTAATGAAATGTGTTTGCTAAAATTTGTGCTGCTTTTACAAAAGATCGTCATATGTTCACTAGTTTTTTGCCTATTGTGATCGGCCGACTTCCATGATTATAAGAAAGCATTCTGCTATAGGACCTGTTCTTACGATTGACGGTGTTTGACTTTTGAGTAACTATAGTGCTGCTCTAATCGACTAATTTTAGTTTAGTCAACTTAGCACCATCCAATGAATATTGTTCTTTAATAATGACAAGGATGCCTATCTATGTTTCATACCTTACACTTGAATGTGAGTGGGTTACATAAGGGCGTACGAAATAAATAAATAAATGAATATTGTCAAGTCTGAAGAGTCTCCAACCGATGAGAATTCATAATAAGAGCTTCCCTGTAGAGGCTTCGAGAACAGCGAGAATTGTAGTCAATTATGAAAGTAAACAGGGTGTGCAGGAAGAGTAAATAAGTTAATTGGTCAATTTCCCGCTAGGGCGATAAACACGGCACTCACACGGGCTGTAGTATGTTCAGTGAACACCTGAACGGAGCTGCACATCATAGTTTTCGAGTTCAACGAGTTGTCAAAACAGCATATCCTCTCATAAAATAAAATGAATGAAAAATCGTGCCCGTTGAACTGGCATAGAGGATAGAAGGGAAAAATTTACCTAGATGGTAATGGTTTTCTGACGACGCTTCGAAAATCGCCATTTATGTAGGTGAGATTCAGTTTCCTTCTTTTCCGCTTTTTTGCTCTGTCTTCCTTAGGAGTAATGAGGTGGAAAGGCACATGGCACATTTTTTTCCAACAAAGCATTCATTTTTTTCAACAATCACCGAAACCATTGTACTACATTAAAAAAACATATTTTTCATGACCAGGGGAATTTCCTAGTAGTCTACAGCCAAAG
This sequence comes from Nippostrongylus brasiliensis, assembly GCA_030553155.1. Classification (NCBI taxonomy): domain Eukaryota; kingdom Metazoa; phylum Nematoda; class Chromadorea; order Rhabditida; family Heligmosomidae; genus Nippostrongylus; species Nippostrongylus brasiliensis. The sequence continues at coordinate 30,496,347 of CP130736.1, read as the reverse complement.
ACCTTTCTATTTTCGGTATAAGAACCTAGACCAATGCACGATTTATTTTCTTTCGCAATTTCTTTCCACTGTTGAGATTCAATGATTACATCTGTTTGACACGTGGTGGTTCAATTTCGAAAGAATAGCCCTTCAAACCATTTACTGTCATACTACCGTGTTTCTTTCCTTTTTTCAGACGTGTTCATTAGGAGGTCATCCGATTTTTTGAACTATTTTTCCTGATGTTCCTGTCTAATTTCACCTTGTGGTTTCTCAATCTCATGGTCTACTCCCCCGGACTGCGAAATGACAAAACCACAAAAATAATGAAAAAGAGATAGCGATGCCAAGATGCAAGCGAGATATGTCGAATTCTGTGCTAGGAACGGACAAGCGAAGAAACAGAGCGAAAGTTAGGAGCCGCATCGGAGGCATCGATAGAAATCCGTCACAGGTGCTGCATGAAACAAGTGAAAGAGAGAAAAAGAAGAAGACAAAAAATGCCGTATTGAGTCAGTTCGAGACGGCGTCTAGCAGCCGGCTATCAGCAAATAGGGGCGGCCGGCAAAGGGGTTCATTATTTATTGCGAAACATTAGCAACGTCGTAAATAAGCCGATGACGATGAAAGGAAGAGGAGATTCGCCATGCGAACTAACGCGACAGATTCACATCAAACGACGGCTGTACAAATTTGGTTTCTGTTAGTGAAGATCTACCGCAAGACGGGAACAGAAGAAACCTAATTGAAGGTCAGGTAACTCTGACGCCGTTCTCTAACGCGAGTAATCATTTGAAATCCTTATAGGTAATGCTTCCTTTTCTATGTAACGGCTGATCTTAAATCCGCTAAGGGAATGATTATTGAGAGAGCACGTCACCCGCAATTGGAACAGTTTGAGCCTGATAATAATAGGTCGACATGATTTCCTTTCTTTTTTCTTTGAATATCCAACAATTTGGCATTAGTTATTCTCTAACAGAAACTGCAAAGAACCTTGAATTCAAAAAAAGAAAACTAATGAATATTCAAAATGTGTCCTAAGCCTAATAGTATCCAAGAAGAGTGAACCTATAAAAGAATTGCAGATATTACATAAGATTCTATACGCAGCCAATTTAGATTCGAAACTTCTTGTTCTTATGAGCTATGCCGATTTAAAGCTGTGATAATGCCCTTGGAAACGGTTGAATTCGGCTCAGAGCAAAAAAACTTCAGCGGCTCATGGATACTGCGGATTTATGGATGGGGACTTTTCTGTGACATTCGATCATCCGGAAAGCTGAATCATTCAATTTGGGTCACTGAATTTTGAATAAGTTGACTCTTCAGCTCACAGAAAGGATCGTCCTATGCAAATAGTATAATAACGAGTGAAAAGCCTCTAAGACAGAAAGACGCCGGACTGAAGTTCCAGTGTGCCTTGATCTCAAGACTCGCACACGTAAAGTTTGTTTGGTAGTAACATCGTAAATCTTCATGCTTTAACAATGAAAAACAAGGCAGTTGTAAGAGAATCTCGCTTGAGAGAGGTTCACGGAACTTGTTATTCTTAAAACGAGGTCATACTACTATGTAATCCCCGGTAACAATATAACGGAACGTTTTCATAACGAAGACTCAGGACACACAGTTACTATCATCTCACATTCAATGTCATGCCAAGGTTCAAGGACAGTCGTACTAGAAACATTCTACAGTTTCAATCCTTGTGACTGCTTCACAAAATATTTCTAGCTAGTATCTATATTTATGTATATTTATATTCATATTTACATACTTTATAACGAAAAGGGGGAGATGGATAATTCGACAAACAGAGCAGAAGAGCCGAGAAGAATTCAGCGACATGATCCTCCAGGCCATGAAAAAATTTGCTTGAAACCTCTTTAGAAGAGAAAATGAAGGAAACCGTTACCGTGGGTTACGAGTCAAAGAACTGACCCTTCGTGTCAGTAATTATAGTAAGGCTTAGGGCCAAGCAAATAACTTATAGGCCAAATACGTGTTCACGAAAATCAGTATCTATAAAGTCGACGTAAAGCAGGATTGAAAAAGTTGCTTGGAAATGAGGTCAACCATCGAAATGTGGGACCGCAGAAAGCTACAATGCACCAAAGAAGCGCAATGTCCGCAGTAGCCAGTTATAATGAGTTGAGGAAGTTGAAATGATAAAAATGCAAAACTGCTAGCAAATATTGCCGTGGGCTCGAAAAGTATCCACTGCTAAGAGTTGACCTAGAATTCGAAGAGGAATGGTCTGCACATGCAAAGCGCATTTCGAATCACTTGAGAGGGGGAGGTAAGGAAGAGTTATCGGAGCGGAGAGAGCCAGCATCTGTTTGTACAAGCGACAAAGTAGTGTTGGAGGACGTCGGCATCGGTGAGAATTGTTGCTCGATCGCTGCGATCAGTGGAATTTCGCACGAATCCTACATTTACTTTTTACATCCCACGAAAAGGACACCGTTAGGAAAATTTTGGAGGAAGGGGAAGAATAGTTCCTTAAGATAATTCAGAAAATTTTTAATTTTTCTCAAGGTAGTCTGTCAAATAGTTTGTATTTTCCTTCCCAAAGATGTGTTTTGCATTTTGTTTTTTTTTCTCGTTCGTGGTTTCGTTATATTTCAATTTAACCTCGGTTTGGATTCAGTTTCTTGCAGAAAAACGGCGAAAGAGAGGAGGAAAACTTCAAATTCTAGTGCGACAGATAAAAAAATTCTTAGGCGCGTACACAGACAACAGCCTTTCGTACGATTGCCATTTTGAGACAGATTTTGAAATATAAGAATTTTTAGCTCATTCTTGTAGTTAGGATTTGTTTACAGGCATGTAGGAACGCTTTCTTCAAGCTGCACTTCACGATTTCCAAGACTTTCAATTCCATTATGAGATCAACATCGGCGACGCGAATCAGTAGAGATTTTATTTTCACTTGGTTAGAAGATTCTGGGAGAGAGTTCTCAAGTATAAGTATTAGAAAAGTACATAGTAGTAGGTATTAGAAAGAATCTTGTATAGGTATTAGAATAGTGGTAGGTATTAGAAAGAATCTTGGCAAAACTCTCAAAGCTCATTATTAAAGTAATATTTTTGCTCCTCTAACACCATATCATGAAGAGGAATCACCATTATTAGATAGTGAAGAAAGTAGAAAATAAGCTGAAGCGATTGGCGCGAATAGATTGGAAGGGCCCGCGCTCTCGGCCGTAACATAGGACGAGAGCGTGAACCTGCCCTCGGGCCAGGGTCAAGCTTGAGGTTCGAGAATCGAAGCTGGGGGGTCGTATTTGGCTTGCGTCGAGTGGGGGGTCGTATCGGAAGGGTCGTTTTTTACGAGTGTAGAAAATCAGCACTCCAGTTGTGCGCAGCATTATTTTACCCCAATTTTATTATTCATTTCTGTCCAAAAACTTATTTATTTTTGTTTATTTTCTGATTAATGCGACCATATAAAAATTTTGCCTTTGTACAATTGTTAATTAATATTAACATTTCATGGAAAAAAGAAAACTATCACCCATTTTATTTTTTTTGAAATGTAAGAAAAGGATTTTGGACAAAAGAGGAGAGAAACCGTGTGCATCCGTATAGTCTTATAACAACCATAAAGATAACGCTTACATATGACAACACACAAGGGAATTCAGACGACATATAAGTGCCTTGATTGTTTTTCAATAATTTAGCTAGCGAACCCTTACTTTTCCAGACTCCGAAAAGAGCAAACAAATATTTTCGGGAGAGAAATGGACGAAGAAAGGTCGGCGAAACGATGGAAGCATATTCTACTACAAATAAAAGGGTAGAAATGGAGATCAAGAAAGCGACCGATCTCGAAGTAGTACTTAATACAAATTCGACTGACATATTCCATACATATCAAACAATACTACACAAAATGTCAGCATTTTTTACAATCAAAACGCGATCGATTTCGCCGCGTTGTTCTTTGGTAGAAGTGGCAGTGAAAAAATTGGATATTCTTCAAGATGGAGTAAACGTATCGCATTCAAACTCCACACAATATAAAAACGAGCTTTCCTTAGACGTTGGTGTAGAAATCAACCTCGAAAATTACGTTCTTCTTGGTGAACAGGGTAGGTTCGATTTTGCTTCGATTTCAGCCAGCGCAAGAGTGATCCATTCAGAATTGTAGAGGCATGGTGGATGCGTATTTGGCCTATAAAATGACTTGCGGGGCCAGTCGCTACGCCAAGTCAGTGTCTTTACCTGCCCAGACATGTCTGGTACCAATTTTCCCGACCCTGGAGGGATGGAAGGCTTGCTAGGCCCGGGCCGGGATCGATCGCTCGACTGTGAGGGTGGCTGTTGCGCCCCTTACCAATTCAACATGCAGGCCCACAATGAAACTGTGTACTAGTCTTTTTTCAATTTCAAACTAATCGTTTTGGAGCAGGCATGTTCGACTCACCGTGAACTTCGGCATGGAGAAAATTTTGCTGTGGTGATCTTGACGCATTGTTTTGGCTTAAAACAATTTTCGATTTCGTCGGAACCGAGAATAGCAGTAGAATTTAGATCACCTCATTTGTCTACTTGGTGTATAATTCGTACTAATCGGATCAGAACGATGTTGTGGGCAATTGAAGAGGATTTAGCAACAGGTGCACTTGTAAACCAGTTAAATGGACGAAATCGTCAGAGCAGTCAAAGTTCAAGGGCAAGTTCCGAAGTGCCGCCGCGACCGACACATCAAAGATCGGCTTTGGTATTCACGAGAGGAAATCTCCAGCAGCCAGGCAGCAAATGCACTTGAGGTAAAATTGAGTAAGTCCGGGAGTTGAAGAGTTATGCTGTCAAACCATGGTCAGCGAACGACAAGATATCCAGAAAACAAAAATTGTCCAAATCATCTCCGCTAGGAGAGAGATGAAGGGGTTTATAATTGCAAGTTTTATATTATTTATTTATTTATTTATTTATTTTATCCTATTTAATACGCGCATAGGCGTTCTCTCTGTGAAAGCGGCTAGTAAGATAAAGAAAAAAGAACCACGAAAACACTAGAACGCGAAATTCAAAAAATCAGATGATTTATAGTGCATCTCAAACAGACAAGTGAACAAAACCTCGGAGGTATGACGTTCGTACTACCAAAAGCAGCCGTTGCATACATAAGATCTGCCGTAACTCGGTGCAGCTACTCTCATTGCCAGAGACGTCTGACAAAACGAATTGCTGGGGGAAGTTCACTGACCTCCTTGTGAGATGTTCTAGACCAGGTCAAGACACATAGAAAACTGGTTTCTAACTAACTATTTGGTTTTTGCTCAAATTTATTGCAGAAGATAACCCGAAATTTCAACTTTCTTTATTACACGTGTCGTGTGAAAAAAGCAGGTTGAAAACCAAACATGGAAATAGGAAAAAACAGCAACCATAGAAATGTGGCACGGACTGCAAACACTGCAAAATTTTGATCAGCCTGATTTCATGTAACAACTTGTGGAACTTTCAGGCCCACGCGGAATTACTGTCTTTTAGTTCGACAGAGCGCAATCTTGCGAGTAGAAAGTGATATTTAAATTTTGGTTTTGCTTAACTTGTAAGGGAAATGATACGATAGTTCCTTGATACAAACCTTGGTCTGGCCTCGCCTTTCAAGTGTCTCTCAAAACAGATTCACATTGAAGTGCGGTCTAGGGAAATGGTAATGGCATGGTAGTGTTACATACAATTCTTTGTCTAGTCTATGAAGACGATCAAAACATGTGGCATAAGTTGTGATGAAAGCACAAGCTCCAGTTATGCAAGAGCTGTAGTACGCTACTGCATCCATTACACACCGCCGAGCCCGGTGCTGCCCTGCAGTGCGGAAGAAGTCGTTGAAAATCATTTGATGGTCTGCACATGTGTACGCTTGCCGCTGTTCTTAGCAAGCCACAACCTAGCGATATCACCTCTTGGGATTACACATCACAAACCATTTCACATGTGCGATTTTTCTTGATACCTGTCTTGACTCACCTGACACCTGTGCGGAGGGGATCGATTCTCGCCGGGGTTACGTTTCTGCTTTTTTGACACAAAACCTGGTCGACTACGGCAAAGCCTACTCCTCCAGAAGAAGAATCTGCGCGTAACAAAAACAAGCCACTCAAACTTCATACGGTCATAAGTCATACAATATACACATATATATTTAGAATGCTGAACTTGAGCGTTTCAGTTGTCGTGCCTTTTGGCGATCGCAGCTTTTGCAAAAGTGCCATCGCCGACTATTATCGAAAATAACTCATCTAATGCGAAATACAATTCAGGCAATGATATCGAGTGAACGGTGGTTGTTGAAGCATCCACTAAGGATACAAATGAATCAGTTGATCTATTAGGTAAGTAGCACTTATAGGGAAGAATAACAGTGCGGCAATTCGATGCAGTCGATAGAATACAGCGTATTAAACAACAGAGGTGCAGATCATGAGTCTGGGAGAATCTCGACGGGAGAGGAAGCGATCATCATCTATCGGGTGGAGGACACTAAGCGACGATTGCCGGTCATCACCACGACTGGTTGGTCGCCACTGAAACAAATGAGATTCGACGATGATTAGTTTTCGAGTTAAGACAAGCGGTAGCGCTCTACATCAACCAATTCCCATTGATTTTCAAAAGAAGCGAAGAATCGGATTCAACCTAATGAACGGACATTCGAAGAGGTAGGGTAGTCACAGATTCATGAACGATCTTGCTCTCGAGGTGGTTTCTCAAAAGGTTTTCTGTTTTGCTTTGCTTTTTGTGTTCTTGTATTGTTTGAGCTGTTTGTTTACTGGTTAACTGTGTTAGCCTTTCGCAAATTTTGATGAGGAAAAATTCACAATTGGAAACTGAACGGCGGACTCGATCTGTCGAGATTAGCATTGGCCCACGGTGTGAAATAAACCCGTTACGTGCGAGGCGTCGTGATTTCGCACGATTATAGGTTCGATAGGGCGCGCGTAGCACAGTGGTAAGAGGCGCTGTTGACACCAGTACGGTCGATCGATCCTCGCCCGTGCCAACCAAGCCTTCCATTCCTCTGCGGCCGGGTAAATTGGTATGTACCACACTTGTATGGGAATGTATAGACACTGACCTGGTATAGAGGCTAGCCCCGCAGGTCATTGTGTAGGCCGTGTACGCGTACACCGTACCTCTACGATTCTGAATGGAACACGAATGCGGCAGCATGTTGTGACCTATCTCACGGCGGGTATGCCGTTCATGAATCTAGTCCCAAGATCGGCGCTGTGTGGGTTTGGGGAGTGCAAGATGGCGCAACTTTATGTCGACTTTAATGCGTTGGCATTGCTATATCTGCCATTGTTTACGATCAACTCGGTCGCTTTTGACATGTTTGACATGTAAACTCTCCAGAATTTTTCACACCTTAACTGTTAGATGTCGGTTACTAATCAGAGTCCGCTTATCAACGGAGCTTCAGATACCCCGATCTTCGTCAATCAGAAATCGCTGCAAGTTGTCGGGAACAAAGTGACTTGTTCTCAACGGGGTATCCGAAACACCATTTCGATCACGAACCTATGACAGGGTGTTCTCGATTCAACCGCCGTGGATCACACTAAGCGTCCGAAGAAAGCTTTATTTTACCAACGCAACAAGCATAAATGCACTATACTTTCCCTGGTGTTAAAATGAAAACACGTCTGAAAGAACATTGGAAAGTCGTTCACATTTGAAGTGTTAACCGAAAGCAGGTGGGTTAGGACGCTACACAAAGCTGAGCGAATCTGACAGTAGCAATGACTATGACCTACCATGGCTCTGTTAGTAGTGCTGTGGTCGTGAAACTGGATAGTTGTCAGCAACAAATCTGTAACAGTGTAGTCCTCTCAAAACGATTATATTTTCTAATTTGGTAGCTATCAGATTGACAAGAGGAAAGGCGGATACACCTATCAGCCTAATGGTTTTCAAGACCTAACAAAAATTACGAGTGGTTGTAGCAACCCTACGCCTCTCCTGGCACCTAATAGTTTAGTTTTTCATCAGTTACTATCAGAGTGTTCCATAAACAACTGTCTACACCCGAATAGTTCCAAATATCGGATATTTTTCAAGCAGATTACGCTTCATTTCTAGCACATCTTTAATGGATAGGTCTGCTGTGATTGTCTAGCCATCCGGCAGAGGCGAGTAGTGCACGACTCCACGACTAGTGAACCAAAATAAAGCAGGATCTCATCAGATGAGTGGTCAGCTTTGGAATTCGTTCAGCCTTCACGTACTTCGGAATCCACTGGATCTACCGTGTGATGTTATCGTAGGTGCACCACTTTTCGTCCTGTGCCACGATTGAGCTCATCCACGAAGTTGTTCTGGAACGGTTGAGATGGTTCTGGCAGATGATCACTTGTTCCCGCTTCTGAGCAGTGCATGCGGCATCCATCCTTGCAAGAGTGCTCTTCTTCCACTCCGTTTCAGCTAGCGATAGACAGTGGTACATGGAGTGTTGGCAATCTCCGATATCATTCTTATGCTCCGAGCAGGCTGCCTTCTAACTGCTGCTAGCACAGCACATCTGTTCGCCCAAATCGGTCTTCCAACACGCGTTATAGGGGCTTGCAGACTCGACGACGAGCAGTTTGCGCGTCGAATTCCCCGTTATAAGTGCACTTGAGCAAAATACGCTTGGGCGAGCATTCTCGTCCAAGCGGTGCCGTGTACTCTACAGTCAACACACTGCATTGCACGACGGCACCGCGTTGGACGAGAATGCTCGACGTCGCGTCGTCGAGTCTGCAAGCCCCTTATGTCAAATACTCCCTTTTGGAGGCAGTTGAACCAACTTTGGCATGTTGACCTACAATAGGCATCTTTGCCTAACAAAGCCAGGATAGCTTGATAAGCAGCGCAGGTAGAAAGGCCAAAACGGAGGTAATGGTGAAGCACGTTGCGATAGGCCGATCTGTGCTTCATTTTCGAGAAATCACCGGAGTGCAGAAAGTAGAGCAAAACAGTCGATCAATATGCTGTTGGAAACTATTGCAGAATAACCCCGCTATGCCAAGGCATAACCTCGTTTAGATCTTGTATAAATGAGCTATAACATGTACAGCGTACATGGCCCAGATAGACCAGAAACTTATGGAACACCTTAATAGATTAAAAGTGGCTAGTTTCTGTAGAATATCGCAAAATTTGTGTCAAAGTGAAGCAAGCAACACCGAAAACGTTACCATTACCCCTTAACCTTTTCTTCCTCTGTTTAAGATAGACTAATTTAGTATGTCTATGCTGCTTGGCGAAATCCTATAAAAACCGCCACTTTCCCCCTGCCAACCTAGCAGTGCACTGCTAACAAAGCTTAGACACAAGGGTGGAGAGGAAGATGAAGTGCAGTGCAGGTTTTCGAGAAAACAATGATGGAAGGCAGGTACTTCTCGTCCAACCTTTATTGGCGTTCACTATCGTATCGAATGTGGGAAACAATTTTAAATTATAGCTAGGGTAAGCGTTCAGATTCAACAGACATTCCATCACTGCGTGAAAAGAAACGACACACTAAGAAGTGCTTGTAGTTGAAGGTATGACTGGTACATAGCTCAAACTCACTTGTCCTTCTTTGCAAATACCAAACCCATATCGAGCAGATAAAGCAGACCGGCAAGGAAATAGAATGCCTAAAAACGACAACGACATGGTTATTCTGACATCAGTTGGTATAGCTCTTCTCAAAAATGACCTATATATTTGGAGATGCTAGGTTATTCGCAGAACACTGACATCGGGCGGGATTTGAACCCGCGAATAGCCTAGCATCTCCAAATATATAGGTCATTCAACTAGTTCTCGTCTATAAACTGCTGAGCGGAAAGCGGCAATGAACAGTATAGTTTCGTGTTACATCTTCTCAAAAAGTTATTTCTATTAGTTTTTATAATGAAGGTGCTCCTCTTCGCAAGCGTAGCATGTTAGCTTTTTCAAGATCGTTGCTTTCACAGGAACGACTTTTGGCACTTTAGAGTATTCCTTTATCGCTTTCCAACGCGTACACATAACCATTTGGGGAGCACATAATCGACGACAAGGACAAGTCCAGACGCCTGACGGGGTTGCACCGGGACGTACTACTGAGGAGCGAGGTCAAGATAGAACCATACCAAACCACCCGTGAATTATCAGACACCCTTAGTGTTTCTCTGTCATATGTGGTTTGCGGACTAAAGTCGATCAGCAGGGCTAGAAACCTCGACCGATAAACATCCCCAGTGCTGTAATGTCTAACTATAACACTTATCGCTCATCCAAATATGTCCTAAAATAGGCTATAGTCTGGAAAAGGGCGAGCACTTGCCGCATTTGCCCTATCTATTGGACTTACTCCAAGAGGAGTTTACTTTTCGACTATTCAGGTATGCTACTGCTCTGCCTATACGAGTTGTGTTATCAAAGTTTCATTCTACAAACTCACCGCGGCCACTGCCCAGCCTTTGACGACGAACTGAATTTGACAGCCGGGCAAACCTGCGCAGCCAGAGACAACACCGTTACCAATGGCCTGAAAGGTAAAGAAGTGTTGTACGACCCTTGTGCACTTCGCTTTTCAAAACCTCAGCATGTTGTTTTACATTTTCGGAATCAATTCTGGTGAAAGCGCAATAAAATTTGCTCCTTTGACGTCGATTTTCTTTCCAAAGCTCCTACAACTAGAAACAGGAGAAATCCTCACACAACGCCAGTGAAATCGATCCTCACACAACGCTAGTAAATCACTCCTTATTTCAATGTCGAAAGAGTTTATAGTTCACACAAATGTCTGAGCAGATGGCCTCACAGTTACAATATAACGCAAGCACAATAACCAAAAAGCAAGTCAAAATTTCCCATGCTTCGTAAAGAAATCGATAATCGCCGATCATTTTTTTACTATTCTTATAATCATCCGCATTAGAGCAGGAGAAATGATTTCACAAATCGGACAAACTCACCATAATGAAGAATGACATGTGATCAAATCCGGTTGCATACCACGTTTCCACACCTCCGCAGACGAGGAATGCTATCAATGACAGCCCGGATGCAAAAAGCTGCTGCAATTCACCTATTGATCCACTACATAAAATTTTTCAGTTCAATGTTTAGATTTATTCATCTACCTATCTGCTTACTCATGTATTTTTGTCTCCCTGCTAATATTATTCGAACAATACAAACCACTCCCATAGCGATGAGTCTTCATGGATTTCACGAAATTTCAGTAATTATAGTTTTCAATATATATTCAACACATAAGTCAGTACACTTACAAATAAGCAAATAAATAAATAATTAAATAAATAAATGATGAACGTCGCCTATGGGGAGCCAGCTGGTAAGATTAGCAGCGATGCAACCGATTAAATATTAGGTTGTTAAGAAAGTTCCCGCCGTTTTTTTTCAAACGACTGCGAAGCTTTTGCAGAGATTGACCCAGCATTCGAAAGAGAATTATTTGCTCTTCCGAGCTGTTTACTTGTAATTTGTTATAATTTTCAATGTCATGGTTTTTTTGGCTTGTAAAGTGAAAAGCGAAAAAAAATAACCTCATCGACAGCGATTTTTTTCTGCTCAATTTCGAAGGCATAAATAAAACTTGATAGACCGTTTCGAAGACGATGTTTTTTTTATTGTATGGTGTATCATTTGTTTTTATTTGTCTCGAAAATTACAAAGTTTTGAACCACTGAAGTCCGACCTTCGGAAGGCAAGAATATTTTTCCGATGACGCTCCTGGTTTTGCTGTGTGCGCTCAAATTGACTTCTTTGGAGTTTTCTTTTTTTGCTCTATCAGAATATATGTTTATTTTTTAAAAAAGATCGATTTTAAACGATTTTCACGAGAAGGGCGTCTCGAAGTTTCTCGGCAGAGCAAACCTCCAGTTTCAATCTTTTCACCGAATCTTATACAGCATTCGAAAGAGGACGATACTCTCTACAAGATGTTTCACATAGCGTTTCAAACTTTTCTGGATTTCATTGTTATTTAGGCCGTCAAAGTGGACCTAAATCCACACTCCTGGACGATTCGACGTCGCGCCGCACGAGCCCCACGCGCCGCGCCTGCGATTTAGGTCCACTTTGACGGCCTAAAAAACAATGAAAACCAGGAAGAATTGAAACGCTATGTAAAACATCTTGTAGAGAGTATCGTTCTCTTTCGAATGCTATATGAGACTCGGTGAAAAGATTGAAACTGGAGGTTTGCTCTGCCGAGAAACTTCGAGACGCCCTTCTCGTGAAAATCGTTTAAAATCGATCATTTTTGAAAAATAAACATATCTTCTGATAGAGCGAAAAATTCTGTTTAGAAAACTCCAAAGAAGTCAATTTGAGCGCACACAGCAAAACCAGAAGCGTCATCGGAAAAATATTCTTGCCTTCCGAAGGTCGGACTTCAGTGGTTCAAAACTTTGTAATTTTCGAGACAAATAAAAACAAATGATATACCATACAATAAAAAAAACATCGTCTTCGAAACGGTCTATCAAGTTTTATTAATGCCTTCGAAATTGAGCAGAAAAAAATCGCTGTCGATGAGGTTATTTTTTCCCTTTTTCGCTTTTCACTTTACAAGCCAAAAAAACCATGACGTTGAAAATTATAACAAATTGCAAGTACACAGCTCGAAAGAGCAAATAATTCGCTTTCGAATGCTGTGTCACACTCTGCAAAAGCTTTTGAACTAAACTTACAACAAGCGTTTGAAAAAAACGGCGGGAACTTTTTTACCAACCTAATAATATCCAGTTCTGCTAGCTACGGCTGACTAAATCGCGCAGCGTCGAGAGAGGAAATTGTTATGCTGTCAAGGTTACATCGAAAAGAGTGTCGTATTCTGCAGGTGATTGAAAAGAAAAAGTTGATTTTCATTCCCGCTGTGGAGATGCAGTGATCCTCTACATCGATTGGTGTTTGCGACTGAAACTACAAGATTCACTTGAAAAACTTTCAGATGAAACTAGGAATCATGGTTTGAATAACAATGGTAGTTATTAGGGTGCCCCATGAATAACTAGTCTACTACGTCACTTTTACTAAAAGTGATCTTAACACAATAACGATGGAGCGCGATCGGTGAAGAATTTGACAACGTGTGATCACAGCATTTTTTAATAATTAAGCAGAGATCTACAACCATTCTCTCAGGATAGAGCTGACTTGATGCCGATTTACTCGCAGAAGGCGGTCTGAGATGTTTGACTTTCGAGGATCGCTTGCTTTTCGAAACGAAGGCGAGGCTTCTGAATCTAGCACAGTCGCAAATGATAAGATGTGTTGAGTATGCAGGATGTATTACAATTTCGATGGATTCCTTCATTATCGTTTCCTGCGATTTTTTTGCACGATGCGGCCACGCTTTAAACATGAGTACATGAATATTGCCAGACTTCTCGAGCAATTTACGCTTCTACTCTAGCACATCCTCAATGAGCCAATCTATTGCAATCGCTTGTCCATTATTCGGTTCTGCTACTTCAAAACCAAGGAAGAAGCTAAATCCTCCTTCCTCGTGTGGCCGGTTTGGGATTTCGTTCTGGGCCCAGATTCATTGGTAAACCCCCGGTAAACCCCGATATATAGCCCGAAGCTATGCCGCGATTTCGGAGACAGCTCGTCCGTTCAGGAATCTGGGCTCTGGTCTTGTGTACTTTGTAATCGCTGGATCTCATGTGAGCTTTCATCGCATATGCACTACCTCTCCCCTTTTGTCACTATTGTGTTCAACAACGAAGTCGTTCTTGAGCAGCTGAGATGACGATGGAAGGTGACCAGGGTGTCGCTCCACAAAGGGATCAGCACATACGCGATCCATTCTAACAAGATTACTGTTCTTCCGCTTTACTTCATGGAGCGACGCCCAATGCTACTTCGAATACTGTTAACCTTCAACATCACTGGTACCTCCCTGGCAAATTACCGCCTAACTGCTGCAAACACATCAGCACATTCGTTCGGTCCCATCTATCCTCCAACAGTCCTCTTATTCGTGGTGCTGGAAAATTCTTTTCCGAAAGCGATTGAACCATGCTTTCATATTTGGCTTGCAGCAGGTGTCTAGCTCCAACAAACAACGATAGGTTTTTAAACAACGCCCACCTACAGTCCAGAATGGAATTGGTGAAGAAGAAAGTTTCGTGTATTGGTTTCGACGTCATTTTCAAGAAATTGCTAAAGTGTTGACAGTGGTTCAAATGGGTGAACCAATATAGTATTGAGAAGAAGCATCCGATTATTTCGTTGCGGTTGAGAGATCAATCCCGGCCCGGGCAAACCAACCTTTTAATCTCCCAGGGTTGGATAAATTGGTACTGGATCTGCCTAGGAAAGTAAAGACACTTACTTGGTATACCGGCTGGGTTCGCAAGTCATTGTATTCGCCAAATGCGCATTCACCATGCCTCTACGATTTAATTGGCACACGAATGCTGCAGCGCGTCCTTAGGGAACAACGCCGCTACCTTTACCTTTTACCTAGTAGATTGCCTCAATTACTGAGCCACAATCATACCAATAGAACTATCGTCGATCCGTTTTCCTTGACTTGCATACCCATTTACAAGGGCGTGGTGATTTTCAATTATTATTCGTGTTTATAACCATGGCACGGGGGACAAAAATTTTACAATTGAAAGGAACTTCCAGTTGATCTATTCTTCTCACCATAATTGTTGTAGGTCTACGGGCTGCCAAACTGCCAAAATCTTTGTTCCTTCATGCTGATCATCTAGTAGGGGAGTCGCAGCAATTATCACTCTTATTCTTCTTTTATTATCACGCTTTTTGGGCACTCATGATGCAGTGGTCAGAGTAGCTGCTGGCACTCTCTCTCTCGATTAACCAAGCCTACCATCCCTCCCGGATCTGGTAAACTGGTACCAGATTTGTCTAAGAAGGTAATGACACTGACTTGGTACAGTAATTATATGGGCCAAATGGCTACCCTCATATCGGCATAAATCGTGACCATTCAAACCATTTTTTTCACTAGCTCTTCAAAATCTGTCACTTGCCTTGGCATAGTAATTATATGGGTCAAATACGCATCTTCCGAGCCTATACTCTGAAAAAAACACGAACGGTGCATTCGTACGAGGGAGGTTGCTCAGCTTGCCCCAGAGATTCACAACGGGACCCATACTGTTTTGTAGAACATCGAATTGCGTCCACATCGGTGTAATTTGCTTTTGCTACTTGCAAATGGGTGGCCCCAAAAAAGCGAAAAAGCTTGACCACTAATCCGTGGCGAAAAGGCTTCTAGGTCTTAACGGGGTTCTAGGTTGGTAGCAAAAACAAATTATACCGTTGTATTCGCAATTCAATGCTCAACAAGCAATATGAGTCTCGTTGTGAATCTTTGGGGCACGCTCAGCAAGCTCCCTCGTTAGGGGTCTGATCAGCGGCGCCTCCTTTATTTTCTTTAGTCATAGCTCAATGTCAAACGGAATGGCTCTTGTTGTACAAATCCTCCAGCTGAACATAAACGATTGGTTTCGTCGATGAATGGAAACTCCCACATGGTATTGTGTGGCCCACGTTTGACGCCTCGTCACTCTCACCCAATATACACAACATTTGTCGCTCCAATGATGACTGGAATAACGAGTCAGACTCCGAGAACCGGTAGGCTCCGAACCACTGATAGTAGTAAACGCTTCATGCTCGACTTATATTTGGTGCATACGCTCGAAAAAACCGGAATGGACGCTGCGCTCGTTGCCAGGTGTCTGGTGACGGAAAAATGACGGGATGTGGAGATTAAGAGAAGCATCAATTCTGCTAGCTAATCAGATGAAGGTAAACATGAGACGGCAAACAATTAATGGCACCTCTAAACCTTTTCTGGAATTCAAAGTGGCGTACGTTGTTCTGCAATGAGAGTCGAGGGCATGGCGCATTCCAAAGACATCTCTTCACTTCTTTTTCATTTTCACCCACACAACGACAAAAGACTCTCTCCACCTTCGGTACAAGTTTTATAATGTGAGAAACTGTTTAGATGTTATGACCCTTCAAACCATTTTCTATCACCAATTCTTCGAAACCTATCACTTGAACTTCACGCTAAAGTGAACATATAAAAACGGTGTAACTCTGCTATATTTGTAGAGTGCGAAGAGCGATTTGATGCTGACTCACTTCTAGTACAACATATCACGTTAGTCGACACCGCTGGACAGTTTTTCTCATAATCATTTATAATCATTGTTCAGCAACATATTTGCGACCAAACTGACAGAGCCGGATCAAATAACGATTTTGAGAAAAATTACTTTACTTCTCATGTTTTCATACCGAAAATTAAAAACGTCACTCAGTTAGTCAACAAAAGTCGGTAAAAAAAACCAGGAAATCCAAACGTTCTCACAATCAGTTCACGCAGAAGTGTAAAGGGGGTAGCGAGGTCTTCAAAACAAGAGGAACTGCACGAAAAACCGATGTTACACCTCGGTGTATCCAAGTTTATAAAGTTTTTTTACCTATTCCAGAAAAGCTATACACTTCTGTAGTCGCTTCTTACTTCGCGATTGACTGATCAGCAGATATTAAAGAAAAGTGATCTATTGGAAAATTCGTCTGCAGCGGCACTTTTGTCATTGCCTTCGCGATTAGCTTTTTCTGCAATACTAAAAAGGCCAACTTTTTTTCAGCACTTTTTTGTTAATTCTCGATGGAGATGTGATTTGCGGCCGATTAGTTAATAAACAATGTTATTCAGTGTTCCACAGTCAGTCTTGATCGCTACCCGAATCACTTCACCGTCTAAAGTGACGTGTGTGGTGTTCAAACATCACTAATTAGAAAATAAATAGAAAAATAAGTTCCGAAGTAAATAGATAAATGAATAAATACACGACAAATACGATAGTCAGCACTGGTTGAGAAATATGAAGACAACATGCGAGAATAGCAGTTCCTCCTTTGTGAATACGCCGACCGCCTCGTCTTATGATTGTGAGAGCTCAGTAGTTTAACAGTTTCCGTTTTCGCTACTTTCATTTTATTTCAGCATGTATTATATTACTATGTACTCTTGTAAATTCAGACGGGTAACAAATATCTATAAATTGGTGAAATAATATAATAATATAAATATCTTACGGTTGTAACATTCCGAGTAATAAGTAAATAAATAAATAAATAAATAAATAAGTCGGTGCTCCATGGGAAAACTGAGGTTTTTATTTCGAAAAAAGAACGAGACTCACAGTGTACGTAAGATTGTGTCCGACGGCCAGATGAACGCAACTGATTCCAACGGTGACCAGCGATAGGAACAGTGTGATGACTATCAAAGCGACTTGACCGTAGACGCTGGAAAAATCATACTTTACCTACCCAAAAATGAATATAAGGTCAAGGTAAAGTTAAAGGCGTCGGGGTTGATCAGTCCCCTAGGAACACGTCATGCATACACGATGACTTTCGGGGGCCAGCCGCTATACTAAGTCAGTATATTCAGCTTTTCAGGCAAATTTGTTATCGATTTGGCCGGTCCTCAGGGGACGGAAGACTTGATCAGCCTGGGCGAGGACTGATCGTTCGATCGCGATAGAGGAAAATAGCGCCTATTACCTTCGCTCTATGGGAATGCAGTCCTAGTACATTTGAAAAATTCGAAAGCAACTACTTACTTCTCTCCTCTGCCCTGAAAATGCAGTGCATTGCTCCAACGGTCAGCGTTCATCGGGAAAATGCTATTTTGTCCTAGAAATTGACTATATTGAAAATACTAAATGAAAACAACAAAAATCAAAAACTACTATCAAAAAATTACAAAAATCCTACCTGGACATATCTCTCTGCTGATCGGTTGTCCATTGAGATATCGTGAAAAACAGGCACCTGGCGCGACCAGGATCAGAATCATTGCAACAATGGCGAGGCACTAGAGTAAAAAACATTAGAAAAATGACGGTTATGAAGGATGGTTAGGAAAGATATGGAAAATAAAATGAATAAAAAAGATGGGCTAGAACTCACCATTATGAAAAGGCGAACGCAGAATGACATACCGGCAATAGCCCTTGGCGAAACCATGACTTCTAATAGGTGACTAGACAACTCTGAATTTCAAATACAACAGTTTTCTACCTCCTTTTCTCTTTCTCGAAATTTTGGTAGAGACGGGAGGAATAAGGAGCAGATAACACAAAAAATTAATCAATTAGAGCTTCATTTGTTGGAATTTCTTCTCGTGAAGTTTGAAAACTGATGGCTGCTTGGGACAAGACGTTAAAGGCAAATCGCTGGCGCAGCATGTGGTTCCGACAAAGCCGTGGGAAAATTCACTGCCAAGGCCACCAACACTTTGACAAAATGTAAAGGTAGAGGTGCAGGCGTTGATCATTCCCAAAGAGCGCGTCATGGCATTTGTGTTCAATTCAGAATCGTAGTGAATTTGTATTTGGCCTACACAATGACTCCCGGGCTTGCCACTATACGAAGACACTGACTTTACCTTCCAGACAAGTCTGGTACCAATTTACCCGACTCCGGAGAGATTGAAGACTTGCTTAGCCGGGCAGGGATTGATCACTTGACCATGCGGGTGTCAGTAACGCCTCTTACCACTGCACCGCGAGCGCCCTTTATTTGTTGTTGTTATTGATACGCGCTCAACTAGAAATCCTAAGTACGCACCGCGTTTGAAAACGACAGTTCGAATAAATATGTATCGTACAAAAACACTATAAAACAACATTAAGACAGGCTACATTAAATGAAAATTCGACCTTTGAAAGAAATGTACGGAAATCACCAGGGAGAGCTAGTAAGTGAACTTGGGCCTGCTGCTAAGGAGGTCATGATTATTAACTTGACGATGAGGTATTTTTTTTAACTAGAAATCGAGCAACACCTGTTGAGTGAAATCCTAATCATACCATCTGAGCCCATGCCTAATTTACAAGCAGAATCAATTATCAACACTACTAATCACCTAATTACACACAGTTTTCTCTACAAATGCTGAATATGATGAGCCTCTACAAATGCTGAATAGTATGGGCGACAAATTGGATAAACGGAATGTTTTCGGTAGAGATTGCAGAAATAAATGCAACTTCTAGACTCAACATTGGGCTGAGGAAGAGCTCCTAAGAAGTTTTGAGGTGGATGGAGAACAAGTTTCTGTTGTTCAAACCGCTTGGACGAACCATTGTAGTGCACTTGTGCATGTCTTGTTATCCTTCCTGTTTAGCAGGTATTGTTGTGGTTTTTGAAGCACTTATAAATTATTATAGTGGTTGTTTTGAATGTTCGATCCTGTGAAGTAAAATTGATTGTAAAAGTTTGTTATGTGATTGTGTGATTTATGTGACATATTTCATTTATTTTAATTGTTTATTTGACCTGGGTAGAAACCGCTGATGCGGCACCACCAAAGTTTTCACAAAAAATAATTAAAGATCATGAGAGTGAAAATTTGAAAGGCCGCCCCATTAGTATGTATATTCTTCAGAAAGTATTCTATTTCTTTAGTCTATTTACCACAGCCAAATCGACGTAATAAATAGGCAAAAAACGAAGCAATGTTATATTAGGTTATTAGACCTAAAATTATAATAAGAAACCAAATTAGAATCGAATTAAAAGGTGACTCGTAGGCGTGAATTTTCTAGTTGTACTAAGATTGTGTAAAAGTACCAGTGTGCGAAAAGGAGGAAAAGTCGCTTTTTGTGCTGATTTCGAACTGAATGAGTTCGTACTAAATATGTATGTGTAGGTATGTATATGGTCAAACGAGGACGTCGTTTCAATCAAAATTCATTAATTAGCACACAATGAATTTGCAAAAAAAGTGACACAGCCCCAATTGGCCTCCTCATCTACCTACATGCATCGTATTAATATGTATACTGTTCTGTTGGAATGAAGTACCAGGAAAGAGAAACAAGTCGTTGAAAAGAACGGCTCTTATTAACGGGGAGGATGATGAGAGAAAAGTGAAGCATGAAAATTCAGTACATATTTCGTTGTAATCGAGTGGTGCAATAAACAGATCAGGAAAAACTCAAGCAAAAATGCGGAAGTAAGGGAGAGAAAATGGAAGTAGGACGACAAAGTTCAAGTTCTGAAAACCGACAGTTAGAAGCTTTTACCATTTCGTATGTGAAATCGTATTCCATGGACCCATATCATAATTGAGACTAGGTGCTGTAGATACACCTTGAAGGGAGCGGAGACCTGAGGCTGCTGTCAGCAACCACTTGCACTTGATGTCTTTGGTATGCCCTTGCTATGGGCTCCCGAGCAGAGGTAAACGAAAAATGGCAGAATAAAGTGAATAACAACAAATCATCTACGACGAATGATCTTCACTCAGGTAGTTGGGAAAAGTGCAAAATTTTTTAGAAGAAGGAACGTAGAATTCGATGCTAGCAAGACCAAAAACCCCATTGGCAGACCGCGAATATCCTCTGATCGAGAAAATCTTTTCTTGAAAACTTCAGTTCATTTTTCAGTTCACCTCAAATTACTTCGAGCGAGACAACAATATAATCTCAGGAGCGAGTCGGCTTCACTCATGATCTCATTACCACCGGTATTTAAGGTAGAAAGAAGGGATTAGCTGGGTAACACTGATGACTAATTGTTACCCCCTTAGTAGAAAGAGCAGTGTCGCTGATGAATAGGTTTGAAAAAATAGTTTGGAAACACTGTCAAAATACGCCCTCAGGAGTTGGCAAGAAGTGCCCCGTACTCTATTTAAACTCTGCATCTCGCAATTGACTGTAACTGTAACTTGCTAATGCAAGATCCAAACCGAACGATCTCTTGGCGCAACGAAGTGAAAAGAAGATGCTTCTCAACAATACATATTCATATTGATGCACTCATTTGCACTACTGCACGCGGTTTGAAAACTTTTTTAATTAAAGAACAATCGACGCGTCGTCTAGAATTGCCGCTTGACCACGGCTGATAGTTACCGTGTTGGAATCACTTTTTGCAAAAGTGACCTGATAGAAAAATTCATTATTGGACACCACAATAGTAAAGGGCACTATTGAATCGAATCAATATTGGAGGTGTGCTACCGGGTGCAGATGTGGTTGGGGGGGAGGAGGGGGTTTCGGGCATATACATAGACATCGAGGGCGAACCGACGGCTGTTGGTGGAAGGGTGACGAGGGCTCAGTGTCGAGTGATAATACGCGCCAAACAGTATTATGTAAAATCGACCGGATACGCCGACTGGCGCTTTTTCAACGCCTCCTCCCTCAGCCATCCGACACTGATCGAATTCGCCAAACAGTCGGCCCATCGGTCGGCCACATACGGTAGACGACGTCAGAGTCGTGTGAATAGAATGACCGGACTGATTCCGATTCACACGAGGCGTGACCAACCGACAGACTCTCTTACAAACCGGATCACTCCTGAAGTAGTCAGCTCTTATGTTAAGCTTCCGACACCTCTGGGGGTCGTCACAGTGAATTCTCGTGCTCAACTGGTAACTGTGAAGCTCTCTAGTTGCCATGTTCGACTCTCGATGAATCTCAGCATGATGGAGAGCAATTGTATGTTTAATGTTGAAGATCATAGTCCGAGATTGATATAGATATTTATTGAATAGACTGACAATTCGGCGTGTAACGCCTTCTTCAGAGTCTGGAAAAAAGAGCAAGTCTATTCAATAATTATCTGTATCAATCTCGGACTGCGAGTTTCAACATTAAACATACAATATGAAGCTCTCTATTGGACTTATTAGGTTGTTTCAAAAGTAAACGGGCAATTTGCAAGTGTTCGGATTCAAGGGAAAATTTCCCGCCAATTAGGTCAAAGGGGGTCATTAGGCCAAAGCATGTAAGGCACCAATGGATAGAGGAACAAAGGCACTACACGAAGGTTTACCGCATTACCATTGGTAACTGTTTCGAACACTCCGGCATATTTTCCCTTCGTCCGAATGGCATATTCGCGACGCCAAGCTTTTCCTCTTCCTACCTGGCAAAATGCTAACCAATTCTTTGAAGTATTTATAAGGAAAGTGCAACTGTTCGAAACATCGTCCTCTCTATGTTCTAGAACTTCAGCATTTTTGGCGGGCTTGGGCGACTTTCCCTACAAGGACAAGTCAGGATGCCGTACGAGAAGGTAGATTTTGACGTACTGAGGAGCGAGGAGGAGACAGTTCCATGTCAAACCGGTCGTGAATTGTCAGCCACCCTCACAATTAGTGTTCCTCGGTCATCTGGGGATTGAGGTCCGTCGGCTAGGTAAAACTCTATCAATAGATACCTAGTGCATTCAAAATTTTCGATTACTTATGAATCAAGTTAGAAATTGGCCGCTTCTACCTATAGGCTTCTGATGAAGAGACGGGTAGTGAGAGGTTCGCCCAGCCATCGAACAGCGAGCGAAATTTCAGTTACACATGTAAATTTTGATCCTGACTACCACGCAGATAGGAATGGTGTGTACGCTGTCATATCTCATGTCGGGCTCTATTGAAAATGATCCCTATGGTACACGTCTCTCACAATTAAGTTTCTGGTGCTTTGGAGCTACGGCGAAAAACTCAAAGCTAAGAGAATATTCAAAAGATTCAATGAAAATGTCCTATTGATTGAAAGTACACAAAGGGCATTTGTAATCCGATGAGCTACATCCGAATAGACACTGTTGGTGATTCGGCATTATTAGCCGTGGTCCTATTTTCTGTAAAGCCGATAATGATGGACGATTCCCTGTGCGATTTTGCTGACCACTGGAGAACTACGGTACATATTACAGGCATTAGTTGGTAATACGCATAGAATGAATTGCTTCCACTACTTCTGTCATATAACTCAATGTTAAACGGATTCGTCGCTAATACTTGCATCGTAAATAAAGGTACAAGCCAAAGGCAAAGGTATCGGCTTTGATCAGTTCAATTCGTATTCGACTGAGAATCGTAGAGACATGGTAAAGGCGTATTTGGCCCATACCCATGACTTGCGAATGTAAGCCACTGTATAAAGTCAGTCTCCTTACCTTTCTAGACAAGTCTTCTACTGATGTGCTCGATTGCTGATGGATGGAAGGCTTGTTTGCTCTGGAGGGGATGGATCGGTTGACTACGAATGTCAGTAGCGCCTCTTACCACTATACCTCTCTTAGTAAATATACAAATAAATAACCCTGAGTGCGTCGTATAATAGCTGACGTCGAAGTTCAACAGTAGTTTTCACAGCTCCAACCCACGCAAGCCAATCTTTTCAGTTCGAACAAGGAACTTGATCAAAAGCCTTTCCAGTTCTTGAAAACTCGAAAAGATGCTCTAGGTGGTGCACTGCTCCACAATTCATATCTCAATCCCTTGCCATATGGGATTTCTGGTATCCTCTTATAAAATAGTCCGTCTTTATGCAAAGACCGCGCTGGCCAGAAGGGAAGCTTCTTTCGAAGTGTGTTCTCAGTTTTCAGGCTTTTTCAATTTTTTATTGTTCGAGAGGAGGAATTTCAGAATAAATAAAACAAATCTCTCGTATTGTACTCCCTGTTAACTTGGCATTTCATTTTCACTTTCGTGAAATAAAAGGCTCACCATTTTTCACGTTCGTTGTCATGGTTTGCTTTCTAACTACTGTCTTATTGTTAGATTATGGATAAATGAGTAGATCTCGATTCTCCCGTCAATAACATCCACGGCAACAAAAGTGAGAGTCCAAACAACTCTATTGACACGATCGCGCAGCTGAGTTCACGTAATATGCTGTGGGAGTTTGGCGGGACGATTCAGCAGGAACCAGTTACCGACAACAATGACTGCCAACCACTGTCCAGTTAGTGAAGCAGTGATGCAATCCGCTTACTGCGCAATCGCTGTGGAGCAGTTTCCGAAAATTCTGTGCGAATATGAGGGAAAATGATTTGTTTCCTTATTCGTCCTTTCTGCTCAAAGGAGTGCTGTTTAACAATGTTCGTAGAAGAACTGAACAGAAACGGAACAGAAACGCATGATTTGAAACTGAAAACTAGGAAGCAAAGGAAGAGACGGTTAGTCAAAGGGGGGAGATCAAAAATCCCCTGCTTTTCGTTGGGACAAAGTGCTTTGAGCTCCATAGAGGATTAGGCTAATTATTCATGTACGGGTCCGCTTGGTACAGTAGTGAGAGGCATTACTGACACTCGCACGGTCGAGCGATCTATCCTGGCTCGGGCTAACCCCTTCCATCCCTCCGGGGACGGGTAATTGGTACCACACTCTTCTGGGAAGGTAAAAACACTGAATTTGTTTAGCGGCTTATCCCCGCAAGTCATTGTATAGGCCTAATACAAAATCACCATGCCTCTACGACTCCGAATTGAACACGAATGCGGCGCCGCATCCTTGGTAGACCAATACCTTTACCATTACCTTTACTTACCTATTTGAAAGGTAGGTTGAAGCGAAGGGTACATGGCATAGTGGTCCGTGCACTCTCCTTACAGTTTCACAGTTTCACATTTTTTTTCCTTGACAGCTCAACCATGGACATTTTATTCCCTCAATTAACGATACCGCTGCTACTCCTTGCTTTTCCAACTTCTTACGAAAGCTCTCCATTGGTCCAGTGATTGGACTTCCAGCAAGGTTCGTGCAAGATCAGCTGCACAACTGCAAACACAACTACATTTCAGAGAAAACGGCAAAGGGTCATGCACTTCTTTGTGGACACTGTAACATCATTTTTCACGGAGAGAGGGCCAGTGAGTCACTCGTTTGTACAGAATCACATGAGTGAGCAGGAGATGGATTTCAAGGCAAAGAGATTGAGTCATGACCAAAGAAAACCAACCAAACCACAATTCTATGGTGAGTACCATATGTACCTAACCATAGTATGTCTTCGTATTCGTCACACGTAACCCGGCGGAAATGCCTACCATTCTTAAGCGCAAGTTTCATCCCGACTGCTTGAAAAGTCACGCAGTAAAAGGAAAAGGTAAAAGGGTCAGTTCTAATAAGTCCTTTACGAACGCGCCACGCATTCCGGTTCCATTCAGAATCGTAGAAGAGTGGTGAATGCGTATTTCGCTTATACAATGACCTGTGGGGGCCAGACGCTCTACCATCTCGGTCTCTTCACCTTCGCAAACAATTCTAGTACCCATTTATCCGACTCCGGAAGGATAGTATGCTTGGCCAGCCCGGACGAGGATCGATCGCACGAACGTGATGGTGTCAGCAGCGTCCTTTACCACTGTACCACGCACGCCCTGGTCATACATTTCCCAGCCGATTATCCACTTTCGCAGAGAACCTCGTAGAGACGCACAGCAATTAACCCAGCTCTACAGTCGACCCTTATTAGCTTATCAGCGTTATATCTTTCGACTGGCGATCAATTCTCACCAAAAAAATTATATTTATCTTCCTCAAGTTATCGCCTGAATGTCCTCTAACTGACAACTCAACGAGGTACGAAACAACCGCTAAATTTACTGCCATTAAAAACAGTTTCGGAAGTCTGTCAGTAAGCCCGCAACGTGAGAAATGACGACGATTACAGGCGCACGATCGAATGATCAATCACTACTCAAGTTCAAACATGGTCAATTTGGTATCCGTGTTCCGGATTAAATAAATTAATATTAATCAACCGGGGATGTGAAAGAAGACCTGGGGTAGCTGTTGAAATAACGGAAATATAATTCTTCTGTAGATAAATTCGAAAGGGAAATTATATTGATAAATTCATAAAAACAAGTGACATCACAACTCCAAATAACGAAACAGATGTGATAAACAACATCCAAGTAGTCGTCATTTCCTGAGAGGTCGTACCACATCGTCATCCTTTTTCTTGATCTAAATATAGCCTTTGAGAGCGCTAAGAACGTATTGGTCACCTACTGACTATTCGTGTAGGAAGATATTAATTTATTACATTATAATAAATAATTTATTGCATTCTAATATTTGTAACAGAACAAATTCCAATGAGACAGGGGTGGTGCCGAATATGCCCTCTTCAAAGACTGGAAACTCTTTCAAAAGTTCAAGTTAACTCAAATTTTCAAAATATATAGTTCTCCATAATGGAGTAAGTTACATCAAATTAAAAAAATTCGAAAAAGTACGATTTTTCCAGCCAAACCGGGTTTGAGAAGGTGATAGATATTTACATCACACAAGGTTGTGAATGGCTTCATCCTTCGAGTTAGAATGCAAGGAAAAAAGAATTATACGAAAAGGTGGGAGATATGTACCTCGCCCAAGGAGCATTTTCAGAGGTTTGGTTTTGATGAAAAAATAGAGATTAGAGCGCTAAAGGCTACCATAAGCGATGGACATTTGAGTGGCTACGGATAAGTGAGGATAAGCGGCTACGATGGCTGGTACGAGACCGATTCGAATTTGGATTAGCGGACTTTTGGCGAGTTGATGAATGAGGATCGGTGCGGCTCTCGGCGGTCGAACAGCCGACCGAGTCTCGTCACCGACGCCTCATCACCAACAGGTTCCAGCACAGTCACTGAGGCATGACTATGGCTAGAGCACGTGCAGTCGGATCAACCAACGGCAGGTAAACGACCGGTGAACAACATGATGTTCACTTACTTATCTGCTATGGACGTGCGATGCAGTGGTAAGAAGCGCTGCTGACACCAGACGGTCGATCGATCGATCCTCGCCTGTGCCAACCGAGCCTTCCATCTCCGAGGTCGAATAAATTGGTACCAGACTCATGTGAAAAGGTAGAAACACTGACTATGTATAGCGTCTGGCCCCACAAGTCATTGTTTAGGCCGAATATGCATTCACCACGCCTCCATGATTTTGAATGGAACACGAATGCAGTGGCGGGCCCTCAAGGTACTGATTAACGCCGACACCTTTGCCCTTTACCTTTACCTTTACATTTGACGTGCGCCTACAATATCAATGAGCAATGATATTAGCTACTAATGAGGCTAATTTGTATTTGCAACAAGAAAATACTAACTAACACAAAAGAACAAATACTCTTCCTGATATCACTGAAAAGCGTGAGGCTAACTGATGTAATCTTCACTGCCCAAGATCATAACAGTGACAGCACCAAATAAGGAATAATTGATATGGAATAACACCATTACCAACGCTACATCATATCAAATTGTTCTGATTTGATATAGTCCACCTAAGTGATTAAACGCTAAAGCAAGATTAAGATTTAATCACATAAGAAGTCTGCAGAATATAAATTTCCAATAAACCGGCTTAGGGGGGCCGCGTGATGCAGTGGTATGAGGCGCTACTGACACCCGCATAGTAGGGCGGTTGATATCGGCCCGTGGTAACCAAGCCTTCCATCCCTCCGGGTTAAGGTAAGTTGGCACCAAAATTGTCTGTGAAGGTAAAGACACGCACTTGGTATAGCGGCTGGCCCCGGAAGTAATTGACCAAATACGTATTCACCGTGCCTCTACGATTTTGAACGGAATGAGAATGCGGTGGCGCGTCCCTAGGGAACTGATCAACGCTGCACCGATACACTTACCTTTTCCTTACCTTTTACTGGCTTCTGATACCCACTACGATTTTCTGAATCTTGCCAAGCCGACATAGGTGAAGGATTGCTTTGGCAAGTGTATAAGCTGTTGATAACATTATCGTGTTGAAAACCACTTATAAGCACCTCATCGGTGTGGGACGGCGATGTTGGACGGTGTCAAGGTGACCACACCATTTGCTGGATTTCTCATGGCCGTCGGACTTGTCGGAATTGTCACCCATCACGCGTCAGCATGTCATCACATGAGGAGGTTGGTCAGAAGAAGCGAAAATTACGTGAGTTTGCTACTCTTTCTTTCATCATATTTTGGAGTGCGCGTGGTGCAGTGGTAAGAAGCTGTACTGACACCCGCACGATCAGGCGATCCACCCTCTGCTGGCACACCAAGCCTTCCATCCCTACGGAATCGGGTAAATTGGTACCAGGCTCGTCTCGGAAGGTATAGGTACTGACCTGATATAGCGTTTTGCTTCTGCAAGTCTTTCCATATACCACATTCCGCCATACTTCTACATACTTCTACGATTTTGAATGGAACACGATTGCGTTGGCGCGTCCTTTGTGGTCTGATCAATGCCGGTACCTTTACCATTACCTCTACCATTACGGTATGCGTGTAAGTGTTGTTGTAGCCCCCGCAATCTACCGCAAACCGTCCGAATCCCGGAAAGAAACGTCAGACTCAGAATCTGCACCCCTTTTGACAATGAGTTTTCCGATTGATGACGAAGTTTCCGTTCGATGATCGTTGATCATACTTATTTTTATACATCAATTTAGGACCTCCCTCAGAACAAACAATCCGAACAGCAAATGAATAATATTGAATGGTATACGACCCAAGCAGCCTAACTGAAATGTAACTACCGATGCCTGCCCAACATCAAAAATATTCGTCATCAATACCCCAACAACGTCCTGCATGAAATTACCTCGAAAATAATTTTGGATCAAAGGCCGGGCCACAAAACCAGTACTTTTAATAGGAAACGCTCCCGCGACATTCGGTGGCAAAGGTAAAGCGTGGTTTCCTGTCAGTGTAAATTTAGGCGGCTACTTCCAAGACTAACAATATTCTTAGGGGAACAACCGCTCATTCGCTGTTAACCTATAATAGTGGTATCGAGTGGCACCAATAACTGATTTTTCACCATTCCAGTGCATTAGTACAGTAGAACCGGTTGCAACAACACATTTAGGTAACTCGATGGCTGTGTAGCACGGTTTGAACATGTAATAAAATTGATCGGTGACAGTCTCGCTTCGATTATGGTCCGCTATTGCAACAGGCATTTTCTAGAGAACGGGCAGTTCTTGAACTTTACTATTAGGTTGTCCAATAAGTTCTTGCGATTTCCATAACAATTTTCAAAGTTTCACAAATTTTGACTGAATCAACCTTACCCATCGAAGTACCGCCCATCTTTGTCAATGACTGTCCTCCATCGATTCGGTAGGGAATGGATACCGTTGCGGTAGAACTCCGGAGGTTTTGATTCGAAGAAGTGGCGAAGGTCGATTTCGAGTGCAGCTCGATCATCGTATCGTTTTCCTTCCAGAAAGTGAGCTAGCGAGCGGAACAGATGGTAGTCAGTAGGGGCAAGGTCTGGTGAGTAGGGTGGGTGGGGAATCACTTCCCACCCCAGCATCTGCAGCTTTTGGCGGGTCAACGTGGAAGTGTGCGGTCTAGCATTATCATGGAGAAAATATATTTTGTCGATTTCTGGACGAGTAACACGGACAGCGTCGCTGAGTTTTTGCAGTTGGTTGCAATACACTTCGCTGTTGACGGTACTACCAGAAGGACAGAGCTTCCAGTACAGAATTCCTCGGATGTCCCAGAAAACTCCCGGCATCTCCTTCCTCGGTTTGGGCCCACCTTTGGGAATTGCTGGTGGCTTCTTCTCTGCTGGGACCCATGCATGTCTGGTTGTACGTGACCTACAACACCCACTTCTCATCTCCTGTAGTGAGTGAGTCCAACCAGTCAAAACGGCGAGAGCTATGAGAGTCAAAGCGACAAGCTTGGAATCCGTGAAGAAGGCGGGGACGAAGATAAATCTTTGATGACTCATATAGTTGTAAACAACCGGCTGATATAAAGCGAAAATGTTGTGTACGCATAAGCTAACCTTTGACCTTTTATATACCCTACTGCTAAACGATAATACGTCTCAACCAGGAACGCCAGGTCAAAACACAAAATCGCAAGAACTTATTGGACAACCTAATAAATTCTATTCAGGGAAGCCAAGAAGGTCCGCAACTGGCGAGACATCGTGGTGAACTGCCAGACAAGGTGGTGCTAGCAGCCGCCGGAGACTCACTCCTAGAGGTTAACGTTCAAAAGTAGCATACCATTGTAATAACTACCGAGCTCAAATACGTTGTAGTCGTACAATTTCAACGCATTTTAATAAAAATTGTGGACGAATCCATATTTCTGTTCTCTTTGTTGCTCATATTTAAAAGAGCTTCACTTTTCATTGGCCGGAGACCTCTTCCGAGAGAAAATTGCAGAGAAAAGGGAAGATTTTCCATTATCATTGAATTCTTGTGGTTTCCGAAGTTTTTGGAAACGCGCCTTTCACTGGTCAAACTGCAGCGCTTCGTGTTCATCTGGGAACGAGGAATCTCTAGGAATTTCAAAAACTCGCTCTTTACCCTACGAAGTAAGCTTCTCACAGCCCCCCCCCCACAAATACGTCATGATCAGTCATTCTTCACCAAATTGGTGCTAAAGGATTTGCTGATGCCGAAGGCCACTTGTGCCGTAGCAATGCTTCCACCATATAAATAAGATTTAATGAAAAATCGTATAATAATAAATTAGAAATCTTACAAGAATACATGTGACACGACATAACATTATCGCCTAAAAGTAGCATAACACGATGATGTGCTGGGAATGTGAACATCAAGCAAAACAACACCTACCAACGAAATTAAATAAATAAAGCAATAAATTATTTCAATTAAATGGACATTATGACAAATGTATGTGCGCTAGAATCTATCTAATATGCCCTGCCTAATTTCTGGAAAACACATGAATAGGCAGATGTTAAGAGAATGGCAGAAATAACAACACACGAGCAGAAAGTTATGCTTGATGAGCTTATATCTTATTTTAGCCTTATAATTTTGAGGAAATCAGACGACAAAATCCGCTCACCGGAAATAAAATATTATGACAATCTACTCTAGTGAAGTCAGCATGAGCAGTTGCTTCAGCACTTTCGTTTGGCTGGTCTCTCGAATCTCGCCTGCCAAGAACATCTCATCTACTACAGAGTATACCTGAACGAATTCCGTTCAAAATAGTTGAACGTTGGTTGGCATCCAAATCGCGATTCGCTGAGATATACATATCAGCCCAATGCATACTTGCGGTGCTCACCTACAGAATCAGCAACAAACGTTCTCAAAAACTAAAACTCCAAAAATGAATGCCTTTCACACTGATATGCAGCTTTCTCAATCGTATAAATGCAAGCTAATGTGTGTTTTGGTTACACAAGCTAGACTCTTGAGCCATTGTCGAAAAACTATTACGAGAAAAGACGAGGCGTAGACTTTGTAGATGGCTGGTTACCCTGAGAAAACCCCAGTAAACAGGTATTACGTAGAATGCGAAAGATTACTAATACACGTTTTTTCCCAAACTTATACTAGCTGAATAAATCGTCCCGGGACTCACTGGTAAGTATGGAGAATATCAAATGTGCGTAAGTTATAAAGAAAAAGTCTAAAACATGAGGTAGCCAACAACTTTCGAACGACATCGACGCAGAATTACCATACATCGATTCGAAAAAATGAATGTTTCGATCATTCACAATTATTGAGAAAATCGCATGATTTTCTTGTTTCTTGCCTGAACTGTGATTTGCACAAAAATCGAAGATCTCATTCATTTCCTTTCACCCTAATACATTCAAAGAAAGAAGTAGATACTCTGATTTAAAAGGTATTGTACTAACCTTGTAAAAATTGAATACCAAATCTAACTCGCAAACATTATGGAAGTATTCATTCAGCACCTGAAACACGCGATTTATCAAATCCCACATCTGCATAATACAGACTTTATCCTCCATTTCCCAAGAAAAGCAGGATGATGTTGAACATTGTCGTGTGAGAACTGCTCTCCTTACACGTGAACTTCTATACCCATACTTTATTGGACCAGTCTTCTGTTCTAAGACCTCATCACAGACCGAAAACTCGCTGGTTTCAAATAGTAATCGCATTCTCCCATAACTTATTTAGAAAACACGCCTAGTGATGAAAACCGCACCTAGGTGAAAAATGGTTCGATAAAGCCTAGTTTTTATGGTTAGCGAAAAGCATGATATTTGTCAGTCAACGATTCAGCAACCTATATCATAACCTGTTCATGGCAATATTTGTTCCACTATCTCGAATTCGAATGAACCACGGAAGGAAGATAAAACCAATAAGCAAAGAGGCAATTCAATGAAGAAACATACCTCTACGAAATTGTGTATCGCTTCCAAATAGTACAAATTGTTGTCCATTATATCAACACAAATGCAGAAATACAAACCAGCATATCGTCGATAAACGATTTTGAAATTTCGAAACTGAAAATGAGGTATAGTACGGGAGAACGACACGAAATTGATTCCGTAGCTCTGCGAATGATAGCTAAAGGCCATTTCACACTTTACTGCGTTGCTGCCGCAATAATGATGAAACATAGGGTACGATGGCGCGCGCGGCAGCTTCGCAGTACCCGGTTTCTGATTTCTTTGCGAAAACCACCGATATCGCCAGCTATGCACCAAATGGTTTTTTGACCAACGACAGTTCAGTGGACGGCCGGAAAAGCGCGCAGCTATAACGGAAATACGCGCACCCCCTTTTATTGCTCTACTTTGGTTTACTGCCGCAGAGGAGTTTAAAGAGGCCCCAAATAAAGTAAGTAGAAGAAAGTACTTAAAAAGCTCGGGAACTAAGCCAAAATCATATTTTTTATCCATAGATCTCATAATCAGCGACATCTATCATTCAAAGAAAGATACGGATCAATGCGCCTCATTATTTACTACGCAACATTAAATTCGGCAACTCTCGACGAATGGCGGTGGAAACGTTCAGTATACACAGATTCCACTACTCCACTATTCGCTATTCCACTATATTCAACGTTATCCCGAGGATCAATAATAGTCGGACTTAGAATAGTATCTTAATCCGTATCTGATAAACGTTCAGTTGAAACCATGTGGAGAAAAGTTTGAACGGGAATTTGAAAGGGCAAAAACAAGGTGGAAAACAGGATAACGAAACGACAAACCTCGACAAAATTCGTGTGTTTGGCATCTCTAACAGTTACACATGCGTGGACCTCCTCGATAAGTTTCTGGAAAGGGAACTAATGGACATCGACGTATTCCACTTGTATTCTACTTCAATTCTGCGTATTATAACTGTATGTGAGAACGGTAGCTAACAGCATCTTATAGTGGAATAGCAATGCTTCAGCTGGACACCGAGGTTGATATACACAGATTCTACTACTCCACAATTCGCTATTCCACTATATTCAACGTTATCCCGAGGATTAATGATAGTCGGACTTAGAATAGTATCTTAATCCGTATCTGATAAATCAGGTTGTCAGGAGCGAGTTAACACCAGAATTCTCTTGGCTTATCTTTGTCAGCATCTGTATCTCTTTCTTGCAAATCAATTGACTTTCTATGGGAAAGTAAAATGCTAAAAACAGCAGGGAGTGGAGGGAAACATAAGGTCGATAAACAATATCAAAAACTATCAAACCGCCCAGAGCGCTACAAACCCACAAACATAGAGACTTGGTGGTTCATACCATGTTGCTTAAGTTGTCTTTTTGTCCATAAAATCGATGTAGGTGTTTTAGTGGATGAAGCTGGAGGAGATACATGTCGCATAGGAGCGAGTCGCCTTTCGAAGTTGAAAGTTGAGTTAAAATTACTATATTGTTATACCAAGTCGTATTTTACACGTAAGTCAAAATAGTCATAATGAATAGTCAAAGTCAAAATTTGCATACTTAATCCATATGATGTTAAGGGAAAGTACCGCCTAGTTTGCATAATTTCTTTAGAATTGTAGTGCAAAAAACGCGGAATTGCGAGGAAGCCTCACACTACACTTTTCTGGGCATACTAATGATGCGCAAATGAATAATCTCAATTCGGAGCTAACCGATCTGGTAGTGGTTGAAACAAAAGTAACTACGAAACCGCCTGCTTCTGAATCTTGATTTATTTATTCGAATCCCTAGTTGCTATATATGACAATTCAGAAAAACATTTAAGTTGCACTGAGTAGACCAAAACTCGAAAAGTTTAGTACCACGAAAGAGATTCTTGCACTATCGTGTTTAATGTCAAGCTTCAAGGATTCTGAAGGAGACGGAACAACTGCCAGAAAGATTAGAGCAAAATTTAGTCAGCAGGGTATGTTATGGCACCAAATTTATGGCAAATGAAGTAATATCGTAGGAAAAGTGAATACATGCTGCGAATTTCTAAGGAAAATGTAATAAAAAATGCTGAATATCATCAGAAAAATGTTTTATCAACATTTGATTCTAATTCCCACCTTCTGAAGCATAAAAAGAGTGGAAAATCAAAAAAGTACCTGTTTTTCGTCATCATCGAAATGCATGTACCACTTGGCAAGTCGCGTCTTTCCTGCCCGATTTTGAATCAGGATGAATCGAATCATCCTTAAAATTATGAGAAATGTGAAAACAGAAGATATTCAAGAAGAAGTCACACTCGTTCCAACAAATAATAGGTCGAGACGACACAATATGCAGCAAGTCGATCGAATTATTAAATAATTAATGATGATCCATATATGCTTTGAGCCAAACTGCTGATTTGTACGAGACCCTTTAACACTGATACTGCGTCGTTTTCCGGATCGTATTCCTAATAATCAGGAAAGGGAATGAGGTGTACAACTTCTTACAACTACAATAGTGCCTGAGAAGAGAAGGTCACAACTCTCTGAAGACGTGCACGTTCGAGTTTCTTTGAATACATTCGAAAATCGAGATCGAATAAAAGTAAAAGTAGAAAGTAAAAACGAGCAGAATGCACCCAAGTCCAAGCAAGCATCCACCCACACAAACCCTCTTTTCTTGATAGAACGTCTATCAGTTTTATTGAGATCTCTCAAAGTAGGGTGAGCTGGAAGCCAGAAGCGCATGGAGGTTGGATATCCAAATTCGAACAGATTTTCACCTAACGATATGACAAAAGGAGGATTCTTTACGAAAGATGAGAATTGGAGGATATGAAACATATCACACGATGGAGTATTACTGAGAACATCACCATAACAAATTGTATGAAACTCATACTTCTCACGTACTTGAAGATTTTTTTCTCTCCAAGAAGCAACAGAGGTTAGTTAGACAAAGTGTCAACTTCGAATGACCACGGACATCAATGGAGAAATCGAATATACCGATTAGGACTCATGACAACATCCCTTAGCGGGAGTAATCTTTGATTAAAGCACTTTGAAGGATTTGTCGATAATGGCCTTCCATCCTGCGGCAGCGCAGCGTAGGATGATTGGAGCGCGCCAACCACATGGGACAAGGTAAATCAAACCTTACAATCAGCGAGCGAGCAGAACAGGCCGCTATTTCAGTGTTATTTCGTTCAATCATATTTTTTTGCCGCATAGGTGTGTTTAGGCGTGATGGGCTCCTAGTCATAGTGAGTCATAAGAAAGATTTTCCTGATCAGTTTGACTATTCACAGTTAATAATTCATTATGACTTATGAGTTATTAGCTGCGACAAACAATCAGAAGGTTGCACGATTTGAAAACAAGAATTGAACTTCAAATTTCGCTTAGTGATAAAGGAGGCGTTAGGTCCCAAAATAATGATATGCCACCTACAGAGTGAAACCATTTATCAGCGATCAACACCAGCAGAGTCCTCGCCTTACGTGGAACAGAATCCTTACTTTTACTTATCGTTGATTTCGCTCTCTGAGAAAGTGCCGAGTCCTGCTATAGAATCATGTTTTTATGGGTGGATCGAGCGATTTTTGGGTAGGTCGAGCGACTAACGGTAGGCGAAACTTCTCTACGTTAAGAGCTACAGCAGCATATGAAGTTCTTAGAAAAAGGATAGTTCAGACCCAATGATCAGCTCTTAGAAGAATTCTATGCCGATATCTAAGTTAGTAGAGTTCCCGGTCCTAGATGTACTCCTGTCGATCTTCATGTTTGTGTCATTGTTACTTTTTTAGTCGTTTCTTATGTCGTTGTTCGATTTGCACTAGTTATCACGTTTTTCCTCTTCGAAATTTTTGTATATCGCACAGCACACAAATGTGCTTGTGTAATAAGTAATAATATTAATTTTTCGTCCTTGACAATTTTGTTCTTCCTGGCGCTATTGTATCAGTTGCTTCGCCTTTCGATATTACCACGAATTCTTCTCCTATTTGTAGTGCAAGGCCTTCTGGGCATCTTGTCATCAGTGCTCTCTCTCTGTACCTCTTGACCACGAAAAGGACAACCCTGAGAGGAACACTGAACTTCTTTAAAGTCGTTGGTGATGACTCCCAGCGTCAAAAAGATGAACGATGTCTTGAATGAGTTCTGAAATCTTCATGACAATCGCTCACCACACGTCCTTTCTTAGTAATGACAAGGACATTCTCTTCAATCCAGGAAATCACGTGTTCCAAAGAAGGCACGAATGTAATAGTAGATCCCTTCCAGACCTGTGGCACTTCGCAGAGCATAAAGCTTTCCTGTCTCTTAAGACCACCATGCCATTTGCGCCTCATGAAATACACAGGTTCAAAAGGATCGCAAAGCAACGGCTGTTGAGCTTTTGAATGGCTGAATTGAGTAGGAATGTAGTTTGCTTCATGTTATTGATGTACTACTTAAGTTGATGTCTTATGTGTTGCTGTGTGGATGTTTTTCCTACGTATGCCTTAAGCATCGTATTCAAATAAATAAATAAATAAATAAATAAATAAAGGACAATTCCAAAAGTGAGTTAGCACCTTTCTGGAAAACTGTTGATGGTATTCCATCATGCGGTCCCGTAACAACCGGTTTCAAATCCTTCAATGCTTTTCGAGTATCATTATGGTGGGAGTACATATAGTATTACTAAAGATCCTGACGTGGTGCAGTGGTAAGAGGCGCTGCTGACCCCGAACGTTCGAAAGATCCTTGCCCTGGCCAACCAAGCCTACCATCACTCCGGGATAGGTAAATTAGTACCAGACTTATCTGGGAAGGTAAAAACACTGACTTGGCATAGCGGCTGGCTCCACAGGTCATTGTGTAGGTCAAAGACGCATTCACCAAGCCTCTACGACTTGAATGGAACACGGCGCGTCCCTCGGGGACTGACCAACACCTACGCCTTTACCTTTACCTTTTACCTTGAAGATCCTTCCAGCACGTAAGGTATACAAATCTAACTCTGCGCAAGTAGAGAAAACATTCGAGAAGAAAATAGTAAATGCATCTGCTTTTTCAACCCTATCGTTATAATTTCCACCATTGCCGTCAAGCAATCGTTGAAGAACTCTTCTGTTGTTTGTCATTCTTCATCCGAGGTGACGAATGTGTACCTGTCGAATGCGTGTTTCACTGTTTCGTGTGAGTGATGGAACAGAATAATTGAAAGGTGAAGCAAATTTGGCCCAGGTAGAATTCCACATCTTCAGGGTTTTCTATGAGTTTGCTATTCGCATATGGAAATACAAGCACGGCCTAGTCCCAGTCGGGTTGGGTCAACAGTTGCAGCGAGAAACCGGATTCCACAATTCATAGACTTTTCAGACGTAACGAGACTTCCGATGCGGATATGAACGGAAACGAATGAACATTGTCGGCGGGTTTTTCGTTCTTTAGTTTATCTTTCATGTTTCCACTCGAAGAACTAGATTTGCCGAGGCTTTGCGCCAACGTTAGCCTTATGGATTTGTCCACCCCATGGTGAGGCTTGGACGACATGATCCCATGTTTACCGAGGGTAATGAGCTTGCCTGCTTGACGAGAAGATGATTCATCATCACATTACACCAATGCGCTTGACCGGCTTTTCTTTGCGATGGCTGAATCTTCTTCACTGACCGGACGCTGAGCATAAGCTGGTGGACACGGATCTGCAATGAGGACTAAAGAACAAGCCAAGGTGGACGATGAGTCATGATGTGATTTCTTCGGCCGACGACTACTAACTAAACAGCAGGACGCAGGAGTAGTATCCAGGAAAGGGTGGTGTAAGATGCGTATCAGTTTAAAGAGGCCCCTGAATTCAAACAGTGTAAGTTAACATTCTGGGATTTTTCGTTTCTTGATGATGACATATCCCGAGGAGACTCCAATGGCAACATTCGAAGTGTCGCAAACCAATAAGAGCCAGTTAGCGCTACTCGAGAGACTGGCCTGTAACTGAGTCCTCTTTAACTGAAATAGGAAAATAACGCCCGTTTTGAACTCAATGTAGGTAGACGAATTGAATAATATATTCAAATTCTTAAATGACCAACAAGGCGAGAATAACGATAAAAGAACGTCCTGGAGCGTTCACAAGTTATGAACGGTATTGTACTAGCCTGCCTGGAACGCAGTAGTGGCTAGCGGATGAGCTAACATCCTAGTTCTGTTTCCTGTTGTTCCTCTCGAGGTAAATGTAGAATTGAAAGCTCAAAAAATAAAAGAAATCACCCGCTTCCTCTCTCCTTTTTTGTTCAGTTAATTACGAGCGCAGATTTGTTCTTTCTTGTTCTTCAATGTTTTTTGTTATTGCACGGCACATGGGAAAGACGTCACTCTCTAAACAGTTCATCTCAAATGCTTTTCGCTTTTTCGTTGCTACTATAAGTTTTTTGGCGCGT
Organism: Nippostrongylus brasiliensis; assembly: GCA_030553155.1. Taxonomy (NCBI): domain Eukaryota; kingdom Metazoa; phylum Nematoda; class Chromadorea; order Rhabditida; family Heligmosomidae; genus Nippostrongylus; species Nippostrongylus brasiliensis. Next base: position 30,457,970 of record CP130736.1, on the reverse strand, counting down.
TGTTGAATAATTCGGTAAATAAATAAAAAGCAACAAAGGCGGAGGCTGGAAGACGACATTGGATGACGTAATGTTTTAACTAGAAGATTGTTGGTGATCACACTTGGGCGAGGTGAGAAGAACGCTGTGCCTATTTACTTCGTTTTTATTTGCATCTTATTACATTCGCTCGAATGAAGTTAATCAGAATAAGTGGCAAAATTGAAAAAAGGACTACAAACTCGAGGAAGATGCAACAACAGGATGTCCAAAAACTGATGAAACAAAACTAAGATTACTCATTGTAATCACCAAAGGACATCTTGTTAGGCACAATTTTCAATTTTATAAAGCTATTCAATCGAATATATGGAATTGTTCTCGTGAGGAGTCATGTTGAAAGTATGCTAACGGGAAGAAATATGTACAGGGCACCAAGGCTGAAAATCGACAAAAAGGGCTGAACGTGCCAAGTACACCACAAATAAGTGCAAAATAATCCGTCATGTGATAGTGACTTCAAGATCTCCAGTGAGTTGAACCAAAAATTAGAGAAAATTAAAATATCCACAGCCAGCGTCAATGACAAGTTTTTGAGAAAAAAACATTTAGCCACACAGCGCCTACGAAAATGACTACCCAGTTTCCAAAATGTAAGTAAATTTATGCAGATTGATACTATGGCAACAGCATTAAAGCTGTGATGGGCCCCTTATATGCGCCAGGTTTTGGCAGTCACGTAGAGGTACTAGCAGAGCGTAGCATGAGCACGCATTGGATAGTTCCATATTACTGAGGAACTAAATGTTATCTAGTTAACATGAAAGGCACACCTACGCGAATATCGTGTCGTATTCGCCTCGCCACAGGTAATTCAGACCCGATTGGTCAAGCAAATTGGTACCAGACTTGTCTAGGAAGGTAAAGACACTGACGTTGTAAAGCGGCTTCCCCCGCAATTCATTGTATAGGCCAAATACACAATCCCTACGCCTCTACCGTACTGAATGGAATACGAATTCGGCGGCGTGACCCTAGGGGCTGATCAATGCCGATACCTTTATCTTTACCTTTACACGACGTCCAATGTGCAGACATTATCTTGGCGATTCTTTCTGCAAGAAATTCACCACGAGCATAATGACAGCAACTTTCCTCCAATCTCCAGGCATAGAGAACCGAGCCAGGCCGATTCGCTGCGGTTTCGAACCTCTGCGTGCGTTTCGGAAAAAAAATGTGCGCCTGTCCGCAGATGAATGGGTCCGCCATGTAAGAGATCCTCGTCGAACGTTCCGGTTTTTGGAAAACGTAGGGCAAGACCTCTTGGTCAGTCTTTGTGCTTGCTAATCTTCTTGAGCGGCCGTTTTCCGTCTGGAATTTGTTCCGCCCTCCGACGCCGGCCGAGGAACGGTTTCGGGCTATTTTAAGATCGAGGCGGTGCCTCCTTGATAAAAGGCGTCTTTGCTTCGAACTCGGCTATGGTGTCATTGCCGGCACGTGCTGATGGTCAGCGCAGAAAGCTTTTCTTCCACTCCTTTCAAATTTTTGAAAATGCGCTCCGCGTTCTATATCATATTGTTAAAAAGCCTTGAAAGCGCTGAGTAGATTATTCCAACATATTTACTTTGATACCATGGTCAAATTTGACCCGTTTAGCAACTCGTCTTCGTGGTTTTCAATCAATCCGATATTTTAAGCCTCCTGTTTGATCTGGCGAGTCACACTTTAGTGATGATCATGATCCTTTTTTATTTCGCATCTTGACCAACTCGTCATTTTCCGAACAATGATTCTCCATGCCTCAACGATTCTGAAAAGAACTCGAATTCGGTAGCATGTACATAGGGAACTGCTGAACGCTCATTCCTTCACCCTCCCCCTAAGTGTGCTTGGTTTGAGTTACTTAATTTGTGCATAAATAAGTGAACATAATGTTAGGTTGAATGATAAGAAATCGGACATTCCCAAGTGTCCGGATCCAAAGTCAAATTTCCCGCCAATAAGAATACAGGCTAAAACGCGTGAGGTACCAATCGATGCAGGGAGACAAACACTACAGAATGATGTACTACATTTACTTTGACTAAGTAAATGTTACAATGGCTTCGGAATTCATGAATCGCACGTTCGGAGCTTCATTCTTTTTCTCTTCCTATCTGACCGCATTGCTGCTTTGCATGAAGAAAAGAGGTCCATACCCAAACACCGTCTACTCTTGGTTCTTGGAATTCAGTATTGGCGACTACACCACTGTGAACAAGAACAGGTCAGAACGCCCGACAGAGTTTGATCCGTATGTACTAAGAAATGAAGTGGAAACAGAACCACGCCTAACCACACGGTGGTTAGGCGTGGTTCTGCTCTAAATGTCCGATTACTTTTTACTCTACCTACTGAATTGTTCTCTGGAGATAGTTCCCGCGGTATCTATCCAACAGTGAGCTAAATCGTTGTGTCATCTGATATGGTTAGGTGTCGTCTTTCGAACTTCCCGTTTCCGACCCAATCGGGCGCTAGTTCCGTCTGTATGGTATGTGAGCATTTCCTGCTTCAGGCTGACAGTTGTGTGCCTATCATCAGGCCTAACGTCAACAGCAAACATTATATATGGTGGTAGCGGAGGCTGGCTACTTGAAGTGCTATGTACGGCAGTCTCTTAGTGGTCCGTCGATCCATCCGCCCGTCCGTCCTTCCGTCCGCCAGCCGTCCACTGGTCCGCCCGACGGTCGCTGGAGGGTCGTACCGAGGCGCAGGTGAAGGTGGAAAGGTGGAGACAGCAGAGCTGAGGACGAGGGTCGACTGGAGGGTTGTGGAGCGCGCGTGCGCTGCTCAATGCTAGCCAAACACACCTTTCTTGGCTTACCGAACGAAGCGCCACAGCTCCCGCCTCATTACGTACACACTCTAATGAGCAACCTTGAATCACTGACTGACACACACTCTGTTCCATTGATAGCCTTATTTCTTTGCCGTTCCCAATTATCCGCTATCGTTCGTTCGTTTTTTATTCATAATCTCATACCTTTATACTTCAGGTATAATGAGGCAGATCGCTTACTCCCTATTGGTTGTTCTGCCGATTGCCTGCTATTTCGTGTTCGCCGAAGTGTCGCCTGAAGTCGCCGACGGTACGACCACAATTTTTAGACATTTTTTACACTTCTATTTTGAGAAGTCCATTTGAATCTGCTTCAGCATTGAGATCTCTGCAGCAAAGATCAGAACTGGGAACTCCTTTTTACTGAACTATTTCAATAATTTCAACTTCATCAAAACGTGAAAGATCCACAATTCATTGAAAGTTAAATTAAAGTTAAAGTTAAAGTTAAAGTTAAAGGTTATTAAGTAAACTAGTTCATTTAACTAAAAGTTAGTTAAATGAAAGCCAAATTCCGAAGGATCCTTATTCGTTCTTATAACAGAGGAGAGAGAGAAGTATTTCTGGTGGCTGTCCATTAACTGTACTCTGAGGTGAAGAAGGTTATTACGCTTGGGTAAGGGTGGGCATCATTGGGAGTGGGGAACACCTAAACTGCTTTTGTACCTTCTCAATCGTAATTGAACTCTGAATTTATTCTCTTTCAAGCCCTGGACGAATATAACAACGAAGTAGCGCTAAATAATATCACGCCTCCTCTCCACATCAAGTGGTGCCGTGCCCTCCATCCTTCTTCCCTTAATCAACTGAAAAAATATGATGAATTTGTCGATTTCAGTTGTAAAGCTGCACGATGACGACGCTGCGAGCCATTTGCACGACGACGCCTCCAACATGACCGTATCACGATCAAAACGACAATTCCGATGCCCTGCCAATTGTTTCTCTAGCTGTCAGAGCAACTACCAGTGCATGGCTCTTCCCGTGCAATCCACCTGCGTTCAAGGATGCTGTTGCCCATCCAACAACGTCAACCTCGAAAGTAAGTGTTCTTGGTCCATTTTTATGAAAAGCTGTGGTTAAACTTTGAAAAAGTGAAATGGATTTCTGACTAGTTACAGAAATTATTTGGATTTTTTTAAAACAAGATCCGAAATCCGGTTCATGACTAGTAGACTGGTGCCTATCTCCTGGTACTATATGGATATAGTAGTAGTCTATGGTTCTAAGCGCACAATGGATATAGTAGTAATCTATGGTTCTAAGCGCGCAATTTATTCATATTCTTTGTGGCAAGGCAAGTGTTCGCCAAATATTCGAGAGAGGACCTGGTATATTATTAGTTCTGGGCGACTTTCCGGATTACTGATGCACTAAGCTCAAAGTTGAAGTGCGGTGGAGTTGACGTTACCCAGTCATTCGGTAATCCTAGCGAGTCTGATGAATTCACATCATCTGAGCTCTCTGCAGAGTCCCTTTCCCACCCACGAACTAGGCGAAAATTATAAGAAACTACTCTGCTATTTGCCGCTTTTTGGTTAGCGGTTTCCAGCGGATCTCCAAATATATAAGTCAGAAATAAGAGTTGTGACCAACTTTTTGAGAAGCGATGCGCTTTCTTTTGAATCCTGTAAGGCGAATTATATGCTGGCGTTATCCTTCTTATGTAAGTGTTCTATATTTTCCTTCTAGCGGGTTAAATACGCATTTGTTCATGAATATGGATATGGAAATTCGTCATCCTCACTGGAGACATTCTCTACCAAGTTTAGAGGCCCATAATGGAGAGATCGATAACTGTCGTCTTTAATATCCTTTCAATCCTTCTAGTCAGATACGACGAAATTGAAGGAAAACCCGGCTGCTTTTCACTATCTCCTGACCGTCCGAACACGGTAGTTCGTCGGTCTCGGTGCTCTATTTGCTCGGACAGCGCAGAGCCGCTGAGATGTTTACCTGGGTTAAGCACCAGCGCACGAGCCGCTACCCGCCCGCTCTCTATCCAATACATGAAACAATGTCCTACACGATATCAGAGATGATTTGTCGAGGTTCGGCAGCTTTGGTTTATGGAAACCTCTGGAAAAATTCTTTAGAATTTTTGTGTTCTGCCTGCATTAGTCTGTTTAGTTCGATTAGAAGAACTCAAACCAATGTGAGTCATTGGCCCTATGTGACCTACCGTGCTCCAGGACAGCGAAGAGACTTCAAAGTGTTTTTGGTGTAGTGGGCTGGAACCGATAAGCCAAGATTGACACAAGTTCAAGGTGGAAAACACTCTGAATCAGCCTGCGAAGAGGCCTCAAGCCTTGGTAATCAAAAAGCTGCAAAGTAAGCCATAAGAAATCGGACATTCAAAGCACTGGATCAATGCTTGACCTAACTGTCGAGCGAGTTTTCTACCCTTGTCGTTCGACTTTGATCCACAAACCACAGACGGCCGAGAAACACTACGATTGGTGTCTGATGATTCACGAATGGTTGGTGTGGATCTGCCTCGATCTCGCTCCTCATTGTCAGTACTTATACATTCAGTAAGGACAACTTTCCTCATAAGCCTCCTTTAAGCGCTCAAATGGTTGGATTTAGTTATATTTATTTATTCATTGAGACGTGCGATATAATCACGTGTAAGGCGATCATTGTGACAGTATCACCATCGCACCAAAGAATTAAACATTCTAAGAGTTACCATTGTGACCGGTTAGCAAGAAAACAAGCATGACGCCGCAAATATTAGATTGCGATGCAATGAAATCCAGTGCCATTGTAATATTTACTTAACAAATGTGAATGCAAGGAACTATTTTTGGCTTTTCTCTCTCTACAGACTGGTATTTTTCTAGTTTTGACCGGTGCCCTCATAGGCGGGAAATTTGGTCTTTATACTGGCAAATATTGGATTACTTATGACTCAGCCTAATATAAACCCTGTGTACCCATCATTGTTTCTGATAATGACGATGAAGGCGGAGCGCTTTCATTATGGGAAATTTTATCTCTTTCCATTACGATGCTATGATCTGAGGGACCAATAACGAGATTTCCACCCTATCATCGTTAGAGGGAAAGGGAAAACAATCATAAACCAGGTCAGGCCGATTTAATGTAAGAATGGAAAGCCTTCAGCACAACAGCTCCTAAAAGCAATCCTACCTAAGAACTAAGAATGTCGTATGGACTACTATGTGTGTACCTTCGGGTTGTGTTTTTGTTTGGTCCTAGACGACACGACTTTTTCAATTGTGTGTGACTCACGGTTGTTTTCTCAATCGCTGTAGACGATCAGTTTTTCAGACGCTTTCTAGGTGGGCATTGTTTAGGAAAAAGGGTCTTTCAACTGGTTAACGCGAGTGACTCATCCAGCGGGTATCGTTTTGGCTGAACTTTCCTTAAACTAGTGTAGTAACTAACTTCAGTTGTTGCTGTTCGCAGCTGCTCCAAATGTCATCCGGAAAGACCTTTTTGAGGTTTTCCTAATTTTCCTAAATATAGAAAACTTTCTCTTCTCGACAAAATGTTTGCCGAATGCCATTCAAACAATACTTCAGTTACTCCTCTATTATCAATGACACGAAGCATTTAATAGATATGCACAACAGTCATCGAATGTCGACTTTTTCTGTGAGTTCCAGCATAGGACAAGTAGGAAATTAAGTGGTTGGGAAACGTCAGCGGCAGACAGGGCTGTTATCACTCTGACTTGAGTTTTCTGCTCTCATTCGTTTTCTTTGACAACAAAAATGCTGCTGCTTTAATGTCTGCCCCTTGGCTTTCCCCTAATGCAATAACATTAGTTCGGAAATAATTTTGTACTTATTTAGCTGCATCAGATGCTTTTATCACTAAAAATAGTTAAAGTCTAAAAGTTCTACAAGCAAAGTCACCGTTTGTTGCTTGTTGTCGATTCTTGTAAACAGTACTGAGAAACAACATGGAGTGTAGCAAGCACCTTTCGGCAGTTCGACGCAAAACTCCCAATTTCTAAACTGATTTCACCCAGCGCCATCTTTAGTGCCTCTACTTCAGCATGTGTAGGCACGGTCGAGCGATCGATCGCGGCCCGGGCTAACCAAGCCTTCCATCCCTCCGGGGTCGGGTAAATTGGTACCAGACTTGTCTGGGAAGGTGAAGACACTGACCTGGTATAGCGGCTGGCCCCCGCAGGTCATTGTATAGGCCAAATACGCATTCACCAAGCCTCTACGATTCTGAATTGAACACGAATGCGGCGGCGCGTCCTCAGTGGACTGATCAACGCCGGCACCTTTACCTTTACCTTTTGCCTTTACTTCAGCATGTGTACTAATCGTGTAACATAAACTTGATGTCGGAGACCAGATGTGGTAAATTGTTCTGCACGTTTTGTATTCATGACTTGCTCACTTTGTGTTTAACTTTTTTAGTTGCACCGAGTTTGTAATTATGTCAAATTTGAAGAACTTTCGCAGAGAACCAGCTGCTTAGGAGCTCTCCCAATAATTAGAGTGTAATAAGTTTTTTGGAATAACCCTGTACAACTATTCAGTATGAAATCGTTAATTCAACAAAAAGGTCATGGTAAAGTGATGTTTTCATAGCCAGTAAGACAGATTGCAAAAAACTGTTGAATGATTGTACCCTTTCGGGTCCAACGATTGCATACCCATGCCTGCAATTCATAATTAGAGCATTCTATCAGTAACATAAAACCAAGAAGTTGCTACCGCTGCTACCAGTTGCTACACTACTATCAATATACCCTACCCAAGAGGGTTGGTAGGCTTAGCCCGGGCGTGGATCAACCATTTGACCATGTGGGTAACAGTAACGGTTCTTACCTTTAAATCATGCGTGTTGACAGATAGAGAAACCAAATCAGCAAGGAAAGGTAAACCCTGATTATATTCTCTCCATCGTCATGAATGAAACCTTTAAAATTTAAGGATTGATAAAACACACTGCTTTTGAACTCCACGTGACTAGTATTTCACATGCCAAACTGAACAAAATCAGGAGTGGTCCAGAATCGTAGAAAAAAATAGGGTAAAATTACCAAAAAATATTATCAGATATGGCATTAAGTCCTTTAACTAATGTGATATTGTTGCACTTGTACGCTGCATGAACCTGATGAAAAATCAATTAAAATTTTCCACTGGCTTACAATAAAGAACGGGACTAAATTCTTGAGACATTCAGCTACAGCAGAAAGGGCATTATCATCAGTTGAACCGCTTTACCACATCCTGTCTGCAGAACTGTTAAGCAACAACGCCTCAGTTGAAAAAATTGGGATATTACGCGATCATCTAACTAGATAATGTAACAAAAATGCGAAATTAAACTAATTGTCCTTGTTGCAGCTGCTTGTTCTGGCGGACCGGCTGTGGCGGCATGTCTTGGTGGACTCTGTGGTCAGGGCTTCTTCTGTACGACGAACAACTTCTGCTGTCGTTGCCAGTCCGGAAACAGCACAGGTAAATTTTACCCGTCTTCGTTACCTTTCGATTTCTTGCTGAATCACCTTAATGAGATTGGGTTGTTAAGGACGTTGCGTGAATCAGCAGTGTCCGGTCGGCTACATGTGTAACACGAACGACTACTGCTGCCCTCTTGGATCCGGCGGAGTACTTGGTCCGTTTCGCTCCGAATTTTTTGTAATTCTGCAACCAATTTCAGTGAATATAAAGAAATTCTTACAGGACCATGTGTAAATGGTGCGTGTCCAACTGGATACACCTGTGGCGCTGGAAACCTCTGCTATCTGACGTCAGGAAAGTAGCCGCTCGTCAACGACATCTTTCAAATTGCAGTCTTTCTTGTTGAGTTCTTGATTTGAAATTAAATTATATGGTGTTTAAACGTAATAAAATATTTGCGACATTGTCATGGTGAAACCACAGCACTGAAAGGGGTGAAAACAGGTTGTTGGGCCCTTACCGGCAAATCCAACTTTCATTCATAAAGGAGCACGAAAAAAAGGAGAGCAAAGGATCATATTTAGAAAACTGGACGCTTCTTTAAATAGGAGTTCTTTTCCAAGATATAGGTACAACAACGTCCGCTACTACTATTAACTGAATTTCAAATGAGCTTCTGTAAAGTTACAATTTATGGAACATGAACACTATGTATATTTAAGTAAAGTAAGTCGAGACGTTCATCTCAATATGCAATATTCTTGGAAAAAGTCCAGGTTCAAAAAAATAAGAAAAATTGAGAGATTGAGATGTAGAATTTTACAAAAAAAAACAAGAAGAGGATATACATACGCCTTACGACAAGATCTCTCATGGGTCGAGTTGTTCCTAAACTCACATTTTTTCAACGCATAATACGATGAACTTCAGGATAGATGTCATCCTCCATTTGTAGGTGACCGCAATAGCTATATAAAGCATTTCATGAACAAATACTCCTTTTGTATTACATTGCATATTACCTTCTTGGGGAGGTCCTGAATTTTGAAGGATCCCTATTTCCTGCATGAAGTGTTGGCGGGTAGTTGCCGTATCCTCTTGGTTTCAAAAACAATTTTTCCATGATGAGTCATCAAATATTCAAAGTAAAATATGAGGCTTGAATGGGAAATTTAGCATCACAAAATACTTATTTACCACAAATCGTATTTACCACAAATCGGTATTTGTTTTGATTTCTACCATTGTTTACTTTTACTGTCTTATTTAAATCGAGTTTTCTCTGGCGCACGATAAGTGCATTTCAAATAAATAAATAAATAAATAAAATCGTGCCAATTTCGGACTATGAGTGGTGCTAAACGTTCTCTAGAACTTTATAATTATCCAATAATCATTCGTCACTATCCAAGTTCCAAGGAGGATCACCGATTTGACTGAAATTACCTGCATGGGAATCAGTTCACCCGATCCTGTTGCTAATTTTTTTGGACAAAGTCACGGGTGGAAACTTGAACACCATCACATCACACATGACGATCGCGCAAATAATCCCACCGCCGACGGTCTGAAAGGTGTCCTTTGTTCGCTAGCTCTCAAAGCCTGAAAAATTGCCAAGCTACATACATACTAAAGTTTGTTTTCGTTCAGAACACAGAAACACACAACTGAGGGCAACAATTGAAGAGTGTTATTGTGTCTGCGTGTGAATAGGTCACAGTTCTGTACTTGCTGTTTATCAGCATGATCAGCATCAACCATGTTGCAGTTTTCACAGGTTAAACGACCGCAGTTAAAACTCTCTTTGACCAAAATGCTGCGAGTGCACATCGGTATGCAGACGGAGGCGTACATACCAATGTCCTCTGAATCTCGTCTTGGGCTCAGACCCTTGGTTATTCATGTAAAAAGGTAAAAGTCAAAGCTGCCGGCGTTGATCAGACCGTAAGGACGCGCCACAGCATCCGTGTTCTAATCAGAATCGTAGAGGCATGGTGAATTTGGCCTATACGATCATATTCGTGGTCATCCGCTATACCAAGTGTGTCCTTACCTTTCCAGACAAGTCTGGTACGAATTTACCATCCCTCGACCACCGAGGGATGGATGCTTGGTTAGCGCCGGCGAGGATTGGTGTCATTAGCGCCTCTTACCACAGTACAACAAGAACCCTTAGCTTTTCAAGTACAACACCGAACTACAGTACCTTACGTGCGAAAATGACAAAACGGCGGGGACGGCGCTTTTATGCGGCGAAAGGTGCCGTTTTTGGGGTCAGCGCGGCCCGTTAGGAGTCTGCCTCAATTTACGTCGCATGCCCAACAGTGGTTCCCACCTAGGTACCTGGCCAAAAGCAGAGCCTTGTCGAGCGATGAGCCACCGGCCAAGGAATCGAAGGACCGTGGGACCCAGAATCGAATAATCAAAAAATCTACGTATTAACAAGTTCTACGAATATGAAAAGTTTGTAAACGAAAAGGTGGTCCCCAGCTTCTGCGATTAAATAAGTTCTTCTTTTCAGGAATAGATCAGTTTTGAAGAAAATACAGAAAGATGGCAGTTTCTGAGCAGGAAAGCGCCGCTGGCGCCGTTTTATCGTTGCAGCACGTCCACCTTGAATTCGTTGTATGTTTCAGCACATCCAACACGTCGTTGAACACAAAAACATGTTTTTTGAGAGGTGAATAAAAAGTCAATGGGCGGAAAGAAAGCATACGTTGGTAACAGGAAGTCAAACGAAGTAAAACCATTTCTGTCTAATGCGAAACACATCAAAATGAGAGAAATCGGCAAAACGATGGTCGAACAATTGATCGAAAAAGGACGACAAAACGAGATATGAGAACCTGGATCTCAATACAAAAGTAACAAAGGAGCGAGGTGCCAGAAGTTACTTTTCTGTTGTTATTGATTCACCTTACTGAACCAAGCACAGGTACACCTAAAGATCTCGATATAGGGGCGGCCGGTCGTAGAATGAGGCGGATACCTGATATGACGTAAACGTAGGACAGACAGGTCTGAAAAGCTCCCAATTCGAGAGAATGATTAAAAAGCTAGTGACAGAAAAGGATAAGGATTATAGATGTTTTCCGAATTCCACTAACACTATTAGCTGAGTTGCTTGTTTGACGGGAAGGGATTAATCGACTTCAATGGATGCTTTTCGCTCCCGAACTGCACCGTCCACTTAACTTTGGTAGGGTCAGTTCAATTTCGTTTACGTTTTTTCGCATTTGCTGCTCGCTGCTGACCCATCCAGACTTATTTGTTGTTTATGGTTCGATACGTATTGCAATCATAGACAGCATCTTCTCGTTATATTAGGTTGGTGCAAAAGTTCTCGGACATTTGCTGTATCTCAAAATGTCCGGGAAATTTTGCACCAACCTAATAGTAGCGCATCACGTTTCGTGCGGGTTATAACTTTGTGCTATAAACTCTTATCGGAACGACTTTTTTTAAAACCGACAAAGACCTATGGGTTTAATTATCCCAGCCTGATCCACGGACATGCCAATGCAATCTAGGAGCGATGGGAGCAACGTGAGAGCAGGATAGCACCAAATCAGATCGCAAATCTCAGGTAGAGCCTGAGCTCTCGGTATGCGCTATACTACTCATGGTATAATACCACTTGATAATTGAGGGGCAACTGTTCTAGACCACTAACAGCTCACGTGAAACCCATTAAGACCCTCATAAGCCCTATAAGACCATCACTGACGAATGACTTTGGTAGTGTGGTTAGAAGTTAAGAAGAGGAAGAATATACGTATTCGAATAGATGCTGTTGTGGATGTGTGATGAATAAATGGAACCGTGAGATACACCGCTGTGGGTAAAACTAATTTGGAGGTGGAGTGGACTGTACTCAACAAAAACGTCCGACCCGTCTGGAAAATTCCTGTTAAGAATGAAGTGAAAGAGTCGCGTGACCAAAAAGGTCTTCCAAATCGGACTGACCAGAGCCATTGAAGAGCTACCAACCTGCACCCAAAACGCTATTCACCACAGAGAATGAACTACCCACTGAAATTAGACCACGTTTGGAGTTAACAAAGGCTGTACTCTATGAAACGCACTTAACGTAAACTAAACTTGTAAACGTTGTTTTTAAAAGTCTAGCCAGCCCTTGTGATAGCGGGATAAACAAGCTGTTTATGGAAAATAGTACAAATCAGACTGGGCATATATGTAGATACTACATTCGAACAAGAGCTTATGGTCTACATTTGCTTAATGTCGTAGCTTTCTGTTCAAATCTCAGTTGCCAGTAAAGCTATTTGCCTCTTGCAAAACTTTCTTTTGTTTTAGCCAAAACATCAGGTTTTGACTGAGTTACAATTATTCTATACTACAAACATTCATGGATCATACGATTGCAACCCTATGACGTTTTCTTGTGCTTGCTGCTTTTTTAAACCTAACTTTTCGGTAGTTGAATGAACCACCCTCATTTTTCCGAGTATTTCATTTGGTGATGGAGACAATGAATTCACAATAATAGCCCGTGTACAACTTGATGTGCACATTTCAACAATAAAGAACCTATTGGATCTGTTGAGCCTATTTTTTGGTTTGTTGAGAACCCTATCCTCTTTCTCATGATTCGATTTTTGAGTTCCGGCGCTGCTTCCATTCAGAATCGTAGATGTATGGTGACTGCATATTTGACCTTTACAATGACTTGGGGGACCAGCTACTATATCAGGTCAGGACCTTTACCCCAGACAAGACTGGTATAAATTTACCCTACTCGCTAGGAATGGAAGGCTCTGCTAGACAGGGCGGGAATCGATCGGGGGACCGTACGGGTGTCAGCAGCGCCTCTTACCACTGAATCACGCTCGGTCGCTATCATAACACGAGCAGAACATATAACATTTTTCCACGAAATTGTTCAATCGATAAATCAGACACTGCTCCCATTCCTCTTTTTCTGATATTCTCTATTCACCGACAACAGAATGCTTTTCGGCTGCATCGTGTTGTAGATAAAATTTCAATAAACCGACAATTGTGTAGGACTCTGAAGAACAATCCAATAATGTTGTACTTTCACAATAGTTTCGATAAAAACTATGAACAGCCTCGGCATAAATACAACAGCTTTTTGGATGGGGCGCTTATAAGTGGGGCCAGATTATTGATGACTAGTGACACTTATTTGCTGATTCCAAACTGAATTTCAAGCTTCACTTATTCACAATTTGCAACAAGAGCGGCTCTCCATAGCGGTTTGTTTCTTATTATGGTTTGAATCAGAAGGTCTACCGATATCGTGAGATTCTTACATCATTACCGCATTCTTGTGTTTTCCTGCTAATTATGCTAGAAACAGATGTTGTAATGGTGGTGATAGGATCATCGGCTCATCGGTGCAGTGGTCTAACACGCAGTGCCTTGGATAGGACTGAGACGAGAGTTCGAATACTGCCTGAGCCGCGATTTCTGCGATGATATTAGCACCATCGTTACAACATCTACTTCCACGTTTTCTGATGGTTATAACTGAACACTGTACAACCCTCCGCGGCTGCGGTGCCTCTGAGTATTCTGCTGTCCCCTTTGGAGTGAGCAACGCTCTCGATTTATCTTCAGAGTAGGAATGGTGAATATAGGCAAAGAATGACTTCCGGAAGTAAAATGTTGTACAGGTTTTTGTTCTAACATTACCAGAAAAATCTACTGCCAAATTACCCTGTTCCGAAGGAAGGTTTGGTTTGCTCGGGTGATCAACGATCGCTTGACAAGGCGAGTGTTGCTAGGTATTCCATGTCAAAGTCCTAACCTAACCAAACAAGTCTAGAACCAATTTGCTCCACCCCACAGGGATGGAAGGCTTGATTTGCCTGGGCGATGATCAATCGCTGGACCATGCGAGTGTCACTAGGTATCCCATGTTAGAGTCTTAACCTTCCCAGACAAGTCTGGTAACACCAAAAGTGGACTAAAAGAAACGTATAAAATACTAATTAATAGTTCCAAATATTAGTATTCTGGTGTTAATGTGTTAGTATGCCTTGTCGAGGTTGTTAGGTGGAATTATTTATTGACGGCCTGATGTTTTCAACCGTCTTGTCGTCTTCAGTGGCCGATTCCATCGCTAGAGCTCTTACATTATGCTCGCCGTTAGGCCCTTGTTATACGTTCGCTCACCCCCCAGCGTAACTCGTCCATTCAGTATCAGACACCGTGGGGCCAGACACGTTTGTACGAGTTATCATGGTGACGCTGGCGTGGTGAACTCGTACAAACGTGTCTGGCCCCACGGTGTCTGATACTGAATGGACGAGTTACGCTGGGGGGTGAGCGATCGTATAACAAGGGCCTCAGTGATGTAAACGACTAAGTTATTTCTTGTGCCGCACGAGATTGCTTGGTGGAAAAACGTTATTTGTCAACCTAACATTTCGACCTTCCCGTCGTCTTTGGAGACTTGAACACACATCGAAATTAATGACTTACCAAACTGACCCACCAAAACCCATTTTATCTTCGAAAAAATGTAAAATGAAACTAAAGAAAAGTCACTTGAAAGAAACGCACGCTCCCCAATCGTCCACCCGAGAGCTAAGTGCCCAATGTTAGTAATATATAACCTAGTAGAGTCACTAGGAATTATGGAGAAATGAACCCTTGTTCATACTTACTACTTACTGATATATGAAATTTTATATGAAAGATGGTCCCATGATTTCACCATTTTTTGACCATGAAAAAATTCACACAAAAAATTCTATGGTTTATTAATGTCTTGAAACCAAAATTCATAGCCTATAAGAACAAGCCGATCATGCTCTATCAGATTATCACTGCAAGACAAGCAGAAGCTCAGTGGTTCCTAAGATATATTCGTTTAAAAATACATATGAAAATGAGTTTAAAATTTTTCAAAAAAATCTAGAATTTCCAAAAAGGGCACATATTAGTGTATATTCAATAAGAGTTATTAAAACTGTCAACTGGAATAAAATTCCTTTCGGTTTCACCGATCTGTACCTAAAAATGCAAGGTGACATATCATTTCGCGAACTACTGTATGTACTCACACGCGGACGCGTCTCATTTCACAGCCCACCTAGCGATCCAAATGCAAGAAATTCAGTTGTCATCAAAAGACATTCATTGCGATTGTTCATTCGCGGATTACGCATGCTAATCCAGAATGATTCCAATGCTTTCCTGCAGAATATTTCCACCTTGAACGCTAACACTTTGTACGTTAGGTCGAAGTCTTCTCAATAGTGGTGGTCTACTCTGTGTCTACGTAGTGGTGTCCTCAAAGCGCACCGTCGCTTTCCCGCCATGCGCTCTTTTAGGCGTATAGTTAGCTTAGCATTACATGTCTTGCATTCAATCCGATATATTACGCCTGGTTTCATACCGTCTCTCAATCTGTTATTCGGGCATATTCTTTTATTTATTTTTTCAAGACGTCGGCAGCGTGCCGCACTATACAAATAATTTGAAGCAGTCATTAGAAGTGAGAAAATCTTTTAGTTCCATTAACAGCATCACATAAAATTCGCACACGAGCTAGTGTGTGAACTTTATGTAATTCTGTTATGGAACTAATGCTCTGTTAATAATATTCGATTTAACATAAATACATTCTTCTGAAATGCAGTAAGTGTTGTAAACACTATTTCTCACGTGTTGCTTTTCGATGTTGTTATTTGGGATGCTAACGACAAGAACATCGTTTTGCAAGTGTGTGCACAAATGAACTTCTGTACTGCCGCTGACAAATTTCCAGGAAGGAATTCTGTCGTCGCTACCAATATACAGTGTCGGACGTGCTTCAACGATAAAGCGGCGCAAGCGGCGCATTTTTGTGCAGAAACCGCCGTTTTTCTAAAATTTATTTGAAGTTGATTTACTCGTACGTCGCCATGACAGTTGGGAGACGATATGAATCAGGCTTAATATAGCAGACTGAATGTAGGGTATGTAATGCTGGCTACATTGGAGAAGCAGGACGACAGCTAGATCGAGTGGCTTTTGGTGGCCAGTGTGGTAAGTCACTAACTTCGATGTGTGTTCAGGCCTCCGAAGATGACAAGAAGGTTTAAACGTTAGGCCATTAGATAAAGCTTCCCACCTAACTTTCCTCTTGCGTCACAAGAAGTTAATATCAAGAACATTATCATCGATGCCGAGGTCCGAAGACGAGAGAGCGTGGAGACTTTTCAAAAGTATCACTCAAGTGAGAATATCCCCCGTTACCACGGAGAGAGTTCTGACATGGTAGACTTTTTTTTACAAAAAAGGGAGGAAAGAATGCCGGCGTTGATCATTCTCGTAGGGATGCGCCGCAGCATTTGTGTTCCATTCAAATCGCAGAGGCATGGCGAATGTGTATTTGGCTTCTACAATGATTTGCGGGGTCTATAGTTAAACGTAGTCAGTGTATTGATTTTTCCGGTCCGCTCTGGTACCAACTTACCCTACCCGTGCGGTTGGGCGCTGGGTTAGCCTGCGCAAGGGTCGGTAGATCGACCCTGGTGTCATTAGCGCCTCTTTCCACTGCACCACCTCCTTTACCATCAATTTTCCTTGGAGGTCAATCTTAGATAAGTGTGCTTCGTGAATGCGCTCCAAAAATCAAGGTGAAATTTATGGGAGATATAATTAGTAAGATGCTGAGCGGCTCATATGTTGCAGAATTGAAGTACTTATGTACGAAGGATGAAGCTGGTCAGATCGCATGACGGAAAATTTCCTTGGAACGCCCACACTCTCATGAGCGTTTATTACTTTCCATACATAGATTGATCAGAGCTTCGATTTTTTTCGCAGTGATTGAGGACATCGTTTAAAATGATTCTAATAAAGGAATCATGCTGTTCAAATATTTTGGTACCCTGGTTATCGAAACAATTGATTGACATCGTCTGTTAGACAGACCACCAAAACAGCACGCTTTCATCCGTCACCTTTTACTTTCGAGCTTTAAAGTAATCTTCACATAGGTAAGTCTGAATTTACATTATTATAATTTTTCCTTGTCAACGGACGAAACGACTGAAGTACTACTAGAAACTCCTTTTTTCTGCTCATGATAGAGAATTTCCGTACGAAATGCGCCCTTTCCTGATTAGTTGCAATGCTTCGAGAGTTAAGTGGGATTTGTGCGATCGCTGCTGATCTATTAACTGTCACAAAACCTAGCTGAGGAAGCTGCGAATAGTGCTCCATCGATTTTCATTCAACGAAACGTCGTGTTTTCCACATATTTACCATTTAATTGATTCAGCAATAGATGTTGAGTGGGATGGGATTCAATAACGATAATAAAGTACAATCCAGCTTCACTTCGCAACCCGCAGTTGGGAATATATTTGAGAATTAAAGAGCAAACTTCAAATACAGGGTGCGACAAAAGCCCTTCAACACAGATACTTGATCGTCTAAACGGCAGATCTAAGTCAAATGAGATGAACTTTATAACATTTATTGCCTTTGACCACACATATATAACAAAGCCTCTAAGTTTCGAACTAACCTCCTTTCGCACGAATACAGGCACTAAGTCTCTTGAGGAACGCGTCTGCGGCGGCACCCACGACATCTTCATCAATTTCCTCCAAGGCTTTCTTCAAAGTTTCTTTAAGAGAATCAGTGCTCGCGTGGGATGTTGCACAGGCTCTGCTCTCCAATATGGACCAGATTGATTAGGGTCCGAGCTATTCGGTGGCCACTCTTTTGCTGAGATGAAATCAGGAAAATTGTCGGCACACCACTTCTATACGACTTCGGCACTATGGGCAGGTGCAGAGCCCTGCTGATAGGTCCATGTGGTGTTTTCGAAGTGCTGAGAAGCCCACGAAAGCATTTCTCTCTTCAAAACGTCTTCCAGGACTTGTGGCTGTCGATTTTCCCGTACGCGTCGGTGAACCTGCGTGCCGCCGTACGCTCGTACCACAAGAGACTTAGGACCTGTATCCGTGCGAAAGGAGGTCATTTCGAAACTTAGATGCTTTGTTATACATATATGTGTGTGGTCAAAGGCAATGAATGTTATAAATTTCATCTCATTTGCCTGAGATCTGCCGTTTAGACGGTTAAGTATCAGTATTGAAGGACTTTTGCCGCACCCTGTATATACTCTGAAATATCGACTTTTACCAAATTCAGAGTGATATTGGTGCAGTGATAGAAGACTAACACCCGCACAGCACACCGATCAATCCTCGCCCGCGCTAACCAAACCTTTCATCCCTCCGGTTTGAGGTAAATTGTGACCAGACTTGTCTAAGGTAAAGACACTGACTTGATATAGCGGACCCCCCCCCCCAAAAAAAGTCACTGTATAGGCCAAATACCCATTAATCTGTCTCTACGGTTTTCAGTGGACGACAAGGGCGAAACGCGCTGTGGCCAAACAACATCGTCCATTTCACCTTTTTCTTTTACATTTAATTTCTGAACACCAATTTTTGTACTGTCAGCAGCTTTTCACCTGTCTGAGTTATTTTCACATGATTAAGAACGACTTCAAAGATAAAAAATCAGTATTGGCTCGAGAAACTAGAATCAGTTGTTATGAGAAACAGCGTGCCATACAGACGAATGACTATTCGCAGTGCTCAACACAGTTTTCTTAACGAGTGAACTCAATCAAATATGCAACGTTATACCTATAGGGTCAGCAGGATCACGAACCGTTGATGATAGGTAAAGATGCGACATAATGAACTAGTTAATCATTGGTTAAATTTTGTCCCTATCGAAGTCAGTGGTCAAAAATAGAGCTTGAATTTGAGGACATTGTATCCTTGAAAATAATCTGTCACGTAAGCCATAGTGGTCTCATTTTCTAGCGAAATGTCCAAAGTAGTGATTATTGCAACCTTTATCTTTGAGCTTCCTTTCAAACGATCTCAAAACGGAGTTCTCATGGCGTCCATCAGTAGCCTTTGGCGGGATGTCCGAAAAATTGTCCTCGTCTTGATGCTCGTTCTGATTTTCATGCTGCATGCGTATGTGGTAGGTTCTTCAGTTTCTTTGTACTTTCAATGAAGAACAACATTGTAATAACCTTTTTGAATAATTTTAGTTAGCTTATTTGAGTCCACATTTTACCAAACTTGACACAGCACTTTAAAAAAGCTGCCGACATTATTTCTTCTGTCTCTCTCATTCGGGTTCCTGCAGGTTTTCTACGAACGAACAATCAATGTGGCGTCTTACGTAATGCGCGGGAAGCAGCGATTAGAGCCGTCCAGTATTCCTGTGGATAAAGGAAACCTATCAGGTACACTCTTCTTCAGGTAGAAGGAAAAACGATTTTTTGGCAGAAACATGGCCATATATTTAGATAAATTCTGGGTGTCTCATGACAAAATTGTCTATCACTTGTGCGAAATGTAATTCTAACACAATCACGATTCCGCTTGGTCCATTGACATTTTCACCATATGCAATCACATTTTCCCAATAACAGAGCAGAGAATTCAAACATTCCCCCACGAAGGGCGTTACTTGCCGCCGATTTATTCGCAGATTGTGGCCGGAACAGCTTGAAGCTGCGATTAACGCTTGTTCTTCGAAACGTGGCAGATCGTCCGAAACATGCACAGTCTCAAGTGCTACCACATGTTAAGTATACAGGATGCATTACAATTCTGAAGAGCTTCATGATCATCTTTGCTGCGATTAAACGTAATTTTAGGCCCGACCTGTCTTGAAAGCTCAAGTCTGTTGTCTGTGATGCTGGGCATTCCTTCCCGAAAGAGATTGAACCAACCGTTCATTTTTGATAACAGAAGGCGTTATCTCTTGCAAACAATAATAGGTTTATGAACATAGTGCTCCCTACCGCCTAGGAAGGGACTGATGAAGAAGCAAGTCGCGAAACGCCCATTTTTGCTTTATTTTCAAGAAAATTGGCAAAGTGCGAACCTGTATAAAACTGAAAAGCATCTTTTTCGTATTTCTTTGCTTCGGTTGATCGTCTTGTTTGGGTCCTGTGTTAGGAAGGTATCAGAAGTACAACAGTCAGGGTGCAAATAGACCGGTTCACTAAGGGACACCCTAATAAGCAACGCTCTAGAAAAATCGTCCAAAACAACTTGTGAAATTTGAACATAATCTCATAGTATCTATTCGCTCCATTCCACGGTCTTTGCTACCTTACAGGGCTTTGATTTAAAAACCTGAATTACAGAAATTTAGTCTCTCACCCTACAGTACCGGATGCGCCACAACGATAAATAGGCGGTAGCGGCGCTTCGGAGCGCCGAAACCCGCCGTTTTTCAATAACTTCTTTAGCATTGACTCACTTGCAAAAATAATTATATATTCGACAGAACAGCAGCTTGAGCTCTACCCCTCCATATACACCTTCCCCAAATTCGTGAAACTTGTTTTCAGTCGATTTTTGACCCCTCGTTTTTCGGATCCCATTGCCATTTCACCCCATGCTTGGTGACCCACCACCGACTGGGCTCCGCCCCTCATCGCCAACTATAAATATCCGGCGCGTCTTCTCCTAGCATCCCAAGCTAGTAATAGGAGTCCCCACGCGGTGAGTCGAAGGAGCTACCACCGGGGCCCCCCGTCGGGTATGGGGCGCAAATGAACTGCGGTTGACTCTGCCCAGGCCACCACGCGTGGACACCGAAACACTGCAGTTACTAGATTCGACACTCTCCCGGCGATGCATCTTATTTTTACGTTTGATTGCTTCGTGAATATCTTCATGAGTACGTCAAAGAGAGATCACTGTCATCTGGTGGTTCAATAAAGTTTATTTTACCGGTCAGGAGCGCCGACAAAGGTACCTCAATATGTCCTCGATCGGTTCTGATGGCAGAGACATCAATCTTTATTTACGCACAGCTGCATAGTCTTCAAAAAGTCGTTGTCTTTTAAGAAAACACAGCGTCGCAACCGTCGGGCTCACAGTCGTCATCTTCACCACCAACAAAGCCTCACACAACAGCCGTCATCTACACCACCAAAAAAACCTCACCATCGTTATCCTCGCGACTGTCGTCCTCACGACTCTCACCCGTACAGCGATCTTCATCACTACCACACACTAACAAGCCCCAGATGTTGGAGAAATGTCGCCTGGATCCAAAGGACTTCAGAGGACAAATTAACATCTCAATGAAAGCACCTTCTATTGCGGAAATGGAGCAAAAGTTCGACAAGCTGAAGCCAGGTGGTCACAACATTCCCCAAGGCTGTCGTGCTGATCGCGTATGTTTTAGATCCGCTCGATTTCTGAATACCACATAGAAATGAAAAATCTTTCACCCGGTGATTTCAGATGGCCATCATCGTGCCCTTTCGTGACAGAGACGAGCACTTGCGTATTATGCTAAACAATCTGCATCCGTTTCTTATGAAACAGAAGTTGGACTACGCCATCATAGTCGTCGAGCAAGTGCGCGATCAAACATTCAATAGAGCCAAGGTAAGGAGATGATTGCTTCTCTCATACGACTTCTACATTTGCTAAAAGAGGACTTCCTATTTGGGTTTAGGAGGCTAGGCTCGAGTTTGTCGTTTGAGAATCGAGGTGGAGGTTGAAATGTAGTGTCATCTAACGGGGTAGGCAGGCCGTACTCATATCGATCAGCGCTCCGAATAGCCCCGCAGACGACATTTCAGCGGAAGTAAGCGATTGCTAAGCAGGGTTTGCTCGCTACTCGGTTTATTTCGTGGACTCTGCGCTCTGAGGCTCATTCGGTGATTATTTCGAGCTACTACTTCGAGGTCGTCAGACCCTCACCTGCCATTGATGTGGGTCGGACTACGTAAAGACTGCAAATAAAATCCTAATATACCCCTCGTCTTCTTTCTAGACGGACTTCGAGCAGGTTGGAAAGTGAATCGAAACGTTCGTGTGCTGCTGTGCCGAACGAGGTTAGTAGGTGGACCAGATTTTATTAGTGGCCTAACGTTTCGACCTGTTCGTCGTCGTCAGAGGCCTAAAAAGTGGTTCGAAACTACTAATCCTTAACCTGTCCGGACAAACGCCGAACCATCCCTAGCATTTTTGACAAACTTGAAAAATCTACTCCAAGAAATTGTAAAAAACTAGAGATATCAAATGACTTACCCCGTGATCCACCGGCAGAGTGGTGCCGACGTGGCAACCAGCTCTGGTTGACAATTGATGCGACTGAGTCATATCAGTCATTCCGAAACCCACAAAACGGTGTAAACGGTAGGAAGTCATTGCTTATCGAGAGACACTCATTCCGGTTGTTCATACATGGATTCCTTGCGGAAATCCAAAACGCTTCCAATGCTTTCCTAGACGATATCTCAGTCTCATATGATAGAATTCTGCACTTTATGTCAAAGTCATTCCCGCCATGCACTTCATGTCTGTGCCTTCCCAGCGGTGATGTTAAGGTACCTCTTCTCTTACTGGCCAAATGTTCATTTATACGTGCCAGCAAAACACGACCGGTCTCCCCAATGTACTTGCCGTTGCAAGCCCTGCATTCAATTTCATACACTACTCCCGATTTCTCACAGTCTCCATTCTTTCCGTAAGGACAAACAACGCAGTTCTCCGACACGCAATCAGTATCGTAGAGCCTGTTTCGTACTAACTGACGTTTGATGTTGTCATTAGGGATGTTAACAAGAACAACATCATCTTGAAGTTGAGCACGAACAAGGCATCGTTGTATTGCGGAAGAGAATGCGTCGGAGATAAAAGGAAGGCATAAGGGTACACGGTCTTGGAAGGGTCGGGTGCGCTGGATAATGGTCGCTCTTCTATGGTATGGTGTCTTCTTATAGCCATTTTGAAAAGCTATTTTTGAAGCTAATATCACTGATTCTCGTCGTTCGCCCTCACCCGTGCACACTGCTGCAGCTGTTTTAAACATATTCCGTACAACGGCTCGCTTAACAGCAGCGGGATGAGCTGATTTTACGTTAATCAGGATATTTTTGGAGCTTCCTTTGCGATACCATTTAACGCTGACCATGCCATCGGATACCTTCACCTGCGTGTTAAGATAAGGAAGCCAGCCGTTCGATGGCGTCTCTCGGGTGAGCCTAATGTACTGTGATTGTTCGTTAAGAATGCGAAAGCATTCGTCCATCTCAGACTGAGTTGATGTTATTATGAAACAGTCGTCGATGTATCTACAGTACAGTAAGGGTAGACGAGTTAGCACCGGTTCTTCTATTCTGCTCATGAAACATATTGCAAGAACTGGCGCAAGGCGCTGACCCATTGCCAAACCCCTTAGTTGAGAGTAGTATGAACCTGACCATTTAAAGATGTTACAATTCAAGCATTCTCTGACCAGAGTCATTATTGAGTCCCTCTCGAGTCCAAATGTGTTAATGTTGTTGATGTGCCTATCAAGCATTTCAGACAACGCTTGTAAGGCTTGATCGTTTTGGACGTTAGTATACAATGAGGTGACATCAAATGACTCTACAACGCAGTTTTGATGTAATTGTGCGTTGTGTAGATGATCAAGGAATACCCTCGTATTGGTCAGGTGCGAAGGGACCATGGCTAACAATTGGCTTACGATCTTATTGAGAAACCATGATATTCGGTCGGTTGGTCCGCCAACGCAGCTAATTATCGGGCGAATTTTGAAGGTATCCGCGGACATCGAAAGCACATCTGTAGAGGAGAGCTTATGGGTCTTTATAAGACTGTAAAACACAGGACATCTGGGGTAATCTTGCTTTAATCTGGCGATCAACTTTCGGTCTAATCCCGCCGATCGTCCCAATGTTATCCAAGCTCTGTTCAAGCGCCTGCATTGTGAACGGAATTCCTCTATGGTGGTTAGGCGATAAAGAGAGGAATCTCGCAGATGAAGTTCGTTGATACTTCTATCAAGTGATTGAGGTATTACTACGAACTCTCCACCCTTGTCACTCACGGAGACGCGTAACCTACCACTTGATCTTAGCTCACGCATCTCCTTGAACCCCAGTCTCTCCTCGAACGTCAAGTTTGTGACTCGTTGTCGTCTGTGCTGATTGAGAACACTCAAAACAGTAGACGACAAGATTCGCAATTTGGCGTCCACTTCTGGAACAGCCTGAGGCTCTCGGTAGAAAGTGCGTGGGAATGGTAAAGGTGGTAGCGAGCTCCGAGTGTCCTTGGGGTTGGGTTGCGGGTTGACTGAACTCACATGCCTCACTCGCAACTGATCTCGCAGTCTTTGTAAGCCTCCAACAACTTTACGATACGTGAATGAAGTGACATTCTGTGCAACCGAAAATGAAGGACCGAGATTAAGCAGACGTAATGCATTGGTTGAGAGATGAGTGTCTCCAATAATCGTGACTCTTTCCGAATTACTACCATTCTCAGTGCGGGTAACGTCATCGCGGTGATCAACGGGAGCATTGTTTTCTCTGCTTCTACGAATCTCCTGGCGAGATTGAACAAGTCTATCATATTTTGCACAAAGGGAGGACTTAGCCCTAGACCGAACAGAGTCGCAGATCCGTTTCGATTCACTTTCCACCCTCCTCCAAGTCCGTCCAGGAAGAAGACGCCGGCATGCAGTCTCTTTCGAGACGCACTTCAACAACGACGAGTACAATACATATGATTTCTCCTTGATCACAACACTCAGCATCTGGCGGTATATCTTCCTTATCCTCGGGTGATCTTCGGATAAACCACATGTCGCACCGATCTTCTTGTTCGTGATGAAGCGTGGTAGCACGTCGGATGTCCGGCATCGCTGGAGGAACTTCAAGGACTGGCGGGTAGTAACCACTTTTTGGCGAAGCGAAAGGGCTTCGCGCGCCAGAGAGAAGAACTGTGGCGGTACGTGATGTAGAATTCTCCAAGTTCTCTCTTCTTGAAACCTCGGCATGATGTTATAATGTTCGTGTGCTGCTGTGCCGAACGAGGTTAGTAGGTGGACCAGATTTTATTAGTGGCCTAACGTTTCGACCTGTTCGTCGTCGTCAGAGGCCTAAAAAGTGGTTCGAAACTACTAATCCTTAACCTGTCCGGACAAACGCCGAACCATCCCTAGCATTTTTGACAAACTTGAAAAATCTACTCCAAGAAATTGTAAAAAACTAGAGATATCAAATGACTTACCCCGTGATCCACCGGCAGAGTGGTGCCGACGTGGCAACCAGCTCTGGTTGACAATTGATGCGACTGAGTCATATCAGTCATTCCGAAACCCACAAAACGGTGTAAACGGTAGGAAGTCATTGCTTATCGAGAGACACTCATTCCGGTTGTTCATACATGGATTCCTTGCGGAAATCCAAAACGCTTCCAATGCTTTCCTAGACGATATCTCAGTCTCATATGATAGAATTCTGCACTTTATGTCAAAGTCATTCCCGCCATGCACTTCATGTCTGTGCCTTCCCAGCGGTGATGTTAAGGTACCTCTTCTCTTACTGGCCAAATGTTCATTTATACGTGCCAGCAAAACACGACCGGTCTCCCCAATGTACTTGCCGTTGCAAGCCCTGCATTCAATTTCATACACTACTCCCGATTTCTCACAGTCTCCATTCTTTCCGTAAGGACAAACAACGCAGTTCTCCGACACGCAATCAGTATCGTAGAGCCTGTTTCGTACTAACTGACGTTTGATGTTGTCATTAGGGATGTTAACAAGAACAACATCATCTTGAAGTTGAGCACGAACAAGGCATCGTTGTATTGCGGAAGAGAATGCGTCGGAGATAAAAGGAAGGCATAAGGGTACACGGTCTTGGAAGGGTCGGGTGCGCTGGATAATGGTCGCTCTTCTATGGTATGGTGTCTTCTTATAGCCATTTTGAAAAGCTATTTTTGAAGCTAATATCACTGATTCTCGTCGTTCGCCCTCACCCGTGCACACTGCTGCAGCTGTTTTAAACATATTCCGTACAACGGCTCGCTTAACAGCAGCGGGATGAGCTGATTTTACGTTAATCAGGATATTTTTGGAGCTTCCTTTGCGATACCATTTAACGCTGACCATGCCATCGGATACCTTCACCTGCGTGTTAAGATAAGGAAGCCAGCCGTTCGATGGCGTCTCTCGGGTGAGCCTAATGTACTGTGATTGTTCGTTAAGAATGCGAAAGCATTCGTCCATCTCAGACTGAGTTGATGTTATTATGAAACAGTCGTCGATGTATCTACAGTACAGTAAGGGTAGACGAGTTAGCACCGGTTCTTCTATTCTGCTCATGAAACATATTGCAAGAACTGGCGCAAGGCGCTGACCCATTGCCAAACCCCTTAGTTGAGAGTAGTATGAACCTGACCATTTAAAGATGTTACAATTCAAGCATTCTCTGACCAGAGTCATTATTGAGTCCCTCTCGAGTCCAAATGTGTTAATGTTGTTGATGTGCCTATCAAGCATTTCAGACAACGCTTGTAAGGCTTGATCGTTTTGGACGTTAGTATACAATGAGGTGACATCAAATGACTCTACAACGCAGTTTTGATGTAATTGTGCGTTGTGTAGATGATCAAGGAATACCCTCGTATTGGTCAGGTGCGAAGGGACCATGGCTAACAATTGGCTTACGATCTTATTGAGAAACCATGATATTCGGTCGGTTGGTCCGCCAACGCAGCTAATTATCGGGCGAATTTTGAAGGTATCCGCGGACATCGAAAGCACATCTGTAGAGGAGAGCTTATGGGTCTTTATAAGACTGTAAAACACAGGACATCTGGGGTAATCTTGCTTTAATCTGGCGATCAACTTTCGGTCTAATCCCGCCGATCGTCCCAATGTTATCCAAGCTCTGTTCAAGCGCCTGCATTGTGAACGGAATTCCTCTATGGTGGTTAGGCGATTACTGGCCAAATGTTCATTTATACGTGCCAGCAAAACACGACCGGTCTCCCCAATGTACTTGCCGTTGCAAGCCCTGCATTCAATTTCATACACTACTCCCGATTTCTCACAGTCTCCATTCTTTCCGTAAGGACAAACAACGCAGTTCTCCGACACGCAATCAGTATCGTAGAGCCTGTTTCGTACTAACTGACGTTTGATGTTGTCATTAGGGATGTTAACAAGAACAACATCATCTTGAAGTGAATCAGTGATATTAGCTTCAAAAATAGCTTTTCAAAATGGCTATAAGAAGACACCATACCATAGAAGAGCGACCATTATCCAGCGCACCCGACCCTTCCAAGACCGTGTACCCTTATGCCTTCCTTTTATCTCCGACGCATTCTCTTCCGCAATACAACGATGCCTTGTTCGTGCTCAACTTCAAGATGATGTTGTTCTTGTTAACATCCCTAATGACAACATCAAACGTCAGTTAGTACGAAACAGGCTCTACGATACTGATTGCGTGTCGGAGAACTGCGTTGTTTGTCCTTACGGAAAGAATGGAGACTGTGAGAAATCGGGAGTAGTGTATGAAATTGAATGCAGGGCTTGCAACGGCAAGTACATTGGGGAGACCGGTCGTGTTTTGCTGGCACGTATAAATGAACATTTGGCCAGTAAGAGAAGAGGTACCTTAACATCACCGCTGGGAAGGCACAGACATGAAGTGCATGGCGGGAATGACTTTGACATAAAGTGCAGAATTCTATCATATGAGACTGAGATATCGTCTAGGAAAGCATTGGAAGCGTTTTGGATTTCCGCAAGGAATCCATGTATGAACAACCGGAATGAGTGTCTCTCGATAAGCAATGACTTCCTACCGTTTACACCGTTTTGTGGGTTTCGGAATGACTGATATGACTCAGTCGCATCAATTGTCAACCAGAGCTGGTTGCCACGTCGGCACCACTCTGCCGGTGGATCACGGGGTAAGTCATTTGATATCTCTAGTTTTTTACAATTTCTTGGAGTAGATTTTTCAAGTTTGTCAAAAATGCTAGGGATGGTTCGGCGTTTGTCCGGACAGGTTAAGGATTAGTAGTTTCGAACCACTTTTTAGGCCTCTGACGACGACGAACAGGTCGAAACGTTAGGCCACTAATAAAATCTGGTCCACCTACTAACCTCGTTCGGCACAGCAGCACACGAACATTATAACATCATGCCGAGGTTTCAAGAAGAGAGAACTTGGAGAATTCTACATCACGTACCGCCACAGTTCTTCTCTCTGGCGCGCGAAGCCCTTTCGCTTCGCCAAAAAGTGGTTACTACCCGCCAGTCCTTGAAGTTCCTCCAGCGATGCCGGACATCCGACGTGCTACCACGCTTCATCACGAACAAGAAGATCGGTGCGACATGTGGTTTATCCGAAGATCACCCGAGGATAAGGAAGATATACCGCCAGATGCTGAGTGTTGTGATCAAGGAGAAATCATATGTATTGTACTCGTCGTTGTTGAAGTGCGTCTCGAAAGAGACTGCATGCCGGCGTCTTCTTCCTGGACGGACTTGGAGGAGGGTGGAAAGTGAATCGAAACGGATCTGCGACTCTGTTCGGTCTAGGGCTAAGTCCTCCCTTTGTGCAAAATATGATAGACTTGTTCAATCTCGCCAGGAGATTCGTAGAAGCAGAGAAAACAATGCTCCCGTTGATCACCGCGATGACGTTACCCGCACTGAGAATGGTAGTAATTCGGAAAGAGTCACGATTATTGGAGACACTCATCTCTCAACCAATGCATTACGTCTGCTTAATCTCGGTCCTTCATTTTCGGTTGCACAGAATGTCACTTCATTCACGTATCGTAAAGTTGTTGGAGGCTTACAAAGACTGCGAGATCAGTTGCGAGTGAGGCATGTGAGTTCAGTCAACCCGCAACCCAACCCCAAGGACACTCGGAGCTCGCTACCACCTTTACCATTCCCACGCACTTTCTACCGAGAGCCTCAGTTCGGTTGTTCCAGAAGTGGACGCCGAGAAGTTGCGAGAATCTTGTCGTCTACTGTTTTGAGTGTTCTCAATCAGCACAGACGACAACGAGTCACAAACTTGACGTTCGAGGAGAGACTGGGGTTCAAGGAGATGCGTGAGCTAAGATCAAGTGGTAGGTTACGCGTCTCCGTGAGTGACAAGGGTGGAGAGTTCGTAGTAATACCTCAATCACTTGATAGAAGTATCAACGAACTTCATCTGCGAGATTCCTCTCTTTATCGCCTAACCACCATAGAGGAATTCCGTTCACAATGCAGGCGCTTGAACAGAGCTTGGATAACATTGGGACGATCGGCGGGATTAGACCGAAAGTTGATCGCCAGATTAAAGCAAGATTACCCCAGATGTCCTGTGTTTTACAGTCTTATAAAGACCCATAAGCTCTCCTCTACAGATGTGCTTTCGATGTCCGCGGATACCTTCAAAATTCGCCCGATAATTAGCTGCGTTGGCGGACCAACCGACCGAATATCATGGTTTCTCAATAAGATCGTAAGCCAATTGTTAGCCATGGTCCCTTCGCACCTGACCAATACGAGGGTATTCCTTGATCATCTACACAACGCACAATTACATCAAAACTGCGTTGTAGAGTCATTTGATGTCACCTCATTGTATACTAACGTCCAAAACGATCAAGCCTTACAAGCGTTGTCTGAAATGCTTGATAGGCACATCAACAACATTAACACATTTGGACTCGAGAGGGACTCAATAATGACTCTGGTCAGAGAATGCTTGAATTGTAACATCTTTAAATGGTCAGGTTCATACTACTCTCAACTAAGGGGTTTGGCAATGGGTCAGCGCCTTGCGCCAGTTCTTGCAATATGTTTCATGAGCAGAATAGAAGAACCGGTGCTAACTCGTCTACCCTTACTGTACTGTAGATACATCGACGACTGTTTCATAATAACATCAACTCAGTCTGAGATGGACGAATGCTTTCGCATTCTTAACGAACAATCACAGTACATTAGGCTCACCCGAGAGACGCCATCGAACGGCTGGCTTCCTTATCTTAACACGCAGGTGAAGGTATCCGATGGCATGGTCAGCGTTAAATGGTATCGCAAAGGAAGCTCCAAAAATATCCTGATTAACGTAAAATCAGCTCATCCCGCTGCTGTTAAGCGAGCCGTTGTACGGAATATGTTTAAAACAGCTGCAGCAGTGTGCACGGGTGAGGGCGAACGACGAGAATCAGTGATATTAGCTTCAAAAATAGCTTTTCAAAATGGCTATAAGAAGACACCATACCATAGAAGAGCGACCATTATCCAGCGCACCCGACCCTTCCAAGACCGTGTACCCTTATGCCTTCCTTTTATCTCCGACGCATTCTCTTCCGCAATACAACGATGCCTTGTTCGTGCTCAACTTCAAGATGATGTTGTTCTTGTTAACATCCCTAATGACAACATCAAACGTCAGTTAGTACGAAACAGGCTCTACGATACTGATTGCGTGTCGGAGAACTGCGTTGTTTGTCCTTACGGAAAGAATGGAGACTGTGAGAAATCGGGAGTAGTGTATGAAATTGAATGCAGGGCTTGCAACGGCAAGTACATTGGGGAGACCGGTCGTGTTTTGCTGGCACGTATAAATGAACATTTGGCCAGTAAGAGAAGAGGTACCTTAACATCACCGCTGGGAAGGCACAGACATGAAGTGCATGGCGGGAATGACTTTGACATAAAGTGCAGAATTCTATCATATGAGACTGAGATATCGTCTAGGAAAGCATTGGAAGCGTTTTGGATTTCCGCAAGGAATCCATGTATGAACAACCGGAATGAGTGTCTCTCGATAAGCAATGACTTCCTACCGTTTACACCGTTTTGTGGGTTTCGGAATGACTGATATGACTCAGTCGCATCAATTGTCAACCAGAGCTGGTTGCCACGTCGGCACCACTCTGCCGGTGGATCACGGGGTAAGTCATTTGATATCTCTAGTTTTTTACAATTTCTTGGAGTAGATTTTTCAAGTTTGTCAAAAATGCTAGGGATGGTTCGGCGTTTGTCCGGACAGGTTAAGGATTAGTAGTTTCGAACCACTTTTTAGGCCTCTGACGACGACGAACAGGTCGAAACGTTAGGCCACTAATAAAATCTGGTCCACCTACTAACCTCGTTCGGCACAGCAGCACACGAACATTATAACATCATGCCGAGGTTTCAAGAAGAGAGAACTTGGTGAATCGAAACGGTTATCCGACTCTGTTCGGTCTAGGGCTATGTTCTCTCTTTGTGCAATGTATGATCTAACCCGCTGATTGTTTTTGATTCACGCCGCTGAATCACGATTTGTGCCCTATTTGGGGTTTATTTCGGGGTGCACATTGGGTATACCGTTCACGAACTCGGACTATTGTTCAATTCTTCTTTAGTGGTCCCTTTCCGTGACAGGTGGGATGCACCCTAGAATTGAATGAACGACGTGAACTTCGAAAAAGTATCATGTGTCCTGCTCACCCTTCACGGACACATACATATTTTCAGGAGCACTTCGATGTTTTTGGCAAAACTATGTACTACTAATGTATGCTTAGCGCCGTAGGTCTGTGCGAACAGGATTCGCTCATGCGCAGAAAAAAAACGCTATTCGTTTCTTGATATCCTAATATATAGAGTTGCTACTCTCGTTACCACTAGGCTCGGTGAACAGGTTTTGTTTCCAGCTGCTCAACGTCGGGTTTGTGGAGGCAGCAAAAATGTATAAATGGGAGTGCTACTTATTTCATGACGTGGATCTGCTTCCTGAGAATGATCGAAATCTCCATAAATGTCCTGCAAAAAACCCGAGACATATGGCAGTGGCTATGGACAAATTTGGTTACAAGTGGGTATTCTGAAGTGTGTTGATGATGCGTTAGTTACTGCTCCATTTTACAAATAATTTCCCCATTACAGGCTGGCATATGAGAATATGTTTGGCACAAGCTCAGCACTAACAGACGAGCAATTCCGAGAAGTTAATGGGTTTTCGAATCGCTACTGGGGTTGGGGAGGAGAAGACGACGACATGTTTACAAGGTGGTTATCCAGTAAATTTTCAAGTACGCTATTGTCCAGAGTTGTGTGACAAGCTATGATAAAAGGAAGGCGGTTATTTTGGAAGATTGTGGTCAAAAAGTTTCCTCGTCTGACCGAAGATCGTTCTCATTGTGGAGCGGTTGAGAAATTTTCCCCATTTCATTCTTTTTTCGACTTGATCATGTCCTTCTACACTCCATTGCCTCACAATTTCGGACGGAGGACGGTACTTACTAGTTGGTGGAATGCCGCACCTCGAAGTAATTGGCGAGCTCTTTATCCCATTCCTGACTTTCTTCCCTATTGAGAATTAATTTTTCACTCAAAAAGTCAATAGCAAGCACCTGGAAATTACTATAGAAAAAATGTATGCACAAAGATGTTATACAATAGTCGTAACTCAGAAGAATTGTCAAATTATTGTAAACAGTGCATAGTAGTACTACATTAATAGATAGATCTCGGACGAGTCTCGGTGAATATACCGTTTATTTGAAAAACATGTGGGGGGGGGCTTGAGCTGCACCATTATTATTGGCACTTTTCACTTCAGGATCAAGGAGGCAGGATACCTAATCGATCGGTACAATACCAGCATTGCCCGTTACAAAATGATAAGGCATGGTCGTGATGATGGGAACGAAGTGAACCCGTAAGTTCCTATGTTGCGCAAAATTATTATTGATTCCACCAATGTGGGGCTCAGATAGGAAATATGCTCGACAATAGTTGGTCATATTAGCTGCTCTGCACTGATTGCTTTCCAATCAATTTTCCATATACAATTTTGTTGCATATTCGCTTCTGGCTCTTAAAATGACAGTTTTCACAGACACCGCAATGCAGTGCTCGCTAAGATACGGTGTTTTCCTTGAAACAGTGAAGGTAGGGCTGTTCAAAGGTGTAAGGTCCGGAGAATTTGGTGAGCTACCTTCCGCTGCGATGAAATCCGTCAAATTAGTGCGGCACCACTCCACATGTTTCGTGTTTTTTAACAGTTGCTCAGTCTTGTCGGAACAATGTACTGATTGTTATTCAACCAGCTTCGTTGAGCGAATGTACTAGAGATTTCACGCGTTATATAAAACTACGTGTTAGTTGGCTAAATTTTGAGGCAGTGAATTAATAGTGAGTGGTTGAATACCTATGAAAAAGCAATGACACATAAGAAGTAAGGTGGGACCGATATTACCTTTTTTCCTTTTTTTCTACCTCTCTTTAAATCAATGGAGGATATGTGCGCCGGGGCACGGTAAAGACCATTTTCCAACCCTTCTAGCCGTTTCTATTTTCTGCAAACTCCGTCATAACGCTGTACCTCCAGATGTCGCTTCAAGTTGCTTTCCCATACGAAGAAGGATTGGCAAAAGGACGGTCTCAACACGCTAGCGTACCGAATAGTTAACATCACCGTTAAGAAACTTTACACGCACATAATGGTTGATTTGGTGGAGAGCAAAGAAAAACCGGCGGTTCATCGTCATTTTTGCGCTCGATAGCGATTTCGAATTATACGATTTGCGTTCCTCTTGAACATTACGTGTACCTGCGTTATACGCAATATACCTAGTCGTTAGGCTCAATTGTACAGCATATTCACTTTTTATATAATTAGTTGCTCGAAGTATTTTGTTATATACAGATAGGATTTAGCCTTGTATACGATATAGTGTCTGCTGCTCTATGTGGAGTGCATTCCCTTCACCATCATCATATTTACGACATATGGCACAGAACCGTTTCTGTTGTATCCCGTTCGTGCTGCCGGTTGTTTAAATGAATCGATATACACAGATGAGTTGACGTTAGCAGAGCAACCACACTGCTTACACCTCTGCTGCCTACGTTATGAACAGTTCTTTCGTGTTGGATATAGCAAACGGGCAAAGCAGGCGATGACGTTTCGCCGTAATCATCCTGATAGCACCGAACTTGAATATCATTGTTCGCAACATAAGTCCTACGATAAATGCGTCTGGTGAAAGGGTTCAGCACTGAGAAATTATTATTACGCACCCAGGACGGACTTTCATTGCGCGCCTAAAATTCCGCCGAGATATAAAAGAGCCAGGAAAATTCGACAACACTTGCAGATGGCTCACCGGGTAACAACGGTGATTGTTGTCAACGAGACAAGCACGTTTCTATCGGAGCGTGTCCATTTGTCTACCGTATGTCGTCGTTACAGAGCACGCGACAGGCGCCTCGCCCCGACTTTGCGTCAATGCGGCCCTTGGCGCGAGCTCGGTGCAAGTTCGGTCAGAGGGCCTAGCAAATTTCGTCTGCGGGTTTGTATAAGGGCTAAAATCGACACGATATCATGGCTATTTTATAGTTCTTGGGGGAGAACGTATATACGTATATACTAAAAAGTAAAAAATTCAAGGGTATAAATTTGTTATTGACGAAAAAAATCACTGAGCTGACGACGGGTTACGGTAGACAAATGGACTCCCTCAGATAAAATCGTTTCTTAGTCAACGAGTTGCAGGTTCCAATCCTTTCCGCTCGGTAAGATTTGCAGTGCTCAGTCTAAGCTTCGGCTGTCGCTCTGCATTCGATCGTTACCTTTTGGATCCTCCATTAACACAGAACTAGTGGTTCACCTACCCAGGAGTTCTTCCCCTAGGCTTCAATACAATACGCTATTGGATGGTGCTCGACCCATCCAGCTCGTCCTTCCCCCCCCCCCCCATCTGCAGGGAACTAGTGGTTCATCGCGCAGTTGCACCAACACGCATTTTTCGACGCGCAATGAGAATCCGTTCCGGGTGCGCAACAATAGTGCTAGTGTACAGCAGTAGTACAACTTTCGCTGCAGATGCAGCAGAATTTGTAAGGATCGGCACCTTCAAATATTTCGATTCAACGACAGTCTGTGGTGGAGACCTCAGCAGCGAGGTGAGCGCTTGAGTAAACAGCGTTACTGCGAACTTGCGAGCGTATTTATGCGTGTTCTGTAATTTACAACATACCGGCAGTGTTGAAGTCGAAAATCTACCGGACTGTCATTAGGCACGTAGCTCTGTATAGAACTGTGTGCTGGCCTAGCACCAATGACGTCTGAAGCAACAGCCACTAACCGTTTTTTGAACGACCAATTCCGTAAGACACCGCTCTCCATCTTCACTATCCATGACCATGTGATTCTGATCTGTCCACGATAAAATCTCAATAAACAGACCGACTATAAATGCGGCAAGTTCTTATCATCACCTTCATTTACACATCTATCGCTACAGTGCATGGCGGAAAGGTAATTACTTTGCTACCGATGTCCTGCTTTTCTTGTCTCGGACAAATTCGCAAACGGTGCAATCCTTGCTATATAATAAGCGAAACCGAGATTATTTGGATGGATGGACGAATCGATCGATCGCCGTTTGGATGGACGTCGACGTCATTTTCTTTCTCAATCCCATTCTTTGGGAGCGATTGATGGTGGCTGTACCGCTGTTTATCAATGAAATTATCTTTATTATCACATCTTACAAGAGCACCCCCGACTTCATTTACCAGCCGCTCAGCGGTCTGTCGGTCGACTCAAACGAAATGATAATCTCACCGCTATTCCGCTCAATGCAGTTCAGTGGTCAGATAAAAATGTTTTTGAACTGATCTTTTCCAAGCTTCGTCTCAAAGGGTTGTTTAGGGTGCTGATCACGAATCTAATGCTAATTTGGATTTTGATTACCTGACTTTCACGCAGAGGACCACCCATGTCGTCCACAAGGGTGGTCATATGAAAATTTCAAATTTACCTCAAACCTCGTTAGGTATTTATTTATTATGCACTATTACGTGTGCCAAATGAAACAGACGTGAGTAATCCTAAACAGTTGTAATAACAACTGGGAACTAACGTTAAGATAAAACAAAATGTAGTCAGTTATGCTGCATCCCAACCTTCGAGAGGAGAGAGACGAACGCCATAGTGAGGAGATAAATGCGAGGAAAGTCTTCCTGCTCCCGTTAGAAGATAGTCGGTTAGTATCACTGTTGATTTCGGTGCTGCTAGGAGCTACTAGGGTAACTACGGTCCTACAGGCGCTAAGTCCTAGCCAGCTGAGAGCAACCAAAAAGGGCTGGAAGACACCAGAACCGGCGCTATGTGGGTTGGGGGATGCAGGACGGTGGTCCGCAACTTTACGTCGACTTTAACGTGTTATCATTGTTATATCTGCCATTGTTTACGATGAACTCGGTCGGGTTCCACGTGTTTGACGCGTAAACTCTTCAGAATTGTTCACACCTTAACATGTTAACCAGCACAGAATCGACGAAATATTACAGACCAGCACGCTGCACCCCCCATCCCACATAGCACCCCAGAACCTCCGGGCTACAAGTGTGCGTATTCAGGCGGGCTTTGCCCCTTTCAGCTTCCAACATAGTTGCAGCCCAAAGTGCCTAGTCCTAATCGGAAGAGGCAGATAACTCAACTACTAGCGAGCAGAACCTCAAGAAGGGATGATAGGAGGCATCCCTCGCAGATTCTCAGGGTGAGGATAGGAGTAGCAAATTAGAATGCGCTCATCCAGATGAGAGCGCTACTCCAGAGGAAAGTCAGGGATGCTGCTAAAACACCGACGCCAGTACAGTCTATATACGAATAAGATAGTACAAGAATATTATGTTTATGATTCCGCCGCGGAACACCATCTGTCGCCGCGCCCTATAGTTAAATGCTTACCTAGCGCAGCCTTAGTGAGGAATTACTCGCTTGCTGTAACTTACCTGCCACGCGGGACTTATGTAGGTGAACTAGGCGGGAGGCCCTGCTGCCCATAGGACGCGGTGAAGGTGTACACGCTAACACGCCCTACGTGCCTGCTCCTCACCTGCGACAAACCTCCAAGCACTAAGTGGTTAGCGCTCACCGACCTAACACCTGAGCAAATTGTCACTCGCTACACTTGCGAGAGATACCATCAGAACATTTGGGATATAATCTCCGACTTGTGTAATAAATATGCACAGCGCTACTGTCGATATAGAACACGAACACAGAGTGCCTCCTGCACTTTATATACGCTTCGAGTATGTGCACATCAATACAATATAAAAATAACACAGAAACTCCTAGGTACCTAAGTTGCCAACCAAACCCAACTTACTTGACCTACAAGGAAGGTTACGAGAGAGTGACCCAGCTCCACTTGCGGTAGTCAGACGTGTGTCATGTCGGACGCTCACGCAAGCGGTCTGACCTCACTCTACCTGCCTTCTACTTCCTCTCCTGCGTTGGTTGGAGGCGTCCTGCTACGGTGAAGACGGCTGGGCTTCGAGACGAGAGCCGGATCCGGAGCGAACCGCACTCACGTGCGGAGGATGGCAAGAAGACGACCGGACGCGATGGCAGCACAGACGACACTGACTAGTCCTTTCGAGAAGCATGCGCACCAGCCTGACGCCCAAGTTGATACGCAGCCTCGCTTTCGTGGCAGGACCCGCGGCGTGATCGGAGCCGAGACTCCTTTAATCGTACAAAGTCACGACACCATCCAAACACGGCCACGCAATTGCTTGTTCCGTGAACGACATTCTTGGCTCAACTCAAACTCCTTCCGACGCTCGGTGTCAGTTAGACTTTTCTCATAATAACATTAGAGAGGCCCGCTTTACCATGAACACGGAAGGAATCAGCCAGAGCTTCCGAGTCTCTTGTGAGATTCCGACGGTAAGGCGAGTTCCACCAATGGACAGCTGGGCTTCCCCTTGCGATAGACCTCGACTGGCCCACACTCAACACCGAAGCAATCCAGTATATCGGTAACTTTAGCTCCAAGATCTTGGTTGGGTTCAGCTAAGCCCGAAAACACAAGATTTCGAGCTCTCTTATCCGACTCAACCGTGTCTGCAAACTCTTGAGGAAGACTATTAGTCAAGCCATAGATGAGCGTGGTCATAATTGAATTGTGACTGCGCTCCAGTGTCGCACTGAGTTCATTGACTGACATATCAGATATGTAAGTCTCAGTGATCGATGGTGGCTCAACTACTGCCCCCTTTCGCTTAGATCCCAGATGGGTGCGTGACTGAGACATTGTGGTGAGATCAGTACGTCAAAAAAGTCAATAAATTCAATACGCAATGCCAAATCACCAAAAAAAAACAGGACCGACACACAAGGAAAATTCAGCGGAAGACTAAATGAAACACGCCTGTTTACAAATTTAAAGAGAGCGAACCAACGTTGGAAAAAAACTCGAACTCAAACCAAAGTTAAAAATTAATCACAAGAGTCAAACTTAGCTCAGGTTCAGAGGCTGTTGGGAACCGGCCGCACGCGGACGCAGCAGTTGTCGAATCATCTCTGGTCGAATGGTCTGGGTAGACTATTTTGCGCGCTGATCGAGATTCTAGGTGCTATGTGGATTGAGGGGAGAGGGGAGAGAGGAGCTAGACGTCAGATTAGCGATCAGTATTCAAAATACACTGCCATGACGAAGTCTTAGCCAATCTTTGATTTTGATCTGATCAAGCAGTTTGACGTTGTAGATGGCCATCCGCCGAAATTCCGAAAAAATCATGAGCTCCGTGTAGAAGAACCACCCTAGATGAAATTTTGACGAAACCGGCTGGGCCGCCCTCATACCCCTGCGAGAAGATCTACTTTCAAAAGTTGGAGAACGGAGGCCCGGCTCGTGATCAACATGCCAGTGAACCTCTATTGTCAACGTTTGAGCCAAATTGAAAAGAAAAAATATATCCGACCACTGGAGTGCGGTAAGTGGAACAGTGTCGAAATTTCAAACGAACGAAGTGAGACTTAACTCGGCAAACGGTACTTCTTCTTCTTGAGCGTTAGTCCCGCTTTGAAGCAGGGTCTGCTTTACCAATTCTCTGACGCCATTCAGCTGTATCCCGCGCGTGGTCTGTCTGAAATCTTGCTGCTCCTTTCAGGTCTTTATGTGCCGTATCCAGCCAGCGCTGCTTCGGACGCCCCCCGTTCTTTTACCTTGTATGTCTAGATTGAGTCCAATCGTACATACCGCGTCTCAGCGTTGGTTTTACGATCAAGTCGTGTTACGCTTGCCATCACCATCAGCATTTTCATCTTCATTACGCTGAGGCAGCACTAGTCTTCTTGGTGGCAGGTCAGCACTCAGATGCGCAGAACAACCGGCCGCACGACTCTCCAGTAGATCTTCGATTTCGATCGCTCCGGCAACGCCTGTTGACGCACGTCACTTGATCCATGCGTTGCTTACACAAGCGTTCAACTCGCTGCTGAGGTCTCCATCACAGGTTATCGTTGAACCTGTACAAGGGTTATTCACCTCAGTCAAAAGATGCTCCGTCATCCTTACACTTAGGCGAAAAGCGAACTGCACCATAACTCGACGCTTGCCGTAGCACTTCGAGCTCATTCTTGTGGTCGAACGCAAGCGTTAGCTCGCCTGCATAAAGTAAAGTCTTTAGAATTAGTCCTTGCAGATCCTTCATTACAGCATCCATAACAACAATGAAGGGGAGAGGAGACAGTGGCGACCCTTGCTGGACTCCAACCGAGATTGGAAGTTCTGTCGAAATTCCAGCAGCTGTCCGAACCCTGTTCCTCCGGTCGGTACACAATATCCGTGCCCAATTTAGAAACTCTTCAGGAACGAGATGTTTCTATAGTGCGTACCAGATCATCTCGTGCGGCACGCATGATATGACGAGCTGGAAGGATTGGATACGGACAGCGTGAGGAATCGGGGGATGAGGAAATTCGCCGTGGAGATCTTCTCAAAATAATGACGCTGCCGTTCCATGACCTTCTCAGTGTCCGCCAACAACTGGCCGTGCTCGTCGTCACCGCCGTGGAACTTTTCGACATCTTCTGACTGTCACTGTCGAGTTCTCGCAAGTCTGCACGTAAACTTCATCATATTGAGCAGCTTTTGCGATGGCCACTGGCCTCCAAGCTACTATTCTGGCTATCCGCGACCTCTTTGCGGCCGTTTCGATGCACAGGAAAGCGTTGTAGAGGCGTTTCTTTGCCAGGACTTTTTTCTTGACTTCATCTCTCCAGAGTCATGTCTGTCTCTCAGTCATACGTCGACCTGACTTGGTCATTCCTTGTTCGGACCGTGTAGCTCCGTCGACAACGGTTTTCATATTTCGGCATGTGCCGTCGACATCCAAAAGCGGGAGCAGTCCTGTTCCACCGATAACTTCGGCCTCTTTTTCCTCAAGACACCACTACTTCATGCACTCACGTTAGCGCCACTCGACCTTGTCTTGCTTTGGCAGAGTGAATTTCATTGTGCAGATCGAAGGTCGGTGTTGTGTAGCCACCGTCTCGTAAGGTACTACCTTTGCATCGCTGACGAGCTTAGCATTGAGCACAGCACAGCGGTCGATTTGCGACGTCGTATTTCCGCTGTAGAACGACATCAAGTGTGACGTACGCTTACGGAATGTGGTGAATACTCGAGAATGCGCTCGCCATCTTCGTTCCGTGATCCGTAGCCACAACCATCATTTGTATCCATCTTTCCTTCTGCCGACGTGACCATTAAGGTCTCCTACGACAACGATCATTTCTTCTGGAGCAACCTCGGCTGTCTTTCCTTGAGGCAGTGTCCAGAATTCGTCCTTCACTTGCTCAAAGCAACCTGTACGCAGTAAAGAAATGAAGTTTTCCGTGATTACCATGATCTCAATTAGACAGTCGCTGTAGCGCTTCACCTCCCAAATGGAATCCCGAAAACGCTCGGATACCGCAATTCCGACGCCATTTGGGGGCCTGGGGCCGCCAACGTACAAACTTTGAAGCCATGGCCGATGTCCCTTGACTTACTGCCGGACCATATCGTCTCTCGCACGCACACAGGTCAATTCTGCGATGCTTCGAGGGGCGGATAACTCGCTCGAGCGACCTATCAGTCTGTCGACATTCGGCGTTACCACACGAGTCTTAACGTTATTCTCGATCTTTCGGACTAGCTTGCTTGGACGTAGAGTATGCCTTTCCTGCTTCGAGAGAGACAACTTTGCTCTGACACTTGTAGACTCGCTTGGTTACTCCTCGATGCCATCCTTCTTGCATCGCGGACCCTCGCGTACTTTCACCAATTACCGAGCTCCGTGAACAGGGTAGCGGTTCTGCGGACGCTGTAGCTTTCGCATGAACTCTTCGCGTCATCATACTGTTTGACGTGACGTGTTTCTCCATCGGTCGGTCCGTCACCAGAGCGTGTAGCCAGAACTCGATTGCCCGCGATCAGCTTGTCCCAAGCTTGTTGGGCAGTCCCTCGTGGACCTCGCCACTTCACAAGCAGTAGAGATTCAATAATTCATTTATTTATTCAAACAGACGCTGGCGAACAGACGTTTGGCGGCGGATAGGCGATGAACGAATGGTATCTAAAATAACCGATGCTACGTGGATTGGAGGTCTAAGGCGAGGGACCGTCACATCGGCGGCCCTATGTCCGCTTTGAAACGTTTAGCACTCGAACTATAGGTGCTATGTAGGATGGAGGGTACAACGTGCTGGTCTGTAATATTTCGGAATATTTTTTTCACATAGCGGTGGCTTAATTCCTTACTTAGCACATTGCACAGCATGTTCTATCAGCTGAAGAACCTGTAAACTTTCGCACCGTTTCCTTTTCGCCTTCTTAGATCGACATCTTTCGTGATCTCACGGATAGCCGTCTGTGAAAAAAATGTTAGAAGGAGTCCATGTCGAGCAAATCATTCGCGAGCATCATTTCCCCGCTACAGATCAACTGTCCACTGATCGTGTTGCAGCTCCGGACTATCCGTTTTGGACTTACAACTGGGTATTTTGCTTAGCCTGTCTGGAAGGGACAGATGTTCTTTACGTTTCACTTGAACACGTTGTAAAGCAATGACTCGAGAGCCACCTCGTATGTAAACGTCTGCCTATGATATGCCATTGACACTTACATGTGAAACTACAAAGACTGGAAGAAAAGATTGCTTTTTTCAGAAAACGCCTTGAGGTCTCCGATCTCTTCAAATCCATAGGTAAGTATTCTACTGAATGAGCTACATTTTCTTCTCAAAATTCGCGTGTTGTGTGTGAACAAACAGTTCCCAGAAACAATCAAAAACCTACTTTCAGGGCGCTGGAATGATTTATATGGACGAGTGATCGCTCTGAATACGCTAGTTTTCTCTTCCGGACAGCTGCACTATTCCTTCAAGAAGACGCTGACGTGGGACAGAGAAGATTTTGAGTAAGGCGCTTCAAAATATCAAGCGCGATCTTTCACCGTGAAATCATGCTCTTTAGACAGGATGTGAAAAGATGTAAAACTTTGTAATGACATACTATTCCATGCTTGCAGATATGACTGCGGGAATGAATTCTAAACAAAAGGATGTACTCTTCCAGGTTCTACAGTTGTGACGGGAGCTATACTAATAAAATGGATCGGAACGGCACCGCATTCTTTTTGGAAAAGGTTTGTTTGGAAATTCCGTCTTTACCAAACCCAAATCGCTATATGATATGATGAGGAAAATTGAACAATATAATGAACATTTCTGAGTTTCAGAAATACGGCGAATCCAAGGCTTCTTTCAGCAAGTATGAATTCTCTCTCTTTGCCGATAGCGGTGAACTTGTGGGAATACTTGTGCTAATCGCGCTATACAGGTAATTAATTAGGCTAATACGTTGACGACAGTGTGGCGCAATGGTGCGCCACGCTCAATCGGCCGCGTGGGACCGTGTGGCGCAATGTCGCGCCACAGTCTTGCATTGCATATTTCTCGGTACATTTCAGAATTTCAAAGGATGTTTTTGTGCCACTTTTTAGTGGACCTTTGCACATTGTTATAGGAAGCATGGTCCATGAAAATGATTCTTAGCTTCTGATTTACTTTAATTTTTGATTGTGCACTAGTTTTCTTTACAAGTAAAAACAAGTAATGGTTATTGCAAGAAACAAATAAATGCAAACAAATACTGTTTACTGAAACAAACACATAAATACAAACAAATATTGATTATCAGAATAAACAAATAATGAAATAACACCCTTTTGACCTGGATAGAGAAAAAGGACGTTCTAAAAGCTTCCAGCTGTTATTTTTCTAGTTTGATTGCAAAAAAGGAATAGTCACAATCCTCGATATTATAGGACTGTATATATAGTCTTCGAGCTTTACTATTCACTTCCATTTTGGAACAAATTCGCCTTATGCCGGCATCATGCCACAGCCTCGGCGCGCTAGAAAATCGGTTGGTCCCACGCGCCAGACACGCGAAAAGGCGCTGTCGTCAACGTGTTAATACAAAGATATTCAGAACAAATGAAAAAGTGGCAGACATCTATCCATCTGACAATTTTAGACTCTCCACCTCGGTACAGCTTGCAATTGGTGTATTTCTATACATCATGTGTCCAGCCGTACATCTGACCAATAGCAAGACGTTTGCAAGAGCGTCTCTTTTCCTCTCAGGGATTTCTGTTCGGGTAGTTCCTTCGTTTTGTTTGCTTTTTTTTCCTAAAATGTAGTCTGATTTTTGCAGCACAACCAAGAATGATATTAGCAATTAGTTCGGGCTAACGTTTCAGCGTCTCTATCTTTTTTAGAGCTAAAGACAGTCGAATACAGAAAAGGTCAACCTTTATGAAGTGGACTAAAGGGACCACAAAGCACCCCTTAGCTGGTACGGCACGAGGGTGACTGAGGTTACACGCCCTAGCGATCACCTTCCCTGAGCATCCAGGGTCATGACCCTACTGTATACGGCCGTACCAAGAATCATCGAGGGTTGAACGTGGGATGTGCTCTGCTTTCTATCCTCAAGTTGTTGTTAGAAGGACTTGGTGCTGCAGAAAATCTCGGACCTCCACTTTCTATAGATCTCCAATTTGCTCTTACAGATGCTTCGAATACCGACAATGATGCACTGCATGGAAAGCCTTCCCCAACATCTTAGAATCTATGGACTGTCAATTATGTTTGGTGCAGTAAGTTTTACCGTCATGCCTGGACATAGGGACGACGGAGGTGTCCTGGTTCAAACCTCCCTTGCATGTTGCCAATAAATGGAGTTTAACGTTGTATCACACGCTCTAGTTCGCATTGAGGAAAATGTCCAGCGAAACTTGGAAAGGAGCAAAGCGACGCCGATTCTTCGCTTTCTTCCGCTCCGCACCCTTCTTGCATTACCTAACGCACGCCTTGAAATTCCAATGGG
Source organism: Nippostrongylus brasiliensis (assembly GCA_030553155.1). Taxonomy (NCBI): domain Eukaryota; kingdom Metazoa; phylum Nematoda; class Chromadorea; order Rhabditida; family Heligmosomidae; genus Nippostrongylus; species Nippostrongylus brasiliensis. The sequence goes on along the minus strand of CP130736.1, from coordinate 30,413,662 downwards.
CCGGCTATGCCGTAAGAGGCGCTGTGGCACTGTGACAGTGGATTCGGCAGTGGTGGGACCACATACTTCCACTATCGAAATGAAGTAGCGTGAGATGCATTGCTGCGTACTTCATTATCGGAACGCCATTTATTAGTAGCCTTCATGCTACAGTTCTTCCTGTCGTGTTAACTTACTGTTGGGTTTTCCCATATAGGTGCAGTTACAGAAGCAGTACGGCGTACTGAGTGCTGAACTCGGGGCACCCATACGACTCTCAAAGCCTGTCACGGTTGGGGGAAATTGCGAAAGGCCCTACAATCCCTTACATGCTGCGCACTACGTTAGTGCACCTTATAAGACGCATACCATACCCCAGTTGGCTACGCTCATGACGTTATCCCATGAGGAGTAGAACTCCTAGCTAAATGGCGTATTTGGTGGCCATTTACCACAAATTAGTTTACGACAAAATGGAACGAAAGTCGCGCGAAATAATGTAAGGTGTTGCTTCACGAAATAATCTATTAGACAATAATTGATTTCATGCAATAAATCACGTTCCGACATTGCGCACTACCCCTTTGCGTAAGAGGTGGTCCACGTACAATGGAAACACTACCTACACCATGCGGGATATAGAAACCAAAGCTGCTTCTCGGTACCCGCGACGTGACGTTTGTCAAACCGTCATGGATGTGCTTAGAGCAATCATGAGTTACCCATCTTCTATCCGACCAGTGGGGTGCTCTTGGTGCTTTGAGCTGATGTCGGGAACGGAGCAAGGAGACACTAATTGCTATGCGGGCTCCCTGCGGTGGCCCAAATTCTGCCGACGTCTCTCGAAGCGCGGCAAACCGTTCGGCGAGCTGGGAATCTTCTGACCCCTTTGACCATGAGCATGAACGCATTTTCAATGTGAGAATTTGTGGCAGTTCCCATAGACTATTTCTGCATCACATGTTTGTGCTCGTCCGCATGTGAACGATGTCGAACATCGGAGCTGGCCGTAAATTGGGGGGAGGGGCATGCCTTCATCCGCAACCATTTCACTGTCTCACTACCATAATGCAAAATATTCATCAGCATTAAGACTCTACAGTTCACGAATATAGCGGCTTCTGTTTTAATGACTGAATTCTTTCAGAGTCTTGTTTCCAACTTGTCGCTGATACTTTTCATCAAGACGGTATCATATTCGTTGTTGTGGACGCACACTATGATTGCAGCTGTGATTTTATTATCGTGTTTCTTACATATTTGGTACGATCTTCGAAATTACACAACGATGCATCCTTTGTGTCGTACGATCCATTTCAACTCTAATCGTTTGAAAGCTTTAATGCCGCAGTCCCCTTGGGCTACAATTTCTGTGAAAATCTGATCTGATGAGAGGTTATTAATCATCTAATCGAACACTTATTCTTAAATGTGTAGGTGACAAAGCTTTGACGGAAGATTTGCAGGATGTGCATAGAAACTAAAAAATCTATAGCGAAAATAGGACGCCCATTACAGGCTGGCTCCTCCAAGTATTCTCAACACGCTTTTCAACGCAGACACGGTAACTCTTCAAAATGAGCTCGTGAAATGGGTCCCAGAAGGTTAGCGAAAGTGATTCGATTTTATTCGGTTTATTACTTGAGCATAGTCGTGCGTAGAAAGGTATAAAACGGCGTTCCAAAAAACATAAAAACACAATAGGAAGTACTAGCAAACAGCACGAGAACTAGAACAAAGCAAAAGGTACGGGGAAGAAAAAATACATAGAGACGAACAAAAATAACTCCAAGGCGGAAGCGATTGAGGCATCGGGAAACTATGGACTCAAGTCCCCTGTGACTAGGTGCCATTTTTGACAAGGAGTCGCGCCATGATAAAGGTATGCTGAATGGGTATCCGAACGATACCAATTGATGATACTTTCTCTACAGCTCTCAGTAAATCAATGTCTCCATCATTGTTTTCTGACCAGTGTTTAACGCCGTAAGAATTGAGCCTGTTTCGGGGTACATCGCTTTCCAAATACGTTTCGGTGATTCTCTGGGGAGAGTAGATAGGTAACTGTAGAGGGAATTATTTAACTTGAGGCTGTTTACTGATCATGAACACAACATAATGTCCAACATAAAATGAATATGAATGCAAGAATGGATTAGATATTTTGGCTAAAATAGATAGGATTATGGAAATAGGTGGTAGGTCTTATAGTTCAGTAGTTGAATAGTTAGTAACGGCCGGCCTGCCATTGAGGCGATCGTAAAAGGAGCGGCCTCGAGCGAGACTCACGCTTCGCCCACTTGACCGGCAGATCGACTGTTCATCGCTCCGCCTCCGTACCTTCGGGGCGGATCCCCATGCCGTGATCCTAGTGGAGTAATGAGCGTAATGGTCACGACAAAGCCTATTCAGAAATCAGGCCCTGTTGTGTTATTCACTGTTTCTGATAGTGCCCAAGGCACCACCCGCCGGCAGGACAACTGACACACTCATGTCTGCTACCACGGTGTCTGATACTAAATGGGACCAGTTGCGCAATTCTTCGCTGAGGGAAAGCGATGACATAATAGATACCTTACAAGGAGAGCCTTTCTGGATGTGCCAAGCTTTCGTGGTGCAACTTTTACAAAATGTAGGGTCCCTTGTAGGTTCTCGAAAACCATACTTCATTTTTTCTCTAGGCACCTCTGTGATGGGAAAAACGGCTGCCGAAAAAATGGAAGGCGAGCACATCACGTGACGTAACTTACCTTAAACGGACGCAAATTCAAAAACTAATGTAAGTGTCGTGATCAGCGACCCAAATAACCCCAACATGCGATGTTTGGTCCAAACTGGTTATTTTAACCCAGGCACCTCACTCACCCACCCTTACCATAGCTAGCGCTCACCAGTCAGAGCTCAAGAAACGAGAATAAAATTCATGATCAGCAGTTTAGGTAAGACTTTCAGGCAGTTCCTGGGACGAAGCTAGTGGATGCTGAAGATTTTCTGACAGCTAGAGTCTCATTAGAGACTGAACCTTGGGCAACTCTACCGACACCTGACACGAGGCTCGAGACATCATGGTCATCCATTTCGCCCAAACTTCGTATGTGGGGGTTATTTGGGTCGCTGATCACGAATCTGGCATTAGTTTTAGAGTATTCATGTGCATTTGTGGTATCAACGGTGATTTAATGGCGTGCAGGTCCGATCCATAGGAAAGTAACTCATACAAGCGCGGCAATACGTGCTATTTGCTTACAAAAAGCGTTAACCCCGTAGAAATTGCATCCAGTGATTATGCAAGCACATAATAACGACAGCCGAATAAGTGCAAAAATCGTCGCCGGAATGCGGGGCCGAACTCACAAACTCCGTATAAGAGGCCGCATCGCCACCACTGCACCAAGTGGGCACATTCTCATGGATACGGCGGTCTCTGATGAGAACGCGCGTTCTGTGTGATGTGCTCGCCTTCGGTTTTTTTGGCAGCCGTTTTTCCCATCACAGAGGTGCCTAGAGAAGAAAAGAAGTATGGTTCTCGAGTACCTACAAGGGACCCTACATCCTGTAAAAGTTGCATCACGAAAGCTTGGCACATCCAGAAAGGCTCTCCTTGTAAGGATTACTCTGGCAAGCTTTTATCAATGACTACATGCCAGTTCCACCAGACCGTCAATGTTTCAGAGCATCTGATCGACATCGACGATCTAGTTGACTATGTGCTATACAGGGGACCGGTGTACAGTTCTCAGATGAACAGCTTCTCGCAACTCATCGCCATGGGACCATTCTTTCGGAAAGCAGTGATTTGCGCAATTTTGTTGTAAGTTTGGTTTCCGAATTTCTCCGGCTTTACAAAAGTGAATAAACACTTTGAAATGATTGCAAATGATATAAACTCTCCTAAAAATTGCCGGTCTAAAATTTGATGATTTGTACTAATAAGGATTGGACTCCAGCTCATCTGCTATATTTGCAGACCTCTTGATTCATTCGTAATCGTTGCGGCAAGAACGTATCAAAGCAATCGCTTCAGTGTCGGTGAACAAGAAAGCGAATTCTTCTATGCGGTTCTGTTCCTAATTGGTGCCATGCTCACAATTGTATTGAATTCTGTGTAGGTTTTCTCTTGCGTCCGGTTTTGATGAAAAGATCATGAACGTCTCTGAAAATTTTGCTTTCTATAGGTGCGGTCGTCGTTGCACGCTAAGCATCGCTATGGCCTCATTAATTTTCTGCCAGCTTTTGATGATGAGTTTGACACTGGAAAAGTACAACGCCTGTCGAGCCCTGAATACTCTTCAAGGTGGGTATTCTTATCGGTGCTATGTGGGTTGGGGGGTGCAGCGTGCTGGTCTGTAATGTTGCATCGATTCTGCGATGGTTAATATGTTAATGTGTGAACAGTTCTGAAAAGCTTGCATGTCAAACATGTCAAAACCGACCGAGTTGATCGTAACCAATGGCAGATATAACAATGATAACACGTTAAAGTCGACGTGAAGTTGCGGACCACCACCCTGCACCCCCCCCCCCAACCCACGTAGCGCCTTCTTATCAGCGCATCCGCTTCAATGACTACTGTCAAATTTAGGCTGGAGAGGGGTATTAGCCGAAGTGGCGTATGTTTGCGCTATTGTGACGTCGAGTTTCTTCAAAGTGACTATGCGATTGGTGAGCTATATTCTTCAGCTTCCTAATTATGCTCAGTATTACACTTTCAACTGGTGCGCAGATGTTCCTCTCGAGTTCTTATGCGTCAAAAATTCTTCATAGACACTCTTGTCGCTGTTTTTCAGGTCCTCCTCGAACATGTGCCTACATCGTTACGCTCAGTTGTACCGTTAGCGTTTTTCTATTCGACTGTAACGATCATGTTATATTCCGGCATACAAGCCCTAACAACGGTAAACTGTAAACTGATGTCCTCGAATTATTTTTCTCAATTTACACAATTCTGAACTATGGATATGTCATATCTATGGTCATACGAGATTTGTCATGCGATTTCATCGATGAAGAATAGCACAGCAACCGGTCCCGTCAGGATGCGGCCCGTACATCTGAAGAACCTGCCGGCGGTCCTCATCAACCACGTCGCCATTCCCTTTAGGCGATACTTGTCGGACTACCGAGTACCAGCAATTAGGAAAACTAACAGGTTTGCGTTGCCGTATAAGAAATGGCACCCGCAACTTTCGCTCTATCTGCCTGCTATCTGTAGCCTACAAGTAGTTCACGCGTGTAAATCTGAAAAGGATCGACCAAACGATAGACGACAGACATTTTTGAATGCTCCAGCTAATATATAATCATATGTGATTAAGTTGCCAAGGCGGTAATTGTCATTGTTCTCGCCCTCCTCTTCAGACACGTTAAGTATGAATTTCTCTGGTACCGTAACGTTAGAAGGACTGATCAGGCTCGGGCAACCACGAGTCACTGTGCAATCGTCGAAACAAACAATAGTTTGCGTACAGGGTTTTCGAATTTTCCATGCTTATTCTTGCAGATCTTACATGTATCTTGCTGTGGAACATAAATGATAGCCGAACAAGGCTCGTCTACACCTTAGTTTGTTGTTGTTGCATTTTTACATTCAGCAATTCCTGGACAGCTACCCAAACTCCTTCTTCATTTACTCTTTAACGTACACACTATTCACTGCTCCTTTTGTGTTCCTTATCGACGACTCCACCTACATGGCAATGAATTCGGCAGAAATCGCTGCTTACACGTGAGTTTTGAAATTTCTATCGAAAACTATGCATGACCAGACCCCTGCTCTTTCCATCACTTTACCTTGAACAATGTTTTCCTCCTTAACTATACTTTTTCTCTCAGTACATCATATATCACCTGCATCGTTCCTCCCTGAGACTCCATCTGAACGTCCACTGCCATGGATACAGCCATATTCATGATGACTTATGTTATGGACCTGGGCGTGCCAACAATAGTACTGTAGCCACTACCTAAGTAACCAAACTTGATCCGCCCGCAATGCCCAGTTCTAAAGGAATGAAGTAAACGTTGTTTTGGATGCAAAATATAGCAAATGACGGTAACCCCATTCCAGTAGTTCCAGTTAGTTCCTCTCGTGCTCGTAGTCCGCTTATCGTGGCAATTTTAGTACCGCAGTTCCTATCAAGTTTGTAGTTCTCAGTTAGTTGTATTACCCATTTGTTATCCATATTATTGTGGTAGTGGTATTGTAAATAATTCTATTAATCCAACCAATGTTCACAATTCACTGAACCACTGATGCACTCAACACCTAGAATGTACAGAAGCCGGAGTACATTCAAGAGACTTGCTCAATCATGCCAAAATAAGAGATCGGCTAAAGCCAGCAATTGAGTCACAATTACCAAAGAGCGAGCTTGGTGCCATCTCTTAGGAATCATGCTCAATCATGCATTATCTTGCAAAACGTTTCGGAACCTCACCTCTCGGTCATACTGTAGTGCCTGCTACTTTGACAAAGTTTCTGTCCTTCCTTAGCAATTGCAATTTTGCTTGGATGCCGAACATAAAAATGCTTTAACACGTTGGCGACAGCGCCTTTTTCGCGTGTCTGGCGCGTGGGACCAACCGATTTTCTAGTGCGCCGAGGCTGTGACACGATGCCGGAATTCGGCGATTTTTTTTTTCAAAATGGAAGCGAACAGTAAATCTTGAAGACTACATGTACAGTGCCGTAATATCGGGGATTGTGACTATTCTTTTTTTTGCAATGAAAATAGAAAAATAACAGCTGTAAGCTTTCAAAATGTCCTTTTTCCCTATCCAGGTTAAAAGGAAATTGTTATTCGTTTATTGTTCATTATTTGTTTATTCTAATAATCAATATTTGTCGGTGTTTATGTGTTTGTTTCAGTAACCAGTATTTGTTTGCATTTATTTGTTTCTTGCAATAACCATTATTTGCTTTTACTTGTAAAGAAAACTAGTGCATAATCAAAAATTCCTGTAAATCAGAAGCTAAGAATCCATTTTCATGGACCATGCTTCCTATAACAATGTGCGAAGGTCTACTAAAAAGTGGCAGAAAAACATCCTCCGAAATTGTGAAATGTATCGAGAAAAATTTGATACAAGACTGTGGCGCAGCATTGCGCCACACGGTCCCACGCGGCCGCTTGAGCGTGGCGCAGCAATGCGCCACACTGTCGTCAATGTGTTAAGATAATGCAGCACCAACTGCAAGAAAGTCTCTGTTTCAGCGTACCTTCTCGTCCATTCCCTATGAATCTCGACCCGTCCGATGGAGCATCCGAGCACTTTTCAACGAGAATGGTGCTGGAAGCATGCGCAGCAGCCGAGGCGGCTAAGCAGCAAGCCAAAACCGAGTTCGACTGAACTATCAGAATCGAGCACTACAATAGCCGTAACAGTGCTAAAACTACAGGAAATCTTTCATTTAATGTCTTAATGAACGCTGTAATAAATATTTGTGTATCGATTTCTACCATGGAGATGAAGTGGAGGACTATCAGAGACATGGAGTACAGGACTCCTACCTCAGCGGAGCGAAGAACGGGATTTCGTTCGAAAATCGAGGTCGACGTATGGGATTGCTCAGCAATTTCCGAGGTGGTTCACTATTTTTATTACTCCTCTCTTTCCCTGGTGTTTCTGAGTGACCTCAGCATATCTACGTACTACTAAAGTTTTAGTCATCAATCAAGATGAAGATGAACTGATGCAAATTGTTGTCTCCGAAACGCGGTCCTTCATCGAATAGCTTAGCAACTGTTTCTAACTACACTACGTAATCTCGTTGCATTAGAAATCAGCGCATTTTCATTCATATCTCCGAAAACCATCGGCCCAGCCATCCTTGTCGAACTCATTGAGCCGAATTTGTTCTTCAGCCACGACTTTAGGATTTAGCCTTTGAAAAGTTTTCGTGAACATTAGAGTGTGCACAACACGATGTGCAAAGTCACTATACTTGCGTCAGCCGGCTGGATTGATTATAATTTCGCTACGGAGCTATCTACATTTTTAAAAACACCATTCGATTCGTCTTCTGATGCTGAGCTCAAATATTCCCTTGCATTTACTCCAGCTGTAGTAGGCGACCTAGTTATGGGCGGTTTTCTCCGGAGCCTTGCTAATTGTTTTACGACCACCCGAACCTTGCCACTGAAGTGTCCTAGGGATACCTTGCCTACAGGAGATAGTAAATTGTAGAAATTCTAGATTTTCTCATAAGATTTGACTTCAGTACGTCATTTTCATCACTTTGATACCAAACATGTCCTCAACCGAAACTCCACTGGAACTTTTCACCCGATACAAAAAATGGAATTTTCCTAACTTTGAATACACTTTCCAAGATCATTTTTCCGAATAGAACAGAAAGACTTAGCTTTTATCATTGAATGATAGTTGCTTTATCCTGATCCAGAGCCAATTTGGACAAAGTACAGAGTGTTACTGAGATTTTCAGCCTGGATCTGCACATCTTTACGTGCGATACACGATTTTTCCCATTTTTGACGAGCTGTAGTGTGAACACAGAGTTAGGCAAAGGTATGATTTCAAAATATTTTAGCAGAATATCGCACAGTATTTGACTACGACCTGATGAAGCAATTTCTAGTATCACGCATTTCGTGTAATTTGTCCCCAAATTAATTCAGCTACATGAACTCAGCTACATGCGGCACGTCCATAACTCTTATGCAATTTCTCCATTCCCCCTAAACAGCGTACCTTCTCTCTGAATTAACCATGCTAATTCCAAATTTTTTACCTTTATTTTGGAAAGCTTCAGCCTCAACTTTCAGAAGGAAATAAATTCAAAAACTTTTGACAATGTCCTTCTCCTTCGGTATATGTCGTTTGGAATTCCGTTTGAATATTTTTCAAACGCTGGTTTGAATATTTTTCAAACGCTGTAGGTGAGAGCTATAAGAAATTACTTCTGGTTTACGACAGCCATTAATGGACGTCAAAGGACTCCAAGGGAAAGAAGGGACTCTCAGGCGCATCAGGCGCTAATTACCCCCACTGGATATTGCAGCGGTGTCGTCGGAGGTCGGGTTCACCGACCATCGGCTCACCGCCGAGTGGCGAGCATGATGGCTAGAGTTCGAGTCGCGCTCACCATACATGCATGAAAAAATTAAATTCCACCAAAATGCGAAAGCTATACACCGTTGGATTCACGGTTTTGCGCTGGTTAGCGCTGTGGAAGAGAAATTTGATATAAACCATCCGTTGAGAAGAAATGAAGGATTGAACAATCATATGTGAATTTTGCTTCAAAATAAACACGAATTACACGAGACGCGGGTTCCTAAACTTCTTTTCGTCAGGCTACAGATGAAGGCAGTAATGTGTTCTGCTGATATCCAAAGAAACACACCTCCGCCTTTCTTCGCGTTCCCACTACAGCTTGCCAGAAATTAGGAAAATCGCATAGCAGAAGCGAGAATGTTGTGTATTGTGAAATTTGAGGCAGCAAATCTCCATAACCCTCTGCGTGTCGTCAAAGTTTTCTCTAGATTTGAGTAGTACATCCCTCAGTTATTCACTGAAACCAAGTTATTCTGTTCGAGCTGATAAGGCTATCTTGGAATGTGTCCTCAAAGTTAAGAAAATCCCATTTTTTGTATCAAGCAAAAAAATTCCACTGGAGTTCTTATTGAGGACCTGTTCAGTATCAAAGTGATGATAATGACGTGCTGAAGTCAAATCTGATAAGAAATTTTGGAATTTCTACAGTTTGCAATCTCCTGTTGGCAAGGTGTCCCTAGGACACTCCAGTGGCAAGGTTCGGGTGGTCGTAAAACAATTCGCAGGGCTCCGCAGAAAACCGCCCATAACTAGGTCACCTATTACAACTGGAGTAAATGTAAAAGAAGATTTGAGCTCAGCGTCAGAGGACGAATCGAATGGTGTTTTTAAATTTGCCCAAAGTTCACTGAGAACGATTTCCACGCTAAAACGCGTGCAACCGCGTGTTTCACGCGTTTTGTGACAGAAGTTATGAGCGGTATTGTATTAGGCTGTTTAGAAAGTTCCCGCCGTCTTTTCAAACGACTGTTTTAGGTTGAGTTCGGAAGCATTTGCATACTGTGACAAAGTATTCGAAAGAGAATTATTTGCTCTTTCGAGCTGTATGTTTGGAATTTGTGATGACTTCGGATGCCGTTGTTTTTTTGGTAGTAAAGTGAGAAGCGAAATTGTGAAAAATAGCCTCATTGACAGCGCCAGTAATATACTATCAAATAGAGAAAATCATTATATCACGTTTTATTTAGGCCTTCGAATCTGAGTAGAAAAAAAATCGCTATCGATGAGATTATTTAATTTTTTTCACTTTTTCGCTTTTCACAAAGCACTTACATTTGAAGCTATCACAAATTCCCAATACACTGCTTGAAAAAACAAATATTTCTCTTTCGAATGTTGTGTCACACTCCGCAAAAGCATTTACACTCAACTTACAACAGTCATTTGAAGTAAACGCCGGGAACTTTCCTAGCAACCTAATATTCCTTAGGGATTATCTCTCTGCCTCAGGGGAAACTGCTGCGTGTTTCAGGTAGCTATGGATATCACTGAAAATTGATTTTGATTGCTCGATTAATAAATACAGATACAATATAAATCGGAAAACAATGAGTAGATACATTTGCTCAAACCCCTTTGCTTATCTTAAACTTATCAGGCAGAGTCGATTTTGATTGGAGCTTTTTTTGGATGACATATTAAACAAAGGCAGAACGTAATCACGCGAAAGGGCAAAATAATTTTACTTGCTTCATATAGACTGGAAACAGAAGATTTTTTCTGGTTGACATGCCTGGAATGAAAACCCTATATTGCTATTATTACAGTTAGACTTCGATAAACGGTAAAGATAAGGCGACAAGACGGCGCCTAAGCAAACTTCAGAACACGTTTCAAAAAGTGATCACGACATAATCAATCTATCGAAATAACGTATTTTTTTGTTCTAGTGCATTTTCTATGTGAAGGTAAAAGCTCAAAGTTCAATCGTGTAGGAGATCATTTCCTACACGATTAAACTTTAAACCTTGAAAGTTATACGTCAATATTTGCTGTGTCATTATTCTATTTCTTCAATAACACTGACTGCGAGCACACCGTATGCGGGGAATTTAAAATAAATTAATGGGTATAGGCTGAATTCTCAGGAATCTCGATGAATTTTCACCTAAAGGAAACCGAGAATACTAGAGATTGTGGAATTCAATCAGGTCCTTGGAATTCCCATAGCATTCATCTAAGTTTCGGAGAATTTAGCCTATGTCCGTCAAATTAATATAATTTTCTCTACACCATAAAAGGTGTTCTCACAATCGAACAAGGTTATCGAAGAAATAGAATGCGAATAGAATAGAGACACAGATGCATATCAAACGTTAATTAATACTTTTCAAAGAAAGACGATATCCCCTCAGAAATCTTCTGACATGCACGCACCTGATCACACACGACTTCATCTGAATCTGTTGAATGTTGGTGGGATGTCAAAGCAGTCTCAAAAGCACATCGAGCCCGGTCGGTTTTGCCTTTCTCCAACCCTTCTCGATCCCAGGTGAGTTTTGTGGCTGAAATAATGTTCAAGGTTCAATCTATTTGGGGCGCTGCACTTTATTCAGCTATATTTTGCACCTCCACATCTGAGGCAGCGTGGTGTATGTAGTGGGAAGAATTATCCTACCACCCGCACAGTCGTGCGATCGATCCCCGCCCGGGTTAGCCGAGGTTAGCGTTCCACCTTCTAGGGTTGGGTAAATTGTTACCATACTTGTCTGAAAATGTGAGGACATTAACTTGGCATCGCAATTCACTGCACATGGGGCCAGGCCTCCACGATTTGGATGGAACGCTTCTCCTCATGATCGCTTCTGATCACTGATCAACGCTGGCACCTTTTGCCTAACCTTTTTGTCTGTAGCTACCGTAACGGTGTGAATTTGATTATAAATTGTGCGAATCCTTCAATTATTTCTAAAAAAATCAATAACCAACAAAAAATGGTCCTAACAAAAAGAACAAGACGGATTCCACTAGCAGAACGACAATTTGTCTTCTTCGATTCGTCTTATAGTAGAGATTGTTCTCAAAGAAACATTGACGGAAAACAAATGCTATTCCAGGCCGACGAGAACGAACTATCGTTATTCGAAGTCTAATATGCAATGAAGAGCACGAATATCGTTGATAGGACATCATTATGTAAGTGAAAGGTGGCGAAGCACGTAACTAAAGTGGACGGAGGCTGCAACAGTGGTCATCGTCCCGTGACGAAGAATATTACTGTAGCTCCTGCTTTGACGAAGAATCCTAATTATCATCTCGCGGTCTATTTTTCATTTTATTTTATATTACCAATGTTTAGCGGGCTATCGTCAACTTCACGACACCTGTGTCTGTGTTACAGTTCCCTCAAATGCAGTACATCACTACTCCTGCAGTCGTCGACGACTTCTCGATGGCGGACATTCAGTACTTGGTATCCTTCGAATTTTTAATGCAGAAAATTGGGATCTACCATTTTACGACTCATAAGGTGCAGTGGTAACAGGCGCAACTGACATCTGCATGGTCGAGGGGTCGATCTAAGCCCTGCAACTACCCGCGAGTTGATTCCGTATATGCCAGGGGCATTTACTTCCACTTTGCGCGGTGATGCCTTGAAAAGTGCTAGCACTTGTTCCTTCTCAAATGATCGAAAAACCTATTTAATATAATTTTGTCTTTCCACAGCACTAATTATTCAAAAAAATTCAGGCAGGAAAAGTAACCAAATTCTAATCTTTCTATCAAGTTTCTATCGAATTTAGGAACAATCGAACCTACCGATAGTGCCTGCGGTACAATATTTATCCCCTTTTGTTGCGACCCATAAATTTGAATCTACTTATTTTCGTATCACAATTTCATTTTTATCTGAGCTCAGCTGCGTTGATTACAGTTCACCCTCAACAAATCTATTGGAGGGCTGGTGTGGAGCAGGTGTACGAGGCGCTACTGATACCCACACGGTCGAACGATCGATTCCAAGCTTTCCATCCCTCCGGGGTCGGGAAAACTGGTACCACACTTGTCTGGGAAGATAAAGACACTAATTTGGTACAGCGGCTGACTCCCGCAATTCAGTGTACAGACCAAATACGCTCAACTATACATCTACTATTCACTATACATCTACGAACACAAATGCGTGGCGCATTTTTAAGGGTCTAATTAACGCCGAGACCTTTACCTTCTTCTTCCACGATAAACACCTATTATAAAATAGTTAGGACTAACAATAAAAACCGTCTCTCAACTTGCGGCCGATCACCAATGGGTATTTTAAGGACCGTCTAGTCTATTGAATAACAACTCGCTAACAACTTATTCCGAGAACTCGCGAGTGGTCGTTAATCAGATCGTCAAAAAAGAGGAATGTACAGATGATGCCAAAAGATATGAGGTAAGGAAACATGGACTACCCGCATTACTAATAAGGAAGAGTATGTTCAGAAATCGATCTACACGAGTCCGAAACTCAGTTCATCCAAAAAAGAAGTCGTGGTGGTATGTTCGAGTTTGTTCTTTATAAACGGTGACGATGATACCATTGTAGAAGGAAGAAGAAAAAGAAGAATTAAAATTGTCAGCAGTCACGACGATTGGTATGGGAGCAACAGAGCCTCATCCAGATGTGTTCAATGCGCCGCTACCATCTATTCAAAATATTGTGGCCACTGTTGATTTAGGCAAGTCTTGAAAGATTATCAGGCTATTGCTTGAGACGGAGGTAGGGCTTCGATGGTCCTATTCGAATTACTGTCGGTCATAGCGATCGAAATTTTGAAAAATGCATGAAAAGTCTAACGAAGAGCAGCAATAGATAGAACTATTTGCACATTTTTTTCGTATTCTGCGTAACACAGTCATCAGTCCCTCAAAATTATAAGTTAGAAAAATCTGTGTTTGACGTTCCAGGTAGACGTATTGATCTCAAGAAGCTGACGCTACATTCTCGGAACACGGAGTACAATCCAAAAAGATTTTCTGCAGTTATCATGCGAATAAGGGAGCCTCGAACCACAGCATTGATTTTCTCGTCGGGCAAAATGGTCACAACAGGAGCTAAATCTGAATCAGCTAGCAGGTAGTAAACGCTTTACTACAATCAGAGTACGGTACTCATGGCAGATAAACATTTAGGCAAGCGTCACGCAAGTTTGCTAGAATAGTGCAAAAGGTCGGATTCAATGTGAAGTTTGCTGATTTCAAGGTATTTTTTTCTTTTTGCGACTTTCTTCGAGTTGGATATTACTCATTTGAAAATAAGCTTCATTGTAGTCGCACACTTATGTATGATCGCTATCAAAACTTTGAATAATCGTTTCTTGGAGAATACTAGTTGAATAATAAACATGCAACTTTTCCAATACAGAGGCGCGCGTGGTACAGTGATAAAGAATGCTAGTTACGACCGCACGGTAGAGCGATCGGTCCCTGCCCGAGTAAACCAAGCCTTCCATTCCTCCGGGGTTGGGTAAATTCGTATCTGTCTGGGAAGGTAAAATGCTGAGATGGTAAAGTGGGTGGCCCCTGCAAGTCATTGTATAGGGCAAATATGTACAGTACCGTCGGTAAATTTCCGCCAAACTGCGATATGAACGATATAGATTGTTTTTTTATCGTTCAGCCGCCATAAATCACTTCAGAATTAATTGCATTGAATGAAAAATGCATGGCCGGAATCAAAAAAGCGTGATCTATCCAACAGTGAAGAAAGTGTAGTGAAATTCTAAAAATTTAGATTTCCATGTGTGTGTTCCTTGACCTCATCAAGGCGACGGCCATACAAGGTCAACCTCATTAGGCCGTCCTCGCTAATTATACCCTGTGGATAATTCCAATCAAGTTGCATCTGAAACTTATATTGTAACATTTAAGTAACTACGTAACATCGAAAAAGAATACCACACCTGAAGAGAGGAAGCCGAGACGATCATTTTAATATACAACAAGCCTGAGAAAAGAGTACGTTCAAAAATGGGCAGAAGTGTATTCACGTGCTCCTACGATTCTGAATGGAAGGCGAGAGCATGGCGCGTCCTTAAGGAATTACCGACACTTTTTCCTTCACCGTCACCGTTATTTTTCCAACTGGTAGTCTATCTCTCATTTGGAAGTGACCACTTGTAGTTGTTGCACTTTCCTGACCTCTTTTCCTCTGATTTGCAACCCACTCTTTTCCTCTTACCGTTTTTGGGCTCTAGTAATCAGTTGGCACCACCTTTCAAAATTTCGGCTGATTACTGCAGGTTGCAGTCCGCGAGTGCTACCCAGATTTTTGAAGGCATGAATTATATATGTCAGAACCTATTTCATCAGAATCTCGAATATTCCTCTTAGAGGAAAGTTCTACGGAAATTTGTGGCTTTTTTGGATACATACGGACTGAACTACTGTCTTTAGAAGTGAAAAATTCTCTTAATGAAATACCACTGACTTCACGAATCTGCCTTTTTCTGTCATCAAGAGTCTCCCTTTTACCGTAACCTCAAAACTCTTAAGTGACTCTTTTTCGTAAATCAGATGTCCAAGAAGGAACTGCGCTAGGAACTCGATTTTTCAATTTGTTTGATGGACTTAATTTCCCTAATTCCAGGTACAAAATATTGTCGGCTCATGCGATGTACGCTTTTCGATTCGATTGGAGGGTCTCTGTATAATGCACGCTCAGTTCAGCACTTATGAACCAGAATTGTTTCCGGGTTTGATTTATCGTATGGTTCATCCAAGAGTGGTGCTGCTTATCTTTGTCTCCGGAAAGGTGAGTTGGCTCACATCTTCGTCCATCTTAAACATTTATACACCTGAATTGGAAAAACACTATAACAATAAGCGGAAACTCACAGGTCGTAATCACGGGAGCCCGACATCAGGACGATATTGATCAGGCCTTCCATCACATCTATCCAATTCTGAGAAGATTCAAAAAGTAGCCGATTGCTACACTTCAGTCTAGCCGTGCGTGGACTGAGATAAATAAGCTTTACTTCAAACATCAATCAGTGTAAGTATTTATCCTAATGCTTGACCTTCTGTTGTACGAACACAGAAATTGTTATGTCTATCTAGTCAACTGTAGCATATAAGACAGAAATAAATTTTATATTTACGAGAGTTGTTCTCTTCGCAAAAGACCTACAAATACACGATGCTAACTCCCATCAAACGCGTTTGTTTTCAACAGAATGCGACTTTGCGTACCTGAAAAACGTGGACCGATAGCATACTCGGCTTCTTTCTTCTTCAAATGGTCAGAATCTTTGTGGAAATCATTTTCCGTTCCCTCGTCAACTGTATAATAGTATAACTTTGAACCATTCTGCAGTATGGAGGCGACGGCCTGGCTGATATTTCTATTTTGGTAGTCAGTGTTATCTGTCAGCCATCCTATCGCAGAGGAACTACCTGTGGAATTTGAATGGAAAAGGTAAGAAACGGCGCCATCCTCAACTCTTGTTTTTAATTTCAAAAGTCCTTCGACCCAAATTTCAGCTATCTGCTCATTCTCTGGTATTGAACCGCCTTCACTTATACGCTTCTAGAAAACATTTGTTCTCATTCAGTCAAAACTCGTTTATTCAGATGGCTATAAAAGAAGAACTTGCTCGCAATTCTTCCATTCAACCTTTGGAAGTTATACATGTCCTTACTTTACACAGCTAGTTGGACCACCATACTAGTGGCACGAGGTCATCTAGTCACCACCTTCCTTCCTGGTAATGGAAATGGCTTTGTGCACCAAAATTGCAGGTCTGGATGTGAACGGATTGGCTAGGCTTGCTCCAGTTTGTATATTCATTCGTTTGGTTAGGAAGTTCCCCGGACTAAATTTGAATGCGAGTTCATAGATTGATTGAATATTTGCAGGTCGGTCAACTTCGAACCCTTTTGAGCGTGAGTGTGGAAAAAGGAGCAAACGACTCTAGCTAGGCCTATCAACCCCAATGTGGGGCGACTAAATTGGATTCACTTTTCCTAAAAAGTAGATGAGCCGCCTTAACAGATGGGCTGGATTCCACAAATTATTACATAGACCAAATATGCTTGCGCCACGCCTTTACGATTTTGAATAAAAGACAAATATATGGCGCGACCTAGAAAGCTGGTCAACGCCGACCATTTCATTTTTTTCATTTTTTCTTTTCTTTCATTTTTTCATTTGCATACTATACAGTTCTTCATCACGTATTCCCACTTTTGAGTAAACGGCAATCCGTAGCTTGCCCAGTTAAAGCCCAACGTTCCATTTCTGCAACCAACCAGGCGAACGAATATTGCCCTACCTCTGTATTTTTTGCGTTTTATGTTCTCTGGCTCTTATCAGCTGTCCTACTATCAGTGCGGTATTTTCACACGGTGCCGTCGTGCTGAATTCACTAAACTGTGATGAGGCTACTATCCATTCTTCTACTCCATATTCTAGCGACAATAAATGCGTACAAAATCCTCATCTACTCTGCACCATTGGGATACTCCCACACGACTTTCATGGGTCGAATTGCCGACATTCTTCAAGACGCAGGGCATGACGTGGTGAGTCTACAAGCAGAAAAGTTCTGAGCAGAAAAGTTTTCGTGAGTCTCTTTTTTTCTTTCTGAAGTAGGGTGTCCTCAAATTCCTCGGAACTTCGAACGTGGGGTGCATTTTTTTACAAAAATAATAATGTAGTGGTAGTGTCATTGTACGTCTTCCAAATGACCAGGAAAGAATTCCTTCGTAACTAGAGGTAACGTAGTAACAGCCGTGAGAAGCTTCTCCTCCCGGGCCCGCCATTCAAGGTTTCATAGAAAATCCAAAAACCATTATCACCAATCTCTGGAGCCTTCGTGTAATGAAGTTATAAGTTTTGTACCAAGATTACAATTTTTATGGTTTTATCATGCAACAGTTCAAAATTAGAAAGCGGAAGGTAGGCAGACTCATTCTCCTAGAACCCAACAATATTCAAAAATGAAAACAAAGCATATTCCGTAATACCACTAAAATTAGCTAAATACTAGTATCTCATGACTATACAACCGAAAACCTATACCTAAACTATATCTGTACCGAAAAAAATTATACAAGACGTAATGAAGCGAAAATGTTCAATTTTCAGACAGTACTTCACCCATTGTATCAAGAACAACAGGTGCCAGTCGTTTGCAAAAAAGCCAAAAAGGTAAATTCACGTTTTTCATCATTTGGTGTGCATGAATGAACATGAGTCAATGAGAGTGAAAATAGCTCAAAATCATTACTTCGAGCTTGTTGTTGTTTTAGTGGAGCGGCATAACAATAAATTCCACATCACCTTTCTAATAGACAACTTCCGCCTAGCAGATCGTCTAGCTATGGCGCTTTTATTTTCGTATATTTCTGACGTGAAATTCTATTTTACTACCGCGTTATTCTGCTTACTCTAAAGTATAGTAAAATTAGATGTTGCAATGATGGTGCTAGGAACATTCTAAAAATCGTGGCTCCGGCGAGATTCGAACCCGGCTATCGGGCCTATCCAGGCGTGGTGTTCTATAGATTTTTATTTAACAATTGAATTTTTCAGTTGAATTTATATAAGTGAGCGTTTGCCGTTTCAGCAGATAGTACTACCTTTTCAGATGTTGTTTGCGCTTCCTGAAAAATTGAGAGAGGAACTTCAACCGGGTATGCTCGAAGTATGGGAGGCGAGTAGTATTTCCGAGCAGCTACGATTACTCACAACGCACACCGTCTCACAGCTTCGCACATGTGATTGTGAGTTGCTTAAAAATTTCGTTAGAAATCTTTTTTTCATAGTCCTATTCCCACTTATCTGGTCGCTCCGGCGTTGTGGTTTGCTGCTCGGGGCGCACTGATAAAAGTGTTTTGTTACGCCACCTCACAGAAAATTCTTTGATGTCCAGACCTACAACAACGGGAAATGACCAAGTAATAGAGAAAAATGCATATCAAGAGCTCTTTTTGCAAAACTGTCTGACGTGTCATACTTGAAGAAAGTGAATACAAAACCGCCGAACGCTATGCTGAAACAATTTTAGCTTAAAGGTAAAGGCAAACGGGTTTGAATTGATTGCTACCCTTATTACGCGCCATGTTCCATTCAGAATCGTAGAGGCACGGCGAATGCCTATCTGGCCAATGTAGTGACTTGGAGGATTCAGCCACTAGACCAAAATAGTGTTCTTACCTTCCCAGACAAGTCTGGCACTAATTCACCCTACCACAGAGGGATGGAAAGTTCGGTTACCCGGCACGGGGATCGACCGCTCAACCAAGCAAGTACCAGTAGCGCCTCTCACTACTGCACCAGCGGTGATAGACAAGAAAAGGGTGAATAAAAAAGAATCTGCCCGAGTTTGGCACCTAGTTGAGAAACAAAAATTGTTTAGCCTTTTGAAAGGTGTATAGCGTTTTGTTGCAAAAAGACCTCTGAAGGAAAATAACTCTCCTTTTCATTGCTCTCACTTTTCTAAAGTAGTAACAAAGTCCCGTAGCGCTCGGACGATTGTGAGAATATCAGGGATTTTGCCCGAATTCAGTGCTTCTTGGCGACAACAGGACCATGCAGCTCTTGGCGGACGAACATTTCGACGCTGGAATCACGGAAGTTCTCGGCACGTGTGGATACGGAATTTTCGATGTAAGATTTTGCTTTTGACAGCAATTTTTAAGATGCCTCTACGAAGAACTTTTTTATTTCCTTATCGTTAAAGTCTAGTTCACACCGTCTCTAACGGTTGCTTTGACCCACCTGAGGCGACTTTTGAGCAGTTTTCTGGATTCCTCAGAATATCTTGATAGTGCCACCACCCAACGTACCTGAATCTCGGACCTCTTATTCGACACCCAGAGCCTACCGTCCTATGCTGTTCCTAGTGACGCCCGGTACACATTTTTTGGAATCCTTGGTTATCCTTCCCTCTATTGAACTGTGCGTTTAGAGCACATTCTGGACATTTAACCTCCATAACTTGAAATCAATAGCGGGATCTAGACAATTTCCCCTTTGGCCCTCCATTCCACTCCTTCATCTAGTCCTCCCATGTCAGAATCGAACGCTTGTGAGCTTCTTCCACTGAGTTTTTTTTCTTCCAGCAAAATTATTCCAGAGTTTCAGAAAGTTGGCATTGACCATATTATTTCGACGACAGCACTGGGTATACTCGACACAATGGGCGATCTCTATGATCTTCCAAGGCTTCCCAGTATTACACCATGTTAGTTCAGCGCTTTCACTTTAATTCTTTGAAAAAAGCTTCGAATGGTCGTTCACTAATATTAGGTTGGAAACTAATTTCGTGGACACTAACGCACCTTCAACAAAAGTGTTAGTTACTAAATAAAGAAAAACGCTACCCAAACGACATATGAACCAACAAAACGAACAGGTAATTCCCCACTCTCAGGTAACTGCTCCATTCCACTTCCTAAGAAATGCCTAGTTTTTTGAAAGGAACTATTTTTATAGGTGCATTTTGACCTACACCTCATTACTGTATCGTCTTTGCTCCAGAGAATGCAGGAAAAACCAAATTAAGTGTCGATCATATAGTGCTCTATTTGTACTATAACATGCATATACAAGAGTCTCCCAGCTTACGTCTTCGGAATTTTGAAGTGATCGAAACGCAACGTGATGTCTGGTGGTGTCTTGGTGAGTGGTGACACAACTTTCAGAGAGCTGCTTAAACCTGCTGCGGCGTAATTCAACCTGTTCACAGTCAGGCTAAAGACACTACCACCAATGAATTCTCGGAAGATAGCACCTTCACAGATACTCCGAATTGAGATGATCAGCTTCTTGTAGGAGGTGGATTTGAGGATCTGCAGCGCCTACCATTTTGATTTGGGTGGCCGAGTAGCAAATCAGCAATTATAAAGTAATGTCCACATCCCATCGCACGTTATCACTTTGCGAACAGTTGATTAGCCTTTACCCTTTAGGGGATGCTCAGTGTTCGTTTGCAGCATCCGCCCCACCCTCCTCCGCGATGGGTCAAAACGCGAGGCACCTATTGGCCAGTTTTATAGAGAAACTAAAATAGTGCAGAATCTTTTCAGTTTAGCTTTTTGAGCACTTGACTTCTAGTGTAGACATACAGTAGCGGTCAAAAAGATATGACACTTTTCATTTTCATGCACAAATAGCTCAAATTGGAAAGAATATGATAATAATCGATAGTTCTGACGACACTGTTCCAAAATGTGTCAAAACGTAATGGTGTTGCGAATTCTGTGATTTTTAAAAATATTTTATAGTGATTTTCATATGCTACTTTAAACGAAAGTAGCTCAAAAATTGCTGAGCGTAGGATTAAAGTGAGATGATATTCTGATAGAGCGCAGTTTATTTATTATAATGTGTTACAAACGTTTGGTTCAGACCGCCGCTAAATTATAGATTTTCCTGAGCAAACATTTTGGTGGTCAAAAAATGGTCAAATTTTAGGACCATGTTTCAAACAAAATTCTATATCTTTTCAATTTTTTAACGAAAGTGAACAAAATTTGAAGGTACTATAGAAAGTATTTTTCCCTTCAAAAAAATTGTTTTTGTTTTGAGTCTGTTTCCTTATTTTGTGATAAAATGTTTTTTTAAAAAAGAAATTGCGTAAACTGTTATATTCAAGAAAGTTCAAGGAGAATCGACTCCACTTTTTCTCAGTTCATAGCACATTTATAGTACTCTCGATAATGTACGTACGCTAGAATAAAAATAGTTCTTCATAAAAATATATCGCTTTGATTAACACACCCCGCATGCGCTGTCACCACCAGTACAGTGTATGGTGGCGGGCGAAGGCGAGCACAGCGTGTGTTGGTCAAAGCGATATATTTTTATGAAGAACATTGATTTATTTTTGCGTACGTACAGCATCGACAGTACCATAAATGTTCTATGGAATGAGAAAAAATGGAGTCGATTCCCCTTGAACTTTCTTGAATATAACAGTTTACGCAATCTCCACTTTAAAAAACATTTTCACACAAACCAAGAAACCAAACATGTAACAGAAACAATCATACTGAAGAAAAAATTGTTTGCCACAGTACACTCAAATTTGGTAAAATTACGTTGAAAAATTGAGAAGATATAGAATTTTGTTTGAGACATGGTCCTGAAATTTGACCACTTTTTGACCACCAAAATGTTTGCTCAGAAAAATCTATAATTTAGCGGCGATGTGAATCAAATGTTCGTAACACATTATACTAAATAGACTATTCTCTATCAGGATATCGTCTCAGATTGATCCCTTGCTCAGCGATTTGTGAGATATTTTCGTTTAAAATAGCATATAAAAATCAATATAAAATGTTTTTAAAAAATACAGAATTCGTAACAACGGTATATTTCGATACATTTTCAAATAAAGTGGTCAAAACTATCGATTGGCATTAGGTTCTTTTCGATTTGAACTATTTATGCATGAAAACGAAAAGTGACATATCTTTTTGACCGCTACTGTAGGTGTTGCTGAGCTCTGGTTTTTTTCGGAGAAACTAATTACGGCCTTTCGACCGAGCTCCGTAGGTCATATGCAGTGCACATTTGTTTTCGTTTGGAACTGCTTGCTCAAAATCTCTAGATATTTTTGAGTCGCATCAATCGCTTCAGGACATCATCGCCAGATTCTGCACACACAAATTATAACGCTCCAGTAACCTAGTGGCTGAAGAGGTACTCGTGAAGAAGGCCTTGGAAAACGATGGTTCTGGATAATTTCATTTCAAACAGAAAAACATTCCCAGCAAACAAAATTAGGAGGGTTAATGAATAGCTTTGTAAACTGTTTGTATGCGCTATCAAACGGCAAAAAGAGCAATGAAATAGTTGAAAATTCAAGCAAGTTGTGTTTGCTAGAAATAGTGACTGCGAAACAGTCCACGAAATTAGTTTCCAACCTAATACAAACTATCCTCAGCTGACTTTCTGTGCAGCTGATAAGCGCTCTAGACATTTGATTAACATAGCTTAGAAACGGAAGCAGTTCCCTTACTGACTAGTGGGAGCAGAACCTACAAAAACCCACAATTTCAGCGTAACTTGTCTAATTCATCCGTACATACAGGGCAGGTGAGAACAAATAGTTTTCTGCTCAGAGTGTAATGATTCATATTCTGCACAGAATTTCTGAAAGTTTGAAGATACGACTCATCCCCGCTGACGCGAAGGACAACATCCGCGTACATACCCTTTCATGAATCATGCGCCAGGGTTGGAGAATATTAGATATATGCTTTGATTCGCCTCCGCGTATAAGTCGAGTGCATACAGTCGTCTGTGCCTTTTGCAACGAATAATGCTTCTCTACGGACGCCGTTTTCAACATGGCGACCACGGAAGGATCTCGACTTCATGAGCTCCAAACCCAACGCAGCATGAGCTCCCAACTTCGACGGAGCGTCGAAGTTGGGAGCTCATGCTGCGTTGGGTTTGGCGGCGGTGAGCTGTCGAGATGATGTTGAGGGAGGCCATCAGACGGCTGCCGTGGTCGCCATGTTGTGAACGGCGTCCGTAGAGCCGTTCACAACATGGCGACCACGGCAGAGCTTCATTTGTGGCAAATGGCACCGAGGACTATATGCACTCGGCTTATATGCGGAAGCGAATCAGAACATATTGGTAATATTTTCGCCAATCCTGGCGCATGATTCATAAAAGGGTCATATGCGCGGATGTTGTCGTTTGTGGCAGCGATTGTGATTCGAATCTACGAACTTTCAGAAATTTGGTGCACAATATGAATCACAAGCCGTTCATAGGCCTATCGGTTCGCCAGCTGCGTTGAATAAATAAATAAATCTATACTGCCTACCGAGTTAGGCCACACTTCGATCAGTTGAAATTTCGACAATGATCCAAGTTTGGCGCAGTTTCAACATCAAGAGTTAGAATGCAGTCTCTTGACAACCTTGCCTCCAATCTGGCATGTTTGTAATGCCAACAAATTTCATCGGAGTAATTATCTAAAACAAGCCTACTTCTGTTAGAGAGACGGGTAAAGGTAAAGATGAAGGTGTCGGGTTGATCAGTCTCCGAAGGACGCGCAGCCGCATTCGAGTTCCATTCAGAATCGTAGATGCTCGGTGAATGCATATTTGGTCTTTAAATACAATGACTTGCGAGGGCCAGACGCTACACGAAGTCGATGTTTTTACCTTCCAAGACAAATCTGGTTCCAATTTACCCAACCCCGAGTGGATGGAAGCTTGGTTGGCCCGGGCGAGGATCCATCACTCGACAGGGCCAGTGTCAGCAGTAGGTCTTGCCACTGCACCACGCGCGCCCTAGAGACGTCGGTACGCTACCTAAAGTGAGTATTTCTTGCAGCTTACGTGCTTCCATATAATGACCGGATGACCTTCCTCGAGCGAACTATCAATTTCGCCGTGAGCTGCATAGTTGACATCACGGCTTATCTGATATCGTCCGAATATGCAGTGAGTTTATCGTTCATTTTAATTTTCTTCATGTTCCTTTTACTGCTACGGTTCATCCTTGAAAGATAAGATGTACATGTATTGTATATGTTGTTTCCACACAGATCTTCGTTTTTTTTTCGGAATAATATTGTTGCCCTAAAAGTGAAGTTATAACAGAAATGCGAGGGATCCTCTAAAATCTTTTTCTTTGACCATATCGCAAGTGGTTCAGTGAAATTTCCTGTGCCGTGATGAAAATGGAGAGGGGGATCAGTAGCACCAATTTCTTTATGCGCTGACGATAAAGATAGGAGGTTCCTCAGTAGCTTTCTCTCTTTTTCGCACTCACGTCGTTGATGGTTGATGAATTTGTGTAAAGTAGCTAATACGTCAGTAACAATTGTAATTAGTAGCTCATAAAAGCGGTCAGAGGTGTTCACCGTCTTTGTTCCAATGGAGACCTTGTTACATTGTTACCGGTAAATTGTAGCACCACTGAAAAAATCGGAGAGAAAGTGCATGAGACTAGCAGTCAACCAATGAAGGGATACATATTGAAAGTTCTTTTTTGCTGGAAAAAAACCAAAACCACGCTCCCGATTCTGCCATGTGTCTTATTCAACACAAATAATCTTGAAGAGATTTATGGCAGGATGATGATGAAAACGTCTTGTTTCATTTATCTCGTGTTTCGGTGTACCGACGGTACTGTATAGTAGGGGCGCGTGGTGCAGTGGTAAGGGCTCGTTTAGACGCCACGCGGCAAAAATGTAAAATCGAAGCGCCATCAATAATTAACGTCATTGATCGAATCTGCTCCTTTGCATTAGTGGCGCAGTCCGGTGACGCCGCGTCTAAGCAAAAAATATTAGGCATATAATCGCATAGGGAAGAAATTAAACGAAAAAAGTGAATTCCTTCAAAATGTCCTTTAATAAGGAATAGCAGCCTTCTGAGAAACCCGAACGATCAGTAATTTGAATAGTCGGATGATCGAAACGGGAAGGAGATAGAAGTAGAAAATTTATAGGATGAACCTGTTTCGCCTCTTAACCCTAGACAGGCATAAGGAGAGAACGGACTCTCCTCGAGGCTCATCAGTAGGGAAGGAGTGTGTAGCAGCTCTGGTTTGGGGGGTATATATACGACTGAGAGATCAAAGATATGGCTGAAGTGAGATCAAATGAGGAGTCAAGGTAGATAGAATAGGGCATTAGAGGAAAGAGCGGTGAACAAGAAAGAAGAGAAAGCAGGCTAAGACCATACGTTAGTAATTAGTTCACGTACGAATTTTTTAATGTTTTTGTTTGGTATATAATGCACTCATTTTTAATAAGGCTAGAAGCAATAGCTTTATAAAGTATGTTATTATCATAGCCTAATGATTTTAAATTATCGCAAAGGAGATTGACATTATTAATGAAATCATTATATTTGCTGCATTTTTTAGCAATTCAGCAAGTAAGTTTTTCAGCAAGTAAGTTTGCCTATATGAGGCGCCACCGGACAGCGCCACTAATGCAAAGGAGCAGATTCGATCAATGTCGTTAATTATCGATTGCGCTTCAATTCTGCACTTTTGCCGCGCGACGTCTAAACGAGCCCTAAGAGGCGCTGCTGACACCGACACGGTCGACAGATCCTCGCCCCGGGGAACAAAGCCTTCAATCCCTACCCGGTCGGTAAATTGGTACCAGAATTTTCTGGAAAACACTAGCTTGGTATAACGGGTGGCTTCCGCAAGTCATTGTATAGGCCAAACACGTATTCACCAAGCCTCTACGCTTCTTAATTGAACACGAATGTGGCGGCGCGTCCTTCGGAGATTGATCGACGCCGACACCTTTAGGCCCTTGGTATACTCCCGTCGGCCCCTTAAAGGGATTTATGGAAGGATGACTGTAAATATGGTACGGCAGGATGGCGCTAAAACCGAGCTCTCAGAAAAATGCTGAGGGGACTGGCCAACTCCAACACCTTCCATCACCTTCATTGTATGAGTGATGCGCTATTGGTTGTATAAATTGTTTACCAGAGCGTTTGGCAACGACATGGCGTAACCACCTTGGAGGACGACTACGTAGCTCGGACTAACTTCTTACTATCAAATACCGACGAATTCCTCGAATTTGCGCGTCCAACGACAGCAAAAATTGTTCACATCGGAGGTATTGCTTTGCAGGATAGAACCCCACTTTCAAAGGTGAGTACTTATCTTAGTTATTTGGAATTAATTGTTGACGGATTCAGTCTGTTGGGTCGGCAAGTGTTTGCGGACCCCTAGAAAATGATCCTAACATTACAGGAATTGCAACGAATTATGGACAAATCCAAGGGAGTGGTGTACATGTCGTTCGGGTCGATCACACCGACGAAAAGGGTTTGTCGGTCAGAAAGATTAGAGAAAATAAACGATTCTCGTTCTTTGTCAAATCGTCGAGGGGGATCGCTGTATTTGGCAGGGTGTAGCTGTAGCTCTCGAATCTCATGAGATCCCTTAATGAGCATGAAGTCTAGCTTCCCACCCCATTTCTCTTCTTCGGCTATTCCTTCAAGAACCAATCGCTTACTACAATCGCGTTCTGAATAATAAAAAATAGTATGAATTTGTTCATAAGATTTGTTCTGAAAATTTCCTTGTTTCTTTCTTCAAATCTTTTTTCTCCTGTTTATTTCGTCTTCTAGCAGAGTAACTTCTGCACAATAACGTGAGAATTCGTCTCTCAACGGAATAGCATCGACTTTTAACTGAACTAAGTAAAATGCCTCAATTGCTTCTTCATGTTTCACGCTTTTTTCACGCTAAACTTTCTCAATTTTAAAGTCGGTTGGTTCAAAATGACGAACCATTATTTTGACGAAAATTTGGAAAATCCTCATAAACCAGCATATAACCTATCTACCTTGAACCATTCAGGAGATCATCAACCATTTGACTTTGTTATATTTTATTTTTCTCATAAAAGACAGGGTGATGAGATCACACGTTCGCTTTGATCTTCTTTCATTCTGTAAAACTTTCTTTCATCCTTCCATCCATCCCGACATGTTTACCGAGCTCCAGTTCCCTGACTCTCGGATCAGAGCTGATTTTCTGTCCTATAAACTTCCTATTCAGATGCCGCATCGAGTACGTCATGCTATTCTTGAAGTTGTCAAGAAATTCAACACTTTGGACTTCATTTGGAAAGTCGATCCAGACGACAGTATCGAAGGCATTTCGAACTTGCACACTTCCACCTGGCTGCCCCAGCAAGCCATTCTAGGTCTGGGATCAGTTTGTTAAGCTATGAATTCAGAGAAATGCACGAAAACAACTCCAATCTGGGACGGCTTCTTGACCAATCTAACAAAGCAAGTGAATAAGCCAACTAATTTCGTAAGCTGACCTTCAGTAACAGGCCCAGAGGTAGTATTATACTAGTCCTGCAGCTCACTCCTCCTTTCCACCTTTTCAACCACAGTATTTTCATCGTCTTATTTTTCTCTTGGCGTTTGTAATATGTGAGCTTTTGTGAACGGGTTACTCACTTTTCAATGTGCGTTTATAAAATACTGAACACCTGACTGCTCGGAAAATTCACAAAAATTTAAAACCCCGAAAGAGAAGATTTGTGATGGTCTGGTCAATTGCTCATAGCCAGAAATTGGTGTTATTGATTCAGGACGTTCAGTAATCACTATAAAACTCCGGGATGTACTTCGAATTAGAGTAGAATTTCAGCTCATCCCAAACTGCTGTGCTTCGTCTCGCATGCTGGTCTAAATAGTGTTCTGGAATTGACACGGAGCGGAGTTCCATCTATTCTAGTGCCTATTTTTGCCGACCAGTTTAGGTATTCATATTGCTGAAACTCTACTGTTATTAGACTTTCAACATTTTTGACAGAAACGCTCGACTCGTGGAGTCGAAGAACACAACCATCGTAATCGCCAAAGAGGACTTTAACTACGAGGGATTTGAAGCTGCGTTGCGGCGCATTGCCAACGACAAAAGGTGCAGCACTTTTCACTATTATTTATTGGAAGGCATCAGGAATAGAAAGATATTACATGAATATTTGATAGAATTAAAAGAATCATATGTAATATTAGGTTGTGTACAAAGAAATTGCTTTTTTGACGCGTAATTTCATGGGTTAATAACTTAGGTCTAACAGTGACTTCAGACAGCCCTCATCAAATGCTGAAATCCACCCTTGGCAAGACTTACCTTAGACGTTTGTTTCTCCGCATCAAGATTCTTGGAGCCAGAGCTGAGTAGTGCAAGTTAGAAGGTCTTAGGAGGGACCGCCACTTTTCCACGATATTTTCTTGAGCTCACACAGCTTTCCTTCCAAGTTTGAACTCGTGAAGCTAAACGACACGAATCTGCTCACATCACCTGAGACATTCGATTAGAAGTTCGAAAGATTGAAAACTAGAACAAATAAAAAGCAGTATATAGAAGAGCACCAGATGAGCTTCGAAATGGCATAGAACGGTGTGGTAATTGAACAAGTACCATAAGAAAATATTAAATTAAAATTGATGAGCGACAAAAACGCAGTTTGCCGCTAACTAATTTTAATATCGTTTCAGCTATTCGTTTCAGCACAATCTGGTAGGCAACAAGACACGCAAAAACAAGAGCAACATTCCAGAACCATATCTATCAATGTAGCATGGAGAGAGTGTGTTAAGTAGTTTATCTGTGCCACTCAACTTTCGACTGATTACAAAATTCTTTTCAAAATTCACATTTTTTTGGTGAAAAGCCAAAAGCTGCAAAGAATGTTGTTCCAGCTATTCGTTTCAGCACAACCTGGTACGTGCAAAACGAGAAAGGTAAGCAAGATTGCAAAGATGGTAGGTTCCAGAGAATCAAAATTGGAACAAATAAAAATCAAAATATGGAGGGACACCAGATGGGCTTCGAAATGGTTTAGAACGGCATGATAATTGAATGAGAACCGTAAGGAAATATTAAATTAAAATTGGTAAGAGAAAAACGCAATTTATTTGTGCACAATCTGATATTATACTTGCAAAACGAGAAAGGAAAGCGGTATTGCAAACCTATTCAACGAGGAAAACGGGAAGCCAGACGAAGGAAAGGAGATGAATGGTCAGGCAACAAGACATACAAAAACAAGAGCAACATTCCAGAACCATATCTATGAATGTAGCACGGAGAGAGTGTGTTGAGGAGTCTTTCTATAAGACTCAACTTTGGACTGATTACAAAATTCTATTCAAAATTCACAATTTTCTGGTGAAAAGCCAAAAGCTGCAAAGAATGTCATTTCAGCTATTCGTTACGAGCTCAGCAACTGGCTTCGCTCATGATGAACAAGCCGTTTCCACTGAAAGATCGGCTACTCTCCACCGTCGACTTCTCGATTCGACACGGCAAAATTCCCAGCATGGACATCCACTCGAGACAACTGAACACTCTACAATTTCACAGCGTGGATGTCGTAGCATTCTTGAGCATCCTCTCTATTTCTGTATTATACGTGTCCTTCCACAGTTGCAAATACTTTTTCAAAAAATTCATCCTGGTAAAAGAGAAAAGCGAATGACAATAGTGCGCTTGACATTAGTGGTCTCTTGCCTCCAATAATACGTGTCGTTAATCAATCGATGACAATTTCATCTTCACGTGTTAATTTGTTAGGTCCTTTTCACTTCTTGGTTGTTGTTGATCCCTGGTTAAAACGAAAATGGAACTTTTCACAAAATTCGTTCACGTTCAAAATTCACAAAAGTTTATTGCTTTCGTTATCGAATTTACGAAAAAATTCTAGAAGCGCGGTCAAGAACTAACGCCAAAGGCAAGCCAGAGATGGAAACGGCACGTCAACAGGACGAGATTGATAGGAACCTGTGGCAAACACACTAAACACTTTTTATGCCTGTTAAACGATTCTACCACGGGCTACAGTGTGGCCGCGATCAGTTTTAGTGACCTTATCATATGCCCTCCTGGAATAGAAAACTTTTTAAAAAACCTTATCACGGCTGACTAGCACTCGAGAGAGAACAAATAAAATATTGGCTTATAGTCAAGTGAACAATGGCCTACTGGGTTCCCATGGGCGGTAACTCATTCAACATCTACCGTCTTCACGACTTCTCGGGTAAATGATGTGAGCTCGTCAAAATGCCTTTGACGGTTCAGCACTTTGCCGGATAGACTAAGAATAAGAATTTTAAAGCCATTTTTAGGCCCCTGAAGACGACGAACAGGTAGAAACGTGAGGTCATAACCTTGTTCGGCACATCAGCAATGAGTTCTACAATATGTGAAATCAAAATGGTTCAAATAGCACTTGTGTGTTCTAACACATTGATGACCGCGCCTGTTTTTCGGTTTCGCGCGCGTGGGACCAGCGCGATTCGCCCGCTGCAAAAACGACCCACGAGTGGTCGGTGTCGCAGTCCGCGACCCCTCGGCTGGCGTAAGTGAAGGCGGACCCTCTTCGGAAGTTCCGCCCGCCGACTGTCGGAGAGTGGTGCTCTCTTTCGTCTTGATGTTTGTAGACCAGCGATGCTGGTCACCCCAATAAACATTCCACTGAACCACCTACCTCGCACAGAAGCGAAATCCTAACGTGGTGAAGAGTATTCCACCACAGTCGGATTGTCCCAGGAGGCGGTTTTTTCGACGTGGTACGTTTTCCCACCATATAAACGGACATCGCCATCATGTTGCTCTCGTACGCTCAGTCGACGACCAATTCGCCACGACGAATATAAACGGACATCGCCATCATGTTCAGCTGTTAAATGTCCCAGGAGGCGGTTTTTTCGACGTGGTACGTTTTCCCACCATATAAACGGACATCGCCATCATGTTCAGCGCTCTCGATAACCTCTATAGGGTCGTGCTCAGTCGACGACCAATTCGCCACGACGAATCGCCGCACTGTTCGCCGCGCGCGAATGAGCGTAAAGTGTGCTGCGGGGGCCGCAAATTGCGTACGCTGCAACCGATAGGCGGGGCGTCAGCTGTTTTGAGCGCACCCCTGCTAATTTTTTTTAGCTATTTTCGTGTTTTTTCTTGTTTTTCCTCGTTGTTTCTCGTATGAAGTGTGCCATTTTTCCAACAGATTCCCTAGAAGATGTTTGGTATGGTATAGGCGTCCCTGTCGTTGTTTTTCTTTTTTCAAACGTAATTTTTGTAACAATCGCCATTTTAATTACCTCCTATTGTTAAATTTTGTTCCAAGTTCGTTGTGGTGGTTAGTTTCTATGTTTATAGTGCCATAGTTTTGACGTTAGGTTCAGTTTGTTGTATGCGAAGTTGGAACAAATTTGATTTAATAGGAGATGACATGTTGCAAATCAGTAAGGAAGTCGAACCTCCTTACTGATGAGTCCTGGTGAATGTTTATTGTGTATAGGATGAGTAAACAACGAAGTTAGCAAAATAACGAGAAAAAAAAAACCAAAGTAGTCGAAACAATTAGAGTAATAGCGAATTATGACCGATTAGCCGCGTAATGGAGAGGTTTCCATTTGTGTAGTCGCTAAACTTGAAAGTAGTATTCTCTTATTGTGCAGAAGCCGGTGAAATGGAAACGTTCTCCTATAATTACAACGGCTATTCGCTCTACCTTGCATGATCTCTAATACAAAAATATGTTTTTATGGTGTCTCTTGTTAGTTTAGCGTCGTCAGTAGTAAGTTCAGTGTCATCAAAACTATCTTCGTCCTCGCGGACGGGGTCCATGGAATATCGACGCACCACAGCCTGCCCACCTATTGAGTCGGTTGTGGAGAATCTAAAGCCAGGAAATCATTGCTATAGTGTGATTTAAAGTAATGAAATATCGAATGTTACCATCAGAGATAGCACGATGTCTTTAATCTATTCGGGAGTCCCGTGAACCCTTCTGAGCAGAAGGCGGAATCTTCTAGCAAGGATACCGAAGTAATTCTCCACAACTCTTCTAGCGCTGTAATCGCATATAATCGAGACACTTATCGTAACTGTTTCAAACTATATAATCTGTTCATCTTGTAGTTGAAATAACGTGTTCTTGAATCGATCGCGGCTTCTGCGTTGGAATACGGTCGCATAAACCACGTGGTGAGACGGAACCCTGGTCCACAAGAAAGTGACACGGGACCTGAAAAAGAATTTGTGTGTCCGCGCAGCACATAAAGAAGTGTAGAACTGGTTACCGTTCCGAGTTCTTCCACGTTAACGTCACTAGGGAAGTCGTCTTCACTTTCCTCCGAGAGCGTCTTCATCGAGCTCGTCATGAAAATATCGCGTCCGATGATCTTCCGGCGGCTCCTAAATGCTGGTAATTGAGGCAAGTAGTGAATATTCATCACTGGCTACCTTACCTAGGTCGTACAATACACACTTGTAGTTTGCATCGACAAGGGCCAATAATACAAGACTATAGAAATTCTTGTAATTAAAAACTTTGAGCCGCTTCTGTTTGGACACTGAAATAAGTGATTTGAACGATATAGAGATTGAAATATTGCTATGCCTAAATTGCCTACCACGCAAGCTGTGTGTTTTCCGTCTAGAGCTCCAATCGCCGCCGGATGGTCCCAACGAGTGCGAAAGTCGTCCAATGCATATAACCACGTTTGGAAAGTGACCGTGGGAAATGCACAGTCATGAAGCTCTGAAAAATGATAGCTGTGCGCTAGTGGGTAATGAAATTCAGGAGTATTTACCATCTATGATCGCTCGCGCCACCTCGTGAGCGATACTGCATGCTGTTGTTGCTCCTATGGCAAACTCTCTAGACATGTGGTGGTATGAGCTACCATGTCCCGTGAAACTAAAAAACAGAGTTATCGTGGAGGCTGAAACTATTCAACAGACACATACCTCAGGAATATGCATAATCTCTGACGGGACGGGATCGGAGCCCTGTATGTGACGGCATGCGAGAGTTTTCTCGCGAGTCTGTCATGCAGGGCCTCGAACTCGTTGGGGTAAAGTCGCACGTAGAGTAGAAGCTATTAGGATTTAGACTGCTTATGTATGCGTCAAAAATCCTGAAACGTGTATCCAAAAACGGCACGTGGGCCTCATTGATATACGGACGGCGGCGGCGATCAGAATCATCAGAGAAAGATCGAGAACCAGCGCGAGGGCCTCGATCAGCAGAAGTTCGGCAGTGATGTCGATGCAGTCCATCTAAAGGGATTACATACGATGCCAATAGTATTCTACTCATAGACACTCATGGCTTGAAGTATAGGTATTGTTGTGACACCATGTAGGGAGGTAGACAAGCGCAGTGTTATCAATTTTATCAATAAGTAGGATAGTAAGAAACTGAACATTTTGTCAGAAATAGAAATAAATTATAAACAAACAAGTAGTCAAAAACAACAAGAATATTGAAAGTATGAGGTTAATATGAACAACAAGAATATTGAAAGTATGAGGCTAATATGAGCAACAAAAATATTGATAGTATGAGGTTAATATGAGCATCAAGAATACTGATTGTATGAAGAATAATAATAATAAGAATATAATAAGTACATGTAAATACAAAAACAGACAATTATAAAACAAGTACAGTAGAACAACAACAAATGGCCAAGAGTCGTCAATACCTTCAACGCCTGCCTTCCTGAGCACGCCTCCCCATATGTCGGGACAGGACTTCCGCCTCCTTTGCGGAAATCAGGGCGGTCACTTGGGCCTTGATGAGCATCGCCTCTTCCGGCTCGTAGTGCTCCATGTTTTGCATGGAGTTGGCGATGCTCTCGACTGAAAGATGCCTCATTAGCCTGACTCAGTTGCATTGCGACAAAAATCTACCCCAGGAAGTCCACGCGTTCCTTTGTGAGCCGTGGCTTCCTCCCTCACGAATTTTCTGGAACGCCTCTAGAAGCCTCTCCAGCGCTGAAATGAGATCATTACGTTACAATGACTACTAATAGAGAAATTTCCCTCGCCTCGCTCTTTAAACGATTGGTTGCGGGATGAATCAGTCGTGTGGCTGGAGGAGGGCCTCGCATTAGCCCTCCTCATCCTGGACATAAGAAGGCATTATTAACACAGTAGAACGCCAAGACCAGAGCAATTTACGACTCACTCCGTATCGAGACTTTGCAAAAGAAACTCCATCTCGTCGTAGAATTTCCATTTCTGAGGGACTGCCGCACGCCCTGATCCTGTAGGAACTGTCGTTAGAGCCCTGTGGTTCCGCATGAAACAGTCCCTCAGATTTTTCCATTGCTTCTTAACCGATCCCTCTGAAAAGTGTGATACTGCGAGCTATGTTGTGGTGTATGTGTTGTGCTCACCATCGAACGATGATCCGTGTATCACGTTCACGTTGTTGACGACTCTTTGCCATTGGTCGTCGTTCTGCCTGTATTTGTGTAAAGGGTTACTGGGATTCCACAGCTGTGGAATCGCAGCCATCTCCTGAATCAAAGCACGACGTTGGCGGTCTGTCCAAACGTCGTATGGTGCCGGCCCGCGTCTGTCTGTAGAACTGTATCTTACCCTAGGGCGCGGCGAACTCGTAGATATCTGTACTTACGCGGCACAGATTGAACAATGTTTATCTCCGGTGGAGTAATCTCTGCCTTTACCTCCTTCATCGCGCGTGGATGGTAGGACGTGCGTGCCAGCACCTTCAAATACCTCATAAGAAATCTGGACGTCACGTGGCAAATCTGAGTCCTTAAATAAATATGTAAATAAACCTTGTCCCGTGGGGTTTCACACGGCGTTGCTTCATCGTCGCTGGTCAATCCGTTCATGGTCTGGAGCTATGTTTAAAAAACAATTAAATGACAGCATCGTCTATTACCGCTTTTACCGCTTAAGTCGCACCACGTCAACGATAATACTAGACATACTCTAATACTAGATTAGACATTATGCATACTTCCGTATTACGTATCAGCTGGTTATCTGTAAGCAACGCACTATATCGAAGAGTAGGTGAAGCATACGACGACTGTTCAAAAGAACATCTTTCAAGGAATCAAAGATGGACTGCCTTGTCGCTTTTGGCCAACCATAATACTATTCTGTATGTACTAGTGTGATGTGATTACCCGTTGTTGACGATGACTGTGATGTGGTATGGTTATAACTGGGACTGGAACATTCATCAACGACTACGCATCACAATGCATTACGAAACTTTTTTTCTATACAAAAGCGTTTATATAAACAGTATCAAAATAATCAGTCGGACAAACATTCGACAAACGGATGCGTAAAAATGTTATCAACTTCAGCGAATTCCTACACGTGTTCCTATTGCCGAGATCGAAAAACCTCTTTCCTCTTTTTTACATTGTTTCAACAAAGCAGAGATAGGAGGAACTGTGTGAAGCTCTTTTTCTTTTTCCTGAGACAAAAAACTATTAGGAAGCTTGCAACAGCAAGAAAGTAGCAAAAACTACGTCGAAATGCTCTGACACACGCAAACAAAAGCAAGTAATTCAAGATGATTAAAAAAAAGGGTGAAACAACGTAAAAATTAACAAATACTTACTTCTAGCGAGGAAAAAAGAAAAAAAAGGATTGGTGCAAAAGCGCGTGTTTCTCGCACGCAATTCCACACAACCATGTACGACACAACGTCGCACACGCGGTGTCGTACTCGTCGTATACGACAACTTTGGTAACGCAAATGCCTTGTCGCACTTGTCGTGTACGACAAGCGCGACACGACCGATACGACACCGGCCGCTATCTCTTATCATTATCGTGTCGTATTGGTCGTCGACTGAGCACGACCCTTATGATCTAAGTTCAACGTAGCTTAAGTCAAATCGGTGGCATTAATAGGATCCGACCACCTTTGTTTGCGAGTGGGTCGTCTTCGGTCGTAATTCGAAAAACGGACATCACCATCGTATTCAGCGCCCCCGATAACCCCCACAGATGACGTTTAACGACGGTTGGCCGGAAAACTTTCCTAGAAGGAATCCGGGAGACGGAATCCCTCGAATAGTGCTGAAGTAGTTCTGTGTCTCGCTCTGCGCGACCTCTGTTGTATGTTTTGCACGATAAGAGAAGGAAAATCAGCGGGTATCATTCGCGTGAGATCAAACGGGAACTAGCGAATGATACTCGCGAGTTCAAGTTCCTGTATCATTCAGCCTGCATAAATAGCAGGGTAACGAATGATCGGGGCTGTTTGTTGGTGAATCGTTGCTGGAATAAATATTCTAGCACGAGTTTCCTACCCACAGTCTAGCGAGCCGTACCCCTAATAAAGGGTACATCTTGGTGCATCGGCCAAATCGGCTGAGAAAAGTTCGGTTCCCCCAGAACCTTGAACTGCTAAGCTAAGCTCGGTTCTCCCAGAACCTTGAGCTACACCTACTTAAGTTCGGTTCTCTCAGAGCCTTGAACTGATAAAAGCTCGGTTCTTCACGAACCTTGAGCTACCAGAGTTCGGATCGGCAGAGCCTTGAAAGAAAAATCAGGGTTCAATCCTTGAGAATTAAATCACACGTCAACAAGCTAACGCAGTTGATAAGTTTGTACGTTCACTTAAAGTACACAACTACTTGAAGAAGACAATCAACTAACAACGACAAAAATGTCAGTGGTTTTCTATAAAAAACCGATTGAGTTGAGCTCAAGAACTCTTCGAACAATACGTAAAAAGTTCGACACCTACACGGGTGAAGTGCAGGCTTCAGGTACTGAAGAAGAACAGTACGAAGAGCACTTGAGCACAATTGAACTGCTTTCAGGGAGCATAGAAACGATAAAGCACAGCAGAAACACACTGCAAAGCCTAGTCGACAAGCTCCAAAAGGAATTTGACGAGGCAAAGTAAAATCTAACAAAAAGGATCTCACAGCTGGGATAGAAGAGATTGAAAATGAGGCAAAATTCAGCGAGAACATCGCGAACGCCAACGAAACGATCTTCATACTTGGCACGAGGATTACCGAAGCTAAAAACCTAGCCAATAAACTGGCTCGGAAGCTCGGAAAGATGCAAGTAGGCGAAAATTCGGCCAATGCTTCAACGAGTGGTCAATCTACCATTCAACATCTCGATGAGGTGATCATAGAAGAACAAGGATCACCGAGAGAGGAAGCGAACGAGCAAAACTTACCGGTTTCGCAAAACTTCGATACCGAATCTCAAAATTGCCGTTCATTAAAGCCAGAACAAGTAAAACTCCCACGTTTCCACGGAGACGAAGAGGAATTTCCAGAATTTTGGGCAATTTATGACACAATGGTGCATAAAAACAGAACTTTAAGCATAATAGAAAAAATGTTGCTACTGAAAGACTGCCTCAAAGGCAGAGCAGAGATTACCATAAAGGGTATCCAAATGATCCCTGAGAACTATTCATGGATGGTCGAATCGCTCAAAAAGAAATATGGCAACAAGCCGAACATCCGAGCAAGGATTGCACAGAAACTCATTGATTTACCTCCTGCGAGAAGCAGTGCAGAGAGTTGTACAGATACATTTGATAATATCAGAATGCTCATAAACCTCATGGTGTCTTCAGGGCAAGACATCCGCCAAGTAAAAGATGCCATGTGGACGGAAAATATTCTGCAGAAATTTCCGTACGATATCGTGAAAAACGTCCTCGTCACTATCCAAGACGACGATATCAAAATCGAGGAAATTATGGATCACCTCGAAAAAGAAATCAATGCAAAGAGGTTCATGGAAACACGTCTCAGAGGTCATACTCTATACGGCAGCCAACCCAGTGAGCGTTATCATAACTTTTGCCATACAGAAACAGTTACCTGCCAATTCTGTGATCTTCCAAACCATACGTCGATCCACTGTAGGACAGTATCGGATTTCAAAACAAGAAAATCACTGATGAAATGCGCAAGAAAGTGTTGGAAATGCTTCTCCTACCAACATGCTAGTCATGAGTGCCGTGAATCGAACTGTCCAAAATGTGGGCAACTACACGACCTCAGTTTATGCTTTGGAAATGAGAAAACCAAATCCTTGAAACCATTTCCACGCCGAGAAAATGGGCCCGCAGCGCCTAATCAATTCCGAAATCAGGGAAGCTACAGACGCACTTCGACTGAATCTCGTAGAAGTGGTCAAAACCAGTACCCACCGAGAAACTACTCGAATAAGGTGCAAAAAAGACAACAGCATGCAAATTCGCACACAAATGGATATAGTTGTGATACATCTGATGCGAAAACCCAACCACAATTGAAACGCAGCAAAGAGCAAATAGTGCTCATGACCGCTGAAGGTAATGTTTGGAATAATAAAACCAGACAATTCGAAAAAGTGTTATTCTTTTTCGACACAGGAGCTCAAAAAACAATTATTAAGGAGCAGACTGCAACTGATTTCGGGCTTAAAAAGCAGAATAGGGAACTCTGCACAATGTCTGGCATTGGAGGGCACACTGAAAAGTTCCGAACTAGCACTGTATCGCTAGTGATAAGCACAGCATACGGTAAAGAATAGAACCTGACCGTGCAAACGAAACCAAATTTGCTGAACGGTTTCTTGTCAGTCCGATTAGACAAGCAGGACAAAGAATTCCTTCAAGAAAAGGACATTTGTATTTCTAACCAAAAGGTGCGCGGTGAATACCAGAACCCGCAAATACTAGTTGGTCTCGATAACTATTACGACCTCGTTAACGCGATCGACACCGCGACATTGCCTTCAGGCTTACGAATTGCGCGAACAGTGTTCGGCCCAGCCATACATGGCAAAGGGATATCGAACACAATGCTGGTCGATGAGGTGACCCACAGTCTCGGTCATGTTTTCGATAAGGAGCCTCATCTGCTGAAGGCAACTACTCCGGTAAACAGTGCGACAGGAGGTGACAATATTGTTACTGCACTCCCCTATCGACGGAGCGCTCGAAGAAAAGTTCGAACCAAACCTAGAAAACATGAATACAGTCCATACACGGTGCCCCTACGAGAACAGCTTAATACTACTTGTCGCAGGGACCGACATGGGTGTACCGGTCGTTACTGTGATGGCTTTAAAAACCACATTGTGACCTATCGAATTAATGGCAGCTGTGGAATTGGTCGCTGCCAAGTTATTGACGAGGGCAAATATGGCGTGCAAGTTACACGAAAGGCACGCAAAAAAGAGGCAAAGAAGCCAATGAAACACCAGTACGTAGCCGCCTCGTCTACGCCACCACTCCAACAACTTCATCTTCCCACTACTTGATGCTCAACAACGAAATGCCACTACCAGTCGCCTCATCCACACCTCAATTTCGTCGACTTCACCTACCACTATCAAGACAGTCAACAACAACAACGGCAACGATTTGTGATATAATTTCGTATAGTTCATTTATTGTTTATCATTTTGTTATTGGGGCGCGCGGAGTGTCTCGCTCTGCGCGACCTCTGTTGTATGTTTTGCACGATAAGAGAAGGAAAATCAGCGGGTATCACTCGCGTGAGATCAAACGGGAACTAGCGAATGATACTCGCGAGTTCAAGTTCCTGTATCATTCAGCCTGCATAAATAGCAGGGTAACGAATGATCGGGGCTGTTTGTTGGTGAATCGTTGCTGGAATAAATATTCTAGCACGAGTTTCCTACCCACAGTCTAGCGAGCCGTACCCCTCATAAAGGGTACATTCTGTTTACAACGTAAATAAATGTGGTTTGAAACTTTTTTCACTGAACGACGATGTTTGCAGCACCTTCGGGATAATGGTAATACGTTCGTTACAGAAAATCTGCCGTTTGTCAAAAGTCGGAGAAAACGACAATTCGAAAGAGTCCGACCCCCCGGTGGGTCGGATTGTCCCCAATGGCAGACAACGTCTTACCTACCCATGGGTCGTATTATCGTCAATGTGTTAAATAAAATATGATATAGCAAGCTGAACTTATATAATTTTATATCTCATTACATGATGGTAACAACAACAACTACAACAACAATGGTAACAACAATCAAAACAGTGTATGCTCACAAGCAAAGCTAGGACGGTCGACTCAAAAGCCAATTCTCTATGTGCAGCTGAAGATTTTTTGGCGTTAATTCTTGACCGCGCTTCTGAAATTTCTTCGTAAATTCGACAACTAAAGCAATAAACTACATACATCAAGAAATGCCCTTTTCAATCATCAAAATGTAACATCAACGCTACGAACCTTGAGGAACTTTTGAATGTCCTCCATATATTTCATATCAACCTGTGTATATCCCTCTGCTTCCTTCACTGCATGTTCCATCAGTTCCCATGGTTTGCTGAAAAATACAAATTCACTTTGTGGAAGAGTTATCGACAAAAAAAAGAATGGAGTTCGGCGAAGATAAGCGACTTACACGGTGGTCAATTGAGGATTGAGTTTCAACGGACCCGTAGAAGGCACAGAATGAAGAAGATTTTGAGCGAACTGGTTAAGAGAACGATGTCGCCGCTGAAAGCATTCTTGTGGTAAGCCTACATATAAGTAGTAAGGTAAGCGTAAGGGTAAAGGTGTCGGTGTTGACCAACCCCCCAAGGACGCGCAGCCGCATTCGTGTTCCATTCAGAGTCGTAAGGGCATGGCGAATGCGTATCTGGCCTAGACAATGACAAGCGGAGCCGGGCCGTAAGACCACGTCAGTGTCTTTACCTTCCCAGACAAGTCTGGCACCAATCTACGAACCCCAGAGGGATGGAAGCCTTAGTTGACTCAGGCGAGGATCGCTCGACCGAGCGGGTGCCAGTAGCGCCTCTTACCACTGCACCACGCGCGCCCCATGAATAGTATACTTATAAATAACAATAATCCAGCAGTACAAATACTCACCCGAGCCAGCATTTTGAGCTCGGCACACACATTACTTCCAGTAGCATTTGCCACATCGGGATCATCGATATCGCTACGAAATACTCCTCCCGCACCTCCCTCTGAGTCGTCTTCCTCGACGAGCTGCACCAGCTTGGGATGTGCCTTCAATAGTGATCGAAGAATCTATTTTACAATTAAAAAGTCTGTTGAAGTACATACAATGAAGAAACTCCTGACTAGAGCCACCAAACACAACGCTGAAGGATCATCCATTACAGATGAAATTGCTAGCAGTCGCTTAGTGAACGCCGCCACCCGTGAAAGTGGCACCTGAATGAGCTAAATTAGAAGGAACCATAATAACAAGCTACAGTATCCATCAGCGGTATCCCAAAACTATCGCCCGAAACAGTTCTCAGGTCGCAAACAAACTTACTAGTACACTGGGGTTATGGAGTCACCTGACTTATTTGGACATCCAACTAGTAGCACACACCCCCAACGCTCGTATTCACACAAGTCACGAGAATGGTAGACGGAATGGGTTATGTGATTGTGGAAACTACTAGTGGCTGGTAGCCAGTAATCAAAAAAAACTTGTCGAGATATTTACTGTGTTATTTCCGCGGCATTCAGATGGAAATGAAGAATTCGATGCTCTTAGCGTTTCTCGAGCAAGACCCACTGGTCTACCCTAGATTTCAAAGAGGGACGAATGGAGACGTTA
Source organism: Nippostrongylus brasiliensis (assembly GCA_030553155.1). Taxonomy (NCBI): domain Eukaryota; kingdom Metazoa; phylum Nematoda; class Chromadorea; order Rhabditida; family Heligmosomidae; genus Nippostrongylus; species Nippostrongylus brasiliensis. Next base: position 30,371,759 of record CP130736.1, on the reverse strand, counting down.
TTGGGGCCCGCTCCAGCAAATCGATGATAAACAGGGATGGCAGGTGATACAGATGACAGGTGATTTGCCCGACTTCCAGATAAAACACAACTATCAACCATAAATAAGAAATGTTTTTATATTGAAGAAGGACCTGCTTCCGCCGCTCGTTGATCATTGAATAGAGAGATCTCGCCACAACAGTCATATGTTTTCTCCTGACTTCTGGAAAAAGGACTGACTTACTCTAACTTCACGAATTTACCGTACACCACAATTCAACCCGAACTATTAACACGTTGACGACAGCGCCTGTTTCGCGTGTCTGGCGCGTGGGACCAAACGATTTTCTACCTCGCCGAGGCTGGGCCACGATGCCGGCATACGGCGAATTTTTTTGAAAATCGAATTGAATAGTAAATCTCGAAGACTACATATACAGTTCTGTAATATCGGGGATTGTGACTATTTGTTTGCAACGAAAATAAAAGAATAACAGCTGGAAGCTTTTAGAATTTCCTTTTTCCCTATCCAGGTTAAAAAGAAATTGTTATCTGTTTATTGTTTATTATTCGTCTATTCTAATAGCCAGTATTTGTTTGTATTTATTTGTATGTTTCAGTGACCAGTATTTGTTTGCATTTATTTGTTTTTTGCAATAACCCATATTTGTTTTTACTGGATCAAAAATTCCAGTAAATCAGAAGCTCAGAATCATTTTCATGGACCACGCTTCCTATAACAATGTGCAAAAGGTCTACTAAAAAGGGGCACAAAAACATCCTCGGAAATTTTGAAATATATCGAGAAAAATACAATACAAGACTGTGGCGTGGCATAGCGCCACACGGTCCCACGCGGCCGCTTGAGCGTGGCGCGGCATAACGCCACAGTCGTCAACGTGTTAAAACACTCTGCTACTATCAGTCAACGTACCCGGTCTCTTCTCAAATGGCAACTGGTTAAGCAAACGATAAACGGAACGATAGAACCGCGATGGATCAACGTTGAGCAGCTGACCCTCTCCAGAAAGTATAACAAACACAGTATTTATACAGTAGAGTTGGTCCAAAAGGCGAAGTTGCTGAAATAGGACGTAAGGCGTTTTTATGAATTTTCGAGCCGTGGAACTAACCTCGTTATCCACAAGATTTTCCATAGTTCGAACAATGTCCTCAAAGAATTCCACGCCCAGAAGATGAGCAAACTTGCTGAGACCTTCGAGAACAGGTTCCAGGAGCGCCACATTTGGAACTCGCTTGAGGACGGAAAAGTAGCATTGGAACACATACTTCATGACCTCAGTAGCCTGGAAATGCTTCAATGAATAAGCGCATATAGGCTAGAGTCCGTCTCTTAACACTTCGGTGTTCTATTTGTTTCACCTCATTCTTCTTTCCTACGATTGCTTCAAACAACACAGTGAATAGGTAAATAAAATATCAAGGAAAAAACGGTTGCGATTTCGAAGCATACGATTAGGCAATAGAATGCTTCCACTCGTAACTTTTCAGACCGAATTTGCGCTTTTCGCAGCAGTTCCCCACCACACAATAAACAACAAAGGAGGTCTGATACATAGCATTAAGACCCTTAAATATACAGGGTGTCTCAAAAAAATGTAGCTCTTGTTTGAAATGCCAGAACTTTGGCGAAAGTGAACCAATCGAAACGAGCCATAGCTTGAATGGAAGCTAAGAAAAAAGAAAATTCTCTGGTATGTGTTTGGTGAAGATGTACTCGACCGAGGTATTTTGTGCTTGATTGATAGTACATAGGTTGTATGCTTGCTCTAATTTGGTCGTAAACAGGTGATATTGCTGCCATCAGTTACTCCTGAGGCAAAGAACATATCTACATGCCGCAGCTTTTGGTTAATCATGGAATGACATCAGTATCGATCAATATTTGTAGCCACTGTTTGAGACGCTAAAATTCTTCCAACAGTGACGCAATCATAAGAAAAGAATTAAGAGAAATGTAAAATGTATGAATCATAAAGATTGCGCCATGTATCCGTCCAAATCGTCGGATTGTAGACCTGATTGAAAGTTCACGGATGACATGCTTGTTCCACTTTGGTCGCCCACAGGTGACATAACTGATACGCGGTTCTCGTGATGCAGTAAACATAAAAACATCAAAACATAACAAGTTTACAATGCACTTTAAGATGCATTTGCACAATACGACAATGTTTTTTTTTATTCCAATCAAAATGAACACTCAGTGATTGATAGTGATGCTGATCCGTCTCTAACCGGAAGCTGAGTTGTTTTGTTCGCTGCCCCAAGAGTAACGCAATGATATGACCTGTATGCGACCAAAGTAGAACAAGCATGTTATCAGTGAACTTTCAATCAGGACTAGAATCCGACGATTCGGACAGATGCATGGCGCAATCTTCATGGTTCATACATTTTACATTCCTCTTAATTCCTTTTTTATGATTGCATCACTGTTGGAAGAGTTTTAGCTTCTCAAACAGTGGTTACAATTATTGATTGATTTGATGTCGTTCCATGATTAACCAAAAGCTGCGGCAAGTAGATATGTTTATTGCCTCAGGAGTAACTGATGACAGCAATATCACCTGTTTACGACCAAATTAGAGCAAGCGTATAACCCATGCACTATCAATCAGGTACGAAATCCAATGCCTCGGTCGAGTACATGGCGCAATCTTCACCAAACACATACCAGAGAATTTTCTTTTTTCTTAGCTTCCATTCAAGCTATGACTCGTTTCAATTGGTTCCATTTCGACAAAGTTATGGCATTTCAAACAGGAGGTACATTTTTTTGAGACACCCTGTATACTAAAGCATTTAAAGTACTGACAGAGTTGCACCGACTGGAACAAATTCATTTTTGCACGACTTTTAGATTCTCTTCAACATACATCGCTAATGTTCTTGTTTTCTTTTCTGGGTTTCTTACGCTAAGTTTTTCTTTCATATTATTGTGTTTCTTCCAATTCCTATGAAACATTTGTATGGCGCGGCTATAGCCCCAAGAAACAAATAAAAATGTGAAAAAATATCAAAGACGAATCCAACAATAAGACGAATATAGAATAGGGCGAGAATTCAAGACTAAAACACCCACCGTCTTTAGTTTCGTCGAAAGTGTTTCAGCGGCGTCCAGTTCCTTCAGATCAGCTTCCAGTTTGTCCAATTGTTTTTTGTACTAAACGGATTTTTCAAGCCTCTGTATCGCCTCCTCTATTAGAGCATCACATAAAAAGCTTAAGATCACCTCAGCTGTTCACTTACCTTTCTGGCAGTCTTATTCGCTCTCTCCTTCTTGATCTGAGCTCGTTTCGCAAAGATTCTGCCTTTTCCAGACTTCTTGTCCTCATTTTTGACTTCCTGAATGAATAAATAAATGTACGAACGCAAGCTGTCGCCAAACGGAAAAAAAAGCATCAAATTGAGAGGGTTCTTGTCTCGTCAAAAAATTGAAAGATTCTTGCAAATCGAAAGATCCTTGACTTGTTCTTGCCGAAAGATGTAGAATTTTCAAGAAGGCTTCACAGCTCTAGGACTCGTCTCACAACTATCATGCCTGTACGCTTATACCGCACGCCCGATAAGAACGTGCATCGTGAAACACGCACATTTGGAAGCGGGCAACTTATACTGTTTCCAGATAATAGGGCTTGAAATTTATCTTTCTGCATGGATCCACGAATGGTATACTGACCGTAAGCCCCTAAAGGAGCGCAGGCGTGATTCAAAACACGTGCGACGGGGTTGGCTCTGAGTGTGAGGTCTTTATTTATATGAAGCTAAACATAAATCACCAGTGCGACGAGGGTACAGAGACCCCGGATGGTGGACGGACTACGATTCATCAACGCTCAGCGGGGTGTGTTCAGGGTTTATGGGGGGTTCATATGAGAGGTATATGTCGCTGCTAATTCTAGGTGTCCGAACCGTCGCCGCACCAACCCGTTGTTTATGACGTCATGAAAACCACGAGCAAACCTGGAGCGCGAAAATAGCTGAAGGTATATTTCGGGGTTCATGGCGGGTACATCACTTGCGAATCCGTCCATGGTAACGTAAGGATGCGCTATATACCCTAAAGTCTCATAGATAAGCCCGCCTTGCGCGAACGGCAACGCGGCGTATCGATCGGTCGCCTTCCGTAGTAGAGCACTACACATTAACTTTTTTTTTTGCTTTTCATGAGAGTTCGCCCCAGTTTCGCATAGGGGCGTTCTCGGAGGTGCTGATTACGGATCCAATGTTCTTTTTTTGGTAGTTCACTAGGATTGTAAATTAGGATTATTTTAGGATTTGTATTATAGGCTTAGTACCACCCCGGGAATTCAACATAGGATCTCTAAATTTGCCTCAACTCAAAGGAATTTTCGGGGCCGTTTGTCACGAATATGATGTTCATTTTTTTCGTGTCCATTATGTTCATTTCGCGTTTTCCGCTCGACGCATTACTCTGATAATGCTTTCTAGAAGATGTTCTTTGTATTGCTGGCCTTTTCTAATGAGGTAAATACCATTGAGCACTGAGTAAATTCCAGTCAGTTATCTTAAAGGTAGATGTATCGGCGATGATCAGTCCCCCAAGGACACGCCACGCATCTCCTACGTTTTATTCTTCTTTTATATAGTGGTGTCTAATTAAAATCTTACTTTGCTTTTTGACTTTGCGGTATTATAGTAAATCAACAGCAAACTGTGCTCTTTGGACTTTTACTGTGCTATTTCGGATCAGTTTTTCATGTTCAAAAATGCTCAGGTTCGAATTTCCGCTATTCTCACTACAAATTATCAATGGAGGGATTAACTTGTAGTGTAGCGCGGCGCCGCAGCGTCGCGCGCGCGAGCGGGCTTATCTATGAGACTTTAGGGTAAAACCATTACTACGCAGGCGATCGGGAACTCGAATACTACCAAGCATCTTTGCATTTTTAAAGAATACCAATACTGCGGCAAGAGGTTTGGGTAAGAGTTTTGAAACTATGGTAGATTGATTAATTGATTGAACAACGGTGTACGGAAAAAAGCTTGATCATAGCAGGCAAGTGATTTTTTCAGTAGGGTTCATCGTAAAATATTCAGCATTCTAAACTGACTAAGTGAAAGTAAATGCCATGGATCAGACAAACTGATATAATAACTATGGTAATTCGAGGTGTCGGCAGTGATCAATCCCCCAAATCGTAAGGACACGCTGCCGCACCTGTGTTCCATTCTGAACTGTAGAGGCATAGTGAATGCGCAGCTGGTCTTTATAATGAGTTGAGTGGCCAGGCGCTATACCAAGTCAGTGTCTTTACCCTGCCAGACAAGTCTGTTACCAATTCACCCGAGCCCAGAAGGATGGAAAGCTCAGTTTGCCCCGGAGAGGGTCGATCGCTCGACCCTCTCCGGGGCAAACTAAGCATGTACAGCGGCGCCTCTTACCACCGCACCAAGCGCGCCCATTAAAAATAGATTTGCACTGGTTAAAAGCGGAGGAAAAACAGAACTAACCCGAATATTCAGGGAGAGAAACGTGGCGATCAACTGCGGAGGAACGTGTCCTTTGCGCTTGGTGACGAGCGACGAGATGCTACGAGCGCCGAACAACGACATCCTCAGGTGCAGATCTTCACGGAATACTCGATTCAGCGTTTCACACACTTCAGATACAACCTGAATCGAGCCAATTGGACACTAATTTAGAATATTTTCCTAGAACAGGAATAAATATAATGGAAAAGTCGAACAGAAGAGAAACTTACTGCGGCATGTTTGCACAACGACAAACGTACAAGAGCAGACAAAATATTAGTGGCATAGTTGAAATGTGGTGCAGAAATAACAAGCCTACTCATGGCCTTTAGGCATAGCATTCCAATTTTGTAGGTGAAAGAATCCTCGCTTATTGTGCGTCCTTTGTTACCAAACTCTAAACAAGCCTTAGAAACGAAAAGAATTGCATTACACAAAAGAGCTACAATCGAAAATCATTACTTCCTGTCATCTTCTCGCAGAACTGAAGATACTTCAAGTAGTAACGTAAAAGGGACTCCTCGAATGTCTGCAGTCGCTTAGTCTCTTTCTTGACTTTCTGCTTCTTCTCTTCGGCGGTTAGCTCTCGAATAGAATAACCGGGAATAATGTCGATCAATACCTAAGTACAGTTCAAATTATACACAATAAAAATCGATAATCTATTACCAAACTGAACTCACTTGCAGAGTACTAGCGACGGCCAACTTCTGAACACTTTCCCTTACCAATGAGTGCACTTTTTCTCCCAAACAAAGATGGAACATATCACGCAGCTTGTATATCTTGAATACAAAACGAATTAGAAATTCAATTTCGATTCAATTAAAAAGAATAACAAAATATTTTCCAATGGGAACTTACGTTTTCTTGTGGATTTGTTAGAAGGTTATGAGCATATGTGGAAATAGTCACTTTGAATTCGCCAAGTAATTCTTTCCTCTTGGCGATTAGCTCGACGGCGCTCAGATGGGAATAGTCCTCAAATGTAGATAATACTGATTTTACCTTCCCCACCTTCCCATTTTGACAAACTTACCTCCTGCTCCGGTTTAACCTCTTCATCTTCCTTTTCCGCTCCTGCTTCGTCCTCTTCATCATCAGACAGGTTCTTTTCACGAGTAGGACGGAGGAGTGTTCCGTCCTGTACAAGTTCATTTAGGTGGAACTATAAAAGTTCATCTTATACCTACCTTCAATTTTATGGGTAACATTTCTTCGAGATCATCATCAAGATGCCCTTCGAACTTTCTCTTCTTCAACTCAAAATCTCGAACTTCTTCCTCATTCGCTGTTTTCAATTCTGCAACCAGACCTTTTGGAGTATAATCAGCTGCAAATGAGTCCAGTAAGTTATTACACAGTAATGTAAAAGGCAAAGGTAAAGGTACTAGCAGACCCCTGGTGACGCGGCCGCCGTATTCGTGTTCCATTCACAATCGGAGAGGTTCGGCGGATATGTATTTAGCCTGTACAATGTCTTGTGCAGGCCACCCGCCATACCAAGTCAGTGTCCTTACCTTCCCGAACAAATCTGGTACCAATTTACCCGACTCCGGAGTGATGGAGGGCTTGGATAGCTCGCGCGGAGATCGATCGCTCGACCGTGCGGGTGTTAGTAGCGCCCGATTTCACAGTGTAGGGGCTAACGCCCTTACACTGTGAAATAAACGCCCACAAAGTAATGCATTCTACCAGGATCGTGTAAACTACAGAAACCAACACACCTTCGTCGTATCTTCTTTTTTGTCCAGCAAACGCGCTGTTTTCCCAATCGATATCCGCGTCCAACATATCTAATGGAAGTTCGTTCTCTGCTTCCTCGTCGTACTGAACCTCACGATCCAGAACCCAGTCATCTTCTATCTGCGAGGAACAAAATTTGGTTTGAAAAAGAATTAGGTGGGTTCTAATGATGAATGCTCTGATTAATAACAACATGCTACAGAATCAACGCGAGCATATGTATGTGTCAAATGGATTTTGTGACCGGTTTTGTTTGGAGGGTAAAGGTAAAGTCAAAGATGTCGGCGTTGATCAGGCTCATGAGAACGCGCCGCAGCTTTTGCCTTCCATTTAGAATCGTAGGGGCATGGTGAATTGGCCATTCGGCCTATATGATAACTTGAGAGAGACTGTCGCTACAACAAGTCAGTGTCATCACCTACTGGTACCAATTTACCCGACCGAGGAGCGATGGAATGCTTGGTTAGCTCAAGCGAGGATCGATCACTGAGCACTGCCGGTGTTAGTAGTGCCCCTTACCTCTGTACTAAGCGCGAATCACTAGATATGATTAATCTCCTCATAGTTCGGACGTAAGAAAATTAAGCATTACTCCAATCCGAGGTATCTGTCGAGCAACTGAATGACAGAAAGACGAAAGACTCCCATAAATGAAGCTTCAAAAAGACCAAAATTATTTTAAGCGGATTTAGAGGAAATCGAAAACCACTCACGTCAACCACACGTTTTCGAGAATCCTTTGCTCTCCGTTTCTTTATGTCTTTCAGTCCGTCGATGATATTTCTTGATAACTTCTTCTTCTTAGCCATTCGATTCAATTTTCTGGTTGTCTTTCTTGTGTGTGACGTCTTCATCATCTTCAGCTTCTCTTCGCGAGAAGCCGAAGCGAAACCCATTTTCCTGAAACACTCATCAATAAGAAACAACACCATACATCAACACCTGAAGGACAACCCGAACGATATAGCAGAAATGTGAGGAGACGGTGTTTTCACAGGATGTGAATATTGAAGGACACCAAATTAGAGATGCAAGACGAATAACGGCAATTTGTAGAAAAGAAAATGGGCTCTTAATATATGAACATTTAAGAAGACTTGGAGACATTGACCTCCCTTGAAGCCATGGTTCAAATAATCAACATTGGGTCCGAAAATTGAAAAAAATATTCGCTTTCACCGAAAACAAGTAAAACCTGCCGTGTTGACCACCATATGTTTGTGTTCGAACTGCAATAGTTTTCGTTCACTTCCATTCGAAATATATATCCATAACGTAAACACTGTTTTGTGAGTACCGATTTAAATTAAGTTTTTCGCAAATTAAAAACCACATACTTCTAATTTCTTTACTCAGACGAAGGCAAGAAGGCTCGCACTGCATCATTTGGTAAAAAGATTCTATGAAAATCATTCTGGCTGTACATCCGCAGAAACTGTCCAGATTGCCACGAAATTTAAATAAACGAATGCTTTCGCTTCCTGGAAAAGACTGCAAAAATAACATTGTAAAATTGGAATAAAATCACGGACAGATCACAGCTCTTCGGGCCGATATACCACAAACTTTCGCAAAGATGATTGATTTTTTGATAATTGATTGATTATAGAGATGACTGCTAGGCTCACGGCCGGATTTTGAAACCAATTTCGATGCCTTTTTTGTATATATTTTACTCTTCTATTTCATGACTCTTTCAAAGAGATGAAAATAAAATAGGTGTTATATTCGGTGGTACAGCCAAGAAAATCTCCCAGCGGGGGGGGGGAGAAGTTTTTTCTAAAATGCATATTTTCAAATTCTCTATACTCTCGCATTAAACTAAGGTGCTCTTTGTCAAAAAATACTTCCTTCAGAAATTTTTTTCTAGCGCTGCACACCAAACCAACGTAGCGCATACAAATAAATAAAAACAAACAAACAGTCAAATAAATGAAATCACTCGCTCAAACGGGATTCGGTTTGAGTTTGAAATTCGCTTTAACAACGGGAGTTCGAAACCAATGAACTCGAAAAAAATACTAGCGTGGAAGTTGAGAGCGTAACAGCCACAGTTCTAGTGTATTTACAAGGATGAACTAGTATTTAACGACGCTCACAAAAATTTCAACACTAAAAATACTATGCACTTCCAACTATTCCCTTCATTAACTTCATCGCGTTGTTAAAAAAGTGCTCGTCGTTTGCAGCACTTTAGATGTAGTTACAGAAAAGTAAAGGTGCGCTTAGAAAAAACGCAGTTCCCAACGGGACCCTTTCCGCTACCGTATTCAAATGACGAAATTTCGAGATAGGCGGTCGGGGGCTTCTCACAGGTGGTCTTCTTACTTATCATTGAGCTTCTTTGTATGTTTTATTAAGATTGTTTCGAAGATTAAACACTCTGCTGTCGCTCACCAATCTGTTGATCATTCTGTCCTAGTCCTCCATTACGCTGCATTTCACCGTTACCTCAGTCGTTGAGGTCGAGGTCGTTGTGATAAGATAACTTCGCCTGATGCAGTATGAAACAGTGGCACTATTGTTTCTAAGTTCCAGTTCGTGTTTAGGTAACTCCTACAGCAAAATGCTGATCCCTGCGGCTAGAACGTTCTTCAACGCTTCCGCCTCATGCAGTCGTCTCATTGCCAGGACATCGTATTTGAATAATGTGTCGCAAAGATTCAAGTAAGAAACATTCTATATTACTTTTTCAAGATATAAGAATTGAATTCATTCCTAGATGTTTCCAAATAACCATTTGAACACGCTGTTTGTAGGTCTGATGCAATTCGCGGCGCAGTGATCGGTATCGATCTGGGAACAACCAACTCTTGCGTGGCTGTTATGGAGGGAAAACAAGCAAAGGTCACTTACCGAACATTATGTTTCTATTTCAATTGTCCATTTGCATAGATGACGATCTTCGATTGCTAATTTTTAGTGAGAGAAATAGTTGCTCAAGCTTTTCGTGTGGGAGAGCACAAAAATGATGTTCTTCGCTCGAATTCTGATGTTCCTTGGCGTCCTGGTTGCCCAGTGAAAGAAGGAAACTAGAAGTTGAGAACTCATTTGCAAATACTTCTTTGCAATAGTAGTTTCATCTCCATCGGGCCTGGTTCATACTAGGGGTTTTCGGTGCAAATTTGTTAAGGGGTTATTTGAGGCGCTGATCCACATATTTTACAGAAAGTGTCTGTTACATGAAGTCGGAACTTCTAATTAGTGATGCAAAAAGATCTGTGGACATTGTCAAATGTCGTGAGCAGCGGAAAATTAGAACTACTGACTCTGTATCCGGGTTTTTTGTTCTCAAGGTCATACATTTCGCCCGACAGGGAATGACTACGCCAAGTGAAGTGGTGGTACTTTGTTGTGCATTTGAGTTTTCAACAGTACATATAGTTATGAATAATTAACCAAAAGGGGCGAATGTTACATATCTCTCTGAGCTCTGTCACAGTTTCTCAATTGAATAGCGAAAGTCTAGTTGATAATCTGAGTAAGTCGGTGTTACTTGTCTTTCCCGTGTACTAAATTCCCTGTACGAAATTTACATGCCGGTGTTCTTCCATTTCGTCGCACTCTTAACATGTCATCGCAAAATTCGAGGAGGATCATCAGCTTCATGACTAGCATGTAAGATGAGTGTTTCGGCAGATTGGGTCAATTGAGGTGAGAAAATGTGTTTGTAAAGTGGAGAATTCAGTTGACTAGTGTATCGCAATTATTTGAATGTACATCAGTTCAGTATCTTCTATGAAACAATGTAGTATAGAAATCTCACTTTTAAATGCAAGTTGGTGGGTGCTGTTGGTATACAATACAGAACATTGCCTTGTAATAGGTAAAGTGTCGGTGAAGCCTATTTTTGCTATAATTCAAAACTTTTACCGGAAATTTAGTGCTTCAGGTAATAGAAAATGCGGAGGGTGTACGAACGACTCCGTCGACAGTAGCTTTCACGAAAGACGGCGAGCGATTAGTGGGAGCACCAGCCAAACGTCAAGCAGTCACCAATCCTCAGAACACACTTTATGCAACAAAGCGATTGATTGGTAGACGATTTGAAGACGCCGAAGTGCAGAAAGATGTGTAAGTTTCACACAACTTATGCTACTTTTACATTAAATCAATATTAACATTTAAGCAAGATTGTGCCGTTCAAAATCGTAAAGGCCAGCAATGGAGACGCATGGGTTGAAGCTCAGGGCAAGATGTATTCCCCTTCACAGGTGGCCTTTTTTTTTAGCTTACTCAGCTTATTCTGTCTTACATCTCAAGCTTCTCAAAAATTTATTCCAGGTCGGTGCCTTCGTGCTCATAAAAATGAAAGAAACTGCTGAAAACTACCTCGGAACGACCGTACACAATGCCGTTATTACGGTACCCGCATACTTCAACGATTCACAGAGACAGGTACCCCATTGGGATACAAAATTTGGCTTCGAAGATTCAACTCAGTCGATTTTTTAAAGGCAACGAAAGATGCTGGACAGATTGCTGGTCTGAACGTCCTTCGAGTAATCAATGAGCCAACTGCTGCCGCTTTGGCCTATGGTCTCGATAAGACTGATGATAAAGTGTAAGCATTTAGTTTCAAAACGTCTTTAATCATCACTTTCACTGTATCTACTCATATGTCTTTTCAGTATCGCTGTTTATGATCTGGGTGGTGGTACCTTTGATATCTCAGTGCTGGAAATCCAGAAGGGTGTGTTCGAGGTGAAATCAACCAATGGTGATACCTTCCTCGGAGGAGAAGATTTCGACCATGCTTTGGTCAACCATCTAGTTGCGGAATTCAAGCGTGAACAAGGAGTGGATCTCACTAAGGTATGCGTTAGTTTATTTGTAAGAAAAAAAATAAGCGCAGCATTTTTCCAGTTTGTCCTGTGTGCCGTGGTTTTTTTCTGGGATTCAACCCACTTTCAAACATTTTTCTCCATCTTCCGATTGGATGCTTAATAATTCGTGAATTCGCATAATCTGAGAATGTTCGACATTTTTGTAATTATGTTTATAATTTTTTCTAGGACCCAATGGCTATGCAACGACTTCGTGAGGCCGCAGAAAAGGCCAAGTGCGAATTGTCCTCAACTACGCAAACCGACATCAACCTCCCTTACCTCACAATGGATGCGTCTGGACCAAAGCACATGACAATGAAGCTCACCAGGTTTGAAAACGACGGTTGAAGATTAGTTCAGACATGACATCTACGTCACCCTTGTTGTAGAGCCAAATTCGAACAACTCGTTGCTGACCTCGTTAAGCGCACCGTCGAGCCATGCCGTAAGGCCATGCATGATGCGGAGGTTTGTATATTATCTTATTAGTTCAGGAATATATTGAGAAAAGGGCAGGTTCTTGAGAAGTAAATGTAGGTACGCTTTGGTGTTTGTTCGCGGATTGTTTTGGATTAGTACATCACTATTAGTTCGAGGTCAACGAACTCTAGCAGGGTTTGCATGCCATTTGAGGTTTGGAAATTCGCGCCGCGCTAATGAATCACGTGAGACCTTGTAACCCACCAATATACCCTGTGTAAACTCCGATGTGGGCATTAATGCATTCCAGTTGGCGCGCCATTCGCGGTCTATTTTGGGTATACCGCTTACGAATTGAGGGCAAAGACTGTCTGCTCTTTGATAACCTACGACCCATTGCTCCTACGTTTATTAACTGCGGCTTCCCTCTCTTTTACGATGGGTCTTCTCCATTGCCACGGCTTGTCCCATAAATTTCCACTTTTCCTACACGTTTTCGCTTCGTATGCCGTTTTTCAATGAATTAATGGGCTTTTATGGCCGCGGTGTTTATGCCTGAATGGGAACTGAGATACCATTTGAATTACCATTTTTACCTGTCGAGACCTTTCTATATATTTATCGATGCTTTTTTTCGCATAGGTTTTGTATAGCAGGACTAGATGGCATTGGGAACGCTCACATACATTAAAGTAGTAAATTCGCTTGAATTTAGAATGTTTACAATCTGCCGCATTTGTTTTTTTAAATTATACCTTCATACCAAATCCTCTCAATCTGGTCCCGGGTCCCGGAACGGTGTACCCGAAATAAACCCTAAAATGAACTTGAATTTAAAAGGTCCCCCATGATTCATCAACGTAATCAGAGAGGTTTATCCGCTGGTTACTGTGAGTAAATACGAGGTCTAACAAGATTCATTAGCGAGGGTTTGGATGCACCGATTGAACTCCCTCCTCATTCATCGTCATCCTCTGGCGTTCATTGGAGGTCTATCTGTGATTTATACGCTATCACCAGTTACTACTCAGAGCCCTCGCGCCGCCAGTGAAGTTTGTTAGATGACGAATAAACCTCAGTATTACCGCACCATTCGGATATTAGAACCAACGCAACACTAATGATTTGTATTAGAGCTCATACTAAGTCTGAATAAATCATGGTATGCGCGTTGATGAATCACCATTTTCACGCCATTGTGAGGTTCATTACGGGTATACCGTTCCTGAATCCGTGCCTCGGTTGTTGTTTCTTGTAGATTTATAGTTCCATCCTTAGCGCAGTACAAGGTGCCGTGTCATTTTCCAGGTGAAACCTTCCGAAATCGCCGAAGTTCTTCTGGTCGGAGGAATGTCCCGAATGCCCAAGGTGCAGCAGACAGTGCAGGAGGTCTTCGGACGTGCACCATCAAAGGCGGTGAACCCTGATGAAGCTGTTGCTATGGGAGCTGCCATTCAAGGAGCTGTTCTTGCTGGTGAGTGGAGAGTTTTACATAAAATATTTCATATTTTATTTATTGCTCTTAATTGTAGGTGATGTTACTGACGTGCTTCTGCTCGATGTTACGCCGCTCTCGCTCGGAATAGAAACTCTAGGAGGTGTGATGACCAAGCTCATCGCACGTAACACCACAATTCCCACCAAGAAAAGCCAGGTAAATAAAAGTTACCATTGTTTTTCTTTCCTATTCTACTTTCTTTCACGTTTCATCCTACCATTCGTCGGTTCAATATTTAGGTCTTCTCTACTGCCGCCGACGGACAAACCCAGGTACAAATCAAGGTCTGTCAAGGTGAACGTGAAATGGCCAACGACAACAAGATGCTCGGACAGTTCTCCCTAGTACGTTTTGTTTCTTTCTTCTGTGTGTGACTAAGAGCTGGATGTCCGCCTTTAGGTTGGAATTCCACCCGCTCCACGAGGAGTGCCTCAGATCGAAGTCACTTTTGACATCGATGCCAATGGAATCGTAAACGTCTCCGCCCGCGATCGAGGAACTGGAAAGGAACAACAGAGTTAGTTTTCTTCGTTCTGCATTTTTTGCTTGTAGTCGACTTCTAAAGTTCTTTTCTCATACTTCCTTTCAACGATCGCTTTTTGTGCGGGAATGTTGGAAGTATTTTTGCGACCAATTAATTCCGCCCCATATGTTATGAGTGCTCCACAGTGTAATGTATGCTGTTCGACAGGCTTTGTCAAAGTCTATCGAATAATGACATCGATCGGCGAATTTTAATATACGAAATAGTTCCTAGATTAACAACCTTTGTGATCTTATGTTTTTTTTCGAGAATAGTAAACTTCGTATTGGCCCTATATAATTATCCTCATTTCCCTTTTTCTCACCTATTTCTCAGCTCACACCTATAGAAAAGCAGTTATTTAATTCCTTAGCTATCCAAAAGTTTCCTGCTGAATGAGGCGACGACAGGGGGAAAACGGATATTATGATTTGTGGTACATAAATACTGGGAATTTAAAAAAAGGTGTGTTCTAGACTTTCCCACAGTGGGGCCAGTAATACTTGGTAAGAGCATATCTTGTTAACTCTCCCTGTCTTCTATTTTTTTAACGATTCACTTGTAATGATAGCGCATAGGTATTTAACAGTATTGATTTGTTGTTACTCCCAATCCTAAATTTATATAATCAACAATCCTCTGCAATCTGTCGTCGTGGTGTTCATCTACTAGCAATTTGGAACATCGGTGAAAATCAGCAGTGGTGAACCGCTGATGGATGTTGAGCAGGGAGTGCCGTAGGACGAAAAAATAGTTCCAAGTCTTTCTCGCACCCGATCTCGTGTTACTCATCAGCTATTGTTCAAAGTTGTTGTAACTTCCGATTCTCTTTCTTCCCTGAACAGTTCTGTAGTTGATAAATGATATCAGATTCGGATCTATGTAATGCATATTCACTTATCGTGATGGTTAAGACTAAGTAAAATTTCCTATCAGCCATGAACTATTATGACATATTGCAGTTGTTATCCAATCTTCTGGTGGACTATCAAAGGATCAGATCGAGAACATGATCAAGGAAGCCGAGAGGAACGCTGCTGAGGATGCGAAGAAGAAGGAGATGGTCGAGGTAAACATTTTACTGAAGTATATCTTTCTTAACTATTTATTGTTTGCTAGGCTGCAGCCGATGTACCGAGATTGATACAAGTTGCATCTGTCCCATCTTTCTATCTTTCCTTGAAAGAGCTTCATGTTCTAGGTCCTGAACCAAGCCGAGAGCATCATCCACGACACAGAAAGCAAGATGACCGAGTTTGCCGATCAACTACCCAAGGAAGAGGTAAGTGCTCTTGAGGACATTTACTTTGGTATGTCTTGTAAAATATTGTTTACAGTCCGAGGCACTGAAGAAGAAGATCGAAGAGACCAAGACCATCCTTGCCAATAAGGAGAACGAGAAACCCGAGACGATTAAGGAAGCCGTCAGCTCACTTCAGCAACAATCGCTCAAGCTCTTCGAGGTTCGTGACTTACTCGGTTTTGTTGTTGTTCTTTCAAGTTCACTATTAATGTTTTGTTGATAATGATTGCTAATCGTTAACTTGAAACCTTTTTTCTAATTGTTTTATAGATGGATGTTGAGGAGCTATTTAAAGTATCTAGTTTTTTTCGTTTATGCTTTCGTCCAGAAAGTTGCCTATTTGGAGTGCAGACAATGTAATATTCTAATTGTAAGAGGGCTTTCTTCTTAGTCTGCGCACTAAAGATGTAAAATCTCTAAGCGGATCCTATTTTAGGTGAATTTTTCGATATTAGTAACATGAGTTTTGTAAACCTACCCATTTTTTCTTCGCAATTGAAATCTTGTTTTCCTTCAAGGCTGCCTACAAGAAGATGGCCGAGAAGAACGCCGGTGGAAACGCTGATGCGCAAGAAGCAAAGACCGCTGAGGAGCCAAAGAAGGAGCAAAATTAATTTGTTGTTGTTGTGTAGCCGCGCTTTCCATCTCAATACAGTAGGTAGCTAGTTGGTTGTTCGTTACATTTGTTTCCATTTCCCTTATTCAGACCACCACCTGGTCCATTTGCTAGTTCATTGTTATGTCGTCAATGACGACTGTTGTTCTCATGTGAATTGTTGGATTTAGTTTCAAAAAGTTGAACTGCCCTCTGTGATGGCATGGGTGGTTCTCCATCATTCTTCAAAATGGTTCATTCTCCATAGATCTTGTATAGAGTTCTCATCAGTTTTGTGGTGAAATTTGTTAGACTACTATTATGATTGCGAATAATTTTATGAAGCTATTAAAATTCTTATCCAGATTTGTGTGGTATCTGCGAGTTGTGTATCGACAAGAGGACATACATGGTGCTTGGTGTTTCTGGAGTTTGATGATAGGTTTCTGATGGTTATAAAATGAGCGCGTGGCAATACTTTTGGGATTTCTTGTTTGGAGGCGTGAGGATTTCCGCGAAAAATTAGTCATTCCCGGCCGATTGAGCAGTTTGTTAACGATGGAATAGTTTGTTGCTTTCCGGCCGTAGTGGCGCATTTCGCGCCATGGAAACGATCTTTAGTTTCTCTAGTGATTTCCCCGACAGACGTTTGGGTTACACTGCCGCTTGCTTTTCTGTCATCATCGCAGCTCAATCAGGCCGCGTTCTTGAGTGCAATCGTCTATACCCTGTCCCCGTCTCTGTAATCTGTCACTGGTATTAATTTCAGTTTCAGGACAACTGTCATTCTTTACCGAATGACTGTCGAATCGTCACAAATCTCTCCATCCACTCGGGCTTTAAAACCATTGGTACTGGAGCACGTAGGTTTTTCATGAAGACGACGATTGCTGTGTGCCGTGGAACTTTTGTTGGGTAATTTTTGTTATTTCTGATTGTCATAATTCACATTTCTGCGTATGTTTGTTCCCAGTTTACGGTTTTAGTGTGAAGTTTATTCGTTCAATCATCCTATCGTTCATCCATGAGAGGTTAAGTTTCCAGCTTTCTACTTTAAATATGATTCCTTTTTTTCTCTATCTGATCTGTTGAACTCATACCCATATGCATAACGTTCCTCCGGTAAGTTTGAAAGGTACATTTCAACATTTCAACTTCTACTCCTAGTGTCCTAAAGCTGATTTGATGCTGAATTTTTGGCATCAGTCGCTTTATCTGTATTATGAATATATTGCGGTGACCCAAAAGTGCATGTTCTTTTCAAATTCCGACTTCATTCATAACGGAACAACTAACAAATAATTGACCGATAAGGTTATCATGGTTGAGCACATTTCTTTGCAATCGGTGGCAGTGAATCACGCTCAGTCATGATTGCCCTATTGGTTAATTATTTGTTTTCTTGAGTTATGAGCAAAGGAAGTCAGAAATTGAAATGTTCATGAACATTTGGGTGACCCTGATGAAACCATAATACAGGGTGCGCCAGCTAAATCCGGACAAATTTCAATTCAAATCTCCCGTCATACCGTAACTTCGTCAGGGGTCGCGATTGGTATAGAGTAAGTAAAAACCCTCTAGTTTGTAGTGATACCCTCATAACTGCATGAATGTTTCCCATAAATGAGTAGTACAGCAGAAGAGCCGCAATCATCGAAAGCGTCCGCGCTGAACGCACAACGGCGGAAAACGTTAGATTCTTCGGATACTCGAGATCAACGGTTGACGATCTTGTGACGGGGTACAAGGCTTCCTATGAGGGTTCTTTAACTCTGGCGAGGAGAACCCATTCGCGAGAACGTGTTTCAAGAACCGCAGAAGCCGTAGAACGTGCTCAGGAGCTGATCTTGAAGGACCCGATACAACCGCTGAGGAGGTTGGCCATAGTGTTGGAGTTTGCGAAAGTTCAGTGACTGTAGTAGTCCCCTGGATGGCGGCTGTACCTTCATTAAGGTCATATGTCTTTCTACAAGACGGCGCACTAGCCATTTGGTTCAAAACTGGCTGCCCCATAAATCGGACATGCTTTGGTCCACGGCGTTCTGGTCCCAGAAAAACCCGGATTTGAACCCCATGAGCTTCTACGTTTGGAGCGTTGTTGATAGGGTTGCTAACGAGACGACGCACCCTAACGTCACATTTCTGCGAGCCGCCAGTAAAGCAGTATTTGCAAATTTGGACCGAGCTTTTTTGAAGAGGGCTTGCGAACGTTTCAGGTCGAGGATGGAGGCGATTATTGCTGCTGACAGAGTCTACATTGAGCTATTGTAATAATAATACATCCCTCTACTAATGTGCAAAAGATTTCTGGATTTGAATTGTATTTGGCTTTCGTAAGGTTATTTGAAAAATCCGAGTCGCGGTTGTCCGGATTTAGCTGACGCACCCTGTATACTCTTCTGTTTATCTACTTTTCCAAGCCTTACCACGGTGTCCTATAACACAAGCAATGATTGCTAGCGAATAAAATCGTTATCTAACAAAAGAGAGGGTCTATCCACATTTCTCATTTTCATTGTACATTGAACGATGAAAGTACTCTTCTTTTCAAACGGTACAGCAAATTGAAATGTCGTTCATGAAGACGGAAAACCAGAACTTTAAGCACATTCCACGTCCGGCTCTCGATGAATCTTGGCATTGTGGTCAACTTGGAAAGTCTTGTACTTGAAGCCAAAAACCAAGATTGATATTACAGTTTATTCGGGCTGACGTTTCGGCGTCCTCGCCTTCTTCAGAGCCTGGAACAAGTCGAGTTCAACCTGAGAAACTACCCACTCAACGCCGCATCAAATTCTCAGAAAAAATAAGAGAAAACTGAATGACCATCGAGCAAATGAAAAAGGGGGTCAGAAAAGGCTAACCTTTTTATAAGTGGACTAGTGAGGTCCACTACACACCCGTAGCTGGTAGGATACGTGGGTGACTGAGGGTTCACGCCTAGGGACCACCCGCCTAGAGAACTTCTGGGGCATGACCTGGTAGGTCAAGACCACACATGTCGACGAACGGTGCCAGCTCCTGGGTCACCGCCACACACTCGTCCTTCCTATTGATTCTAGGAGACCTGGCCGCAATCCAAAGCGCTTCTAGCGTACGTCGCGCCGCGATTTCGGTTTCACGCGCTAAGATGGAGACTGCGACGCTAAAACAGCTGTTTGCGTGCGCGCGCATCCTGTGGTCGCCCAGAGGGGTTGCCGGATTGGACTTTCGCAAGCCATCAAGATGCTCCTGTTGTTCCGTACCGCATCTATGGTGTCATCCGATGCCACCCAAAAGCGCCTCTCTTTGTGCATGGCCCGCGACATCGCTAAACGTAACGGTTATCCCTGTCCGGAGCGGTCAAATGGAAGCAGAAGAAGATCGGCTGGTGCAGACAGACTTGGAAAAGACAGAACGAAAATTGCATTTCCTGTGCCGTTCATCTCTGACGGTATAAGTCATGCAATACGAACATGTCTCAGAAAGGCTGAACTGCATGAGTTAGTAAGGGTGGTAGAAATACCACCCAGAAACCTCAAAAGCCAGCTTGTTCGTAATCGCTTGTATGACCGCATATGCACCACACCGGGTTGTCCCATCTGCCCCTTCGGGAAACCGGGAGATTGCATGGTTGCCGGTACCGTTTATCTCATCAAGTGCCTGTCATGCGAACAAGAGTATGTTGGGGAAACATCTAGGCCGCTATGTGTAAGGGTAAAGGAGCATCTTGATGGCTTGCGAAAGTCCAATCCGGCAACCCCTCTGGGCGACCACAGGGTGCGCGCGCACGCAAACAGCTGTTTTAGCGTCGCAGTCTCCATCTTAGCGCGTGAAACCGAAATCGCGGCGCGACGTACGCTAGAAGCGCTTCGGATTGCGGCCAGGTCTCCTAGAATCAATAGGAAGGACGAGTGTGTGGCGGTGACCCAGGAGCTGGCACCGTTCGTCGACATGTGTGGTCTTGACCTACCAGGTCATGCCCCAGAAGTTCTCTAGGCGGGTGGTCCCTAGGCGTGAACCCTCAGTCACCCACGTATCCTACCAGCTACGGGTGTGTAGTGGACCTCACTAGTCCACTTATAAAAAGGTTAGCCTTTTCTGACCCCCCTTTTTCATTTGCTCGATGGTCATTCAGTTTTCTCTTATTTTTTCTGAGAATTTGATGCGGCGTTGAGTGGGTAGTTTCTCAGGTTGAACTCGACTTGTTCCAGGCTCTGAAGAAGGCGAGGACGCCGAAACGTCAGCCCGAATAAACTGTAATATCAATCTTGGTTTTTGGCTTCAAGTACAAGACTTTCCAAGAACTTTAAGCATCCAAAAACTTGCTTATCCTCTAGAAATGAGTTGATTTCGTGTAGTTGAGTTCAGATTTTATTTATTGTGCTGTCGGTCAGATTATTGTCGGTTAGACAATCGATAACAACACCAATACTGATAAAGACTGTTTGTTCCCATATCTTGCGGATTGTGCCCCAGCTACGTTATTTCCTTTATGTTTTTTTTCTAAATTGCGGTGATATTGCAAAGCTTTAACTCGTTGAATTTTCTCTTTATTTCGATGGCGGTACTAATAATTTTACTATATCTTGAAGGCTGAGCTCTCAGGAGGTCATTTGCGGGTTTTTTGGCGGTGTAATTTCCGAACAAACTTCTTATGTAAGCTACTCAATTTTGTTGCAAATGGAGTTGATTTCTGCGAAAATTGGCTAAGAGGGATAGGAATGTAAGAAGCCCATGTTGCGTAGTGGAATCGTTGTTTGTCAGTGCAAATTCTACAGAAACGATTCGAAGTATGGAGTTTATAAGTAGGTAATAAGATTATCTTTTAGCCTGGTAGCGATTGTTTGCTTAACATGAGCTTGTTCTCATTGTGTTCGTTCTTTGTGGGCTCAGCAGCTCTTTTTCTACAAGTGCAATCGACGTCAAATGTTTGTGTTTGCTCAAATATTTAGCTTTCGTCCAACGCTCCCGTGTTGCGGGGCCTGTGGGAAAATTGGAAAATTTAAAAATGGGCGTGTTGCCAATAAATCGATGGAAGAGTTGCAATAAGAGTTAGATAAACTGATGAACAAAAGCGTCGTACCCTTTGCCATTATTGTAAACCTATTCATATACCTCCTTTCAATCGAATTTGCAGCGCTTTACTGTTGATTCACCAATTTCGCAGTTCTCCTTGTTCTTTTAAGCTTCCATCAGTCGTGCAATTGCAATATTTCTTTTCAAATCCCCATGTTTCGACACCTCTGGCCTCTGTTTTCGGGTTTCTAATGGGAAGCACAGTTCTGGTTTAAGTCGTCTTCTACCAATAAGTATGATTCATTTATGTTGCAGTCTTCTGATCTAAGTATGATGCATTATTATTTATAGTTTCGATCTACCTGCACGAAGAGGGTTTTTCTTGTTTTGAAACATTTTACAGGTAACATTCAGTCACCATTTTCATTTTTGATTTTCATTGTGCTTTATTGATCATAATGTCGATAAAATCGTCGGCTCACAAAATAGGACTTCACATTTACACACTCTTGTTGACTCCGTTACTACATCGTCACCCGCCGCATTTTGTTCTACTTTTTCACAGTTTTTCGAGGTTCCCCTAACAGTCATCTTTCGTAAAGCTTCCAGACGTTATACCTTTCTTACGTCCTTATATTTTGTTGCCAATCAGTTGAGGTTAGGAGCTGTCGTCTTCCTTGATTTAGTGGTCCGCGAAGGTGTCGTGAGTATCCATCGTAGACAAGGTGGCGTTTGATTGACTGGCCAAGTGTCCTATTTGAATATTCCAGGCTAAATAAGGCGAATTTGCCCAAACATCAGGCGAACGATCTTATTTATTACTTCGTCGAGTCGTAACAAAATTTGTAGTATACCGTGGTAATAGTCACTACTGACACCCGCACTGTCGAGCGATCGATCCTCGCCCAGGCTTAACGAGCTTTCAGTCCTTCCGGGGTCAGGTAAGGTGGAACCAAACTTGTCTGGGAAGGTAAAGACACTGGCTTGATGTAGCGGCTGGCCCTCACAAATCATTGTACAGGGTAAATATATATTCACCGCCGTGCTTTTACGATTCTGAATGGTACACGAATGCGGCGGCGCGTCTTTAGGGGACAGGTAAACGCCGACACTTTTACCGTCACCTTTTAATATGTCATACATAGTTATATTGAGAGGGTTGCGATTTACAGGGTTGCTCGGTATGCAGTAAAGTCTTTCGATTGTGATTGTATGGTCATAGCCTCTATGCCAGCGGACACAATAGAGCTCAAGTGGCGCCGTATAAATGCTAGGGGACCTAAAGTATCGCCTCAAGGACATGGGGCTGTAAAGGGCGTCTCTTGGGTCACCACTTCCTATTCGACCCTTCCTTATAGCTTGCGTTCGTCAACGATAAGAAGGTGATAGACTCCTTCCACGGCTTGAACTTCTGTGCTAGTTGCATCATTTTGTTTGTGCTTGACGCAATGTGCCACTGTGGTAGAATTCAATGGCCGGTTTTTATTCTACGCCAGTCGAATACAACTGCTCCCATCTTTCATCGTATCGATTTCATCGCCTATTTTCTTGCTTTTTTCATGTGATTTTTTTTCGAAAAGTTGTATTTTGGTGCCGCCTAATCCTTAGGCTTGCTGTTCTGATCGACATTCGTTTCTTTTTTCAGAAACTCAGGTGTTGCTTCGGACTCTTTGAGCTCGTTCTTGATGACATTCCTACATCTTTTGGTACTCTTCGTCGACGTTTTCCCCTTCATTTTTTGCGGGTCCATCATCAGTCCCGAACCATCACAGAGTCCAACGTTCCTATCAGCGCTCGTCCTTTCTGTGCCCATTTCTCTACTTCTTTTCTTCTGGGGCACTCCTCAACGAACTCATGGTCTCTCACCTGGTGCCTCGAATGCCCCAGTCCTTTTGCTAAAAGGTGGTCCTTTGGCCTTCTCAGAATATCTCCGTACCACCTGAGCCTCCGCTACCGCATCTTGATCTGAACATAATGTTATTATCGATCATACCGTATCTAATCGAAGCAGTTGATCAGAGCAGGCATTATTATCATCATCATTTCTGGGTAAGCATCCTCTTCGACTCCATTTGGCTTTGAAGACGATGAAGGACTCTGTCGTTGTTGTTGACTTTGATCAATGAACTACGGCCTCTTAAAAATGGTAACGTTGAAGTGAAGATGGGTTATGAACCTTAGCTATCGGAAACTGGTAAAGGAAGAGAACGCGTTGGAAGCTACCTCTCCAATTGACTAAGACTGTTCACTGTTTGATGATTTGAGAAATTTAAAGGAATTTACTTTACAATTCAGGGCCAGTATTTAGAGGTTCAAAATTTAAGAGTCTAGGAAAATCGCCCCCTAATTTACTGGTATCACCATCTTGTAAGTTTTTTAGCGATTCTGTCCATCTCGATCGCTCATAACCGTAATCATGACAGTTCACCTAATTTTTTTCAGTGCGTCTTTAGTGAGGTTACTGACAGCTTTATTTCCATGGCCAGAACGATTACACCACTGTATTGCATTCGGTTTTTGCTTTGTTTGTCAAAGATACAAGTTACACTCTACGATGTAGATCGAAATAGGAAACAATTATGCCCTCCAGGAGTAGTGATCTTCAACGGCCGAATAGGGGTTAACTGTTTTCAGCAACATGACTGCAGTTTGCTTTCGTGTTGTTTTTCTGGATAAAAGTTCGGCCACTTTGTGATAAGGATTCTCCGCGTAGTGGGCGAAAATGTCTTCGGTTCAAGTACGATCTTCTCAAGTAGTCAGTAACCTAGGATTGGCTCAGTTTTCAAGCTTCGAGGTTCCTTTTATTTTTATCGTTTTTTTGGCAGTTTTTTCTTGTCGTTGAGTGGTACGCCTGAACCACATTGTCGTAATAGCAAAATCAGAAAGACGCATGAATCTCGAGCGAGCTCTTATGAGAACGGAAGCTGCGTGGTCTCACCAGGTTCCCTTCTTGTCATCATTTTCCCCGACATCACGTTTCTCCTTGGTTTGCTCGAATCTATTTCAAACGTTTATCATCTGTTAGGAACTGCTGACCGCTAGCGAGCTGATAAGAGAACGGATCCGAACAATGGCGACTTCACCAATAGAGCTTCGCTCCCTGTCGCATTTTTTAGTTTCTGACCCTCAGGGCGTCGTTCGTCGCACATATCCATCTTTCCTTTTCGCATTCATTCTTTTAATTACCGATTCCCTATACCATGTTTACGAAAGTTTTCGTAGGGAAGATTTTCCTAGCTTCATTCTAAACAATTATTTAGAGTTTTTCCTAATTCTAGGCGGGAGCAGTCAGCAGAAAAATGATCCCAGGACACGGAAGAAAAAGAAATGATGGTCCTCTTAAAATTTAAATTGCATAAATTTGAACATTGAACGTGAACAGCATTTACGGCAGGTTTTTTTCTTTCTCCTTTTTCATGCTAGCATCTACTCATCACTACTATTGCACAACCGTTATCACCGATACAAGTAAGCATTTTCTTATATATTTCGTCTTGTTAGCGTTTTGTTAGGTTTGCATTATTCTATTTGCCATTTTCATCCGATGCGGCCTACCAATCGTAGCTCAGTGCATTTATCCATTGTTCACGGAAAGTGATATTTTTCCTGTAAAGAAGTATTGAGCGCGTATAGTTCTGTAGTTGGAGGCACTATTGGCATAGTGACTTATTGACTATTGACACCCTCTCGGTCGAGAGATCGATTCTCGCTGATGTTAACCAAGCCTTCCATCCCTCCGGGGTCGGGTAAATTGTTACCAGACTTGTTTGAGAAGGTAAACGCAATGGCTTGGTACAGCGGCTGGCCCCGCAATTCAATGTATAAACCAAATACGTCTTCACCATGACTTTACGATTTGAATGAAACTCGAATGCTGTGGCTGGTCATTAGGAGCGGATTACCGCCGACCCCTATGCCTTTACCCTTTTTAACAGTATTATCTGATCAACCATGTAGGCGTCGACTTCATCTATATATAGAAAAAAGTGTGATTTTCAGCGCACCGACCAGTTACCATAAAGACCGCAAGGTGATGAGAATACCAGCTGATCAGCGTAGTCTTTTGTCTTTTAGTGTCTGTGGTTTGCTATTTCGCTTATCTTCTCTCCGTTTCTATTTGTTCGCCGAATGACGCGGTTTCAAATGCGGTGGCCGTTTGACGTCTTTTACATTCTTTTCGGTTCAGAGCGTTTGCGCTCACGTGGCCGGCGAGATGACGATCTGATTGATAGATATCGGTATAGATATCTTTCCTCACAGTATCATGACCACTGATCATCCATTTTCTCCTCATAGTGAAAATGATCCTGCTAGGTGCCATTTTCGCATTCTTAATTATTATCATTGGTATGGATCTCATGTTCAGTGACATCGCACTAAAATTTTCTCGTCTAGTATTGTCATTAGTGACGCGCGTGGTGCAGTGGTAAGAGTCGCTACTGACACCCGCGTGGTTAAGCGATCGATCCTCACCCGAGCTAACCAAGTCTTCCACCCCTTCGGGGTCGGGTAAATTGGTACCAGCCTTGCCTGGGAACGTAAAAACACTGAGGTGGTATTGCGGCTGGACCCCGCAAGTCATTGTGTAGGCCAAATACGCATTTACCATCCCTCTGGGATTCTGAATAGAAGGTGAATGTGTGGCGCGTCCTTGGGGGGCTGATAAACACCGGCACCTTCACTTTAACCTTTATGGGTATCTGTGACATGGCAGTAACTTTCCTTTCCTTTTCTCCTTTGCTATTGTCATTCATCCCACTGTTTCTGGAAGAATCACTCCCTCCTCATTCTAAAATTATGAAGAAAAAAATGCTACTACTATATCACCCTTTTCTTGTTTTCTTTACTTTATATGTTTGTGTTTCCTTTGAGCAGATGCTAAGATTTGGGTTCTAATTTGAGTCGTTTCCATCTTTTCGTGAAATAAAATTGTACGCTGTTTTCACTAAGTCTACAACATTCATACAGGGTTGTTAATCATCGCTGCTACCCCAAAACAATCTGCAAACGCTCCATCAGTATTGATACGTTTAGCAAATCGTTCTTCGCATAGTCTTACCCATTTTGCCTAACAGGGATTTATCCTGCTTTTTCTCTCATGTCGTATTGGTGTGCGATTTTCGTTTCTTCAACTACTATCTAGTTGTTATGTTTCATTTTGGCTCGTCCTTTGATCTTACAGTTTCAACGTGTGCTAATTCTTACGCGTGCTAATGTCTGTCTTTTTTCCATTTTTCTAACTGTCTTTTCTGCAGCTGATGAGTCCTGGAGTTGGCGCTGTCTCAGTGCTGTTAGGTGCTCAGTGGGGTGATGAAGGAAAAGGCAAAGTGATCGACTACCTCATCGAGAACTATGACGTGGGTTTCCATCGTACCTGGTTTTTTGTTTTCTGTACCATGTACAGGGTGTCCCAAAAAAATGAACCCACTGTTTGAAATGCCATAACCTTGGCGAAAGTGAGCCAATCGTAACAAGTCGTAGCTTGGATGATAGCTAAGAAAAAAGTAAATTTTCTGTATGTATTTGGTGAGGATTGCGCCATGCACTCGACCGAGGCCTCCGATTTTGTACCTGATTGATAGTGCATGGGTTGTATGCTTGCTCTATTTTGGTCGAAAACAGGTGATATCCCTACTATGAGTCACTTCTGAGGAAGTAAACATATCGACTTGCTGCACCTTTTGGTTAAGTATGGAACAACTTCAATATCGATCAATAATTGTAACCACCGTTTGAGAAGCTAAAACTCTTCAAACAGTGACGCAGTCATGAGAACAAATGTACAGGGATGTAAAATGTATGAACCATGAACATTGCGCCATGCACCTGCCCGACTGGTCGGATTCTAGACCTGATTGAAAGTTCACGGATAACATGCTTGCTCCACTTTGGTTGCCAAGAGGTGATATCGCTGATACGTGTTTCTCGTGATGCAGTAAACACGAAAACATCAAAACGTAACAAGTTTCTGCACAACAGCACGAGCTATTACATGCTCATTACAAGAGTCCTGGGTTTTTGAACAGAGTAATCAGTATTGTGCAAAAGCATCTTGAAATGCATGTTAAACTTGTTACGTTTTGATGTTTTCATGTTTGCTGCATCACGAGAAACTTGTATCAGCGATATCACCTCTTGGCGACCAAAGTGGAGCAAGCATGTTATCCGTGAACTTTCAATCAGGTCTAGAATCCGACGAGTCGGGCAGGTGCATGGCGCAATGTTCATGGTTCATACATTTTACATCCCTGTAAATTCTTTTCTTATGATTGCATCACGATTGGAAGAGTTTTAGCTTCTCAAACAGTAGTTTCAATAATTGACCGATATTGATGTTGTTCCGTGCTTAAGCAAAAGCTGCAGCAAGTCGATATGTTCACTGCCTCAGAAGTAATTCATAGCAGCAATATCACCTGTTTACGACCAAAATAAAGCAAGCATATAACCCATGCACTATCAATCAGGTTCAAAATCCGAGACCTCGGTCGAGTATGTGGCGCAATCCTCACCAAACACATACCAGAAAGGTTACTTTTTTCTTAGCTATCATCCACGCTATGACTCGTTACGATTGGTTCATTTTCGCCAGAGTTATGGCATTTCGAACAGTGGGTACATTTTTTTGGGACACCCTGTATTTTCCCTATGGCCTATGGTATACTCCGCCAACGGGCCCGCCGCAGCGGAGGTAAAAATGCATGGCCTCTATACAGCATTGCAGCTGGGTTTTTTGTATGCTGCTGTGTACGGGGACTCGGATAAGTTACCGCAAGAGCAAAGGTACTAGGTAAAAGTTCGGTGCACATCCTCTCAGCACTGCGCTGCGATCAGCCGGCGCCAGCTGGGATGGTCAGTCAGTACTGCTCCGAGTCTCCGCACATAGCAGCATACAAAAAACCCAGCTGCGGTGCTGTATGGAGGCGAGCCATGCATTTTTAACTGCGACGAGCCCGTTGCCGGAGTATACCACAGACCTATGATTTGCCCTTTCCATGTTATGATTTTTTGCCCAAGAATTTTTTTGCATCTATCAAGTCCTCGTGTCCATGACCTTCGTTGTAGGTGCAAGTGACAGCTCGTTGCCAAGGTGGAAACAACGCCGGCCACACTGTGGTAGCGAATGGCAAGAAGTACGACTTCCACATCTTGCCCAGCGGTATCATTAGTGAAAAAGTGAGTTCTGCATGCCTTTTCTGCTCCTTCGCAGACCGTAGCCACGTTAGCCGTGTTTCCTGTTGTTGACTATGGTGACACATTGATTAAAAAATATCAGAATTCCTGTAAGAAAAAGAAAAGAGGAAGAGTCTGAGCTCAAACAAAGTTAGCAGAGGATTCGGCACTAGTAAACGTTCCGATTCCATCTACAGGGTCTGGGTAAAAATCCAAATTTCGCTGATACTTCGAATGCAGCGACTGTTCGGGGCGCTGATTAACAATGTAATATTCGCTTTCCGAATTTCGTCCGTTGACCACCAGCCAAAATTCGGAGAGTGTTAATTGTCGATTTGGATGGTCAGGTCAGAATTTCAGATTTGGTTCAAACTTCGAGGAGCACCTATCTGAATCTGCTGAAATCGATCAAAATCTGAGAAAAGACATCGAATCCTTAATAAACATGTCAAATAACCTACCTATTTAGCCGGATCGGTGACTTTTACCCGTCCGCTAGATTCAACGATATGGGTGGTCCTTGGCCGAAGTCCGAAGAACAAACGTCGATTCGTTATCAGCGTGTACGCAAACAAACGCATAAAGGCCTCTGCAGAGTGTTGCTGCTGACAGCAGCAGCAAAAAGGGGGCGGAGCGCCTTTCCACCCAGGACCACCGCTCTGCTGGCGGTTTGCTGCTGAAATCGGCAGCACCGCCACAGCAGCAAAATGACGTGTGCTGACGTCATTTTCTGGTGATTCGTGCTTGGACCTCTAGCACGAATGACGTCCCGTCTGGCGTGGCGTACCGATCGATTTGCTGCGGCAGCAAAAAATGATCGAAACCATTCCGTGCTGCTGGCTGCTGCTGGCTGCCAGCTGCAGCAGCAGCACTCTGAATAGCCCCCCTGCTGTGGGTTTGCTGCGCAGCGCTGCTGCGTTGCTGCTGGGTATCCTTCATCATTGCTGCTGCTGCCAGCAGCAACACTCTGCAGAGGCCTTAACAACCACCCTTATCGAAATTTGAACCAAATCTGCTGGACTATCGTACTAGTCCTGCAAGCGAAATAGGTGGTACGTTGTCGAAATATGTGAAACGGACATCAGATTCGTGATCGGCGCTGCAAATAACTACATTGGCGAAGTTTCGAGAAAAACATTTGACCTAAGCCCGTTCCGTGGAGTCGGAATTTTTGAATAGTCCCGAAGTTTCGGTGGTGAGATTTGGAGGCTATAAAAACTGATGAAATTTGACCAAAAAAAAGAATACAACTGAAACAAATCTGCTAATCACTCAGCTTCTCAGTGCCGAAGCAGTTCAACGTTTCACCCTCGTATCGTCATTGCGATTGTCCTGTGACTTCCCCTTGGTATCAGATAAGTTCTCTTTCCAGTGCTTCAACATAATTGGAAATGGCGTAGTTGTGAATTTGGACGCGTTCTTCTCCGAACTCGATCACAATGGCGTTACCGATGAGCCGGGATGGGAGAAGAGGTTAGAACATCATGGAAGTGCTGAAAATTCGCCGAATGTTAATTTTTTATAGAATCATGATCTCAGCTGAAGCCCATTTGGTGTTTGGAGTTCATGCTCAAGTTGATGGTCGTCATGAAGCTAGTCTGTCTCAGAATCAGTATGTTCTCTCTAATAATCTCTTCAATTTGCTCAAATGAATGTTCTATTTTTGATGCGTCGCTCATTCAGCAAAATCGGCACCACCAACCGGGGTATTGGTCCAACGTACTCATCGAAGTGCTTCCGTAATGGTATTCGAGTCGCGGATCTTCTGGGTGATTTTGAGGCATTCTCCGAGAGGTGAGTTGTTCTCGGGAACTCCTCAAATTGATGAGGACTCTACGGCACTTCTCTAGTTACCGTCGGCTGGTCGAGCACTATAAGAAGCAGTTCCCCACCATCGACGTGGACACTGAATCTGAACTGGAGCGCTTCAAGGTGGGGTTTCGTATGGTTTATTTATATTTATTCATTTATTTACTCCGCAACGTTTTTATCCCGATCAGGTACGGGGCATGTCTTTCATGACAGCCGCTCCATCTTCTTTTTCCTTGGTGCTGCTCCCGCGTTTGTCGAGGTACCACACTACCATCTTGTCCCGCTCCCCTGGGCGGGGTTGAACCCTGATAATTTAGATTATGAGCCTAGGCCCTCAATCTCTCTGCCATTCCGCCCTATTTACTTATTTATTTATTTGAAATGTAGCAATATGCGCACAACCTAACCTAACCTATGCAAAGAAGTTCAATTCAACGAGAAGGGAAAATCCTGGAGTAAAAATCTGCCTGGTCGGATAGAGAAGAAAAACACCAGTCAATAGATTCTCAAGATAGGCTCCATACATCATAAAGGTGAGCGTAGGGGCCTCATGGGGTCGAGGACGACGCCTTCGGGTATCGGCCTTTTAACCCCATCAGGCTCACATCAGCAGCAAATAGATGAGTTGTCCTTTGCAAGTACTCGACTATCTAGGATTACTCTAATGGTGTGAGCCCACGTGGTACAATGGTTAAAGGCGCTGCTGACACTTTCACGGTCTAAATCGATCGCCTCCCGGGTTAACCAAGCCTTCCACTCCTTCCAGCTCGGGTAAATTCATACCAGACTCGTCTGGGAAGGTAAAGACACTGACTTGATATATCGGCTGGCCTCCGTAAGTTACTGTGTAGGCCGAATAGACATTGACCAAACCTCTACGATTTGAATGGGACACGAATGCATGGCGCGTCCGTAGAAGTCTGGTCAATGCCGACACCTTTACTTTTACTTTGTATTGTAATGATATATTTTATTGCTATGTTGGTGTTGCTTAATTCAAGGTTTGTGTCCTCCTTCGTTGTGAATTTAATTTAAAATTCTTACAGGAGCATCGTAAGAAGCTGATCGCTCTGAACTTGGTTGGCGACACTGTAGAGACGATTCATCGTATGCGCAACCAAGGACGTTCCGTACTGATAGAAGGTGCCAACGGTGCACTGCTCGATATTGATTTTGGTTGGTAATATTTTCTATATTTATTTGTTTATTTAGTTAGTTTATTTATTTAATTTATTTCTAATGCACCGCCACTTGTGTGTATTTTGTATTCCAAATACTAAATTACTATATTTCTTTTAAATCTTTCTATTTATTTATTTTCTTAGTTTCTTTGTTTAATTTATTTGTAATGCACCGATACGTGTGTGTATTTTCTGTTCAAAATACTAAATGACTATATTCCCGTTTAAATGTCCTATCAAATGAGCAAATAGATGATGTGTACCGGTACGAAACGATTGTATATGTTTAGGTACCTATCCATACGTGACATCATCAAATGCCACGGTCGGTGGCGCTTGTACGGGTCTGGGAATACCTCCCACTGCAATTTCTCAGGTATGTACTCAAATCATTGAATTTTAATATAAAATTTCACTGTTGTATTATCCATCGCTGTCTGTTCTCAAGGTGTTCGGTGTTGTCAAAGCTTACCAGACACGAGTAGGAACCGGTCCCTTCCCCACTGAACTTCTTGACGAAACTGGTGATCTGCTCCAGTCCATCGGCAAGGAAGTTGGTGTCACTACTGGAAGAAAGCGAAGGTCAGCTTCACCTCTTTAGTAAAGTAAATTAATTTTAAATATTTTCTCTGCAGATGTGGATGGCTTGATCTGTTCCTGTTGCGTCGCAGTGCTCAAATCAATGGTTACACAGCTATTGCCTTGACCAAGTTGGACATTCTGGATTCTTTCAAAGAGATCAAGGTCGCCGTTGGGTACAGTCTGGACGGAGAACCTCTTACTTCCCCTCCCGGTAAGTTTTTTTTTGGCGTTGGAACTCCATTTCGTATAGTTTCAAATAATTACGAAGAAATAGGTTCAGTGGTATGAGGCGCTACTGACACCCGCACGCGGGACTGATCGGTCCTAGCCCGGGACAACCAATCTTTTCGTTCCTACAGGGGCGGATAAATTGGTACCAGACTTGTCTGGGAAGGTAAAAAGAGTGCGTTGAATTCGCGAAAGTCGCTGCATAGGTCAAATACGCATTCACCATGCTTCTATGAATCTGAGTGGACGACGAATGCGCGTCGCGTCCTCGTGGAACTGCTCGAGACCGACTATTTTACCTTGTCCTTTTGACTTTTTCACATACACTTCTTTGGTTTAACAAATATCTGCATTAGTTATTAATATTAGTTTTATTCATTCATTGTTCATCGCGTGCGGATCTGATTAAAAAATGAAAGGTGAAGGGGTCTGGGCTGATCAGTCCCCCAAGGGCTCGTTTGGACACCGCGCGGGGGAAATGCAAAATCGAAGCGCAATCAATAATTAACGTCATTGATCGAATCTTTTGCGTCAGTGGCGCAGTCCGGTGGCGCCGCGTCTAAGCAAAAAAAAAATTGGGCATGCAATATAAATAATCACATAATATAATAACATACGGAAGAAGTAACATAATACAATCACATAGGGACGAAGTTAAACAAAAGAAAGGGAATTTCGTCAAAATGTTCTTTAATAAGGAATAGCAGCCCTCTAAAAGACTCGAACGACCAGTAAGTTCGCCTATATGAGGCGCCACCGGACTGCGCCCCTAATTCAAATGAGTGCCCACCGTGCTTCCATTCAAAATTGTAGAAGCATGGTGAATGCGTATTTAGCTCATACAATGCCTTACGGGGCTAGACGCTGTACCAAGTCAGTGTCTTCACCTTCCCTGACAAGTCTGGCACCGATTTACTCCGGAGCAATGGAAGCCTTGATTAGCGAGTATCGATCTTTCGACCGTGAGGGTGTCAGTAGCGCTTCTTACCACTATACCACAACTGCTCTCATAATTAATATACAGAAATTCCGCGTTTATTAAAATAATTTTCAGCGCAAGCAGCTGCATGGGATCGCGTTGAAGTCGAGTACAAAGTGTTCCCAGGATGGGAATCGCCCACCGTTGGAATCCGAACGTGGCAAGATCTCCCCGAGAAATGTCGCGAATATGTGATATTCATAGAGAAATTCATTCAGGTACGCTGTTGACCAGATTGGAGCCTAACCAAAAAGAAAAGCTTCCTTTTCTCAATGATTTTGTCTGGAAATTGTTTGCTAACCCATTGACGACCGTGTTTCCCACCGGCGGGACACCGCACGGACGCAAGGAGCGCGCGATCGTCAATGGGTTAATATTCTAAGACGAAAATGGCACTGGGTCGAGGTGAATTGTTTATAACTCTGCCGGGTATCTCTCAAATTTAGAACTGAAAAATTTCAAAATTGCTCACTGATTTCGGGTAATTTTTGCCGTACGTTGCGCTCGAGATTCAGTTTCTCTCCTAGAAAGAATGGCTGATACGTGATTGATGGTATCGTTGATTACCTCTGAAAAGATAGCGTGATGAAACCTATTTTTAGAAAATATCTGATAAGCCGACATGTCAGATACGAAAAAATCAAAAATCTCAAATGAGACAGTTTATATCTCATTCAGGTTTTTTTCGTTTCTCATAAATACAAGATACAAAGCGCGAAAAATAATCTTATCATGGGTTATTCATATTCTGCTGAGTTCAATTTTCAAATCGTTGCGCTGAACTGATATTGTTCGGCAATAAGGGACCGCAGAGTTGATCAGAGCAGTTTGCGTTATCAACTGACAACTGATGACGTAGTCATAGCAGAGTTCGACCGACGGCTGCATTTTTGCATAGGTCCCTTTCTCTTCTTTTTTTCATCTAAAAAAAGAAGAAAAAGGTCATCAGGGATATCAAAAAACTGATATCTGGAAAAATGATTGTTTGGAACATCTATGACGTTCTGTGAGATTTTCACGCCGGTTGACTATTGTCTCCTAGGAGCTTGAACGTTGATTCCACTGAGCGGTCCGGTGAAAATCGTTGTTACAAAAAAAAGTTTATGATTTTTCGTGGTGTCCGGTGAAGATATTTTGAGGTTGAAAACGGTTTTTTGATTCTTTGACACTTTCAATCTAAACTACAGTAATGCTGACTGATAATATTGTCGTACGTATAAGGAGGACACCTTGGGAGGAGGATATTGAAGTGCTTAGAGCCAATATTAACACCCGCAGGTATGAAGGTCGATCTCCGCCCAGGACTAGTCGAGCTTTCCATGTAGGCCAAATACGTATTCACCACGTATTTGGCCTCTGGGATTCTGAATAGAAGGCGAATGCGTGACGCGTCCTTAGGGGCTGCTCAACGCTGACACCTTTGACGTTACCTTTATAGGGAGGATAAGAAACCAGTTAATTTGTTCAATTTCAGGTTCCCATCAGGTGGATAGGAGTTGGTCCGGACCGCGAGTCGCTCATAGTTCGTGATTGATTTCGTAGTCTTTGAAAAGACAAGTGTCCTTCGTTGTCAGCCGTTTTATTTGTATGCTGTTATCAGCTGATCGATCTTACAGTTCTTGTTCAATTATAGCTCGTTAATGACATGTTCCTCAATCATCGTTTTACCCCTCACAACGTTAGCATTATAATGATGAGATTCGTTTGTTATTTTTGCTGGAGATTTTATATTGTTATGTGTTCACTAGCAGGTTAATCTGAATTCAGGAGAGCCTTATTTGAATAAATTTCGCATCAACCAGTATGGTGTTCGTGGTCTGTGTACAATGGAGGCTGAAGGGCAACCGAAAAAAAAAACAAAATTTTCGGTTTAGTCCTTTTCTTGGTCACATTCCTCTGCAATCTACCCAGTGTCGGTGTGCTTCTCGCAGCAGTCGTTCATAGGTCCGCCACGGCTATCGAGAGATTTTACGAAAAAGTTCTCCACGGACGGGAATTGAACACGGGTCTCGCATGTGACAGACGCGGATACTCACCACTATACTACCGAGGACCTGGGATAATCTGTGGTGAACTCGGTTAGGTGCCAACGGTAGGAATGCTAATCATTACTGTTTAATAAGCGAAACCCAGTTGTTTATTTGGATGTATGGATGGATGGATGTCAATTCATTTTTCAAGTGATTGGTGGTGGTGGCGGTTGGTGGTGATTTTATCACTGATTATCACTAAAATCACTTTGAAAATCACATTCTATGACAACGCACTTACGCTTCTTTGCTTCTTTCATTGTTGGCCGAGGTCAGTCTTATTTCATTTGAGATGGATTGAGCCAAAGGGGTCGGGGTATGAGTGAGTGAAAGTGGGATAAGTTAGGAAAGTGAAAACCCGACGAAGTTGTTGAAACTGCGTCAAAACCTGGAACACTGTCGAAATTTCAACTAATCGAATAGTGGCTTGACTTGGTAAGCAGTATAGATTTATTTATTTGTTTATTCAACGAACCTGGGGAACAGACGTTTGGCGGTCGATAGGCCGTGAACGGCTGGTGTTAAATAGCCAGAAACTCTCACTGGAAGTTCCCAAACAGCACTGATAGCCATCTGACGTGCCGTTCAGAGCCGTTATAACTCGTGGCACTCCATCCGGAGCGGTGGTTCAAGATTTTCTTGCGTATCGGCAAGAGTAGTATCGTTCGATGGTACTTGACTTCGCTGCTTCTGCCTACACGCTACAAGGCGCTCTATAACAAAGAGCGGAAGCTGAAATGGATACGGTCCGCACGAATGCGCATATTTGCTCAGATGTTCGAGTATTTTGTCACTGTAGCAGTTGCCGTGAGCTGACGAGGTTTTCCTACCAGGGCGGAGTTGCGGGTTGGATAAAAAACTGACGTGATGTTCTACTGGTTTATAATTATTGTACACTGTCGTTTTTCATACTTTTCCCTTATGAAATATTCGTTAGATGCCCATTATCAGGTATTGAAGGGAAGACTTCGATTTCCAATTCATGACGAAAAACGTTGCAGGCAATAAGCGGCAGCTGGGATGAAGAGCTCGGCATTTCTCTAAGAACCGTCCAGGAGATTGTAAAACAATAAATTGAGAAAGGGCATGTTCAAACCAAACTCAGAAGTGCAAAGAAGTGGAGTGTCAGCAAAAAAAGAGTAGCATAGGATTACTAGGAAGAGGGTAAACTTACGTGGAGAAGAACAGTGCAACCTAAAAATCTCGTATCAGCAAATACCGAGGTATAAGAGAGGTGGATCAGGGTTGCTTCCTGAAAATATGTACCTCCTCAGCTCTAGCGGAATAGCCCAGCAAGCTATCCCGTTGGAGTAAGGAACTTCGCTTAGGGAGACTCAGTACATTCGTGAAGTGAGACCTCTTCTCCTCGCTGGCTGACTTCTAGGAACACAGCATTTTCTTTGCTCACATACGTGGTCGTGCTCAGGAAGTCGTGAGCCCCAAGATTACCAGCGAACGCCTTTCCCACGCTGATACGACAAAGCGGAGTGGCAAGAGCCGAAGGCGACGATCTGCGAACGTCCCTTAAAAAGAGAGGAGTAGTTTTATCTCTGTCTTTATCTTCATCTTTATGTCAGTATTAAACAAAAGGAAGACAACAAAACCAAGTTAGTAATCACACACGGAACTGACTCCAATAAAATTGATTTTGACGCTGCTGAGGCAGGCAGGATCATACACCCTGGTGCAAAATTATAGGTTCACCCCGCGATTTGTCCATAAGTGATCAAAGAACCTGTTGTGGGGATCTAGTAACATTACTGTCATATTCCTCACCATCAAAAACCTAGATATAACAATTCTGGGCGGGATGCCTTGTCACAGTAAGATACTACAATTTTTTATTGAAAAATCAGAGATAATGACCGGTGCAAAATTATAGGTTCACTTGAAAAATTTTCGTTTTACGTGGGGGTTTCCCCGCCCAAATCTTAACATAAATAGGTCAAAATGTAAAAGCAAGCATAAGTTGTATAAAATCGTAATGGGAAGAGGCACAAAGCTTTCTTCACACAAGCAAGTTCATGTTAATGCTCTCCACGCGGCAGGCCTTTCAAACAGGAAGATAGCAGCTCAACTTGCAAGGTCATTGAACGGCATCAATCATTATCTGAAGGATCTAGACACTTACAAGAGAAAGAAAGAAGCTGGCCGTAAAGAAAAGCTGACTAGAAGAGATGAGAGCCTTCTGGTCCGGAATGCTTTTAACAGCACCATGCCTGCGATGGACCTGCGACGTCAGCTGGACCTCCCGGTGTTGAAGTGGACGGTACTGAGATGCCTGAATCGCAGTCCACATATCGTTCATCAAGTAATGAAACGTGGTCCCTATTCCACGAACATCCACAAGGCTGCCAGATAGAAATTCGCCCGAGAACACATGAGCACAAATTGGACGATGGTGGGACCAGAATGCAGTTGAATTTTTCGTGGGCGTAGAAAAACATCTCTAGTTTTCAGGTGATATTTTCCGATGAGGAATTGTGGAACCTCGATGGGCCGGACGGCTACAAGCACCACTGGAGAGATCTAAGAAAGGAGAAAGAAGTTTTTTCTAGATGCAACTTTGGCGGTGAAAGTGTTGTGGTCTGGGCAGCATTTTCCGGATATGGCCTTGTAGCTTTGGATTTTATCTCATGTAATATGGGCAGCGAAGATTATCAGTATATGCTAAAAGAACACCTCCTCCTTTATTTGAGAAGATTTAGTAGGCACAATCTTATCTTCCAGCAACACAATGCTCCCTTACACGTGTCGAGGTCAACTACGAGTTTGTTCGATTCCAACAGAATCCAACTTTTAGCGTGGCCCAAATGTTCTCCAGATCTGAACCAGTTGGAAAATTGGTCGGGCATTCTTGTTTACAATGTTTGCAAGAACGGCACCACTTACATCTCGGTTTCTGATCTGAAGAACGCCATTGTTGATGCTTGGGCTCATGTAGAGCAAACTGTTCTTGATAATCTTACTCGAAGTATGCCACATAGAATGTTTGATGTTGTTTATAACAAAGGTAATGTAACAAAGTATTAAACGTAACTTGAATGTTTATTTTTTTTGGAAACAGACAATTTTTCATTGTAGTGAATCTATAATTTTGCACCGGTCATTATCACTGATTTTTCAATAAACGTTTGTAGTATCTTACAACGACAAGACATCCCGCCCAGAATTTTTATATTCAGGTTTTCGATGGTGAGGAATATGACAGTAATGTTACTAGGTCCCTACAACAGGTTTTTTGATCACTTATGGACAAATCGCGGGTTGAACCTATAATTTTGCACCGAGGTGTATGTACGTAACGCTCGTCGATGCCTAATCAACTATAAGGTCAAGACGCCCTCTCTCCAGCGCCCTGATGAACCGCCACGTCTTCCAGAAGGGCTATATAAGAAGTCAACCGCAACTTCTACGCTAACTAAGGCATGCGAAAGGACGAATTGAGACGTCGTTAGCGCCCGCTCGAACAAATTGATAATCCACGGTACGACTTGGCTTCGGAACCGTGACAGCATGGCACGAATGTTCATCGATTCGGGAAGGGTTGTAGTAAAGCTTTTCGATTGTTGCACCGAAAGGATGGAGCACAACAATTTTAGGCAGGTCTGGTTTCCAGTTTCCTGTCAAATTGCCGTTGGCCAATGTCTCTTCGAAAGCTTTGTCTAGTCAGCATACTGAAGCATCTGCCAGTGTTTGCCGAATGCCGTAACCACTTTAAACAATACATAGAAAAAGAACATTCTCAAGGTAAACCACTTAAAGAAAGGAAGCTGTCGAGCCAGTCCGGCGTGTCCGGTCCGCACTTTTGATGCCTGTTGTCCACGCACATGAGCACACCCACTCTTGAGCTCATTTCCGTCGACATCCGTCACAACGTCCGCTTTTGTATGACAGTCCCTCTGAAAATATTTGCCCTTATCTACCAACTCATCCATGAGCTCTGTATCTTGACCACACACATATATTCGAAGGGCGTTCATAAAATTTATGTTCTCCCCTTTCATGTATATCATTTGAAAGAGTGATCTAGAAGCACCACTAAAACCACCAAGAATTCAAAAATTGGTCGTTGATAAACTCAATAAGGAATTATGTGATCTAAGACAGCAGCGCTTCAAATAGTAGATTGAAAACCTCTTGAAGTATACAAGGCTGATACTTAATTGTAAAATGCAGCCTAAGCTGAGTTTTTCTCACTCCTTTGACATATGAAATTCTATAATTTTCTAACAGAGCAGAGGATTGGACAGCCCTTCTTCTCTTCCTCCGTGAACTCTTCCTTACCGCAAGAATTCTTGTATTAGGTTGGTGCAAAAGTTCTCGGACATTCGCGACTTCTTGAATTTGAAAAGGATTTTCCGGCTCCGGTCTAAAAATGTTATAGAGAAGAGAAGACATTGACATTAACGGTGCCTACTTCAAATGACTCCTTTCGATTGTTCAGATATTATGAAATGAACTGTTTTGTATCCCAAATGTCCGAGAACTTTTGCACCAACCTAATATGCCATGTCCAAGGCGTCACAGCAACGAATCTGAAAATGTCATCACTGAGAATGCGACCGCAGAAATCAAATGGTTAATGGTTTCGTGGCAGTTTTTTGCATTTTTGGGCCTCCGAAGACGACGGAAAGGTCGAAACGTCCTGCCAATAATTTTTGATCTAACTCGCTCGACACAGCAACATATGACGATCTCTTACGAAGATTCGTGGACAAAAAATTCACGCGACAAATTCATCTGCGATCCGGTTACCAAGCCGTTAGCGCGAAGTGTACTGATTTGCTCACCTCGTCTAGTGTCCAGTTCCTATTGCCTACCCGACAAAAGAAAGTTGTTTGCGTATCGGATGGCGTTCTGGCTTGGCTGAGCGCGTCAATCGCTCAGAGGTGTTGTTGATCCACATAGATCGTTACCGTTCTGAGGTAGCTAGTAGTAAGCTTTAGGCGATTAGAAGTACTATAGCATAACATTTATTACACGCTTCAGCTACGTAGTAAGATGATAGAATCTGAAACAAATTCTATCGTAGATATTTGTACAGCCTTTAAAACAGAGGGAATAACGTAACGCGTAACAAAATGCAAAAAACCAAGTGAGTAAATAATATGAACAGCTAAAATGTAAAACGACTTGTAAGACAAATTGATAAACAGGATACTACACAACATAGGATCAAACATCACATAATTCTACATAAGATTTTGCATGGTTACAAAGAACTTAAAGGTTCAGAACTTAAATTAATTCCCTCTCGTAGTAGAGGAGGGCCGAGCAGACTTCGCATAGGTTTAGGTGTTCTCAGCGTCGCAACTTGTTTACAATACGGGCAGGACCGGAGTATGCTAAGTTAGGTGAAAAGGTTCAGTTTCCAAAAAACTTGAATATTTTCAAGAGAGTGCTTACAGAGCATTTGACCTTAGAATTGTTCATCGGTCAAACGATTTCACTAGGTCTGATAGTTAAGGAAGGGCAACAGGCTAACAGAAACTTATCTATCAGGCGTAGTGCAATCCTAGCATACTCCAATCCTGTACGTATTGTGAAGAAGTTGCGACGCTGGGAGCCCCTAGATGATTCTATGTGAAGCCTGTTCGGCCCTTCTCTAGTACGAGAGGGAATTAACTTGAAAATCTCTGTGCCTTGAAGTCCTATGTAACCATGCAAATTCCTATGTACCGCGATGTTATTCCCCCCTAATAAGTAAGGTTTGAAGGTTTAAATCTTGTTTCGTATAACACCACCAGGAATGCTTTTGCATGTGTATCCAGGAGCTCTGATAAGCACCTTTCTAGTAAAACCATTTTGCACTTCTTCTAACGTTTGAATCAGCTTTTTCTTTTGAAGATAAAATATGCAGGTGCCATTTATCACGATTGGCCCTACGTACAACTTGTAACCATCTAGTAGTACACCATGGTCTTGACTACGAAGTGCTTTGAAGAGAAGATAAAGTCTCTGCTCAGCTTTAGATGCGACGTTTTCGCAGTGAGCATCGAAGTAAATTTTATCATTTATCAAGAAACCAAGGTCCTTCACTTCCTTGGCTTTCACCAAAACGTAATCTCGTAATCGACTATCTTCAGCAACATGAAACGAAACGGATCGGTTCGCCTTCCTCACCATCTTTATCAAACCTCGTGCTAGCTGTATGCTATTTTCCGAACATCCTGTTTCTTGAAGAGGAGAGGGTCCAAAAACCAACATAATATCGAACCCGTTCACCAGAAAATGGTACACTATACACCCTTTCCTCTAGAGGACGAATCGTTCTTTCGAACGATTCCTGAATTATGAGAAACGATTTGTATTGAGCTGGAGAATGTCTGATAAAGTAGGGTTCAGAGAACGACAGAACTATCTCTACGACTTGATAGGTGTTTGGGGACTCTTTTCTCTCTCGAGAACAGAAATTTGACCAAAGTTTTGAAATTCCCCTATATCGGTTTCTTCAGTGGTTCGTAGGGACTTAAATTGTCCCGAAAGCTTAGCTACCGTTCGCTATTAGCCAATTGAGAATGGATAGCCTTTTCCACCGAGAATTTTCACAGGTGTGAGGTGTCAGGCTCTAATCTATTGCGACTCAAAGTCCAGGACCACACACACACCGGCTTCCGACCGCCACTGA
Organism: Nippostrongylus brasiliensis; assembly: GCA_030553155.1. Classification (NCBI taxonomy): domain Eukaryota; kingdom Metazoa; phylum Nematoda; class Chromadorea; order Rhabditida; family Heligmosomidae; genus Nippostrongylus; species Nippostrongylus brasiliensis. Next base: position 30,329,733 of record CP130736.1, on the reverse strand, counting down.
CCCTGTCCGGTCACTGTTTGCATTTGGTTCCATTCAATTCAGGCGGGCGCTTTTTCACTGCCGCCGTCAGCTTCCAGTTCCGCCTTATTCATTCATCTCTATTGAGTGCTTCCGTTTTCCCTACGGAAGACGGACCAGGGTATCGGTGTCGGTTTACCACCGATCATTGGTGTTTTTTTCCTACACGGACTATCGACCTTTATTCTCGTCATTTCGAGGAATCTATTGTATGTTGGAGGAATCTACTGAATGTTAGAACTATCCGACAACATGTATTTGCTTCCGTGTGCCTTTTTAGGGAATTTGGGAGGAGCTCCATGACTGGACATTTTGTCAAAAAAGGGTAGAAGTTTAATGAAGACTTTGAAGGCTCTTATGTTTCCCTAGGTTTTGTCCAAGTTGAGGGACAAAACGAGTGGTCCTTTACTTGCTATTTTATTTAATCTTTTCTTGCTTGTTTTCGAAGTCTCGTGGAAAGTGCTTTTCTGAAATGATCGCATATGCTGCTGCTATCAACTGATAATGTGATAATTATATGAATCTCAAGCGTTTCCACTTATTTGTGTAGATTTTCGCATTTTCGTTTAGGGCCGTTCGACAAATTTTTCACTTGAACATTTTCCAAGCGATATGGCGTTCCTGATTCTCACCATCATCTCTGTTGTGGCTGCTGATGGCCTGTCACTATGCGAGTACTTCAGAAGATTAGGTACGCTCTGATCCCCCACAAAAAATTTGATTTTTTGATTCATCGATTTTAATTATTTTTGTTTGATTGGAGGCATCTTCAGGAGTGAACAGTGTAGAGTGCAACACCCTTCAGTATTCTGTAGCAGAAAACGCTGTTCCATTTCATCGGTACAAAACGTCATATGAAGAGAAATCTTCAAAATCAGTAGCGCCATACTTAGGTGAGTTCTGCTACCAACTTCGTTTCAGTTCCTGTTGTTTTTTCAATTTTCGGATTCATTTCTAAGTTTTTTTCTACAATTAAATGGCTTCTCCTTCCGGTTTTCATTCCTAACGACAGTATAAGTCAGTATCTTCAAATCTGTATTCACAACGAGCTAGGTATCATGCCCCAAAATAGCCCATCCAAATGCTCCTTGATCTTTACACCCAACGGTCTTCCTGCCTCACCTTCGTACTTCTCCTTAGGGCTCGTTTAGACGATGCTCGACGAAAATGCAAAATCGAAGCGCAATCAATGATTAACGCCATTGTACGAATTTGATACTTTGCGTTAGTGGCGCAGTCCGGTGGCGCCACGTCTACAAAAAATAGGCATATAATAACATAGGAAAAAAATCAAACGAAAAAAGTGAATTTCGTCAAAATGTCCTTTAGTAAAGAATAGCAGGCTTCTAAAAACCCGAACGTCCAGAAAGTTTGCCCATATGAAGCGCCACCGGACTGCGCCACTAATACAAAGGAGTAAATTTGATCAAGGACTTAATAATTGATTGCGCTTCAATTTTGCGTTTTCGCCGCGCGGCGTCTAAACGAGTCTATGCGAACCATGCTTGTTGTTAAGTATACCACCCCTGAGGGCATGCTGTCCCCATGCTTACCAAACGCGCAGTATACACATGGGTGGGTGCAGCAAGATTGGTCGCATAAACGATTGCAAATTAACTGCTTCTTGAGGTGAGCAGGAGGAACATCAACACTCTTCACCATATCTTGGGGACCTGCTTCATGGATACACTTGCGTATATCTACGCTGATCTCAACTGAGGTGATCTCGTCGTTAATCGTTCCGCTGCTATTTGAATTTGCCTCCAGCAGCATTGCCGACTCTTCCAGGGAGGTATTCCAGCGTGGAGAAGTCGGCAATTCGCTGTATGTTGTTCCTTATTATGCTTTTTCACCCAAACGAAGTCGCCGGCACCAGCTCGGGATCTACCTCTACCTCAAAGCTTACACTGAGCCTCCTTATGTAAACGGCCCCTTTTGTGGCAGTGTCGTGAAACTGGTGCTTTTTCCATGATTTGTCCAAATCTAAGTATAAATATATCTTTAGATACCTGCGATACTAAAGAGCTCTGAAGATGAACCCTCTCGGTCGCGAAATGCTATTCATTTTCCTCTGATTCTATTTAACCACCTACATGCTTAACGGCACGCGCACTGCGTAATCGGTTGTTTTTTGGACACCTGGACATCCGATCATTTGCTGACTCTAAGCGTTGAAATGACTTCCTTCAAGTGTTAAAAATGTTGCAACAATGTCTGCGACAACATTCGTTTTCTTTTGGAAATCCATTACAAATATCCATGAAAATGAAATGTGGATAAAAAATAATCACGAGATACATTAGATACATAGCAGTTGGAAATTTTGTATAAATTACTCATCTCACTGGAATCACAATGCCACTCTCGGTCTTCAATCCATGTAGCTGAGTAGAAAGAAATTCGACTTGGTAGTGCATCATAAAACCCTTGTTAGTGAGTAATGCCGACTTCTATTATTCCACAACGTTTTTATCCCGATCAGTTACGGGGTACGTCTTTCGCTCCGTCTTCTTTCTCCTTGATGCTTCTCCCGCTTTTTGCTGAGGTGCCACTCTGCCATCTTGTCTCAGTCTTGAGCTCCTTGAGGGGTGGCCATATCGTCCTCGATCGCAGGTTCAAGAGCACCGTTTTCTTGCATGCGACCATCGATCCGTCTGGTGATTGTGACAGTTTTCCTCCATCAGCCGACCTGACACGGGCCTGACGCTGGTACCGACACCGTTTCAGCTACTTCTAATCTAGGCAAGGGTTTCTGCCTGGGACGGGATTGAACGCTGATCATGGAGATCTTGAGCCTAAGCTCTTAACCTCTCGGCCATCCCGCCCCTGAGTGAGCAATACCGACTCTTCTTACATAATTTTGGTAGGGTGAAGGGCTCTTACACTCGAGACGGAGACGGAACTGATGTGTATAGGCCGTTCTATGGTCCAAATTACGGAAAGCTCATTGCTGCATTTTCTTCAACTCTTCTTGTTCAGTCCCTTTTCTCCTCTTGTAAAATAGGCATATATCATGGTGCACACTTCTGACCGCGTTACCGCAGGGCAATTATTTCTAGTCTGGAATTCCAGCTCATTTTTACGTGCGAATCTGCGCCCGCCTACTTTAAAAGTTCTTATTTCAGATGACGTCACTAACGAGATTTCTGTTATTTTATTCATTTTAATTTTCTAATTAACCACCGTAGTTTTGTTTTTATAGCTACTGTTACCTAGTGTTTTTCTATTTGTACGTCCCACTTAACTTTCACAGGTAGCACGCCTAAGTGCGTATCGAATAAATAAATAAATAAACCAATATTGAACTTCGGCTACCCTTAGCTAGAACAGCCTATACATAGGTCTCATTTTTTCCTCATTTTTTAACAAACCACACTGGATTAGCGTATGACAAATCGAGCAGGAAAATGGGCATACCGATTGATTCGAAAAATTTACCAGCTCTGTTAGACTCTTGTCTATCTATTTTCGATCAAGGTAAAATTCAGGGTTTGATTTTCGCCTTCCGATTAACACATTCACGACGAAGGGGTTTTCGCGCGCAATGGCGCGACGGCGGGCTGGCTCTTTGGCACGCGCATGCGTGTTCACACATACAGTAGTTCGCGAAATGATATGTCACCTTGCATTTTTGGGTGCAGATCGCTGAAACCAAAAGGAGTTTGATTTCAATTGACACTTTTGATAACTCTTATTGAAGATACACTAATATATGCCCTTGTTAGAAATTCTAGATTTTTTAAAAAAATTTTAAACTCATTTTTATATGCATTTTTAAACGAACGTATCTTAGGAACCAAAGAACTTCTGCTTGTCTAGTGATATTCTGATAGAGCATGATTAGCTTGTTCTTATAAGCTATGAATTTGTGTTTCGAATCATTAATAAACCGTAGATTTTTTCGCGTGAATTTTTAAATGGTCAAAAAATGGTGAAATCTTGGGACAATCTTTCATATAAAATTCCATATATTAGTGACTAGTGGATGAATTTGCATCAAATTTGGATATGTGATAGAGTAAGATTTTCTCTTCCTAAAACCTATTTGAATTTGAGGAATAGCCGTCCAGTTACAGAGAAAATGGCTCCTAAAATTGCGTTTACATAAGCGGCCGCTTTAAAGAAACCCGGAGGGCATTTGACTCCAGATTTCTCTAGCGCATAGAAGACTTGTTGCTTGTTGGGTGGTCAACAGGTAGCATAATGATTTCCACTCTTCTGCAGAAAATCGTCCTCTAGTTAGACCGATTGAAACTACCGCGCCAACCTGCATGGTGTACGGTGGCGGGAATAGGGACGCATGCAATATTACGACATAGCAGATGATTTTCTGCACAAGAGTGAAAATTACTTCGCTGCCTGCTAAGGACTTAACAAGCAACAAGTCTACTATGCACTAGAGGAATCTGTAGTCAAATGCCCTCCGGGTATACTCTAGACGACCGTTTATGTAAATGCGATTTCAAGAGCTATTTTCTCTGTAAATAGACAGTATTTCACGAAAGGTAACTATGCGTTGGAAAGAGAAAATCTTACTCTATCACATATCCAAATTTGATGCAAATTCATCCACTAGTCACTAATATATGAAATTTTATATGAAATATTGTCCCAAGATTTCACCATTTTTTGACCATTCAAAAATTCACGCAAAAAATCTACGGTTTATTGATGACTTGAAACACAAATTCATGGCCTATAAGAACAAGCTAATCATGCTCTATCAGAATATCTGGACAAGCAGAAGCTCACTAGTTCCTTAGATACATTCATTTAAAAATGCATATGAAAATGAGTTTAAAATTTTTTCAAAAAATCCAGAATTTCCAGCAAAGGCATATATCAGTGTATCTTCAATAAGAGTTATCAAAACTGTCAATTGGAATCAAATTACTTCTGGTTTCAGCGATCTGCACCCAAAAATGCAAGGTGACATATCATTTCGCGAACTACTGTATGTGTTCAGGAAGAGTCCGAAAAACTGTGCAGGATGTTATGAAAGACTGAGGGATAGCTTGGGGAGAGATGTTGCAAAGAAAATGGTTAGGAGGGTCGATGCGCGCTGTTCGAGTTGTGAAAAATATGTTTGTTTATTGTGTTTGAACGACAAGAGGCGTTCTTGGCTAAATCTTTGTTCGCTGATATAATTGCACTTCACTATTTCGCTTTGTCTAACTGTTCCATTGAAGTTTTACTCCATGTTCGATACTCACTCCTGTCCTAGAAGTTTTTGCTTTTATTGTGTTCCAACAACGCGAAGAATTGTTCTCTAGTTAGTTTTAATAAACCCAATCATTTTCGTGCCGACGCAAACCTAGTATTGATTTTACCTTATAGTCTCCGAAAGAACAGTCAATAAAAGTCATCGCCAAAGAAAGTTCTGGGCGGAACACTCCTGTCCACACATATGTGTGGACATCGTCCCACGCGCCCCCTTGCTGTCCACATATATGTGCGGACGCCGTCGTGAATGTGTTAATCAGTAACTCATATGTTTGTATTTGTGTGTTATCTTTTTGCTGGCAAGAAAGAAAAAAAAGGAGAATTTTCAGAGTTCAATGAAATTTCAGGTATCTCTTCGCTTCCACTGTGCACGAACTACTTCCACTCGTGCATGCCGTCTTCCAGTTGCGAGTCTGGAACGCTGTGCTTGAGCGACGGATCGAGTACTCCGTGTTGTACCAGTATTTCGCAGAAAGAGTCTGTTTGTCCATGAGGGCCATAATTTTATGTTTGTTACTCTTTTACGCTCTCTATAGTTCCGCTTATGGAATAGTAACAACAAAAAATGGTGCTTCGTTGCTTTGGGCGTTGCAGCAGAAGCGAACGTCAGGAAAAACCCAAGAAAAGCCACTCAAATGAAATGTACTCACCGTGCACTTCAACGAATGCTCTCCTTTTGCGTTACGAGGTTGTTAAGGGAAAGTTCAGGTTCATATATTAGAACAGCAAGACGCCCAAAGATGAGAGAACTCGGGGATTGTTGAGCAATTTTTGAAATTCCTAAATAAGTAGAAGGAAGGATAAAGCTTCAGGTGTCCATATCCAGATTCGCTCAACATCCGCTGTCGAAAAGTGCGAGCGGTCAACTGGTGGGTGATATTTCACAGATTCATTAGTGATAAACTAATTTGCATTTTCACAAGGTGTTCGAGCGACTTCGACTGCCGAGGAAAGTCAACAATGCCGGCTAAATGCTGTGCGACCGGCTGCAATTACAATATGTGCGTTAACCTAGGAGTTCCACAAACTCCTCCACAATTTAGAAGATTTCCTATCGGTTGGTTTTCGCATTCGAATACGACTTTTCCAAATTTTCCACTTCACGAAGCAGTCAGGCCACTGACAACTGCTTTTCCTCTGTGTCGTCCCCTTTTCATACATGACAGACTTTAGTGCAACTTTCAGAGTTAAAAAACTCTGTGACCGATTATTTATGCACCAGATCAACCTATTATAGATTTGGCTGCTATCTTCAATAACGCAGATTGGCTTCCATGACTCCGTTTCTTACTTCATTTTTATTATACTATCCATCTCAATTCAATTCTTTCTCTATATGCATATTTAGAAACCTACATTTTGGTTGAGCACGCTAATGTGCAATAAATGAAATAAAATGAAGGATGCAGAGATCTCTCACACCTGTGCAACTGCTTAGGATTAATTCGCGGATATTTCGCTTCATAGATCACTTCGACTTTGATGTTATTGGTCATAGCTCATTTGAAACTATTTCTTCGCGCATTTTTAGAGCTTTTTCAAAGTGAAACAGTGAATTGGCGCTGGTAGGTGACATTAAGGAACTGTTATAAGGTTACGCACCTCGGCGAAATTGCAAAAAAACCTCGGACGTAGTAGACTCATTCTTTTGGCAGCTGAGTTATAAGTGACCCAGAAACATCAGAGACATTCAACAAAACAGAAAACGAAGAGGATGGAGGCAGGAACACCCATGAGTGCTACTCTACTTAGCTGGCGCGGAAAGTCGTTCTTAAAGCTATTGTGAAATTATGAATTTAATTGTGAAACAAGCAGTACAACTTCTGTAGAGCTGAACGTGTGGTGTCATTGAGGCTGTTTCCTCCAATCCCGATCATCACGTCAATTAAAGTGCATTTGGTTTGAGGAGACTGTTTAGAGTAAACGTTAGACGATGTTGACATTTTCAGCTTTCTCCTCTCTGCAGAATGACGAAGTCTGTCCCGATCCGTATACCTTGCCAATGATGTGCACAGTGAGAAATCCGACAAGTTGGTGCCTTACCGATGCCGAATGCCCATCGAGGAATTCATTACATCCTCGAAAGTAAGTCATCTAGTGCTGGTTCCCACTCAGTATCAGGTCATGCCAAAAATTTTGGTAAAATTTGGCTGTCTCACAACGATGGTCAAGGCCATTGATTGCCTAGTGAATATGCGCACCAAGTTCGGTAGACAGTTGCTTTGGCACTACTCAACTTAACGGAAACCAACGCTCGATTTTTTCAGTCGCCGAAATTCGCTGAAATTTCGCCTATTGAGGTTATTTGGGGTCCAGAACACGAATCTGCAGTCCGTTTTTCACGCGGGTGGTCTCGGACCACCCATATCGACTACATGGGTGGTATGGTCAGGGTCACCGGTTTCCCTGAAACCATGTCTAGGGGTTCTCTGGTCCTGAACACGATGGTGAAGTCTGTTTTCCGAATGGCGCCCGAATACGGTAGTTAAAGGTGAGTCTCACCAGATAAGGTCGGTAGGTACTCATCCTGGTAGGTACTCAACTACCGTATCCGGCGCCATTTATCATCCAGAACTGCAGATTCGTGTTCTGGACCACAAATAACTCCCGTAGGCAAAATTCAGCGGAATCGGTGATCCCCACTGGACCACCCAAGTGGCGATTTGGGCGGTCCGAGACCGCCCACGTGAAAAGCAGACAGCAGATTCGTGATCAACGCCCTCAATTACCCCTGTTAGCAAAGTTTCAGCGAATTTCTACGACTGAAAACTGAGTACTGGCGTTCGTTACGTTGAATAGTGCCGTGCCTTATATCGTTTGATATTTTTCCAAAAAATTATTCCTCGACGTTTTTATCTTGAACATTTACGTAATACGTCCTTGATCGTAGGCTCTTACAAACTGAGTACTCGATCGTAGGCTTCTTGTTAGGCGCCACTTCCTTGTGACTATCGATCAGTCTTGTGATTGCAACAATTCTCCTCTATCAACCGACCTGTCGTCCGGGTCTGGCAGTAGTACCAACCCCCTTTTCAGCTACTTCTGAGCTAGGTAAGGATTTCTGCCTGGACAGGATTGAACATTGATCATGGAGGTCATGAGCCTGGGCTCTTTATATCTGACATTCCAACCCATTTAAAGCGTTTGATATATGATGCCCATTTGTCGACTTGGCTCAAAATTACCCAAAGAGCTCAAACAAAACTAAAACACGAGACTCAGCAGAATATCTGACTTTTCCTTTTCAGGTGTTGCAGTACCGTGTGCGGTTACAACGTTTGTCTGGTTAAATACAACGGGAAATGGGTGATTGGCTGAATTGCGGCAAATCAAACCGATAAATACCTCCTTCGAACTATGCTGCTACGAGTGCTACCGACTTCTTGTCTGTATATAAATGGAAGCAGTCACAAACTTCACTAGTCTAATACGTGGCCATTTTCTCGATGAGTTGCGCCTATTTTTATTAGATTCATTTGCAATTATACTCTCGTCGAAAACGCTCAATAAATATCGAATTTTCAACGAATTATGCTCTATATAATGTACACATTCGATAATAATAGAACATACGAGGACAATGCATATGAACTGCAGCGAATTTTGTGCTTCGAGAACGGCAGTGTGTCAAGGTGATGTCAAATCGATATGAAAGCTATACCGGTACAAACAGATGAAATTGGGGAGAACTCTTACGGGGTTGGCACATGAAGATTTGGCTTCACCAAGGCCAAGAGACGCGGAATGAGATGAGAATCAAACCAGTCGGCAATCGAACCACCACATCGGGAAATCAACATGGATAACTGAACTTTTCAGATCTGACCGTCGCACTGTCTAATGATCGTGATTTTCGAGAGATTTATCATTCATAAATATTAGTTGTTCTCTTCAGGGACAATTTCTTTACAATTTATACTGTTGTATGTTACCCTAACAATAATGTCCTTAAGAGCGAAATTACAGAACTCGTTAGCCTTATTTCGAAATTTCCTTCCTGCTATTTTTGAACCTCACTCTTCTCAAACATGTTCTATATTTAAACGATCGCCTCGGGTTTCTCTCTTTAAATACCAACCATTCAGCGGCCTGCAGGCCGCCAAATGGAGTAATGACTAGAAGAGGCCGTGTAAGTGTCAGCTTTAAGGATAAAACACGATATAAAAGTAAAAGGATGAAAACAAAGGGCAGAGAATGAAAACGAAAGGAAACGTAAAAGATTGAAGCATTTTCATCAGCTCCCTTGTCGCTGTGGGTGCATTTGGTGTACCGTAACAGACTATCGCGGAGGGACCCATATGAGCCACCCATGACAAACATTGCTTGGGTTTCACTTATTATATAGTAGGATAGCATTAAATTTCGATATCACGCAGTTATAGACGATATTATATGCAACTTTATTGGGAATATCCTTAGGCTGCCAATAGCGTGGGCGGCGGCCTAAGCGGACCGAGGTTGACTTTGTATCGTCGTCGCCTTGGTAAGGTTAAAGGATATACGCATAAAAATCAAAAAGTTGAATTTTTTGCAACATTTTCTTCTCCACTGGATAGGTCGCAATCTTCTCATTCCGGACATCTATTTTTATTTATGGCAGAGAAACGGGAAAAACGGTCTGTTTCATTTCACTCGCGTTTTGGCGGATGTTTGCGAGGATAATGAGAGGACGGGTTTGACATGCCAAGCGGCGAATAAATATCATTTTGTGCTCAGTGTTGCTTCAAACAATTCAGCAACGCGAAATAAACCCAAGAGTCGCTCTTTGTATGGCTTATAATGGTGATTCGACTGTCGACGGTGAATCGGAGAGCAAATAAAAATTATCACCTACTGTAATTACTGAATTCGATCGCAACTGCAACACTTTCAAATTCCTTGATTTCAAAAGCATTGGAGCGGCAAACGAATTCACCAACAAATAAGGCTGAGAAGGAGAAGGAGAGTGAGTGGAGGGTGAAGTTCAGTTGCAGAGAAAACACTGAGCTTCGTGATCGAAAGTGAGTGGCTGTAACGTACGAAAATCGTCACGAACACCGGACGATGGCAACCGGATCAACAAAAATCACCATCGAATGACCCAACAACCAAATCAAAAATCTGTTCTATAAAAATGTAATTGCATTGTCGATGACACCCGTACATATGAAAGGGAGAATCGCTAAAAACGCCAAATGTAGCTGAGATAAAGTCATTTGAGGCAGTGAGAGCTTTGGTTAATGGGAAGAAGAGAATTAATCAAACAGCCAATGGTACGCCTTCACGTTTACTGGCCTCCTGAATCGTATCGCCGCCGTTCGGTTCGGTCACATCAGTGCTCGGACTCGTTATCGTGACGACGGTACGACGAGGTTTGACCTTAGAAATGCTGAAATAAAGTAAATGTGTTTAAGGACGCACCAAAAGCGGTGCTGTGCTCGAATGATCGCTTTGAATCTACTAGATTACAAGCTTTTTATGGTTTGTCATAGCCCTTTCTGCTACCGTCTTAGTGTATGAAGGTAAAGAAAAAGTCTGATCAGTCTTCTCTAATGATGAATCAGTCTGAATTATGTTTCTGACCGGAAAGTTTGGTTTAACATGCTAACCTAGGTTATCAACAAGGAAGGTCAGTGAACTTCCTCGACGATTCTTAACAAAACCTATATGGTCTTATAGACTTTGAAGCATAGAGCACAGATATGTAATCTATTTTTGCTGAATGGTAGTGGGTGGTCCGAAAATCACAAAAAAAAAACACCGCTCTTGAGAGGCGCTGAATTGTCCATGAGATTAGAAATGAACCCGAGTGCGCATCGCTGATTCATTGGTACCGCAGTGGACTTTCATTCAAATGGTCATGGGTTCAGATCTTGTTGGTGTGGTTTTGTTTTGCTTCGATGGTTTTTTTGCTGCTTTCGGACCACCCATTGCCATTCAGCAAAATTATATTAAATATCTACGATCTACGCCTCAAGCTCTATAAAACCACATAGGTCTTGTTAAGAATCGTCGGGTGAAGTTCACTGACCTTCCTTGTAATATCGTTGAACGCACTGTCCCGATCTCTGGAATTATTCTTGACTACGACTTTTCCCAGCCGACTGTCCTAATTTCTAGTTCTGTCCGCTATCTACTTTCCTTATTTTTACCATAAAATCAGTGAATCATGTTGCTAACTTATAGTTGACGATGCTTCCACTTCTATCCCCAAGCGCTACAAAAAACGAACTCTTGGCGAACCGCGAAAATTTGATGAATTGGGGAGACAAAGTAAAAAGGTGTGTAATGTGGAAAAAGCTTGCAGAACACGAAAAACATTCCAAAATAAACACCTCGATTTCGCCAACCTTGACGTAGTCGCTTGAGGAGTTGGAGAAGCCGGTTTGCCCTCCGTGAGCGATCTGCTTGTCGACTGAGTCCGATTGAGACGAAAGCTACCACCGGTGCTTCTGGAACTGTCATAGTGGATCATATAAAACTATTTAATAATTAATTAAACTAGCTGACTGCTGCCGCACCTGTGCGACAGGATCCGACCGAGTCGTTGATGGTTTTGCCCTTCTACGCTGCCGCCGCTGTCGTGCCGTTTTCGACGGATCGACTGTGCTCTGAAACGGGTAAAATTGGCGGACTATGCTAGCAGAGCCCAAAGACTTCCACCCGATCGTACCTGGCAAAGGTGAGCAGACTGGAGTCCTCGTCGATGAGGTTTTCCGGATGCTGAGAGAGGTAACGCTTCCAAAGCGCGTCCGTAATCTCAGTACAGAACATTACACCGGCATGCAGGGCGATCATCCGAAGCACCAGTACACCGTCGACCTAATATAAGAAAGTAATTAGACAATGTACGATGATAGAATTTTTAAAATTTCATTCCACAACTTTTTTATCCCGATCAGGTACGGGGTACGTCTTTCATGATGGTCGCTCCGTCGTCTTTGTCACTGGCGCTGCTCCTGTGTTTGTTGAGGTGCCACACTGCCATCTTGTCTCGGTCCAGAACTCCAGGTGGGGGTGGTCATAATGTTCTCGATCGCAGGTTCATGAGCGCCACTTCTTTCCGTGCGACCATGGACCAGTCTTGTGATTGTGACGGTTTTCCTCCATCAGCCGACCTGCCACGCTGGTATTGACACCCTTTTCAGCTTTTGCTAAGCTAGGCAAGGGTTCTGCCTGGGACAGGAATGAACCCTGATCATCGAGATCTAACCTCTCGGCAATCCAACCCCAATGCACGATAATAGAATGACAGTGATGATATGATGAGTAAAACACAAACCACATCATGAATATCTACTGTCATTCTAATGTACGATAATAGAATGACAGAAGATATACATTATGTTGTTTGTGTTTTACTCACATCATCCACTCAGTATACTTATCGAACGGACGCTGTGTTCTGTGATCACGTGGTCCTCCTGATACGTATGGTACTGTAATAGTTCACGTAGCCTCTTACCCTACTCTGCCTGTCTGTTACAGGATTTGGGTAGAAACTCAAAAATCGATAGGTGACTAGCGTTCTCATCACTCCTCCACCGGTCGGTGAAGAGTTCACAGCCGTTCCTCGACTCCTGTGCATCCGCTAGGTTCTGTATATTCAACTCGCCATCTGGTGAGTTTGTTTTTTGTTAGTCTTGATAATTATTACGCAAACTAATAGAAGTTACTAAGTAAACCCAAAGAGCCACGAAATATATTCAATCTCGCGTACATATTTTAAAATTACACTCAAAATTTATTTCCGTCGAAAATAAAATTAGCAATCAACTCACCTTGAGGTAGGTTCTGAGAAAGTGCTCTACTTGTTTCCGTTTCTCCTTGCGGAAAAGTTCCGGTTTGTCCGGATCAGACGTGAGCTCCAAGTGCCTCAGTACGAAGCGGAAGCGATCTCTGAATAATTTCGCATTACACAAATGTTGAACTATTATTGCAGTAATTTCTCGAGTCATATCTATGTGCAGCAGTAAAAGGTAAAGGTGTCGGCGTTAATCTTTCCCCACAGGACGCACCACTCATTCGTTTACCATTCAGAATCGTAGAGACTTGGTGAATGGGTATTTGGCCTATACAATGACTTGTGGGAGCCAGTTGCTATACCAAGTCAGTTTCTCTACCTTCCAGACAAGTCTGGTAACAATTTACCCGACCCCGGACGGATAGAAGGTTTGGTTGGCCCGAGCGATGATCGATCGACCGTTCGGGTGTCAGCAGCGCCTCCTACCACTGCACCACCCGCGCCATGCGTAGCAGAAGTGTTTGATACTTTGAAGATGCTAAGCTCGTCGCATTTTCTGTTGTTCACTATTTGTCACAAGTTAGCACGCCTATGAGCGTAGTAAATGAATACTACTATATTAAAAAATATAAGGGTGTGATGGTGAATAAAATATACCTCAAACTTGTAACCTGTAAAACCAATATAGAGTGTCATAAAATTGGCAAAAGATAATATAGTAAAATAAAAATAAAAATGTCAAAGCATAATAAGCAATAATAAGAGTATAATACCACGACCGCAGGAAGTGTCTCACCTGTGAAACATTGAGATGCTGAACCAGTAGAGCATGTCGAGCGTGGAAGCGACAAACAGCAGAGTGAACCACAGCCATATGAGGATGAAGATCTTCTCGTTGAAGATGTTGATCACCAACACGCATTGCACCGAATGCCGTTGATTGTTGCCGAGCACTCGCACCTCGAAGTCGCACTAAAAGAGCACAGTTTTCAGCGGACATGTGAAATAACTTGAAGACAAGATAGTCGGCATTGATCAGTCTCTCAGCACATCAGAAACTTAATACGGATAACTGATCATATCAGATCTGAATTACTGTTTCATTCTTTGTTCAACGGACACGACAATTATATCACCATGCCGAGGTTTGAAGAAAAGAGAACTTGGAGGTCTAACTTCTATTTCTGATGAAAACTGCACTAGTTTTCAGCTCATTGGAATTATTCGATTAAGACTCTTACTTCACGTTTAAACATGAATTTCCCCCACCACGACCAATCAGAAGAAAATCAGCACCACATCGCCTCAACCGCCGTTTCCATCCGACAATGTTTCAAAGTAGGCAAGAAAATCAAACATGTCAGATTGCGCTACGGCTTTGTACTCCTTTTAGAATCACGAATTGATCGCTGCTTCTTGAAAGAACTGGTTGAATGACAATACAATGACAAGCGAAGGTCAGCTACACTCCAAGTTTGGGTCACCTCTCTAGATGAGTCTGGCGTAGGTTTACCCAAAGGCATAGAAGGCTTCGTATTAAACGACAATTGATCGCTCGATCGTGAGTGTGGATCGCCCTGATCATGAGCCCAAAAAAATCTCGTTTAGACCCACGTCACCGTCGAGCTCTTAGCTTTACAGAATTTTCTCTTTTGTTACAGTTTTCACACGCATATAAGAAGAATGTTAGACACATGCTATGTATCAACGAGAAATGCGTGGGAAATGTGGTGAATGAGATAATTTCTATTTCTGTTTCTACATTTGTGTGATGATGAAGTACCCCGACAAGTATGCATTTCAAGTAATTGCCACTTTGTTTTGGGACAGGAAAGGAAAATGCTGCAATCAGTCGTCACGGTTCAGAATTCAAAGGTGACCTTGTCATGGCTGTTAGGCTACACTACAACACTGAGTATACGGTTTTCCTTCGTAATGTAGCAAATACTCTGATTCTACTGATAAAGTCAACTTCTCTTCTAGTCTGACAAAAATTAATACATTATATGTAAATATTATGGATTTTTACCTAACAAAAGCATTATTCCCCTTTTTCACTATTTCCCTTTTCTATCTACCTTGACTCCTCCCTTGATCCATCTTTAGCCCATTTTTCAATCTCATGTTGGTATATAACCCCCCTCCACAATGATGTTCCACCCAATCCTTTCCCTACTGATGAGCCTCGAGAAGTGTTGTTGTTCTTTCTGCCTGTGTAGGGTTAAGAGGCGATAGAGGCTTATCTCGTATCATCTCTACTCCATTTCTTTTCCTGTTTCGATTGTTCCACTTTCCAATTACTGCGCCGATCATTCGCGCTCCCTGAGCGCCTCTCTTAAGCCAGAAGACTTTTACTTCCAGCGATCACCTGTAATAACGGCTTGAAACGGTAGGACGGATTCTACATTGTACTATTAGGTTGTAACGAAAGTCTTGTCACCATTTGTAAAACTTTCTATTACAAGAATACCAAGAAAGCCACATTCAAACATTTTGGCGGGAAACTAGGGGTATATAAGCACTTTCGAGAGGTACATTCAACATTCACGTTTGCGCTATGGTTGTCAAGAATTTTGAGCTTACGCAAAGTCACTTAAGGTCGTGCATTTTATTTTTGCACCATTCTGGCGTTGGAGCAACGGAGGCGCATCGTCAACTGTGCTCCGTATATGGCGAGGACGTGATGAGTCTACGCACAGTGAAAAGATGGTTCGCCAAGTTCTCTGAAGGGGACTATAATATCGAAGATAAACCTCGATCTGGACGTCCATCTGATTTGGATTTGGAGGCTCTACAGGCCGATCTTGAGAACAACAGCGAGCAATCTACACGCCAGCTTTCAGCGAAGTTATCCTGTTCCCATTCTGCGGTGGCTAGAGGATTGAGAAGAGCCGGCTACAAAAATGTGAAAGGAGGAGATGTGCCACACGAGCTCACGCTGGACAACAAGAATAGGAGAATAGACTGTGCGACAGAACTCCTAACGAAACGGCGGACGTTCGCGTGGCTGGAGCGGCTCATCACTGGAGATGAATCATGGGTTCTGTACGAAACTCCCAAAGTGACTCGTTACTGGATTCCCTCTAGCTCTGATCCTCCATGCCGTGCAAGAGCCGAAGCACATCAAAGGAAGCTATTGCTTTGCGTCTGGTGGAGCGTGCGTGGAATAGAGTACTGGGAGGTTCTACTGGAGTGGCCGCGTCATCTTCCAGCACGACAACGCCCGGCCGCATGTTGCGAACAACACTCGCTTGTTCCTGAAGGAGTGCGGTTGGGAAGTCATCTGCCACCCTCCATACTCTCCAGACCTTGCTCCTTCAGATTACCATCTATTTCGTTCTCTCAAGAATCACATTGCTGGAAAAAAATTTAGAAACGAAGAGGATGTGAAAACTGCAGTGAACACGTTTTTCGAAACCAAACCGGCGTCGTTCTATAGAGACGGGATCTTTGACCTTCCGAACAGATGGCGAAAGGTTATCCAAAGTGATGGTGAATATGTTATCGATTAATGTTTGACTGTTGTAAAGGCATGTATATTTGAAATAAAGTAGTCTATGGTGACAAGACTTTCGTTACAACCTAATAGATAAACTAAAAAGATTTTCATTGTCGTAACATTTTCGTTTTATTACCACGTTTTAGCGGTTTCCTGTGAAGTATACTAGAAAACATGTTCTAATGCTGACCATCAGGGACGTTTGGGACTCACCAGCGTGACTCTGGGAAAGTTGCCGCTTTCCATCCACGTCCGTCCGAACAACAAATCCCTCAACACACCGAGACCGTATATGGAATAGTCGTCGGTTTCGAGAAATTTGTTCACCAGCACGAGATTCGTGAGAATATTTCCCACATACATGATCTTCGTCGCCTAAACAAATTGGTTTTGTTCTGGAGTTAGTATAGCATTCAACAATCTCCAAATTCTCTCGTTCTTGAACTTTAACGTCGATGTAGTTAATTGCCAGTATTATCTTCTTATGTATTTTTTTTACGAGGTTGCTAGGTGGAAATTATTATTGCATGCTAACTTACTAACGGTGCTAAGCGGTTCAAGGTTTCCGAGGAGGACGAGAAGGTCGAAACAGTAAACTGTTGAATAAAGAATTTATTATTCTGTTAAATACCGGTTTTTGTTTTGCAGGTTATAGACGAGGACTAGTTGAATGACCTATGTATTTGGAGAGGCTAGGTTATTCGCAAAACACTGACATCGGACGGGAATTGAACCCAGGTCTTTCTGTTTCCGGAAGACTGCACTGACCACTTGGCTACCGATGTATATAGCGAATCCCCTAACATCTTTCTTAAGCTCTATGTTAGTGTGTTGCGAATAACCTAGCATTTCCGAATACATAAGAAGTTATTATTCTTATTTATGAGACACCTAACAACCCCGTGAGACAAAAGAAGTTAACGTCCCAAATTATCTGATCTAGAGCCCTGAAGCTAAGGAGAAAACGAATCTCACCAGATACATCCCAGTCACGTAGCTCTCGTAGTAGCGCATATTAAAGCACTTGAACACTCGATGCAGTGTGTACTGCGTGCGTGATGTGGCTGTGTGCTGATATCTGAAAAGCTGTCACTCAAAATGAAATATCAACGCTATAAAGGATGAAAATACATGGTAAAAGTTAGAAAAATTAATGTGTAACACAGTGTGAAGACAAAATTAGAAGTTAGCGATTAAAATTAACATAATTTGAAATGAAGAACGAATACAGGCGACTACAGCACGAAGATGGACAATACAAACCAGGGCCGGGATTCATGAACGGTTCACCGGCCAGCTGCAGTGATATTCACCTCGGTTACCCGCCAAAGCGTGATTTATCAATGCGCATTGAGTCACTTTGGCGGTGAACTGGCAGGTGAAAGTTAACCGTGAATTTCACCGGCAGTTTCGTTCACGACACCGTTCGTTCATGAATCCTGGCCCAGCAGTATCAACATCACGATAGCAAATAACGATTAATGCATAACTTAGCGAGAAAGCCATCAGAGATCAGATGGTTAGTTAGAACCTGTTCTTTTTTCTTAGAAAATACGACCTCGAAAAATTTTCTTCCTAAAATTCCCACTTCCCAACCAACACAGCACCAAATTATGGATTATGATTGAATTCAAAGTTATAAGCCGAACATCAAACATTAACATTAACATCAAAATTATAAGATAAATCGTGAAGAATAGCTACGATGATAAAGTAACAATTAATGCCTAATTTAGTGAGGAAGCCATTAGAAATTAGATGGTTAATTAGAACCATGTTATTGCAAATCTAATGAGAATGAATATTAGGCCAGTGATAGGTTTCTACAATGTTTACGCGTCGCTAACCAATACGCTGGGCCATCGGTGGTGGTAAGCTAGGTATCTCGAAAAATAATTCAATAATGAGCCTGACCGCGCATCCTAAATGTGACACGATACAAAATTGATCAAATGTGAGTTGCGAGTTCTTGGTAAGGGTTGTACATAATGTCTACAGCACTGTTTGAGCGTTAGTTATATGGTAAGATAACTACACGAGGTAGGGACTGGGTAAGTTTTGAAGCTCTGGCATATAGTTCACTAGGACGCTAGACAAGAAGGTGAAATTGACGAGGCCTAAAAAAGTATCCCATTTCAGAATCATTGAACTAAAGAGTGTTCACGTCTTGTGCTTTGAACCAGTTTGAATTAGAAATCTATTTCACAATAGTGAAGTTCTCGTAACTGAGTGTTATGTTCTTAGTTCATCTATTGTCATTCACTAATTTATAGCAGTGCTGGTTGATATTCATCAACGAGTAGTTTCCTACCTCAGCGCCGACTCGATATGCCTCGAGAGCGACTCGATGGTCCGTATTCGATAGTCGGGCTCGATATTCTCCTTTTCGGTGGCCATTTGAACGATATCGTTCAGTCGAATACCTGAAAAACGATACTCTTACCCCGTGCCGTCATTCCATCCTCATCAGACACTAGTCCGTCCTTGTTTTGCTCGGAGGCACAGAGGACGGGAGGGGAGAGAATAAAAGGAGCAGAAGGGTAAACATCGTTTAGAATCATTGATGATAGTTTGGAGTCAAGGCACTGATTCAAAGGGAGCGTACGAGTCGTCAATGCCTCGGGGCGGATCGTAGGACTACTGGGGCCGTATGCTCGTCTCTCCCGGCCGGGCGATGGGCGCCCTTCGCCCGGCAGGGTGATAGCGAATAGACACACTGAGTTGTGTCTATTCGTCATTACCCGGCCGGGAGAGACGAGCATACGGCCCCTGGATTTCCCTCCTTATCCCCTCAACCCTGTGTTCGAATCCAGGAGGAACTCACCAGACTTGTCACTCATCAATCTCCACATAAGGCACGGTATATAGTAGAGGAAGGCTTGTATCAGCAAAAAGAATGGCACCCATTGATAATAGGAGATTTGGCGATACTCTCGTTCAGCAATGTCGACAGGAATGTCCTAAAAGTGAAGGTAAGATCATGAAGGTAAGATGAAAGTAAAAAAGTGGAAGAGAGGGAAGAGGTCATTTTCCATTCCAAACCTGTTCGATGGGAACCCAGTAGGTGTTCTGCGCCCAGCAGTACATCTCCGTGTAGGCCTCCCAACTGGCAGTGAACTGCGCTGGCACCCAACACTCCAGCGGTCGACCGCCGAACTGAAAATTTTGCCTCTTTTATATATTTTTCACATCTAGTGCTATTAATGTTATTATAATGTCAATTTTTTGTAATGTTTATATATTAAAAATATTTATTAAATCACGCCTTTCCTGAATTCGACTATCAAAGGCAACAAATATCACATAATTTGTTGATATTCATAGAACTCCAAGTTCTTCAATCTCGTGGTGGTGACACCATTCATGGATCTTTTCTTCTCATATTTTCCATGATAAAGAAGAAATTTTAATAAAACAAGTTTTCAGATCATGAAGTAGAAGAGTGTTAGTAATATTTACAAAATTGAAAATATGTAATAAACGTCCTAGAAATCGTCAGATCTTTCGTGGTTTGTATGGACCCGAATACTCAGCGGACCAATTCACCCACATTTCACTCATCCTGACCCCAGTAGAGTGGGGATAATAAAAACTGTTTTAAAATCGTGAGTTAGGCTTTGAAAAAGAAAAGTCAAAGTTAGTTCAGGTAAGACAAAGAAAAGTTTCACTACACTACCTCGAAAGCCAGAGGAAACTATTAGAGGGCGTTATTTTCAATTGTGATGTGCCATTTTGTGTAAGTCACTTCAGCCAAAAGATGAAGAAAGGTTACATAAAATATCGACATAAAATAAACAAAACACTAAAAATGAGAAAAGAAACCTGTTTGAAGCTGACCAGCACAGCCATCATAATGAGAAATGACGACGTGTAAAAGTACGATAACCGATCCACAAAATCGTCATCCTTTCGGTAGTGCAGAAAAGAAAGAGCACTGGAAAATTAGCATTTAGATGGCGGCTATACCCTGTACAGAACAATTTATGGATCTTTTTCGAGAGACGTTCGGTTGTCAAGGTGAACAAAGGAAGATGAAGAAAGTAGAGAAGGGCGCAAGAGACAACGTCAGACTGCCAAATGTTCTCGCAGAAGGAATAGAACTGTAAGCCTTTCAATTTCTCAATAATTTTTAAGGAATTGTTAACAAAAAACACATACTCCTACGGTCACAATATAACAAAACGGGGCGATATAGCGAAATTCAAAAATGGACACGGGTCAACCAATAGAAATGCATAATTTATGAGTACACAACCTTTATTTACGAGCTCTCTCTCAAACACTTCGCTAGCAACTTTTGTATCTGTACTACTGTGGACTAGAAAGGACTTCAGTAAAATATTATCCTTAATAGGGGCACCCATAAGAGCTTGAATAGTACAACTAAGGGTACTATGCGGATTGGGGGTGCAGCCAGTAGAAGTGAAGCACTCGCTACACATGCATACTGTATTTCTCAACATGGAAAAAACTGCTTATGAGTGTGCATTTTCAAATCCTCTATAATCGAAGGGACGCGCGTAGTTACATAATAATTTAGTGAGGAAGCCGTTAGAAATTAAATGGTTAGTTAGAGCCTGTTTTTTTTTCTTGAAAAATACGACCTCGAGAAATTTCTTCCTAAAGCTCGCACTCCCCAACCAACAAAGCACCAAATAATGGACATAATTGAATCCAAAGTTTGGAGACGACTCGCACAACCTCAAGATCGTCAAATAGATCGTGGAAAAATATCTACGACGATGAAATCCAACACAAGTTCACTTAGAAAAGAGCGACGCTGTAGTTCAGAAGATAGAAATGAGGACAGGAAAAGCGAGAAACGAAGATAACTAAAACAGTAAACAAGAAACCGTACAACTTTAAGCAGAATTTTATATCACTTCTGACAAAAAATGACTGGGAAAATGAACAACTAGGAGGCTGAACGTCCCAACAATTCAAGAACTGTTTACAAAGTTGTAAACAACACAATCTAGAGAAAAGAAAAGCAAAAATACGCATGATCTGCACTGCCCATTTTGATACGAAGACGAAAAATGCTGCGTGACAAAAAAAATGCTGCCTGCTGTGGGCTGTTGTGTCGACCGACGGTAGTAGGTGAATGGAGTTTTCTTCTTAAAAGTCTAGAAAGATCTGCGAAACTCGTGGTCTTATGATCGTGATCGGATTTTGAACCACTTTTTAAGCCTCCTAACAACAGGACTCGAAACCATAAACCTCTGAATGAGACTCCACTGCGGTATCACTGAGCCAGCGAGGCACGTTCGAGATTGCCTCTCAACCCAGGGACTATTCAGCGCCTCTTAAGGACGGTGGCTTTCCGCGATTATCGGTCCACCCATTGGCCCTCAACAAAAATAAACACCATTGTTATGATCCCCGTTCGATGCTCTACAGAACTATGTAGGTCTCGTTCGTAATCTTTGGGGACGCTCCCCAGTCACACGAAGAAATTGACGAAAAGTCAGGCCATAATAAAATCCTATTCACTTACTAACCTTGTTCGACATAGCAGCATACAACAATTATAACAGGATTTAGAGAGTTCTTGAAGAATTACCTGAACATATTTTGGAGCACCATGGCTCCGACTTCGACCACTGCAGCGTGGTGATAGCTCGTAGAATCGCGACCGTGTCCTGAATACGAAAATGCCATTATTGTGATGTTTGTCAATCTACCTCTAGGGACTGCAAATGAATTTCGATCACCTCCGACAGACCTAATCCCACGTCGGGATCGTCGTTGAGAAATTGGCGTCTGTGATTTTGTCCATTTTTGCATTACCTGTAGAGCTCATTCGAAATCTCAAGCTTAGCTAAGCATTGACGACATTTCTAGAGTCACACCCTCTTGCAAGTCATCGTGATCTTTGCAGTGAGAATATGGAATTTTGTAGGAGGTGAATCAATGTCAATATCAATGAATTCACAGGTCTCTTTTGAGTGTTTTGTTGTTTGCATTTTACCTTGCTTTCCAGTGTGGCGGAGCTAGTATGACCTTATGCTGCCGCTTACTGCTTTTCGTAGTTAAAATTGTTTTATCATTAACTAGTGCTTCCGTATTGTTTATTTTTTTCTATGTCTGAACTCTTAGGATGTTTGATACTTCACCCTTACATGTGATTATATCGCATGTCTTGATAAATAAAATAAATGAATTGAAAATGCCTCACACATGTCTTCATGAGGCATTATAGGACGATTATTGTAAGAGGACCTTTCCAATCCTGCTAAAGAGAAGCTTGGCGCGCCGGACACCAATGTTCATGACTGCAGGCACTGATTGAGTTCATTCGTTTGTTTCCCGCACTTTAATAGTTTCTCTAGACCTTGTTTGACTTTGTTACTTTCTACAGCACTTTGTTTCTAACCACTTTCCACTTGAATACTGGTGGCACTCATTGCGCATTTACAAATAAGTGAAGAAATGGATTATATCCATTAGCATGCCCGAACCAGGCGTCATACCCTTCTGGAACAATACCAGTCACCCGGCTATGAGGCAAACATGAACTGTCGCGGTAATCGCCAAAAGGTGAGCACGATTCAGTTTCCCCCTCGAACTTTATTTTTAATTGCAAATTAACAACAGAAAAATTCTGGTGCTTCATGAGAGACCAACCCAAGAGCCGACCAGTTTGGCAACATCTGGCTACTGGAAGGGTGGTTGAGTAAAATCGACTCCCGGGGACTGCAAATGAATTTCGGTCACCTCAAGTTTTTTTTTTCGAATAATTCCCTATCCAAACGTAGCTCGATACTACTAAGATAGACATGACTTTAGCTAGTAGCTTTCCTTCTGATCTTTGGTTACGATGGCGATTTAAATTTTTGCTTTTCAAATCTACAAGACAAGAAAAATTCACTAGGCCGCTGCCCTTCTCAATAGCGAAAAATACTGTGAGATGGGTGAGACATTGAGATTTGAGTGTTTGATTACATAAGTGAAAGTTTTCACAGCGAAGCTTGCAATCAGTACCACAGCAGAGAAAAGAAAGGGACACCGGAGAACAACAAGAAATCAACCGTTGTCTCTATCTGTTATGGATCCAATATAATTTCGTGGGATTGCTAAAATCTGAATCTCGAACAGAGAAAGGTGCTGCTCAACCTTCCAAAATTGCGACAAAAATTGCAGCACGATATTTCCGTTTTAAAACGTTATATTTTTGCCCACTAATTCGTTTGCTTATTTGTTCAAGCCCCATACGCGTTCTATCGCACGACGGTTAGTTAAATTGCAAAACATATGTACAACACACAAATCTTTTCAAGAAGCTCCAAAGCACTACTATGGGTTCGCCAAATTAGGCCAGGCCATCAAAACCCTTCGTAGTCCAATCTTTCTGTTTTTTTTAAATTGCGTCTTGAAGAAAGACACCTACGATGCATTGAATTGAAGGACCCTCTGTATGGCAGCGGTTCCCTTTTGAAGCATTTCATTCCATCAGGAGGATCCCTGGCTTTAAATCGCTCTTACAAGTTAGGCTGTTAGGCTTTCTCTACACCAAGCATTCCCGGAATTACCCCTGTGGCGGCGAAGCAGAGCTTAATCTCGTCACACAGTTTAATACTTGCCGACAATTTACGAGATTACTTGACGAGACACACGACACTCTCCGAGTACAATGCGGCAAAGAGATTATCGTCGACTTGATCAACGGCCAACGGTGGGCTGGAGCAGCCATGTAGGGAGTAAGGGTGTCTAGTCGGCGAAGACAAAGAGATGATCATCGGGAAGGAGCAGATGAACTCGAGCCGATCGAAAACGAGTGGTCGAATTGCTGAAGTCGCTAGCTAGTAACGAAGGGCCGTTGCCGGTTAATTATCGCGCGAGAACGCGACGCTTGAAACATTTATTTGTGCAATTTTCAGGATGCGAATTAGTCGCTCGCTCTCGGCGTCGCAAAGTAGCACGAATCTCCAAAAGCTCTTCAGCATGAATTCACCATTGATAGAGGACCACTATAGGAGCTCCAGCTCTTTTCTCATACCCAAACAAGAAAATTCGAACATGGTATACAGAAGGAGGTTGTCACTTACCCTGAAATCTTGCCGACAAGAAAACAATTTTCAGGTTGAGTCACTTTACTTGAAATGGTTCGAAACTTCTTATCCTTCTTATTTTTAGGCCTCTGACGGCGACGAATAGAGCGAAATGTTAGACCAATTAAATCTGATCCACTCTATGTACTAACCTCGTTCGGCACAGCAGCAGCATTCAACAATTAGGTGCTTTACTAGTACAGCTCTGACATTTGAGTAGCGAGGCCAGGGGTGGGATCAACCAGTGACGCCAAGGCTGGGATTCATGAACGAAACCGCCGGTGAATTTCACCGAAGGTCCTGTTTCACAGGCCTCGTACGGCCCGTGAAACGTGACTGGCCCTTCCTGTGACTGACTGGTTTTCCGGGAAGGTTTGAGGGTAAATTATCATCATTTATTTTCAGTCAAGCAGATGTACTGTATAATTTGTTTGTAACTATATTTTGGTCCAGATTTCCGATACGTTTCACAGGTGAAACGGTTCGAAAGTGAAATTCACCGGCGGTTTCGTTCATGAATCCCGGCCTAGGACGCTGACAATGCCATCATCAGGATAGACAGAAGAGGCTTAGCGCAGCATTATTGATCATCGACATTTCTGCTCTCGACTGATCGCTCATGGATCATGGATCGCTCATAGACACACCGACTACTATGGTCAATCTTTCAAGCACGGAGCAGTAAGCCGTCCACCTGCTGAAAGAAAGGCAAATGTTCCCAAAAAGGAAGACTTGTGCGATGGGACACGGAATGTTGTTAGCGGCTTGAAGCAATCTTGCACGATTTTTCGCTAACTGCGCTCGTATTTCGTGCATCAGTAAACATCACAACGACGTCGAATCATGTAATACTATGACTGCGTTTGTATCACCTTTAGGCTTTTGCTTAGGCATAGCCTTTCGCTTAGGACTGACTACATTTCAGAAGCTCACGTACACATAGGCCAAGCCTAAGCCCGAGCTTGACCACAAGCTTGAAGGTCAGCAACTGAGGTGTAGACAGTCCAAACTGGAAGGCTATGCCCAAGCAAAACCCTAAAGGTGATGTAAACTCAGCAATGGTATTACGTGATTCTTGATCTTGTTTATTTTACTGATGCACGAAATAGGAACGCAGTTAGCGTAGAATCGCACAAGATAGCTACAAACCGCCGGCAACATTTCGTCTCCCATCGCATACGTCTTCCTTTTTGGAGCACTTGCTTTGTCTGTGGTTGTGGCGTTCCACTGTACCACGCAGGCCATGGCCTCTTACCACTGTAATTGTACCAACAATTACATATCACAACTACATATCACACATGGCGAGGTTTCAAGAAGAGAGAACCTGGAGTAATCAGATCTTTGCAAGGGTTTGGACTAAAAAGTAAGATTCCCGCCAACAAGAGCACCGACCAAACCTTGCAAGGTTCCAATCGATAAACAGAGCTCTTCAGAACGGTTCGTCGCATTCACTCTGGTGAAGCTTCTACCAGTTACAATGGCTCCGGAATTCAATCCGCCTGTATGGCATATTCGCGACGTTATGCTTTTTCTTCTCCTATCTGGCCACAATGCTGACCGACCCCTGAAGGCTCGGCGGGGCTTTATTGGGTGAATGCTCCTGATGACAACACCATCTCCTCTTTCTCCTCGGAATTCAGTATTGACGATTTCCTCCTCAATAACAACAGGTGACGATGTCCGACGGTGCTGGAGCTGGACCTGTTAAGGAGCGAGGTGGAGACAGAACCATAAGAAACCAGTCATGACTTTTGAGACACCCTCAGTGTTCCTTAGTCGTTCGTGGTTCGTGAATTAAAGTCGATCGTAAAGGTTAGGAAAGTCAATCGATGTGCTCTAAGTGTTCAATAATGTCATAACCCCACCTAATATTAGAGTTAGACTATGAACAACATTAGGGGTATAGGGCATTTGTGCTCCACTGGCTTAGGTTTCACGACATCGAATAACAAAAGTGCAATTTACAAGCCGTTCTACTCAATGTGTTCTGATAGTTGCTCTTTTTCGAAGTAGAGAAAATGAAGGGAAGACGCTTGTTAGAACAAAACTTTCTACTGTTCAGAGAAGTTAAATTATTCCGTCGGAAAAACCCATCTTGTCAATGTCAGATCAATTCAGCTCTCTGAGTAAACCATACTTCAGCCTCTTCTTCGGAAGAACACTTTAAAAGCACTCGTTGAGAAGGTATCTGTTGACAGAACGTCACTGAACTTCCACACCAAAGGTACTGGCTTGAAAAAGGAGAAAAATTGAAGGTGAATTGGTCGTGATTGACTCTCAAGGATGCGCCAGGCATTCGTATTCCACTCAGAATTGCAGAGTCATGGTACACATTTGGCCTATACAAAGTCCTGCTCGGCCAGTTACTAATCAACTAATGTTCTGCCCTGGCGAGGATCGATCGTTCGATCGTGCAGGTGGAAGTGGCGCCTCTTACAATTGCGCAGCGTTTCAAGAATATGTATATAAAAATTGAAAAAAAAAAACCAAAAAATGTAGCTGACGAAAAAGCCGAGAGATCGATGCCTAATCTTGGCACGACAGTTTCATGAGAGGTGACGGAAACTTTAATTCAGTGAGCTGCTTATATTAAAAAGAAGTTCAGTTCAGATAAAAAAACGATCTGCCACATCTCAACAATACCTCATAAAAAGCTAGAATAAAAATAATGACGACAAAAGAGAGAGACTTACCTTGCCTAGTGGGCCTTCCGGACCTCAGAGACTCTCTCTGTCTGTAGAACGAAGGCATACTAAGAGAGGCATCGCGACAGCATTACATCATAATTGCACCGAGCACATCTGAAATAAAAATCTGTAATTTCACAGGTAATCAGCAATGCGTGTAGTTCACTAGACGATCAATAGAAAAGAAAAAATGACTAGTTCCCTGGGGGAAAAGTCGCATCACTAGCGAAGTAACAGAAATGACCAGACTTCCGAGGTGGCCTTTGCCGCAAAATGGCTAGAAAACACCGAAAGAAGATCTTCTATACCTCGATTTTGAAAAAAAAGTGCATTTGAACGCAGACTGAGACACTGTCCAGTCTCGGGAAAAGTGCAGTTCAATGACGAAAACACTTCTACGGTGAGGAAACAGGTGGGATTGTAGCCTAATCGGAAAATGAATTAAGGGTATTTCAGAGGTTCGTTAAACTCTGTAGGCGACAAAACAGAGCGAGTATGAATACCATTCTAAGGAGGTAATTCAGTTCACTACGACCACGGAAGACAGTATCTAGATAACAACGCTGTAAATATTAGGGAGACCCAAAAGCTCATGTGCGTTTCAGAGCTTCCTTTATTCATAACTCAAGGAAAACAAATAAGTGACGAATAAGGTTATCATGGTTAAGCACAATTTCTCTTTGCCTCTCAACATCATGCGAAGTCTAAAATGGTACGACATTGATCGCGCGTTATGTTATCGCAAACCCTACAGTACCGGACAAGCCGAAGCGGTGCGGCGCTTTTTGGTGCCGAATGTGCCGTTTTTTGGACCCATACGTGGTGAACTACACGGAGTCTACCTCAATTCTGTTGCCCTGCATGCCGAATAGGGGCCCCGCGTGGTAGCCCGGTCGAGGGCGGAGCATTGTCGAGCGATGAGTCATCAAACGAGGAACCGAATGGTTTGGGTACCATCTCCATGTATTCAGAAATGTTGTATATGAAAGGATAGAGCTTGACTAGCTGAGCTCAAATATATACTTGTTTTTAGACGCAAACGAACAAACTCATCAATTACGGTGAAATTATTAAACAGCGGCGATCTCAGTTCAATTTCGTGCTACCGTTTCCTATTCTATAATGCGATAAGGCACTCTCAAAAGTAAAAATATAGTAGCGACCACTGAGAGGATATTATCAGTAATGGAGCTCCTCTTTTCATTGTTACTAATACCACTTTCTCTGGTAACTTGCTTTTTTCGTATCTGGACAGCAACTGCTTAACTAACACCTTTTTCTTATTCAAGAGCACATCCATGCTAAGGATGTAACGATTAATAACTTAATAAATAAATAAACTAGATCAGAGTACAATCGACGAGTGGACGGTTGCAAGCCATAGGGAAACGTAGTCAACTCTCTGCTCAACGACTGGAGAAAAGTTCCGGTCTTGCATGAAAAACATATATATTGTGTAGGGAGCATGTTGGAACTTCTGTGAAAGGAGATCCGAAAATGGTTTCATGCCTGAAACTAAGACGAAGAAGGTAACTTCATGTGGTCACGTTTATGAAAAAAGACAACATAAAAGGATTTTAGGAGAACGCTGCCGTTTGAATTTTCGTTTCAACGGGAGCACTAAAGGTAAGAAACGGAGGAAAACGGAAGTACACACAGAATTCACTACGAAGACTGATGTAGTAATTGCGTTGAAATTGTACTTGTCGTTTTTCCTAGCAACGCAATCATTGTCTACACCCACGGGCAGGAACGAGAGGAACGGCTCGATGTTAAAAAGTATCAGAATTCCCGCAACATTTGCTAAATTTGACGGGAAGCAAATAATATAAGTTAACAGTAGCATAAAGGTAGAGGTAAAGGTGTCGACGTTCATCAATCCCCTAAGTAAAATAGTGGAGAACAAAAAAAGGCCACTCAGCAGGGAGAACCGAAAAATGGTTTCATGTTCGAAACAAAGATGAAGAAAATACCTTCGTGAGGTTAATTTATAATAGAACGGGAGGTTGAATTCAATTCTAAAATGCACTCCCAAAGGATTACAAAGAAAGCACAGTACAATAGCATAGAAAATAGTAATATATACCTACTCTAAACATGCGAAAGCTTTTAAAAAATACAAAAATTGCAGCAACTAGTGACCATGAAAGTTTATCGTCTAAAGGGTAGAATAAAAGGGGAAGACAGAAGAAGTCCTACGTACTGGACCTGAGTCATAAAACCGAGGATGTTAGAGCGAGTTGTACCTGTAGCTGCCAGGAAAGACGAAGAAAGTTCCCCAAAGGGCAGAGAAACTTCGAACAAAAAATACTAGAATTATCACGAAACGCCAAATAATTGTGTGGAACTCGACGAGGAAAAAAATAGGAAAAAAGTTTCCAGCCATGGTCATTCTTAGCAAGAAAAAGAGTGGTTAAAATCAACGTAATTCTCACGACTTTCGAGTATTACTAGCTGAAATATGGAAAATACATTCCCACAGAATGAGGGAAGACGTAGAAATATCTTCAAGAAAAAGTGCAAACTCCGAAACTGCCGTAGGGCAAGCGAGGCAGAGGCAAGAAAATTTAGGTAAGAAAGTAAATCAAAAAGCAAAGAATGACAATGAAAAGGAAGAGGATAATGAAAATGTCCTCTCAGGTTCCAAGCTATCGAATCAAGCAAAGTAAAAACGAGTTGTCCGCGAAGTTCCGAAGAAAAATGACAAAATTCCCACAGAGGGCAGACAAACTTATGCAAAAAAGTCGAAATGCCGCGAAATATCAAGCAATCATGCGGAACTCTACGTCAGTTGCTAAAAATCACAAAAAGTGACTGGAGCGCTACTTCCTCTTTATCATGACAAGAAGGGGTCCTCCAGAGCGGCTGAAACGATGTAAATCTCTGACTTTAACAGCTGAAGTCTCGAGGTATAAGGTAAAGCTACGGGACTGGGTGGGTGTGAAATCAACTCTAATTACCAGAAACCACTCCGTGAGAAGATGTTTTTCAAGCGAACGAATGAAGGTTATAATTCAGGAAATAATTCATGATGAAGTGTTCCTGAATCAAGGTTTCGTGAAGCAAAAGGAAGTGGAAAGAGAACTGCCATGACGCAGGATAATTCAGAAAAATAGAGATTCAAACAGGATTCGAGCCTTTACGGGTTCCCGCGATGCTAGACCGCTATATAGTACGGTTATATAGTGGACAATAAAATGCTAAAAAGGAACAGAGGTAACGGATACGACAACTGATGAAAAGCAGGATTCTAGAATATTATCCAGCAGAAATGAGAGATATATAGTAGAAGGGGGACCGCGGACAATAGTAACAACATTCTGGCTGCAGGCCTGTCCCCAGAGTAAAGTTAGCACTAAAACTGCCGATCACTTAGAAGACATTTTACAAGCAACATCGGCAGACGGCAAAGGAAAGGAAGGCAGAATTGCTCGTTCATCTCACTGAGGTATTGCTCTACAGTGGGGAGTGAATTTGAAATTCTTTGATCTAATAATTTAGCGCATAATTTGCGTATGTGAATACACAGTTTTGTGCGGCATTTTAGGTATTCTTTTTTGAACAACTAGGTGTCTCTCTTCCTTTGTTCCTAATCATCATTCCTTCTAACATCATTTTCCATTTTCATTTGAAATAGTCCAGAAATAAGTCACTTTGCTCACGAACTACGTATGTAAGGAGCACCGAGTCTGTTTTTAGGGAAGTCGAAGGAGCAAAGGGTAGAAAGAAATCATAAACGAGAAAAATTAGTTAACATAGCATAGTAGTTCATGCTCCAACATGGAAGGGTGTCGCTTTGTTGACCAGCAAAAAGTGCAAGAAAAGGGCGTGATCGATCTGGTGAAATTGATTCGTTAAAATTTTATTAATCATCCGAAGCAAGCGGCTGTCACTAAAAAGCTAAGCGCAGCAAGATATGAATTGCGAGAAAGTTTTACTGAACGAAAATTTCCTGGGAAGTTCAGCATTATTGTTGATTTGTAAAAAAAAATAGGAATAAAAAATTCGTGTCAAATAGCAATGCTAGAAGAAAACTGAAAAGCAGGAACATTGGAACGTCGGATTCTCTCAAGATGACTCACGGATGGAGAAACGAATAGAGTGAAAAAACTATTTTCGATATGATATCAGTAGGGACATAGAAATAGGTGCACCTGTTGTGGAGCCAGCAGCAGGCAATTTCATTGGATATGGATGATATTGTTATTTGAAACAGTCTTAAAACTTTTTCTTTTCATAGTTTCTTCACTCAAAACTGTATAAGGTATCTGGGATGAAATACGCTGTTTCGGAGTATTTCTCCTTTCATATTTAATTTAGCTTGATTTTGTTCATAGGCACTTTACCCTATTAAACGGTGGATTTTGATTGCCTAACTTGCATCGAATAGTCAAGAGTATCTAAAAAAAAGAAACGTTCCCTGGAGAAGCATGCGAAATAAAACTATGAATAGAGAGAAACTATCACGCTCCTCCAACCTCTGCTTCTTGTCCCTTAATTTTGCTGCTGTAAATAAAGAAGCGATAATACAAATTGTAAGAAGCAAATGATAAATAGAGTATCTGGATTCACATTTTGAATAGTTATCAGTCCAAGAGAAACATATCAAAAGTCAGACATATTAGTGTAGAAGAGAAATGGAGGGTTAGAAAATGAAAAGATTTTCGATGGAAAAGGAAATAGAAAAATGCCCATTTGAAGATTGCGTAACTAAATGAAGAGCAAGTCCTATTTAAGGGCGACATTCGATATAATGAACCACAATAATTGCAGAACTAAAGACAAAATTGAGTTTGGACGAAGAAATCTTTGTTGTTTATTTATCTACCACACAGATAGACGTGCTAAACGTGAAAACGGTCAGTAGAAGCTGCAAACAACCATGAAAGCACCTAAGAACACTTAACTAAAAAATGTCTAGTGGGGCAATCAAGGCAACTCCTAATGAAAATTCGTTAAAGTTTCACCATTCATCCATTATACCCATGTGATGTTAGAAATCACATGATAATGGAGAAGTGCTGAAGATTTATCTCTATTAAGTTATGCTTCAGCTCTTTAACTCTATGATGCGCAAGGACCATATGTGGTGACGATCAGGTTACAGATACTGAGAACATAATAAAAAAAGCCCTGCGGTAAGAAAAATAGCCTTAAAATAACCCTAGTGCAATTTAATTACTAAGAAGACAGAGAAATCTAGGCAACAAAAACTAAAAAAGTGGAAAAGTGTCATTCGGGAACCAATCTTCAAGAACAAGGAAATGAATGTTGTTTGTCTAGGTATGGGGATTGTAAAAAGAAAATATTCCGTGCTCAAACAGAAAGATAGCAAAAAACCCTGCCACTGTTCTGGGTCGCTATGATTTCCTAACAACATCTTTGCGTACCTGCCTCCGAGAATTCAATTCAAACTGAAAAACAAGCCACCATTCGGTCATCAAATTGTGGTGATATTTTCATCTTAACGACACCCCTGAAGGGCAAACCATTTTGATGATCTATGGCATGTGGGGTGAGGATTACGTGACTAACCGTCATTTTTCTGTAAAAACATAGTTTTTTAAAGGCTGTTACCATCCAAAACATGTCTTCATCAAAGCTACTTAGAAATAGAATACGTCATATGAATGAACATACTAGAAGGTCGTAAATGAATGGGTTCATGAAAATGTTTCTAAGAACATCAAGTCGTAGAGATCGGAAAAAATTCTGCAAAGCTTTTCTGAAGTTGTTTTTTTGATTTTTTTACACAGTGCTTTGAATGCTGCTCTTCGATATTTTGGAAACTAAGAATTGTATTATATGTACTAAACTAAAAAACGGCTTCGAGGATCTTTGCTGCTTGAAAGAAATTTCAGACGGCTGGAAACAATATCCACAGAAGCTATCGAAAGAGCTCAGCAACGTACGAGTTGTCCTGGTTCCTTCGAGCGAAACGGCTGGTTGAAGGGCAATTACAACAGCCCCGCCCTTCACACAAATACCACAAATCATTTAGATCATTACAGGTAATTCGTACAAGTTTGATCGCCAGGAATGGGAAGGTCCCTTATAGAAATTTTAAGAGAAAAGTCGAAGGAGAACAGCCTGGGTGAATTTACAATGCTGCATGGAAAGAAGCGATCCAGAGATTGAAAAATAGGGGAATGTAACTAAAATGTGTAAAAAGTCGTTATTGGGACAAAGTTGAAAAGGAGGAAAAACAGCTCTCATACTTACGCAAAAGCAAGGGAACTTCGCAACCAAACCGATATTTTTATTCTAGTGGAAACGAAATTTAAATTCAGCGTGACTATAGGAGTCGAGCGATATGTTCGAATTCCAAAATAGCCCACAAATGAAGGAAAAAGCACAGAAGACGACGGTAAGAAAAGTTTTGAAGCAATTTGGGACACAAATTACAAGTGATATTGCACTATCGCAGACAAATTCTTTTTTTTCAGAAGAAAACTGTTCGTATTGTGCTGTTTGTGCAAGGGCGATTTCTGGACATTTCTGATGGACTGCTCTCACTAGCGCTTGTCTCTTCCTCAATATAGTCTTTCCACTGCCTTTCCTCCTCCCCTCAGCCGTTACCCGAAAAATCCGCTTTTATGGCGGACCTGATCATTTCGTTTTATTTCCTGTCGAATAAACTCTAGCCAGAATCACCACAAGAAATGCCTGCTATGGCTTAATTCATTTGCCCTCGCGGAATATCCTTTCGGACAACACTCAGGTGAGGGAATACAATTAGTCTGTTCCTATCAACACAGGTGAATACCAACCACAGATGATATAAAAAATCGATGAGAAAGTGAAATTAACACGTTGACGACAGTGTGGCGCAATGCTGCGCGACACTCTTGTATCGTATTTTTCTCGATACATTTCAGAATATCGAGGGATGTTTTTGCGCCACTTTTTAGTAGACCTTTGCACATTGTAATAGGAAGCATGGTCCACGGAAATGATTCTTAGCTTCTGATTTACTGAAATTTTTGATTGTGCACTAGTTTTCTTTACAAGTAAAAACAAATAATGGTTATTGCAAGAAACAAATAAATGCAAACAAATACTGGTTACTGAAACAAACACACAAATACAAACAAATATTGATTATTAGAATAAACAAATAATGAACAATAAACAAATAACAATTTCCTTTTAACCTGGATAGGGAAAAAGGCATTATGAAAGCTTTCAGCTGTTATTTTTCTATTTTCATTGCAAAAAAAGGAATAGTCACATTCCCGATATTACAGGACTGTGTACGTAGTCTTCGAGATTTACTATTCACTTTCATCTTGAAAGAAAATTCGCCGTATGCCGGCATCATGCCACCGCCTCGGCGCGCTAGAAAATCGGTTGGTCCCACGCGCGAGACACACGAAAAAGGCTCTGTCGTCGACGTGTTGAAGTAAAAGGTGAAGTGATCGAAGCTGGTCAGTCCTCCGGATCACGGATTTTCGAAGAGGCATAAGGAATTTTTATTTGGCCTATAAAATGATCTACATACTTCTATTAGGTTGTCCAATAAGTTCTTGCGATTTCCATAACAATTTTCAAAGTTTCACAAATTTTGACTGAATCAACCTTACCCATCGAAGTACCGCCCATCTTTGTCAATGACTGTCCTCCATCGATTCGGTAGGGAATGGATACCGTTGCGGTAGAACTCCGGAGGTTTTGATTCGAAGAAGTGGCGAAGGTCGATTTCGAGTGCAGCTCGATCATCGTATCGTTTTCCTTCCAGAAAGTGAGCTTGCGAGCGGAACAGATGGTAGTCAGTAGGGGCAAGGTCTGGTGAGTAGGGTGGGTGGGGAGTCACTTCCCACCCCAGCATCTGCAGCTTTTGGCGGGTCAACGTGGAAGTGTGCGGTCTAGCATTATCATGGAGAAAATATATTTTGTCGATTTCTGGACGAGTAACACGGACAGCGTCGCTGAGTTTTTGCAGTTGGTTGCAATACACTTCGCTGTTGACGGTACTACCAGAAGGACAGAGCTCCCAGTGCACAATCCCGCGAACGTCCCAGAAAACGCTCAGCATCTTCTTCCTCGGTTTCGGCCCACCTTTGGGAATTGCTGGTGGCTTCTCCTCTGCTTGAACCCATGCATGTCTGGTTGTATGTGACATACAACACCCACTTTTCCTCTCCTGTAGTGAGTGAGTCCAACCAGTCAAAACGGCGAGAGCTATGAGAGTCAAAGCGACAAGCTTGGAATCCGTGAAGAAGGCGGTGACGAAGATAAATCTTTGATGACTCATATAGTTGTAAACAACCGGCTGATATAAAGCGAAAATGTTGTGTACGCATAAGCTAACCTTTGACCTTTTATATACCCTACTGCTAAACGATAATACGTCTCAACCAGGAACGCCAGGTCAAAACACAAAATCGCAAGAACTTATTGGACAACCTAATATTATATTATACGTCTCTATCAAAGGTAGTAATACAAGTAGAATTTTCCGTATAACATAATTAGAAATTCTCCTGAGACTTCGTAAAAAAACCAGCTCTCAGAAAGGTAAAAGATAAAGATAGAAGTGAAGTTTCCTACGGACCCACCACGCTTTCGCGTTCCATGCAGAATCATAGAGGCATGGTGAATTTTGGCCTATACAATAATAAGTCCCTGTTCAGTTCAGCACCTCCACCTTATCATACAAATACGGTGCCATGTAGGAAAGGGAAGGGAGACCTGGATAGCCCGTGTGGAGATCGATCACTTGACCGTGCGGATGTCAGTCGCGCGTCTTACCGCTGCACCACTACTCGACTTATATAGAGGAATGCCTTATTTATTCTCGGAATCCTCGTTCCTCCTGAGACATTCTCGCATCGCTTGGACACTGGCAAAACATTCTCAGACACGAGAATTTCGTTTGCGATTCCTTCCGTCACGTTCCGCTTAGGTGTTTCAACACGCGTACATTTCTCTCCTGTTTTCCCTACAGCAATTATCTAACCACGGCCTCCTTACCCATGCACCCTAATTTTTTTCTCGACATTATGGAATGAATTCTTGATGCTCTCGAGTTCTCGTCTAGAAATCAGAGTCTAGTCGTGGACCGCTGAATTGTTGTTTTATGTTAGCTCGTTGGATCTTTATCCTACCATATATACCTTTCCATCGTTGCCGCGTAAAAACAAATTCAAATGTATTCATTCTCACGGAACAAACAGAAGGACATCAAGATAGTATGCTCTTTTTTGAGTCGGTGACCATGCTGAAAAACAAACAAAATGGTGAAATCAGGGTAGGAGAGGAAGGTGTTCGAAGGTTAGAATGTTTGTTTTGTTGTAAGGAATTAAACCAAGAAAAGCAATTGACAGGGTATACCTACATCTGGTTGAAATTCATTTTTTATTCATTAGAAAAAATGCCATACCTGAACAATATCACTAGTATCACAAGAACTACGAGGCTACTACGTACTGACTACTACGTACTGGTAAAATGAAGTGGATTTCTTTCGGAGTTTTTTTTAAATATAATAGTTCACGCATTCTCATCTTTCTAAAGAAACTAGACAAGCAACAAAAACACGCACAATAAAGAAAATCCTTTCCTATGAAATACTGAAGTTTGGGGAAATTCGTTGAAACGGTACAGAGGAATGAAACGTGAGAAATCGATCAGTTTTTGACCAAAATGGTTGCTAAATTGATAAATTACCGACGATTTGAATCGAGTTTTTGTAGCCATTTCCTATGTTCTAACAGAATATCATTTCAGATCGACCTATCGGCTTTCGAGATGTTGTCGTTTGAGAAAATCTAAAATTTGCAACAAGGGTATGTTTTGATGTATAAATAATTAGAAAAAAGTAGTAGATAAAAAAGGTGTAAAAAAGAAGAAGGATCTGATTAAACTGGTTGGTAGAGAAAGCTAAACGTCAAAACTGTCGCCAGCAACAGCCATGCTCCACCGCACCTGGCCCAGATTATCAAGCCTACCTAATTCAATCGTGCCGATCTCACACCGGAAGTCGTAGAAAATGAATTAAGATTACGTGCGAAATTATATATTTCCGCTTAAAAAGGTGGTGTTCACAGGGCAAACCGAAAACAAATACGACAGAAAATATTTTCCTCAGAAGGGAATCAAAATGAAAGCAAAAATCGGGGAGGTGCTACCGTATCTATACCACAATTCGCACCTTTTAAAACTATTGATCAATGGAGCGTCAAGTTGCTGTCATTGATTTCCCTTCAAATATCCATCAATCAAATGAATGCGAATAATTGGGAGGACGAGGTGGAGCAGGAAAATCTGATGGATAAAGTAAGGTAAATGTACCAAAATGCTAGCTAACAGCCGCCATGCTCCATTGCACCAGGCGCAACTTAGGTCGTTATCTCGTAAATGTAAATCTGCCAACGATAGGAGGACCGGACTACGACCGCAATTAACATCTTGTGGACCTATGGAGCGTCAACGCGTTGTTACTAAATCCTATACAACGGCATATATCAGTCAAATATATCGCATGTTTGAATAAATATGTGGACCAGAAGGGCCTGGATAACCTTGTGGCTAAGGAATAGTAAACGTCCAAAAAAGGCCCGACCACAGGCATCACGCTCCACTGCACCAGGTGCAACTTATCAAGCCTAATTCAATCGCGCAGACCTAACACCGCCGAGCTCCTTGGTAACCTGAGAGGCCGACTCTGGTGGTGTAGCGGGTGTGTTGCGGTGCATGGCACTAGAGGCCATCCGGCAGCCAGACTAGCTAGCTGTGAGTGTGGATTAATGGCCTGGATGGCTGTGAGTGAGGAAGAATCAGTCGGTCCACCTGGAGACGTCAGGGAGCACTTCGGAGATCGATGACATGGGCGGATTTCATTCGCAGTTGAGAGTCACTCGAAGAGCCGCGAGACTCCAGACACACATAGATCGTCCTCCTCGTAGTCGTCGTCTCCTTGTCGCTTCGTAGTGAATGAGGATCGGCGATGATCACCGACAACTGGGGACGACGCTCTTCATTCGAAGACGTGACGATTAAAACAGCTCCTTAGAGTGCGGGTCGGCCCCTTGTCATTCTCCGTCGTCATTTCGGCGCCTGCGCTCAGCTGACGACCTTTCCAGCAAGGTTCGACCTCCAGAGAGTTCCAGCAAGCCATCACGGCTTTTGGATGACCTGTTTAGGTAAAGGTAAGAAGGTAAAGGTATCGGCGTTGATCAGTCCCCTAAAGACGCCGCCGGTGGAAGGCATGGTGGAATCCATCGCTCGATCATGAGTTTGCCAGTAGTGCCTCTTACCACTAAATCACACGATAAGACATCTAAAAGAGCCCCAAGAATGGTAAATAATGATGATCAATAGAAATAATTTAGCATGTCCGATAGGTTCAATCTTCTCACTACCTATGAGTATTTCCAGAACTAGATGAGAATAGAACCACACAAGATGCTATTTTCGAAATTCTCGAAAACAAAAGCGTCCAGTAAGTGCTGATCTTCTCACAGTACCACCAGGAACTACCTGTTTATCTGTGAAAAAACGCAGCGTCGAGCTCCAAAAGGCGACTTCCAGGCTTCGTCAAGAAGTCATCTTTCGGGTTTAGGTTACCGAAGATAATCGCTTCGAGAGTCGTCCTTATCTATGATAAATATGAAATATTTCCAAATTAGAAATTTTACTCGAAAAAGGCCAGCTGACTGAGAAGCTTCTAAATGACCTTAGTCGGCGAGGATATCAGGAAAGAATGTATATTAGGTATCTTTAATTACATTGAGCCGGAGAGAACATAGCTGTCCTGACGAAGACTACGAATCCTCTGAACCCACTGAACATGTGTTTCGTACCTTTTTTTGTCCTTACTGCCAACTCAACTTAGTTCAAGCTTCTTCCCACTCTCATTAATCAAAGCAGTGCTCAAGTCAGGAAAAGCCTGGAACTAATAAATCAGTCTAACTGCGTGAGCAATGCAGAGAACAAATAACAATTGAGCTGTCCGGAAAACTGGCGGTGATTGCAGATGTTCAGATGTTCACTCACATAAAACAAACTTGACAGCTTCATGGGTTACCATCTCAATTCTAATTGTTCTTGAAGAAATGGCTAAAAACTTGGAGGTGAAGCCTTAACGAAGCGGAAGCAACACCACAGGAAATCAAGAGGAGCTAGGCCAAAAACTAATCCACGATCGTTTGCTTTAGAGGCTGAAACTAAGTTCCAGGAACTTTCAAAATAGCTTTCAATCCTATGAAAACTATAGACATTCAACTAAACGTGAAAAAGTTCCCTAATTAGATCTGCCTCGTCAGAATATTCTCATATCACATAGAAAAACGACGAACTGCTTCGCCGGCGACTGACTCAAAAAACTCATTACATCAGTGATACAAATAGATTATTTCTAGAGGGATCCAAGGTACATTTGTACATTTTGTTTTTTATGTGAATTTGAGTGTATACATTACGAATATTATTTATTTATTTATTTTTTCAAATGCACTATTGTGCGCCAGAGAAAATCTCGTAAAAGTCAAAAAACGTCACGAAACTGAGTCAATCATTTGGTAATTATGCATATTTTTCCGATACATTGACCTTCGTTCAAGGTTTGAACCCTAGTCGGTGGTTGGTAGCAAGCAACTATGAACAGTTGGGTTTCCTACCACGTGGGACCCCCCCCCTGCAAAAAGCAACTGCGCTCGGTTACTGATTTGGCTAAATGTGAAAATGTATAAATGCTTGATTCGAGCTAGAACTTTTCTGTCCGGATATCTGCTAACGTTCTCGAATTATTGAATCAAAAGAGCGGTTTTCGGCGCGAAAATGAGTCTCATTTGCCCTTTTTATAATA
This sequence comes from Nippostrongylus brasiliensis, assembly GCA_030553155.1. NCBI lineage: Eukaryota > Metazoa > Nematoda > Chromadorea > Rhabditida > Heligmosomidae > Nippostrongylus > Nippostrongylus brasiliensis. The sequence goes on along the minus strand of CP130736.1, from coordinate 30,289,721 downwards.
GAAGAGGCGTGCCCGAAATCGTAGTTGACCCTTTTTTGATCACAGTGCCAACTGAATGACCCCCCTTGCTCTTCAAACGTTTTTTTTCTTTTGGAATATTCATACTGTCTGTGCAAATTGGCGGTAGAGAAGAACCCGAGTGAAGATACGAAGCGAAATCACCAAATCCCTCATGATGACAGAACCAATTCACATGTAGGTATGAAAGATAAAATTCGAGCGGAATTACTAGATTCTGAGAAGATCATAGCACATTTTATTAGGAATGGACTCGTTTATAGTAGAGTCGAGGTCTCCGCTGATCAAAAAGATTTCGATAAGATGTGTTCTGCCAGCGCTGTGAACGAATTGAAATGCAAACTCAAGACGTCCCTGGCAGGAAGAAATGCCGACTAATTGCTGGAGCAAACAGGAGCGAGGTTGAATGCCGGCGAGTAGATGAAAACTTTAATTAGAGATCGCCGGACGGGTCCGATCAAAGGATGGCTTGGAACAATTTTCCTGCGATTGTTAGCGAGAACTAGCCGACGACCAATTCTTGTTTACCAACTCCGTTTTCAAAGGGAGCTGGGAGAGTCCTCAAGGGGTCAATGTCACTAAGGAAACTTTTTAAAAAAATATTTCCCGTGTCAAATGCCGCAAATTTCGATAATTTCTGTAGACGCGAAAATGTGAGCATAGGAAATCTACACAGTATGCATAGCATCGGAATGGACTCAGTATGAATTCAGCATTCCCATCACTTGATCTGGTGGAAAGAAAACTTCGCTGTTTCTTCTTAAAAAGGATTTCCCGATTATTTACGAGATTTTTTCCGACACAGAACTGTAACATGCTAAATGATGGAAAGTGCTCAGGGATGGAGGGCTATTGCTTAAACAAATATACACAGAGAAACTGCGAGAACTATGGTACAACATCTAGAAGTAATTTTAGCGCGGAAGAGTCACGCAAATTGACGCAACATGGAAATAAAAAAATGTTCCGAAAGTATCGGATAGATTCCCATCTTGCGGTTCAGATAACAGCGGCAGTTAATCTATTACGTTGTAGAGGATGTTCTGTCCTTTTTCGCACTTTATTTCCAAGACGTCATGACTCAGCTCAAAGCCAACCGTTTTCCTCAAGTCGAACACTGTCCGAAACAAATATTCTTCCCTAGAGGATTTGTCAGTCGTGCCGCTGGCGAGAAAATATGACAATTTGTATTGAATAGAATCCTTGAAGACGATTTTGAAATCGTGTTGGTCTTCCTATTCCTGTCTTCCTTCAAAAGCAACACATATGTCTAAAAAATGGCAGCGAATTAGACTGAGGTTTGATAAATGTGGCGAGGATGAAAGAGTTTTGTTCCGTAGTCGGGATTTTGGATTTTTAGGACAAAATCTGAAATATGCAGATACGCAGTGATCTAGAGATCTAGAGAGGTTGCGGGGCATGACAATTGGTTGGTTAGGCTGCCACATCTCCGAGGTCATATGTATTACCGATATACACCCCTTTCTTCATCGTTCGGCTGGGAAGAAGGAGGAAAACGTAAACCTAACAGAGCTGCGGTTGACAGTACTATGACCACTGCCTTGTTGCGATGGAAATCCACCTTCAGAAAAGTCTGAAGATGGATTTCCATTTTGTCTTTCGTGAAAGTCTAATCGACGTGGAAAAAAGTGCAGTGTTTCTCACCATAGTATAGTATCCATCCTTCAAGGCATGTTGGAAATGCGTTAAAATCGCAACATAAGCTTCGCCCTGATTCAACAAGGGCGAATTTAACGCCCTCGCAAACGTCACTCCCTCCAGCTGCCACGCCTCGAAGAAATTGTGAGCCATTAATCATCACGTTTTTACCCTCTTAAGCGGCTTAAGGTAGCCAAGTACAACGGTGTGGAAGAAGCTATGGTTCACTGCTTTCACAAGTAGTTGTGGTTGCCTCTCGAAAAGAGGCCCATCAACTCATGCCTTCCCTTCGACTGACTCGCTTTCTTCAGGAAACTTATTAAATCAGTCAACTATAGTTCATTACGAAAGTGTACTTCTAGGGACGCAATATTCATATCTATAGCACTCGCGTTCACTACTCAACGAAGCTTGAACTGGTTAAGTTAAATTATTCAAAAGAGCATCTTGGCTACGTTATATTTAAAGCTTCTTAATAAAGCGGGAATCGAGAGAAATTGTCAAATACTGACTTTTATAGGAAGAAAACAACCAAAAAAAGTACGACCCACGGATTACTCGCCTTATTTGGTGTTCGACGATATCAAGGAGGTTCGGAAACGGACAGAACTTTGTTTACAGCGTAATACATAGAAGCGTAGTAGATGGAACTCAAAGACATCATCACCTTGGTTTCCACTAAGGTGACAAATAATAAAATAGAGGAAGCGTAGACATTTCAAGATTTCAGCGCATCGTATGTAGTTGTTGAGGTCCTTCCGAACGTGGACAACAACCCCTCATGTCCCTTGTCTCATATCAGTCTTTGCCGAGATCTCCTATCAGACAAATGCATAAGTTGCCAGCTGGCCGATTCACTTAAATACTCGAGGGACGGCCATTCGGGGCAGAAGACAACAAGATTCTAGTTGTAGCCACTGGTCTTCGAGGTCTGAGTAGCCACATGGACCTTTTCGTCTAGAACATTTGACTTGACATACACATTTTTGAAACAACCTAACAATCGGAAAGGGAAACTCCAACATTACACGCCGTTTGTCGTCGTATGATGGCTATCCTTCTTAATCGAGACTGGTAAACGACAACGAACAACTAAAGCTCTATGAAATGACTACAATTGCCAGTTGTATTCCACGCAATTAGTTTCACAAAACGAGCCAAAGCAAGAAGTTAGTCAACTATTAGGTTGAGTCATAAGTAGAAGGTCGTTTGCGTGCGTTCAAATTCCAGAGGGCAGTTTTCTAGTCAATGAGGGCACCTATCAAATGAGTAAGGTATTATTCGACTGAGGTTCCGAAATTCATTCCATTGAAATAGCGTATTAGCAACGTCGCGCTTTTTCTCAACCTATCTGGTCACTATTTGGAATATTTTAAGCGCTTGAACCAGGTTTATAAGGAAGGACCTCCTGCTCGCAACACCGTCTTCTCTTTGTTCTTAAAGTTCTGTATTGGCACAGGATTAAAATTGGTCTGACAATGGACGGATACATCCCCCTAGGCGGTGCGGATATGATTTTTTGTGAGACTGTCGGTGAAAAAATCATAATAATCGTTGATGATTCCATGACTTTTGTTTAAGAAAGCCACTTGATTGTGCAAAGTTTTGAAATAAAAACTGCAAAAAAGAAACGTATCAAATAAGGAAACGTAACGAAGATAGAAATCTTCATTCCAGAATAAAGTTAAGATAAAGGGCAAATGTGTGGCGTTGATCAGTCCGTTATGAACACGCCGCCTCATTCGTGTTCCATTCAGAATCGCGGAGGCAAAGTGAATACGTATTTGGCTTTTACAATGACTTGCGGAGGCTAGCAGCTGAACTAACGCGTAAGTCGGAGCCTTCACCTTTCTAGATAAGTACGGTACCAATTTGTCCGACCCCGAAGGGATGGAAGCCTTGGTGAGCCCGGGACAGCATCGATCGCTACACCGTGTTGATTTCAGTAGCGCCTCTAACCACTGAACCACGCGCGCTCCTCTAGGTAACTTTACTCTGAAAAATCATAGATCCCTAGATGTTTCACGGATGCCAAATGTGTCCGACGATTGACGAGATATTGAAGTTGGCTTAACTACAAGGGCTTCCTGCGGATTACAATTTTTCACAGCGGAAGAGAATTAGGAGTGGAACTTCTGAGACTTATATTCCCAGCTCCACAATCACGAAACAACGCATTAGAATAAATGTATTTTTTCCACTAGGTAGTTCTGAATCACCCTATTAGGGTAGAGGTTGTACAACAAAGTGACGAGGGTAGTGCAGCGGAAAGAGGTGCTCCTTCAACCGCTCTTCCAAGCGATCGACCGTCACTCAGGCCATCTTCCGTCTTATCAAGGCTGACTAATTTGGCAGCATTAACTATCACTCAACTGTCAGCTTGATCTAGAACATCGCACTTCAAACACTATGATTCGTTTAAAAGAGGAAAACGGTAAAAGTAAGCTGTTCGAAGTGAAAGAAACACTGCGGCAGGCAATAGTGCAGTAGTTTTTGTCTGTCTCACGATTCCCCATCAGCATTTTTTTTCGCGGGAAATACTCCAGCACCAGAAAGACGTGAGCAATCAAACTCACAAGCCGTGTGAAAACAAAATCGTTCTCAGGCGGCTTCAACGCCGCTCCACTCTTGACAGAATGCTGATTGACTTGTTCGACGAGTGCGTTTCGACGTAGTCGTTGGTGAGTGACAATTCTGACAGAATTGCGACGATGGAGTCGATTGTGTTGAAAAGGAACCAGATGCCAGTGGTTTAGTCGTTTTTCAACCCTATAACTCGATTTCTCGAGAATCACTAAGAGTCACTGATCTCTGCAGACTTTGCTCTCTGAACGCGATGGGAGGAGTATAATAGCTGAAGTGACCAGTTGGCCAGGTTCTAGACCTATGAGTGATCATTTTTCAGAACCACATTCGTGAATGCCGTGTAAGCCAAGAACCCTGATATATACCCTGAGTTTCGCACGAGCTGTGATTCACTAACGTGCGGTGGTATTGTTTATTCAGATATATGTTAATCGTGATCAGTTCGAAGTATCTGAACCCTCACTGGTCCAGTGAGGTGTGTTAGATCCCGTACTGACATCGAAAAGATCCTGAATAAGCCTCATAACATGTTGATGAACAATGCTTGGCGCGCCATTTAGAGTTTATTTCAGTGTTTATGGAGGGTATACCAATCCGAGTCACACTTTGGTGCTTTCTTCTCGGAAACAGCAACGTTCAGGAGCCTGAATCCTGAACGAAATACATAGTGATATATTTGAAAATGGTAGGTCATTCGCAAAACACTGACATCGGACAGGAATTGTACCCGCGCCTCACCCAAAAAGCGATAATTTGCACCATTACGCTCGCAAAAATGCTTGAGGCTTGGTTAGTCTGTGCGGAGATCGATCGCTCGACCGTCGGGTGTCAGTGGCGCCTCTTGCCATTGCACCACGCGAGCCTGCACAAAGCAGTAACTCTCCATATTCGGAAATGAAAGAAGGATTCCTTCCAATAGACTGGCAGAACTACGAAATCAAGAGGAAACTAGAATTGCTCCAGGGATTTGAGACCTTTGTCCATAAAATATCATGGAAATGAAGACGAATGAATAGAATGAAGAGCAGACCAATCATCGCAGTAAAATGCTCATAAAATCCACTGTTTAGTGTTAGCTAAACTCTGTTATCTTCATAGAGCGGGAAACGGTCATACATATGGTAGATGGAATATCAATCGTTTTTCTTTCGAGACGAAGTCAAGAAGCCGGCAGAATTTGAGTAAAGTAAAGGATTGAGACTGGGCGGCTCAAACGGAGCTGTTTACGAGCTGTGTGGGCGAAAATCCTTCGATATGGAAATATTCGCTCATGCAAGTTCCCACGATTCAGCTCTCTGTGAACAGATCGATTCATTCGTAATGGCCTCAGGCAAGAAGTAGGGCGCGAATGAGTAAAGGAACGAACAAGCTGCTGTAGAAGATTTCCAGAAACTGATGGCAGGGCGATACTTCGAGTTGTCTTGCGAGCTGCGACAAAGTAAAGAGAAAAATTGGGTTTGTTATAAGCAGCAAAGAAAAAGTCCGTCACTTTTAATGAACGTAATTAGCATGGCTAGACGGAAAATATGAAACGCTACGGATATTTTCCGCTTAATGAGATCCTAACGAGAGACGCTCTTGTTCTTAGTGCACAAAGTCTCAGAAAAGGATGTTAGACAGACTGTAAAGCAAGTTCTGGGATTGAGACTTCCACGGTGCCGGCTGAAAATGATCACTCCACCTGCTTTCACCATCTAATTTAATTGAAAAAGTAAATTTAACACCAATGCTAGATGAAGCAAACCCTACAGGTACCTATAAGGTCTACAGGTAGTACACGACTTTGAATTAAAAAAAAAGGTGCAAGAGAAGACTACGATCGAACTTTCATGGGATACGCCGTGTGTTCGCCACTCAATCAGAATTGTAGAGGCATGGTGCGTACGTATTTGGCCGACGGAGTGACTTTCCGGGGCCAGCTGCGATACCAAATCAGTATTTTAGCCTTAATAGAAAGGACTAGTGCCAATTCACCTGGTGCAGGAGGAATGGGATGCATGGTTAGTCCACGCGGTGATCGATCGCGCGACCGTGCAGGTGTCATTAGCGCCTCTCGCCACCGGACCATTCGGGAATAAGCATATTGAAATAAGTACAACTATAAGCGTGGTACTAGTCGCAAATTCCATAGAAAATGAATCAAAGACCAAACAGGCAAACATCTCTGGCATGTAGGTAGTTACATGCTCAAATATTCGTTCCTTTGCTATTTCACACGCGATTCTTTGATGTGGCATTGAAAAGCTAGGTAAAGCAAAAGCCTAGGTCTAACGTAGAACAGGAAGTATCACCAAAACAAGATCGAAGATCTTCTTATTCTTCTCCTTACCGTACAGTTCCGAACCGAAGCAGGGTCCTCATGCTAAAAGTCGTCATCTACTTCTACCTAGTGCGTCTTGTAGCGGCGCCCTATAGGCTCTGACTTCCTTAGGATCGTTCATGATAACGTGGCTCCAAAATTTCTTAGGGGTTCCGTCGTGGTCGTCCGAAACTACAGTGCTTTTCGTATTGGGTGGTCATCAGATCTTCTCACAATATGTCCGAACCACCTGAGCCTTTGCTCTCGCATCTTAAGCTGCGCTGGAGCTGTTCCCATAACCGCTTTCGCGTCCTCGTTCCGTACCCTAACCAGCCTCGTCCTTCCACATGCCCACCTAAGCGTTCTCATCGAGCCAACGTCGCGTACTCCAACGGTCTATATTAGAACTGTATTCAATGATCTTTTATTCTGTCTAACAAAGTTGTTGTAGGCCATTAAGGTATAACACTCATGTAATAAGTTCGCATAAGTTCGTGAGTCAGAAGAAAAGAATTTTGAAGACAGCTTCATCGATATCCGTACCAAAATAAAATAAGTGTTTAACAGTACTATCGATGTTCATTTTGACTGTGCACTTCAATTCAAAAAGCCCGCGAGATGCAGTGGTATGAGGCGCTACTGTAACTCGCACGGTCGAGCGATCGATCTCGGCCGGGCTAACCAAGCCTTTCATCTATTCTTGGTCGGGTGAATTGATACCTGACTCATCTGGGTACGTAAAGACTTTGACTTGGTGGAGCGGTTGGCTGCCACAAGTCATTGTGAAGGCCGAATACGCATTCACCATGCCTCTAGAATTCTGAATTGACGAGGAATGCGGCGGCGCGTCCTCAGCGGACTGTTCAACGTCGACACCTTTACCTCAATTCAATTGGTTGTTTATATATTTCGAATCCTACAAATAAATAAATAAATAAATAAGTAAATAAATAAATAAATAAATAAATAAATAAATAAATAAATTCGGAGCTTGAATATGGGAAATAATCAATGATGGAAGATGTTCAATGGATAATCCAAACAAAGCGCTTTGTAAAAATAGTAGCAAAGAAAACTACTATCATTTTCAATGACATATTCCTAGGTGTAATGGATTACGAGAAATCTTATTTGGCGCGCTCGCAGTAAGCTTATAAGTGACATGATGATCTGCAGTAGCCTATAGGTCGAGGAGATTAGAAATAGACGAGTAGGCGGTCTACCTGCAATACAACAAGAGTACGGGAATATCTAACAAATTCTACATCGCATTAAGATCCATATCAAAATTAGAGGGTAAAACAGAGAGTTTCGGACGATTCGGAGCCGTTGACCCCTTTTCAACCGCGAAGCTACCGCAGTTTCTGATTCACTTAGGCCAAAAACCTAGGGATATTTTTGAAAACTTGATGGTTTGCCGCTGATGAATCCGCGGGCCTGAGGCTATTTGGTCTTTAACTTGTTCTCGATCTCAAACCAACACTAATCTGAGGTCGGATGCATTAGCCCGCTGAAGAGGGTGGATTGACTTGTGAAATGTTCTTGAATGAATAAGAAAAAGCTGCTTAGCAGCTTGTAAAAAATCCCGCTAATCCTCTGTACACTCTCGGTGAGGATTGGTGGTATGAAAACAATGCCTGATGCAGAAAACGCCCTAGGAGCTACCCACAAACTACTCAACTTCTAGTAATGTCCGATCTTCTCAGCTCCACATTTCTAATTTGATCGTGTAAGGCATGAAAAAATGGATCTCCACGTCCAAGTCTTGTCTTTGAACCTCGTCATCGATTTAATTAATTTGCAGCATTTTTCAAGTCCAACAGCCTCCTGAGGCAGAAGAAATTAATTGCAAGATGTTTTATCCAACCAGATACCTACGTAAGAGAAAAATGTTTGTTGCTCTGGGGGGCTCTCGCCAAGTTCATAGAAGAAATTGGAAGCCAGACGATTCAAACACCATAAGCCTCTTCACGTTGCACCCATTCCTTACCGAGATTACTGAACTTTCGTAAAATTGCTTAGTCCCGATGCGAACTATCTGTGGGAATGGACATTCCTATTATAAATGTCGAACATGACACAAACGGAGCAGACGAGTTGTTTTAAAGGTAGAATAGCTTCCAGATATTTTTCCACTGTCTAAATGTCGATGCGAGGGTAAAAAACTGAACCTTAACCAAGGGATAGTGTCGAATGAAGGGTAATCCCCAAATTGTATTAATTATATAGACGACATGAAATGATACTTGTGATGATTACATCTGTGGTAAAGTAACTACACTTTGGTCTGTGCTCCACTCTACGTTCTCCACTTTTTGTATTAAGATCCATTCATACTTGACAGCTAAGCAGCGCAGCAACTAACAGTTGAACGATATAGAGAAATATATAACAAAATTCTGAACCTCGCTAAGTTACCGCTTTGTTGCCAAGAATAGATAGGCCTTCAAATCTCCTCTTACCCTAGTGTCCAACGTTACATTTCTGAAAATCAAGGAAAGCAGGGTTCTGCCGAGAAGAGTACGGCAGGATCAAGATTGGGGTGAAGTTTGATCAGTCTGGATCAGTCCCCTGAGCGTACGCCGCGCATTCATATTCCGCTTAGAATCGCTGGAGTATTTTGAATGCTTATTTGACCTATACAATAGCTTGCAGAGGTCAACCATTATACCAAGTAGGTGTTTTCGCCCTCCAAGACAAGTATGGTGCCCATTTACGCGATCTCGGAGGGATGGGAGGTTTGGTTAGTCAGGGTGATGACCGATCGTTAGATCGTGATTCTCAAAGCAGCGCCTTTTACCACTGCACTCGTGCCGATAAGGTGAAGCTTCAAGGCATTATTTTAAGAGCTTAGACGGAGGTATCAGTAATCATAAGGTGTGAATTCAAGGGTTTTCTGAACGGATCTGGCACCGACGAAACTCTGAAGGAAGAATCGCCGCCTCAGAGCACTTCAGCCGCAAGTCGGCGAAAAGTGCGCGTTATTTGCGTGGCGTTTTCAAAGCGTCAAGAAATCCGATCCCCCTACCTCTGACTATTGAAAAAATCGGAAATGAGAAACGGAGAGCTCGGCCGCTGAACACCATCAACTCTTACCTCCTCCATCCACATCGGGATGCGGAAATCAACGAGTGTTTACTGATTTACTCGACTTCAAAGGGCAAACAGCACCATGGAGACGAGCCGGAGTACCTCATTCCCTAGACGCACGGAGTAACACAGCTGCTTAATTAAACTTCAGGTCAAGGGAAACAACTAAGGGTTTTAATCGGGCAGGAGTGCATCGCGGAAGTTGGCGCAACTTTGACGAGAAATTTTACTTCTATTAATGCGTTTTGTCGAGTTACTACTAAGTACATATAGTACTAGAAGTAGATGTTCCACTGTTCACGTGAGTTCTTCACCTTCCAGACGTTCTTTACCGAGTTCAGCCGAGTCCGAAGAAATAGCAGACTTGATTAACCTGTGGGAGAACCGATCGCTCGATCATATGAATGGAAGTAGCGCCACTAACCTCTACATCACGCCACTGTAAGTGCGCAGAATAAGGTATTTCAATAATGAATAGACCTTGATGTGTAATGCCGGGATCGTCGCAAAAATAGCGATTCAGGTGGGATTAGAACTAGCATCTCGGCGCTACCCCCATCATTACAACATCTACTTTTAGAGCGACTTTATTGTACTCATCAAGGTCTATTCATTCTTGAAATACCTTATTCTGCGCACTTACAGTGGCTTGGTGAGAGGTCAGTGGCGCTACTTCCATTCAGATGACCGAGCGATCGGTTCTCCCACAGGTTAATCAAGTCTGCTATTTCTGTGGACTCGGCTGAACTTGGTAAAGAACGTCTGGAAGGTGAAGAACTCACGTGAACAGTTGCTGGTCAGCAAATCATTGTATAGGGCAAATATGCATTCACCATGAATTTACAACTCAGAATTGAACACACATGCTTGTCACGTCCTAAGAAGACCGATAAATGCCAACTACTTTACCTTTACCCTTAAATCGTTCACAGATCGAGGTACTAAGCAATTGCCTAATGTTCTCACAAAAGATCTACAGTTACAGTCCAGAATCTGAAAAACTATAACTGAGACCTCATCAACTTCGACGAAGAGACTTATTGAAAGTGGAGGGGCCAAGCAGAGGGTAGTTAAAATAGTAGAATCCGCAAACATGGTTAAAGGGTATTCAATAGACCAAGAGGAAATTAAGGAGAAGCTGCAAAATAGGAAGAGAAGCTGACGACGAGCCCTCACCGCAGCTGGCTGGGCTGCGTGAAAAAAAGCGATGCTCTGCAGACGATTTCTGCAACTAGAAGGCTAATCGCTGCCGAAATTTAGGTAATTTGCGCGAATTGAAACGTCCAATTAGATTGCGCTCGAGATGACGAGTTAAAGTGGTGATCACGTAAAAACTCGAGATGATGATGGAGAAGGATGGATGAAGAGGAAGTGGATGATATGATTGACAATCCAAGGCGTCTTATATATAGGCGTCTATACGAGTCTTGATGGGCTTCCAATCACGGCGATTAGTGCGACAACAGATGACACCCGTTGTTTTTAGATGAAATCTGAGAATAGAATTCAATGAAAAATTGCTATCACTTCAACTGCTCGTCAATGAAGCAGTTATGAGTAACATTTCTGAGCTTCTTTTTCAACAATAAAAAATCTTCGAAAAATGACAACACAGTTCATCAACAGAAGAGACAGAGATCTCCAAGCAGAGTGATTGTGAAAGTATTCAGCCCTAGTTTTCCCTTATTTCCCTGCATTCTTTATTCCTCCCAGCTGTTCCGTAGTTGTATTTCACTACCACTTTCTTATATAAAATTTGTGGAATTAATAAAACACGTTTAATGAAATATCATTCCCCCCAACAATTAGATGCCTCCATCGAATACTTTTCAGTCTGCTCCAAGCAGAGGCGAAGATTAGGCTACTGAGGATAAGGAAAATAAACAACCTGGAAGGGAAGTCAATTAGGGTCTCCGCAAGACTTGAAACCTGGACTCGAATCCCATCCGAAGTGAGAGTTTTGCAAATGGCCACACATAACCAGTACACAAAACATTCCAAGGTAGTTACCGTAGCTAAATACCCCTCTAGGAAACAAAGCCGTTAGAAATATTGCTCTAATAAAAGAGCAATTCCTCTGATCACCTAATTAAGTGATGAAGTTCATTGCAACCATACAGTAACCAACAGAATAAAAAATATAAAGAAGAAGCTCTTTGCTCACGAATTTGTTGGAGAGGAGTTCTTATCGATCCCCGTACCTGTAATTTGGAGAGCTGTTCTTCCTTTTCGAATGAAAAATCCTTCCGGAAGCACGGCAAATAGGCGCTAGAGTCATGTTATAGATGATGTTAGAAATTTTTAAAAAAAAATAGGATTTTATATTCTGTTCCATAGTTTTGACATTTGACATTTTGACCTTTTCGCATAGACCACAATTAGTACGAGAATGAAACGGCGAGCTTCACGGCGTCGTGCCTAATACCTGGACACGTTCCATCTACCGGGTCTACTTTTTTGGTTTTTTTGGTTAGTATTTGTTGAAAACTCTAACAAGAGAGAGGGAGAGAGAGAGATAAAGGAAGAAAGAAAGCACAGAACATATAAGTAGAAACAATAGAATAGATGGAACTATAGTCTTGTTGTAACCCTTTCCTTCGGAGGCCATATAAAACCGAAAAACAGTCAAATCGGGAAGTCTTTCTTTCTATAATACATGGAAGCATCATGTGACATTAAAGGTGAAGGTAAAGGTAAAGGTTCCGGCGTTGATCGGTCCCCTGAGGACGCGCCGCCGCATTCGTGTTCCATTCAAGTCGTAGAGGCATAGTGAATGCGTATTTGGCCTATACAATAACCTGCATAGGCAAGCCGCTATACCAGGTCAGTGTCTTTACCTTCCCAGACAAGTCTGGTACCAATTTACCCGACCCGGAGGGATGGAAGGCTTGGTTAGCCCGGGCCGGGATTGATCGCTCAACCGCGCGGGTGACAGATCATGTGACATTACATAAAGAAACTAATGAACCAACAAAAGGATAACACAAATACGAACATATGCGCTAGTGATTAACCTTACAACCTTGGTAGGACGAAGATCTGACGAGGTTGATATCAGTATCATAGGATAAAGAGAGAAAAGAGTAACAGAGCAGAGATTGACATTGACGACAAGTAAATGTGGGGAGATATTTTCTTAAAGTTAAAGTTCAGATTAGAATAGAACAGAAAGAACACAGTGTCGTCGAGATGAAAAAAAGTTAAAGGTTCTCATGATGATCCTAGCACCATCAATATTACCCCTTCTTTTGATACACTAGTAAGTAGTCCTCGAAACGCGGTATAAAACTAGAATTTCACGGTGAAAAATGGTCTGTTATTAATAAAACCACCCGGATTCTAACGGAATGGAACATTCTTCAGCCCGAAGCTCACGACTAGACTGCTCAGCCTGAAGAGAAGCGTGATACGTCGTTGGTCGATAACAGAGCCATAATAGTAGAACAGTTGAATGGTTTTTTGTCACGCTAACAACACGCGTAATCAGCTAAACCCTCTTGTTCCCATACACATCTGGTGTCAACACACATATGTATCAAGTTGTTTTGTTCACTAGAAATGCCAGTTTCTCGCCTCCAACACGCGAAACACCCCAAATCGATTTTAGAGTTAAGATTTCTCGCATTATTAGCTAGGAGGAGAAGAACATAAAAAGATTTACTTTCAGAAAATGTAGGAGTCGGCAATGGCAATAAGAAAAGGAATAGATGGCCTTGCTATCTGTGCGCGATAGACCTCCATCAGATGATTTAGTACCGAGCGCGCGAAACAAAAAACAGTAGGAAAACATCAAGAAGATTATGTTAAATAAGTTGAAGGGGTCGGCAATGGACATTTTCCTAACAATAAGAACGCGCCGTGCATTCCCCTTTACATTCAGAAGTGAAGAGGCATGGTAAATTCGTATCTGGCCTACACGATGACTTGTGGGACTGGCTGCTGTACAAGTCAGTGTTTTCACCTTCCCAGACAGGCCTGGAAGCAGTTTACCATAGAAGGATGTAAGGCTTGGTTAGCCCGTGCGGTGATCGATCACCCGACCGAGCGTTTGTCAGTAGCGCCTCTGACCACTGAACCACGCGCTTCCTGAGAAGATTATGTACCGTACTAAACAGAATACAGAAAATGTAAAGGTTGAGACTAGGGTGAAGTCAACGTAGAGTAGCTCTCCATGGACGAGATTAATTCATCATCCATTCAAAATCGTAAAGGCATGGGAAATGCGGATTCGGATGTGCAAAAAATGAAGCGAAATGAAAAAAACGTTCAAGAAGATTTTCGCTCCATGATTTCACTCCAAAGAGGGCACCCGGAGAACTACTTTGTCTGACAAGAAATAAGGTCCATCAAAGTTCTCCGTCGAAAAAAGCCGTCGCGGTACGTCCTAGTACCTGAGTCAATCCTTTCAAATTTAGGCAAGCGATTAGGACCACATGCAAAACTGTGCAAAGAAAGTCACGATTGCGACACAGGTAAAGATAAACCATAATTGACTATGAAGGAAAAGACGGGATAACCGAACTCCAGCAAAGAGATACATACATCGAAAAGGAAGAGGAAGAAGAAGAACTAGAGCGCTCTCCTTTGAATAATTTCCGAGAAATACGTAGCGCAGCGACTGATGCCAGTGCGACTTTTCTGCTCTGATTCTATTCACATGGAATACTAGTTTAAGCGGTTCAAAAATAGTTAAGAAAGGCTAAGAAAGCGCCGGGGTAAAAAGTTACTCGCGTGGGTTTGTGATGACGTCTGCTGCACCTCAGCTGACGACAAGTGAGCCTTTCTTTAGTGATGACGCACAAAGGTTTAACTCACTGCAATCTGAGTCACAGAAATATGAACGAAAAAGATGATTTCGCATAGCCTGTGTTGGAAATGTATTTTGGCTCTCATCGAAAAGTTACCACAGTCTCTGATTCATTAAGAATATAGTGTACTTTTGTGGTAAGCTGAAATCTACCTCAGTCATAGCCCTGGCCAGAGAACTACACCAAGGTATCCCACGTTACTAAACTCGCTCCATACCGCCAATTTTACAGCGGTTTCCAATTCGTGGTGAATCCTGTACCCTGAAGGTGAAATGACAGCTTTTGGTTTGCGGCAGAGTCGGTCTCGACGAAAGCCAACAGTAACTCACAACGTCCATGATGTATCCGATACAAACGCAGAGATGGATCACAGTTAGCGAGCTATCCGGGGTTATTCTGAGGGCTAATGGCGGGTTTTACAAACATGAGTGTGACCAGCGGTATGAAACAAAGCCCAATGGTGGTATTTTCAGGAAGATCTCAACTTGGAAGTAAGGACAAATCAAGCCAAATGTGAAGAACTGCGTGTGACATACAACGCGATTACACTTGCAAAATCTTTCAAAATTGTGGCTATCAGTGCCAAACTTCGAATATAATGAAAAAAAATTCACATCTGGGTGTATGATGCTTAGTTGATTGAGGACCAGATTCATGAAAGGAACTGGAGTATCAGATACTTTAGGGAATTACCTTCTTTGTTACCGCGTACTTGCGCCGATCTGTGATTCACAAAGAATGGAGCTTCCGGTAACCCGTTAGAGTCTCACGGTTAATGGGATCCGACTCGCGGGCTCGGTCGAAAATTCGCAGGCGCTTGGCGTTACCGCGGCGTGGTATCCGAGACTCACCACAATCATGAATCACGGTTAGCGAACCAATCGAAGTATGTTTGCGAATTGATATAGGATTTCTCATTCTTCAATATGTTCACACAATAAAGCACGACATATTCGCCGACGTTTCTATCATACAGCCAGAGAATAGGTTAATAGTCACACCATCATTTCACAATCATGATGATAGATATAGAGACAGGATGGATTCAATTCGTAAAGTTCTGAAAGCCTAGTAAAAGTATGCAAAGGTAAAGGTAAAGGTGTCGGCTTTAATCAGTTCCGGAAGGACGCGCCGCCGTATTCGTATTCAATTCAGAATCGTGCTGGCCGCTATACCAAGTCAGTGTTTTTACCTTCTCAGATAAGTCTGGTAGCAATTTACCCCACCTCGGAGTGATGGAAGGCTTGGTTAGCCCGGGCCGGAATCGATAGCTCGATCGTGCGGATGTCAGTAACGCCTCTTATCACTGCAACACGCAGGCTCAAAATCTATGCATAGGAATGAAGAAAATGTTCCTCTGTTCGGATTTGCATGAAGTTGCCCACGCAACTAACGGCAGTCGTCCAAAAAAACTAAATGTGGTGGACAGAGGCTTTTCAAGCAGCTGTTGTTTTACCTACCCAATCAAACTCGCAGGAAACTGCGCGCATTTGCCCTTTTGAATGAAGGTGGACTGGAAAAAAGCACGATGTTTGCTGCATTCCCCAACTTCAGTCAAGAATGTTTAGGAACAAGCCCACAAGGATTATCAAATATGACAAAATTTTACCCCTACCAAAGCAGAAGGAAATATCCCGAAACAGAGAACGTCACACGGAAAAACCAACGCTTGCGGTCAGAGAACAGAAGAATAATCGATATGTTGGTGATGCTATGCACTGTAGGGCCCGCGTGGTGCACCGTTGAGAGCCGCTGCTGACACCCACAAGGTAAAGCGATCGGTCCCCGTTCAGGCTATCTAAGCCTCCCATCGGTCCACGGTGGGTTAGGTTGGAAACAGGCCTATCTCGAAAGCTTAAGGCACTGAATTGAACAGTTTCTGTGCCCCGTAATTCAATGTATAGGCCAAATACGCATTCACTACGCCTCTGCGATTCTGAATGGAACACGAATGCGTGCACCGTCCTCAGCGGACAGACTGAACGCCGAACACTTTATTTTCATTCCAATATGCACTACAGAAAAAACTTTGAGAGCTTGAATCTATTTTTCGAAAGACTGTATGTATTTTGCCACTAAGCAGACTCATGGTTGACTACTCATCAACATGGTGTCAGGGTATACTTTGGCTCTATTCGGGGGTATGCCACACTCAACTGCGTGTCTTTCGGATACTCAGGTGATCATTTTGCGTTGCTTCTCCTGGGTTTTAAGCTGATACAAATGCAAATGGTTCAGAGTTGATAGCAGCAGCCCTTATTTAGTGACTGCCCTATTAAGTAAATAGTAAATATAAAATATGCCCTGTAAATAAATTGAAAGTAAAAACGTCGCATTGCGATACGTTTCCATCGAATCGATGTCAAGCTACCATTTAAATGACGACGGTCGCATCGAGTAAATGAGAGGTTAAAAAGGTGAATTATAAAGAACCTGGGCAAGAAATGAAAGCTGAATTGTTGAAACTCATGAAATTTCAAGGATTGCAGAGATGATTCTTTCCGTTCGAAGATCTCTAAATTCTCAAGCCTTACGCAAGACCAGCCAGAGATCACTTTTTACAGAAACCCCATTCAATTCCTTGTCAAGCGAAGCCCAATGTCAAACGAGAACAAGTCGGAAGCCAAAATTAATGAAGTCGCCAGACGTTTCTAAACCTGAGCAATTTAAAAGAGGGAAAGGTGATTAGGAATCACTACAAATCTTTTTGATACTTGAAATACAGGTTTTATCACTTTATAAGTACATATGTAAATAAATCAAAGAAAACCCAGTAAAGACGAAAGTGACCCAAGTTTTCGAAATTGAATAAGTCGAAGTCGAAATAGGCACGTTTTGAAGAGTAGAAATAATAGTTGTTTTAAAATGATTTCATTGAAAAAAGGTGATGAATGGAGATATCCTGATTCAGTTCCTCGCACTGCACAGGATAAAAATTGGTTTGACGATGGACGTGATACATTCCTTTAGGCGGTGCAGATATGATTCTGTGGGATCGATGGAAAAATCATATCAAACTTTGATGATGCCGTGATTTTTGATCGAGAAAGCCAGCTTGATTGTGCAAAGTTTCGAAATAAAAATTGCAAAAAATAAGAAACGTAGACAAAAAGAAAACGCAACGAAAACGGAAATCATTATTCCAGATTATGAAAGTTAAATGAATGTTCATTCTTGATTGTCATCATTTTTACAATGGTTTTGTTTACCGTTCCTATACACCACTTGTTCATGTAAAATTAAATAAACAATTAAAGAAATCCGATCGAAAAAGATCTTAAGAAAGAAAGAATTTATGAATCGCGGCTTTTACTCTGAACTACAGGCCACAACGTACTGGTCTGACAACGTACTGCCGTAGAGCAGTACATTGTCAGACCAGTACTGCTCTAAGGCAGCAAGTGCTGGCCCACAACTAAGGCACATGAAAGACAAGTAAATACACTCAGCGGAAGTGAGGATGATCAGGTGGACAGTATGTGAGTGGACACGGATGGATAGGGTACGAAATGAGGACGTAAGATCGGTCATGGGAGTAGCCCCTGTGCATCTGAAAATGCGCGAGCAAAGAATCAGGTGGTATGGGCACATTCTCAGGAGACCGGAGGACCTTCCAATAAGAAGAGCATTGGAGTTCGAGGCACCCTGCAAGCGTCCAAGAGGAGCTCCCAAGAAGAGATGGAGGGATGTCATCAGAAGCGACCTCAGAGAGGTAAAAGCAACATCAGAAGACGCCCGGGTTAGAGTTAGATGGCGACTATTGACAAGAACAGCGGACCCTGTAACGGTGCGGAATTAAACGCTAAGGAGAAGAAGAAGAAGAAGAAGAAGAAGAAGAGAGGCCAGAACGAGAGAGAAGTACCTTCTTCGAACTACTCTATCCTATTTATCAAAAACTGTAACGTTTTCAGAAAAAAATGAGTAATTGTATGGACCTACCAGGTTTATTCATTTGCAAAGCGTGCTCGAATAGAAGTGGAAATAGTGCAAAAATGATACCACGATAACACTAAAACGACGAAATAACATTCAAAAAAGTGTGGCTTAAGAAAACTTGAAAATCAATAGAAATTTAATCAAGAAATCTATATTATGCAGCTTATTCATAGATGATTTGAACCTGTCCAAAAACGAGCTGCTGCTTAACGACACGTTGAAGAAAGAGGCCTCACAGAGTTGAAAATAGGTGCAAATCGAAGTAGACGAATTCGATATAGGCAGGAAAATTCGAGGCAACCCGACACGACACAAACGACAAATTGTCTTCCGTGCCATTTCTGCCTTCAACTATACTAGGGCAGACTGGGCAGGAACATAAACCGAAAGTACATTATGATGTAAATGACGGCATTATTCGAAAGTGCGCCGGCAGTTTGGTTTCCCAGCCGCATTCCAATCACCCTCGCCCCTCTCAGCCATAGGGGAAGCTCCACCGTCTGTTCAATCAAAGCAATGTATTCTGAATGGCAAAGCTCAAGTTTAGTATTCATCGCTTGCGCTTCCCGCGAAACAACAAAGAGTTACAATTTGGATGACTTTTTCCTTTTGTAGCCCCACCTATAGTGGCACCAGGAAAGAAAGGTCCTTTACCAAACTCGTATGCAAGGAAATTTGCTTCTAGAAAACAATATTCTTAACAGACAACTAGTCCTCGAATAGTTATTGATTACACAATCTATGATATAAAAATATCAAAAACACTGAAAACCACTGAACACGTAGGCTATGAAGCCCATGTGTTCAGTTGTTTTCAGTGTTTCAGGGAGAGCTCTTAATTTTACAAGGAGAGATCTTAGTTTTACATAACTTTGTTGATTCCACCCATTCCTCTGTTTCAGCTTTCGCTTTTTGTCATGAAAATGGTATTATATCACCTTCCTTTTTTTTACTTTCAGCTGGAGTTGATCCCACCTATAATCAAAACGTAAGCTTAAGAAATTAAATGGAAAAGAAAAAGGAGAAGCGGAAAGATAGTGCACGCAGAATCTGAATTTTAGATTTCAAATGGGTTCAAGTGTTCAAAATGAATGAGCAGTTGCTCCTGAATAACTATAGTAGTACGCGAAAAGAGATCACCGTGCAATTTTGGGTGTAGATCGCTGAAACCAAAAGGGATTTCGTACCAGTTGACAATTCTAATAACTTTTATTGAAGACACAATAAAATGTGCCCTCGTTGGAAATTCTGGATTTTTAAAATCTAAAATTTCCAGCAAGGGCACATACTAGTGTATTTTCAATAAAATTTATTGAAACTGTCAACTGGAATAAATTTTCTTTTGGTTTTAGCGATCTGCACCCGAAAATGCAAGGTGGCATATCTTTTCACGAACTATTGTAGTTAAGATTGACCCTGAAAATCCCTCACGAGAGCGAATCGCCGGGCGGTCTTTGAGAGCACGATCGGTACGGGTTCCTAACGAATGCGTGAACACATCGCCTAGTGAGATTTCCGATCGGAGAGCGTGAGTTCGACTCAAACAAATCAACGCCTCCGTCGCCGTGGTCGATTCAGTGTTGAGACGAAGTGTTTCTACTGCCGAAGCCGAAGGCGCACCGACCGGAGGGACGAGGACGATGTTCATTAGTATATCGAGATCGACGGCGATGAGTGGCGCCTAATCCGGACTTCCGCAGCTCACACTCCTCAACTACTTCACCACAGCTAACGCCTCTCTAGTGAGATGTACTTGCAAATTTGACGAATTGGCTTCGATGCTTGGAAATTCCGGCCGGGAGATGAATGCTCTGTCTTGAAGGAAGGACCTTTCTCCTTCCGTTTCACAGTCCAACAAAAGTTCTTCTGAGACATCATATAGAGCTAGTTTCTTCACGTACAGGAGCCTCACAGAATTCGCCTGATTATCG
Organism: Nippostrongylus brasiliensis; assembly: GCA_030553155.1. NCBI lineage: Eukaryota > Metazoa > Nematoda > Chromadorea > Rhabditida > Heligmosomidae > Nippostrongylus > Nippostrongylus brasiliensis. The sequence continues at coordinate 30,269,394 of CP130736.1, read as the reverse complement.
GATCGCTATGAATTTCACATAATTTTTTAATGTGCCTAACGCACTTCCAATGATTAATGCGAGCTGTATCATGTACCTTACGTGTGGCCTTGTCCGACGCCTTGAATAAATAGATGAATAAATAAATATAGGACACCAGAAAATTTGTTATTTCATTTATTTACTTATTTAGGACGTGGACTAAGGTCATAAGCGAGGATGCCCAGCGACTACAATATACATTGAATAAGAATTAAGGAAAATTCGTGGCGAACGTGACAGTACGTTCCCGAAATTCCGCGAAGAAAACTGTAGCTGGAATTCCAGTTCAAGTGTAGGAAGTGCAGTGAAAGTGTTCCCTATACAAAGAACCTCTCCGAACTTGAATTAATAGGATTGATGAATTTGAAAGATTTAAACATAAGCACATTTGAAAACCACATTTTCTCAAACAGCATTGGATACAAAGCTTTAGCTTTTACGCATATCAAAACTGATGCGGTTTAAGGAACAGATAACTAGGTAAGATAACAAAGGCTTGATAAAATAAACGACTCGATGGGGTAAAGGTAAAAAGATGGATCAGAAAGACCTAGCATCATAGTACTTCGGATAGGCCCGAGATCTTTGAGTCGCGATTTTTTCTATGATCCCTGTAAAATTGAAACAAGCAATGGTTCCACTGTAAAACATTATACAAATGCAGTAATAAGGCAAGATATTTACCTATGACAGTACTACAATCTTCAAACGAGGCAACAAAATGATTACTATCCATCATAACACAGAGGATAAAAGCGAATAATCTCAATAAATCAATGAAATCGATATCTTCGCATCAACTTGAAACTCAAAAGGAGTTGAAATGATCGAAAAAAAATGAAAGCACGTGGTACGGTAAGAATTTTAAAAACGGAGAATAGGTAAGAAAGGACGTGATGTGCTTGATGATGATGGAAAGGGAGCTTACGTTCGGATGCGCTTGAACGGTTAGGAAGTTTGTGAGCAATTTTTTCTAGCTATGAAAGTGCAGCGTCCAGGAGGTATTCTAGCAATAAAATCATCGCAATATTATGGTGTGTTTACACGTTTTCAAAAAAAGAGAAGAAACTCTTCAGCGTTTTCACTGGTTTTCACTGAATCCCACCCGATGGATCACAGAGTACCGCAGAGGTAATATACGGCAAATGGGCTTCGATTTATTCCAGAGCAATAGTGTATCAAACATCAGCGCATCGGAAGAAAATTTGGCACAGTGCAAATGTCCTCCGGCGATTAAATCATGTGCTGCACTTCTATAACACACCCTGCAGTTTGCAGATTTCTCTCTCACATTTCCGAGAATGACAGAAAGTGCATTTAAGGATCCGCAACTTACTACTGCTGCTGTTTCAACTTCCGATTGAATTCTCACGCGCTTCCGATGTCACTTTCAGAGAACTACAGAGAGATGAGATAGAAATGGCTTATGTTTCATAAGCAACGCTGATTTTTCATTTTTTCTATCTATCTGTTGTACTCCTACAACACCGAGGTGCGTCAAGGCTCGTAAGTGAGGTCCAAAAATAGAACAAGCCCTTTTGGTAACGCAACTGAAAAGCTCGGAATTCAGTGAAGTGATGTAAAGGGTTTATTAAGAGTGAACAACAATAGTTAACACCAAGGTAAAATAATAAGAAGAAGATCCACTAGGAGTTCTGTTTCACTGAAGAATAAGTGCTTCCGTGCCACTCCCTGGGGTTTGAAAATGCTTTTTTTCAGAAATGTCGATGCTGAAGATATCGATCCTAATTTTCACTTTTATAAGGTTAATGGGAATATTGTTCTAACGACAAGCTATTTAACGTTAGTTTCTGCTTTAGCAACATCCCGGACTTTCATCTGCGGTAGCGCTTCCGAATTACTCTCGTCTGTTTCACTTAGCGCACGCAAGTGTGCATAATAAATAAAATAAAATAAAATAAGCATCTTAGAAACCTGTGGGCTTCAAAAGAAAGATCTCAAGCGAAGCATTTCATGAAAATTTTCCCTGATTCTTGATAATACCGTCATACTGTGCAACATTTTGATTTAATTGGATCTGAGTAATGTACTACAACGATGACAGCAACTAAATACCTTCTATAGCAGCAGCGCTATACCGACGTATACCAAAAGAATGACAGCACACGTCGTGGGGGTATAGCTCAGGGGTAGAGCGCTCGCTTTGCATGCGAGAAGTCTGGGGTTCGATTCCCCATACCTCCAGCATTTTTGCAAATCGCAGTTATGCGCCAACCACTGTCTCGGTTCCCGCTTTGTGCAACGCATTTGCTTTCTCTCTGAAAATCAGGTACAATTTTCACCAACACCGAAATCAACTGTTCCATGAATTTTTAGAATGAAATAGAAAAAAGAAGACCCGGTCGGAAAACGCTAATTTCGTAGTTGTTGTTACCATACTACTGTATTTCGTGGATTTATTAGTAGGTAAAGTGAAAACGGCAGTCAATAGTATGTTAGAACAAAAACAGCAACCATTTAAATAATAACATTAAGAATAATGGCAGATGCAACGACATTTCCGGTTTTTCAACGATTGATTGGTTTTTCTTAATATTATTCAAACAATATTCGAGTTCGAGCACAAATTCCGCAATCGAAAGTGAGGGGACCATTCATCGAAAACATCTTCACTTTGGATTGCCCCATTGCTGATGTTGCCTTTATGGTTCAATTCTTATGTCTAGTCAGACAGCCATTCCTGACTGTTCTGCCGATATTTCCCAGCCTCGATCTGATTTATGCATAATACATATGCTTAAAAAACATTGCAATTCGCATTTGCAACTGTTATAAATGGATGCCTACGGCATCTCGACATACGACGTCGGACCGCAGAAGATGATTGATACAGTAGAAAGGAAAACAGAAAAAGAAAAAACAGCGGCGCAAAGTAGGTAAGGCCGTGTGTGGATAACGATGATCGAAAAGGAGCTTACGTTTGGATGCACTTGAACGTGCAGGAAGTTTCTGAGAAAACTATTTCTAGATTCGCTCACAAGAAAAAAACAACATAGTGAAAAAAATTAGAAAAAAACACGCAAACTACTATAAACGTTCCCATTCAAAAGACTAGGAGGAAATATTGAGTTCGAATTGGTTTAGATTTTGCAAACACTTTCAATTTTTTATCAACCAAAAGAGAAGTTGCGAGTAGAGCGAGATCATTAAAACTATTCAGAGCGGTTCAACCGTCAAAATGAACGCAGCTACCCAGCCGTTAACTCTACACATCTAATGGTTCCGTTATCATTCCAACCAATTATTCCGATTTGTGAACACCTAGAGTTCATGCATGTGCAGTGCATTCCTGATTTACCCACACACACAGCCATGCACAACACCCAATTTGCAAATGCCCATAGCAGCATAATTGAGTAGTTCAAGTCGATTCATGCGGTCATGAGGTGCAGCGATGATTGGATCCAATTATTGATGTTGGGCGTTTTAAAGAGATTTTGAAGGTCTGATTGCGAAAAAAAGGCCTCCGAAGGGTTTGAAGACATGGTTGTAAAGGAACCTCGCACTCACCCGGAAACCTCTACGAGAAGTCATCAATGCCGAAATTAGGCGGGAAAAAAACTAGATAAATTTAGAAGTTCCAAGCCGCCTCTTCAAACAAGGTTATCCGTACAGTATCCGAGATTACCCCTTTTCCGAAAAAAAATTATTTTTAATAATTCGAATTTACTCAAGATTGTGACATTTTTTACTGTATTATTGAATTAGAGGTTATAACAGTGACACGAGTTCGAATCCTGCCTAAGTCACGATTTTTGTGCTGATCCAGCTACCATCACTACAACGTCTACTTCTAGTATACCGAGAAGTAACCGACCAAAAAGCAGTGATAGAACGATTCCATATTCTACGATAAACATCGAATTGGTACTCCAGAGCCTCTGAAGATGACGAAGAGGACAGGCCATAAATATCTATCAATCAATCTGTTAAATGTGTACTGATTAATCTACTACAATGCTCTTTCAATCAATAAGCCGTAAGAAACACTCTGGGATAACAGTCACACCGAGCCTATGTAGTATCATTACAGAACTATGTGTATTACTCAGGTAAGAACACGTCTAGGAGTAGCTAAAGGATGTCTCGAGTTGAGAGGACTTGAAAAATACGAAGAGAGGTATGATAAAAAATTGTACTAGTGACAAGTATGACGAAAAAGTCGCAAGAAAGAGGACACAAGAATAGATCGCTTCGGCTTTTTTCTTTCGGAAAAACCAATCTTCTCATTTCTCAGAGGAAGGAGGGTCCTTTTGGACGGCCAGAACCTTACATCTGTTGCGACACATCGCTTACTTGTCCGCCAAATGAGCATTTTCAGCCTGCTGCTACTCCTACTAGAATGAAAATTTCAGCTGATAAAAAATATGCTTAGTTAACTGCAAAGGGCCTAATTTTACAAGATCAGAAGTAACAGGTAAAAAAGGCGAATTTCTCAAGGTCTAGGTTTTTATTGATTCCACTGAAATTCTCATAAGAGAAAAAGAAACCGTAGAAACTGTCAAACTTCATAAAGATCTTAGGATCTATCACAGGCAGCGAAATGTCGTATAAAGACTGAGTGAGAAGACCAAAATTGACAATGAAAAGGAATAATTATAGAAAAGTAATGTTGACCTGAATTGCCAGTTCCTGTTCATATATGAGAAGAACTTCTTCGTCGGATTCCCAATTATCTGATTACGTATCTCTATCCCCGTATGAAAGTAAGCCAAAACAAGCAAACAAAGTTAATATACATTGAGAATCCCGATAATCTGAGAAAATAAAGGTAAAAAGTATGAGAAGGATCAGTGATATAGATTACATAACAACTCCAAGATGAAGACCACTAACTACGGGCAAGCAAACAAGCAGAACGTATTCACCTACACGGAATAGTTGGGAAAATAGTTGATTTACTCTTTGCTTAGCTTTTCTGTTACGCCTCATACTGGAGTCGTCAATTTTGGAGTTCCATACAAGACTTTGGAACCCCCGAATGGCCATGTAGTCATAGATCAATTACCAGTGACACTCTTTAACACACTGACGACCGCGCCTGTTTTTCGTTTTCGCGCGCGTGGGACCAACGCGCGTTTCGCCCACTGCAAAAACGGACCATGGATGGGTCAAATTGTCCCAGAAGACGGCTTTTTCGACGTGATATGTTTCCGCACCATATAAATGGACATCGCCATTGTGTTCAGCACTCTCGATAACCTTTACGGTCGTCGTTCAACGTAGTTTAGGTCAAATCGGTGGCATTGGTTCGATTAGACCACATTTGTTTATGATGTGGGTCGCCCTCGATCATGATTCAGAAAACGGACATCACTATCGTGTTGAGCGCTCTCGACAACCCCCAGAGATGACGTTTGACAACAGTTGGCCATAAAAAAGTTTCCTAGAGGAAATCCGGAAGACGGAGTCCCTCGAATAGTGCCGAAGTAGTTTTGCTTACAATTTAAATAAATGTGCTTTGAAAAAATATTTCATTGAACCACGATGTCTGCAGCACCTTTGAGATATTTGAAATACGTTCGTTACAAAAAAATCTGAACTTTGTCAAAAGTCGGAGAAAACGACACTTCGAAAGAGTCCGACACACCCGTGAGTCGTATTGTCGTCAATCTGTTAACAACTCTAAACTGGCAAAAAGTCTGAAAACGCCTACAATTAGCGCCATGCAAAAGCAAGGAGGTTTTTGTTCTGAAGCCTTGTGTAGCAAGCTCTCGATTTGCTACTTATTGTGCTAAAAGCGCTTGACAGAATACATCTTTTCATTCTTTCTAAAAAGTAAATCCCTATGATACTGAAGTAAAGACTACTCCCCTCATCATTGTTCTATTGTACATAAAGAAGCGCACATTCATGTCAAGGGACATGGTCCAGTTCTGGCCACGCCCATTCATAGATCAGTTCTGTATATAGCCGGTATACCGTATAGTCGGATCTATTTTGTACTTTTGTTCATAATAGAGATTGTATAAGAATTCCTGCTTTTAGAGACATTCACATGTCTCTCAAAAACACGAGAGCGTTTCCATAAATAACTCGAATGCTCAAATATGAAAACACAAAGCACGATGTGAATGAAGTGTGAAGTTCTAGTGGCGGATGGACTCACCGGACCGGAATCGCAGGCATTCGCTTATAAATAAGCGGGTTTCATTCAGATGTGAACTGCTGTGTTGCGAAAGTGACACGGGCCGTTTCCTTAGTGACGACGACGGCGACGATGCGATCCTGGAAGCAGACTTCTCACTAGCGCCCTCTCTCTGATAAGCTCTCGGGATTCGCGTGATACGTACCCCACGCTCAGGGACTAGTGTGCACGCAAAAAATACGAATCGATTGGCGAAAGTCACGAAATGTAATCGGAAGAGAGAAGATGAGTTGTGTCTGCACTGGTGGTGGATGGAGTTATGTGAGAGTTCCGGATTTCTGACTGACTGAGTGGCAGCCGAGCGCTGAATGCTGGCTTGCCTGAGACGTCTCCATTTCAGCTGGCATTCTTCGGGCTCCTCCCATTCTCAATGTCAAGTCGGACACAATACGGATGGGTAAAAGTGAGGTCCCTCTGGAGTGCGACCCATTGGGAAAAGTAAATCTTGACATTCGGGAGTTTTTGTAGTTCAAAAAACAAACGGGGACATTCAATTAGATATCAGCTCGCAAACCTTCGAGTTGAATTTTTTCATAGCTTCATAGCTAAAGTCTTGTGCTATTTTTTTTCCTATCACTGTTGAGCAGTGCAGCTGAAGCTTTTGGAAAAGAAATATTTTGATGTCGAGGGAAATCGTGGAAAATTCGAAAAAAAATTGGAATTCATAACAATCCGCCAAACTGTTCCTATGCTCTGCACCAATGAACGGAGCAAATGGCAGTAATAGCTCATTTTCAAGAGCGTCAGCCATACGAGCAGATTGCAGACTCGTGAAGTAGACAAGAGGTTCGGGTACATCGAGACTAGCAAACCCCTTTCTCCTCCTAGACTCACCGCGATTGCTGTTTGTTGAATGTCAGGGTATCTAATACCCCGGTATACCGTGAGGCGTGGTATATTTGAGGGTAACGGGAGGATTTTTCATTCCTGGACAAATTAAAGAAACGCTCCTGCTGGACGCACACTACTAATCTCGAGCTTGAGATGTAGAGTGAAGAGCGCTTTCAAGAAGCCAAAAATCCGTTCAGGAGACGAAATTAAATGAAGCAATAAAGCAATCTTTGGCATTGCAAGGCTTGAATCCACCACTTCCCTATACTTTTGAGGACACTTTCCGGCAAAGTTCCTTTTCCATTCACTGGCAACAGTTTATCCGAACGCTATGGCATCTATAAAACCTCCAAAAGGGAGCTTTCCATGAAAAATGGCAAGGAAGAGAAAGAGATAGGCATAATAGTCTCTCTAAATGCAAACCGGACTCCAGTGCAAGGGTTAGGGACGATTCCATTAATTTTCTTCGAGAGACACTCTCCTGAATTTCCTTTTATAGACGTTTCAGACCCTGAGGGGGTGGGCGATCGCAAACATTCCGGGGAGCTGATGCCTGGACTTCCGGTAGGATACAATTTCAGTCAGAAAAATAATACACACCACTATTTGTCGACTACAATTCAGCTGTTCCACGTAACGGCTACGAACGTAGTCGGCGTAGTAACGACAACTACACAATTCAAGAAACGAGCTAATGAGCAGAAACTCCATCAAAACAACTTAACAACACTCTCAGAAACGCGCAGCTGCACTCGTATTAGAATCGAAGTTGAAAGAGGGAAAAGAAAAACTTTCGACCGCGTCAAATTGTCATAGAAGAGCAGAAAAACACTCTTAGACTGGGACAATTATTTATTTATTTATTTATTTATTTATTTATTTATTTATGTATTCGAGTCTACAGTCACCGATATATTAGAGTCAGGAAAACATTGTGATTGCTAGACTAACAAGGGAAGCCAGTGAGTGTGTCCCAAGAAATCTCAACGACACGGTACTATACCATCCACTGGCCGACGGCAAAAATAAACTGCACTGCTGCGATCCACGCTCACTGCTCGACAAAACCGTATATGTCTCGTAGGAGGGAATCATTGGAACACACTCATTGTATTACTTTGTGATGCATTAAAAAGCAACATCACTGAAATTTAAAAAGTAAATACAAATAATAATCCATTCCGTATATGATACATAATTGAGCAAGCCCTTGAGGGCACTCCTCGCTCCACACGAAATTGCATACTTTTCTGCTCCCTGGCACATTTACGCTGCAATACCTCACCACGAGGTGATGTCCGCTACATAGGGTTCATGAAATCGAGCCCACAGTAGTTCGATGAGGTTTACAACTCTAATAGGAGTGGACATGGACTTTTGCACAATATAAAAGATGCTTTTTGTTGAAGAATTGTGGAATGACGCGAATACATTTCGAAACTTCAGAGATCTGTAGAGATTACATTCAAGCAGAAGTGCCAGATCCTGGGTTAGAGCCCAGAGCTAACACTAACAAGAAGTATTGGGTACTTGTGTTAATTTTCTGATTACCTTCACGTCATCTTATGGCCACTACAGCCTCCCCCTCCCCTCACATCACCACTTCTTCGGCCACCCGACAAGTCTACTTTCCTAGATGGTTGTGAGTAGTGAAAATCTCGAGAACCCTGTGATTCTTTGGAAACTTAAACACGCAAGGTATTAGGTTGTAAAAAAAAGTTCTGTCATTTTTTGCAGCATATATTCAAAATGCCATAACTCGGCTCATGTCTCACCGTTTCTTTTCATTTAACCACCATTCGGAAGATCACATTATTGTCTATGGAATGCAGTATAAAGTGTGCCGCTATCGCGAAAGTCTAAAGATAGGAATTAAGTCAAATGGTCGAAGACGGATTCGACATTGTGTTGGTTTTAGGATCCTCTCTTCCTTGAGAAGCCATATGAACGTTTGAAATTTGGCAGATAGTTAGTGCGAGGTCTAACAATTTCGACGGACGAAGATGAGTTTCAATGTGTCGTTGGTTTGAATTCTGGAGATGATATTTCAAAACACGTGGATTTGCGTTGCTGTGAAATGTCAAATGGACTCTATGGTTCCTAGCTTCGGTTGAATCGTTTTGAATGTTACATATATTCACGATGTGCACTTCCTTCTTTATCGTTTGGTGAAGAGAAGGAAACAAAAGGCACACTGGTAATGCTGCAGTTCATCATAACGTCACCATTGTCTTCGTGTCGTGAAACTCTGGTTTCCTAATCGTCTCAGAAGGTTCGTCGTTGTGTAAGAAGCGGGAAAATCTCTTCCTATCATAGTATAGTATCCGTTCTTCGTCGTAGGTTAGAAGTCCTTATGAAAGTGGCTCCGCAAAATCCATTTCAATTGATGAACCCGCAACACTCATTCGCACTAGGAGCAGAGGGTCCGAATGTCGAATATTTTAATTAATCCAGATCTTGAGACATTCGTGATAGCGTCACACTTTATACTGCTTTCCCTAGAGAAAGATGTGCTCTTTCGAATGGGGCTTGAATTAAGGAAAACGGCTGGACATGAGTAGAGTTATGACGCTTTAAATATAATGACAGAACTTTCTTTACAACCTAATACTATTGGAGCTGTAACTGGGAAACATGAGGGAGCGGTGTCCGCCGAAATATAATAGATGGTCTTAGGCATTGGAAAACATCGAGAACATAGTGACTCTTTGGAAACTAAAACACATGGAGTCCAGTTGGAGCTTCCATGAAATTGTAAAGAAATAGCAACAGTACGGCACACCGGATGGGTCGAAGGGCGATACAACCCTCAGGCAAATCATTGAGCTCATGGTGTAGAAAAAGCAAAATCTACACACAATCAGCAGCTAATTGCTTTTAGTCTGTCCATCGTAAGAACATGCTAAAGATATTACTGCCACTGAGAAAACTGGGCGTGCTTACGGTCAGGCATCTTTGAACTACCCAGGAAACTTGTCTATGAGCTCAGAAGCTGTATTAAGTACAAGTCGATCAAAGAAAAAAGACATGGAAGCCCAGTCAAAGTCCGCAGAGGGAAAAGGAAGAGAAGAAAAGGAAACTCCTCGAAACTATTATAAATTCAGTACTCTGGCGGTTGCACTTGCTCCACATTCTCCTCTCAAGCCGCGAGATGACGCGAAAACAAAGGAACTGTTGCATTCTTCCCTTCTATTTTTATCGTTCACTTTTCAAAGAGTAGTGCAAGGGCAAGAAGCGACACTTCCACCTTCACTTCGTTTTCAACAATGCAATGTATTGGGGGAACAGTCGATGACTCAAGTTGGTGTCTTTACCTCCTCGAACGCGTTTGATACCAATTTTCCCAACCCAAAAGGGATGAAAAACTTGGTTAGCTTGGGCGAGGATTGATAGCTCAACCGTGTGAGTGGAAGTGGAACCTCTTAACACTGCATCGGGCGTACCTTTGAAGCACCCGATCATTAGTTTAATGACTTATATATTTGGAGATGCTCGGTTATTCGCAAAACGCTGACATCGGACGGGAACGGAACCCGCGTCTTTCTGTTTCCGGCAGCCTACAGCCCGACCGGGCTTAAGAAAGATGCTAGGGAATTCACAACGTACATCAGTAGCACAGTGGTTAGTGCAGTCTGCCGGGAACAGAGAGACGCGGGTTCAACTCCCGTCCGATGTCACCGTTTTGCGAATAACCTAGCTTCTCAAAATATATAAGTCATTAAACTAGTTCTCGTCTATAAACCGCTAAACAAAAAGCGGCAATTAACCGACTAGTTTCGTGTTACACCCGATTATTGTTTCATCCCCTTACCCATGCTACAGCGAAAAAAAGCAGAACAAAGAAGCTTCTGATGCTACGCCAACATTAACTTGCTCCTCAGCTGCAAACGCTGCATCACCATTATCCGAGAACGCAGGCAGTAGTCATTTCTCAAAAGGGAAACGCTCATGACTAGTGCTTGCTAGCAAAAGCTTCTTCATGAATCTTCCTCGTATCCACATGCGAATAGCGTCGATTCATCGGATGCCACTAATTACACCAAACTAAATACCTCCACTGCGGAGTCTCGTACCATTCATGCATGTGTACGTGAGTGCAAAGATGTAAGAGCAAACGCGAAGAAATAATAGAGGCGATGACGCCATGACATCGCATAATCTTCGCTACTGAGCTGGTCGACACCGCAAAACACACAGCAAGCATTTTGTTGAGTTGGTGACTCAAAAATCTCCAATAATCAGCTACAAGCCCAGTTCACGAAGAACTCTTGGTGCGATGGGGGGGGGCACATCGAACTTGCTGGGACTCCCCTCGCCTAAGCGAAGTTTCATGTTTGCCTGGGACGATCCATGAACATTGACAACGACATGAAGGAAGGACCTGTCACAAGAAGCAGAGCTGGGTGGTCAGCCTACGGGTCTGAAAAAAATCGGCCTCCGCGATGGTTTGTTCGACTCGAAGGTTTCTCCTGTTCTGTAGACGTAGCCTGATAAGTCAGCCACGGCAAGGTCCTTGCGAATCACACACTGAGCGTTGAAGAGGTGTTTTCTGAAGATCACACGTCTTTCCGAACACCGTGCCGGACTTCGCAGTTCCTATCTAAGGAAGATGTACTGCCTGCGAGACCCTGTATAATACATATCGAAAGCCAAGCATCGATGGGCCGGTCATATTCTGAGAAGAGAGGATGACCGTTGGACAAGAAGGACGGTAAAATCGTTTGCGGTCTCACAGAGTACCATCTGCCAGATGGTCTGATGTATTTGACGAACGCGTTGAGACTAATTGAAAAAAGAGGTAGTCATAGACATCCTAAATGACAACATCAAACGTCCGTTAGTACGGAACGGGCTCTACGAAACTGAATGCGTATTGGAGAACTGCGTGGTCCGTCCTTATGGAAAATGGAGATTGTGTGAGATAGAGTGCGGTATATGAGATTGAATGTAGGGCTTGCAATGGCAAGCACATTGAGGAAACCGGTCGTGTTTTGCTGATACGTATGAAATAAACGACTTTGACATAAGGTACAACATAAGGTACAAAATTCTATCACATGAGACCGACATGTCATATGAAAACACTGGAAGCGTTTTGGATTTTCACAAGTACTTTTCGTATAAATAAAATGAGTGTCTCTCGATAAGCAATGACTTCTTACCGTTTACACCGTTTTGTGGGTTTCGGAATGACTGGTATGACTCAGTCGCACCAACTGTCAACCAGAGCTGGTTGTCGCTCTGCCGGCGGATCACGAGGTAAGTCATTTGATATCTCTAGTTTTTTTCAGTTTCTTAGGATAGATTTCTCAAGGTTTTCAAAAATGAAAGAAAAGTGATTCGAAAATCAAAAAATCAAAATCAAAAATGAAAGAGAAGTTTTTAAAAATGTTCGGCGCATGGCTGGACAAACCAAAAGGCCTCTGGTCGAAACGAAACGAATAGGTCGAAACGTTGGGCCAAATAAATCTGATCTACCTTACTAACCTCGTTCGGCACAGCAGCATACGCCAATCGGAAAGTTTACAACCTAATATGTAATGAGCCTAAGAGCCGACCAACGTACATCTGCACTAAAACTAACCCTTCCTATGAAAATTGCCCTCGTTAGCGTTGGAAAAGGAACTTGCGGAAGATCGCGGCCTTCTAAATTGGCAGCGGGGCATAAAAGTGAGAATATTCAACTCGCCTGAGAACAAAATGACTTGTGGGTTCAGCCGCTATATCAAGTCAGTGTCTTTACCTTCCGAGAGAAGTCTAATACCACATTACTCAAATATAGGGACCAGTTGCTATACCAAATTATTCTTTCAACCCATTGACCTGAAAAACAAATTTCATCCATAAATCCAACAGAACTTTTCTTCTTCTAGTTACGAACATCGGGAACGACCACCAGAAACCGATGGTTAATACATATAACTAGCAGAGAATTGACTGCTGAGACGGAGACCTAGTGAAGCATCCGTCAACAGATGTTTGACAAATTCCTTTATAAACCGGCTGGCCTTCGCCTTCATCATACTCGACTGAGTGAATAAGCTGAATAATGATACCGAGACTATCATTGGAATCGAAATCGAGTTGTGACCAGATTCAATAGGGAGACATCTGAGTATTTTGCAGAAGATTCATATTAGAAAATGCCCCAGATTTATGTCGGAAGCTGTCGACAGAGGAGAGAGCTATTGTGCGAGAGGCAATCAGCTAATCCCCTCAGGCCATTCAGAGCTATCGAACCGCGCAAAGGGGTAAGAGATTAAAAGCTGTTACAACGACAACTAATTGAAAAAAGCGAGAAGCGACTGAAAATTGTCAGATCAATGTGATATAGGCACGGTTGATAAGTCTGCATAAAAGCATTGGCTCACTGCATGCAGGTTAGTTAACGATGTCAATTTCACGGATGAATGACCAAAAAAAGGGTAGGCTCAGCGCTAAATATCACATCACATTCACTTACAGACCATTTCACGATGAGGTCGTTGAGGGTACAGATCACAATGGTCCGAAGCAGTGCAAAGACGCGAAAGGTAAAAGATAAGGTGGTCGGCGTTGATCAGTCTCCTAAAGACGCGCCACGCACTCGTCTTCCACTCAGCATCGAAGGGGCAGGGTGAATTTATCGCCTCAACGATTTCCTGCCGGTTTCATTGAGCACGAGCTTGAGTAGCGAATTCGTCAAAAGCACAAAAATGACAAGGTAAAGGCTTAGATATCCCCGAGGTGACCTCCCCTAGATGGATGAGGTAAACAGCGATCTTTGGTTGCCAACGAACAACAATGAATGCTGAGGTCAAACACTATACGAAGTTGGTAAACTTTGTTTTCTGCTGTTTATATCTGCTTAAGAGACCCCAGTGACGAGGTTCGGATGGCCAATTTAATCGACGCTCCTCCCTGCAAACTGAGTCAAAACTGGTGACCCTGAACTACAATAACTGTGCCGTGACCTTTTTACGCTCAGAACAGATATGTAGACAAATCGACAGGGCTCAGTACAGGTAATCAACGGCATTGTAGGTAGAGTTCCTCTGAAAAATGCCGTGAAGACGAAATAAGTTTTACTCCTTTGCATCACCAACAACGAGCGGAGTGAAGAGGTTTAAGGCACTTAGAGCGAATGAAACAAGGTAAGTTGAAACATCTGGGAGGAAGAGGTAGAGTGATGAGGTAAGGTTAAAAACCGAGTGGTGCAAATGTGAAAATGATCCGGCAAAGCTGGAAGTCCACTATTTTGTGTATATAGAGAACAATCAGTGGTTAGGTAGCAATTGAATTGCGACCGAAATATGTAGCGTGTTGTTTTTTCATTTTTAATTGTTGGAGAGAAAACTAGGCTACCACGTGACAGAAAAGCAGACAAGAACATCGAGTGGAAAAGTGAACTTGAGAAAGGAGCAGGATTTAGAATATGTTAAATATGAATACCGCGAGCAGGTAACAAAGTCGACGGATGAAAATTGAAGTCAAAAATGCTCCACGAAAGATTTAAAGGAAAATGTTGGGTTCACCTCTATTCAAGTTGTCAAGTGACAGAAATTGGTCTCTTGGAGACCAGTTGGAGGGCAATATGACAGAAGTTACTCAACTGACTGAGATGATTCCAATGAAGCGGAAGAACGGCGAATGACGAATTGCTGCTATACTCGTCGCGTACAATGAAAGGACAGTGTATTTTTGGGAATAAAAATGAGGGAAAGGGCTAAAAACGCTTTCGACTGAATTATGATGAGGCCAGTAAAGTCGTAGCTAGATTTGGAATGCACGTTTGTAACCGTGCTACGAAAAAGAACGAGGAAGATGGAAAACTACATGAAGCAAGGAAGCGGATCGAAACCGAAAAAAAGCTAAGGTAGAATGATCTTGTATGCCTTACTAGCGTGCTTTTCGAGAACAAGTTGTAAGCACTAGTGTAGTTTTTAGGAACAAGTTCTGCTACGTTCCTCAACTCCGGTGCTTCTATGATTTCAGATGGCAAGGTAACTGTTGTGTTGCAGCAATTGACTCATATTAAGTTGGTTGTATATGTTTATTTTCAATGTTTTGATTGCTTTTAGTGATCTAGAATCATTTTTGCTTTTAGCAATTGGATATCCATCTGTATTTCGTCCCACATTTGAGTGTGAGCGCGTTCACATCGAACAAACAAATAAACACAAATTTTAGGATCAGGATTAATAAGAAAAGAAGGCTGTAGCTTTCTTCCAACTTTGCAGAAAACCGGAATTTCGAACAGCTGGGAACGATACCCCTTCATAGAAAAGGATTGCAGCGACGGAGATTCACAGGAAGAAGCAATTGCTGAGAAATTGAAGACCGCTCAAGTGGAGGAAGACATCTGGCAAACCGCTGGAGGAAAACACGACACATCCATGTGAGCCAAATTCTACTAAAAGAGGCAACAAATTGCAGACAAGCAACTACCGTAGAAAAATCCGAAACGTAGATCGGGACGTAAAGGTAAGTCATTCAAGGACGCGCCACCCATTCGTCATCAGTTCATAATCGTGAAGGCAAAGTGAATGTGTATTTCACCTGGGCAACCACTTGCGGTTCCACCTCTCCAAGTCACCGTATTCACCCTCCCAATTCAGGTCCGGTATCAACTTATTTACACCCTTGGAAGATGACAGGCTCGGTTAGTACCAATTCCTCATCCGGGTGGGTGCCAGTAACGTCTTTTACCATTTTTCCGTCCGTTTTTTCTACAATTCAAAACAAGAAAACTGACAAATTCTCCTCTTGTTAGCTCGCTAGGAACAGCCGTAAGAAAGATCTGCCCAACTAATTTCCCTTGATCTGCTTAAATCACATTTTCGCACTTTCCCACGCTAGTTATGCGTCGAAGGAAGACTAATTCCAGATACGTACGCCTAAAGGCAAACTGCACTTTTTAATCAGGAAGCAAAGCCAGAAAAGTCAGAGGAATTCAGAAAAAGAACAAGTGAATGACTCATAAATGACCAGATAGTACGGGGTGGCTGGTGTGAGGAGCTCGAGGTGGATATCAGGGCGCGGGCGAGTGCTTGTTGGAATTGGCGTAATTGGTCAGGATTATAAGGAGCTCACACACGGCAATTGAAGCGTGGGCGGGACGATGCATAATAGAAGTCGAGTAAAGTGCCTCCCACTCCGATCTCGTATATCCATAATTTATCGTCTGTAGTCGGTCGACGGACAGCACACCTGCTGAAACACCGCGACACGGCGATGAATTGTTTCAGATTTACCAAAGTTCAGCTTCTAACCCCTAACCGCGGAGTAGCTCGAGTTTGATATCAGGGAGCCTAAACCATCCACACATTTTCAGCAAACGATTGCTTGTTATCTAGTATTATTGAGCTGTTTTAGCGCTACTTAATCGACCTATCTTTTGGTGCCTGGGAACGTAAAGGCACACGTTTGCCTGGGAACGTAAAGGCACTGAGTTGGTATAGCGGCTGTCCCCGGCAAGTCATTGCATGGACCAAATACGCATTCACCATGCCCCTTCGATCAAACAGAATAGCAAAAAAAATTATGTTTATTACATGAGACTATTGGACATGGATAATTGTAATATAAGCATCGAAAAACACAGTCAGATGTTAAAAGGATGACTCGCAATGATTTTATAGCTCTATGAGATCATATTCGAAAAAATTAGGTTGCATTTTATGTCTACATCTACTCCAGTTACTGGAAGGTCACGATAAAACGGCACGAAAATCCTCTTATTCTTCCGCAAAGTTACCCACATTCGTGTACCAGCTTGCACATCAAAGGGCACCCTGAATATGTGACTAATAACTAGGTATTCAAAGTACGACTTTCCTTGAACCTCGGCATGACGGCATGACGAATACGAGTTAGTAGTAACACTTGAACTGGTAATCAAAGTTAGTATATGAAGCACTATTTCGATTTATTTTTCGGAATAATCACCCTCGGCAGTTGAACACTGGTAAGGGAGGAAGACGAAACGAAGAAGAAGGAAAGTATACAGAATCAAGAAGGAGAAAAAATGAGAGTCAGAAATAAAATGAATATCCTTTACATCTCTAAGCCCTATACAGATACGAAATGTTCTTATGAGGTGATTCGACCAACCAGCAAGGTCAAGGAAGAACTGGTACCCTTAAGTAGAGACTGATAGTGACAGATAAGGTCACATTCGGCCGACACCTCCCGGCAATCCGTCGGCCCATTCTTTTGCGGTACAATAGCGCAAAGGTTAACGGACCGAGACACTAACTCATTATGTCGAGTGTCTCATACCATCAGCTTTTTCCTTTGAGTTTCTCGGAGTTGAAACATTTGGAAAACCACGACTATGCGGTTGCATCCTTGGCTGTTACAGGCAGGTACAGGTGATCATAACGGCTTGGAGGTGGGGCAAGGATGGGACGCGATGAAGTGTCTACCTGAATTTGCCGAAAAATATCATGCGAATTTTTTTTTCAAATCAAAGGGGTAAGGCAATTCGTCACTATAACAGGACAATCAAGCGTCGGACTCGGCAAAGGAGTTCCCACATGTGAAAATCTGGTGTCTCTCCAAAGACAACCCGATCCACAATAGGAAAAGGTAAAGGGAAAAGTGGTCGGTGTTGATAAGTCCCTTGAGAACCCACCGCAGTCTTCGTCTTGTTTCATTCCAATCCTAGGGCCATGATGAATGCGTATTTGGTCTGCATACAACGACTTCCTGGGCAGCCTCTGCAGAAGAGCAGTCCCAGGGCTGAACTCTATAGTGCTGTTGCATCACTATTTCGCTGCCTAGTACGAATAGGCCTTAATGTCCAAGGTTTTTGATAGCACTTGTCCCATAGAACCGCAGGGATGATTTCAGTGAGATGGATCGTCATTACATGCATTTCTACTGCGATATTGTTGCCATAAGAACACATTATCACTTCTACGAATCCTTATTTGTTCCCTCGAAGAAACCCTCGATCCGAGCGAAGACTGTGGAGCGAAAAACCACGAACCGCGTTCCCTAGACCAACCTTATTCATATATGGGTAAACAAATTCTGCTCCAGCAATTTGGAACTTCCGCTCGCTTAACGAGCAAACACTTCAACAAACCTCGTCAGACGGCCAGCCGAAAACGAGCGCAACACGCAGCAGTGTGATTGGCCAGAAAAAGCGACACACCTCACACAAAAGAATATAATACCAGTGTCTTTGTTCGAACGTTCATTATTCATAGTCAAAGTTTTTCGAGATTTGGCTTACTCGTTGGTGACGAGGCGATTTTCGCGCCTCTCTGCCGTGGGACGGGAAATTTGCGCTCGCACGCGCGATGCCACCACAGGTGGAGCAAGCTGAATGAAACGAAAGTAAAGTATAATAATAACACAAAAGAATTAGGATACAAGGAGTGTGCTCTCTCGAAAATGCGTATGTGAGTGAAATGGAGTGCTTTCGTTTATGAAATACTACGTATGGGAAGTAAGTTCTCCCAAAGTGAGCAGGTCTCAGCCTTACTTAATGAAGCTTGCCTTTTTTCACCAGATCCCACTGGACAAAAATTAGTGAAAGTAATGTTCTGAAAAACGGAAAGGATAGCTATACCGATAACACATTTTGAAGCCGATGCTATGCTAGGTTGTTTTCAAACTATGCCTCCCTACCTGCTATTTGGAAAAATAAGCAAAAACTATAAGTTTGAATTTTAGTAGATACTTCAGTAAAATGATGTAAGAGTGTCCTCAATCCCAATTTTTTAAATGAACAGAAAAACAATTCCTATCGTTGTGGTGAAAACAATATACCGGATCACATCACTGAGTGTCATTGGCACCACCTTGTGAAATTCTGATATGTATAACCGCTATGTTCGGCATGCACAATAATCCCCCAGACAACGGTTTGGGCAAAATTGATGGCTCTCAGTGGACTATTCCTGCAGTAAAATCGGAGTCGGAGACCAACCGGTGAAAAACGGACAGCAGTTTCGTATTCAATTACCTATCTGTACACATTTTGGAGAAGTTTGGCTAAAAAGCACTGAAAAAATCCTGGCAGAAATGTGTTCTCTGCTGCCCGGTCTGTATTTACCAAGTGAGACGTGGAGCGGCTTCAATCGAATCCACTAGGACAGCAATCATAGACGCGTTGGGAAAAGAGCAACTCAGCTATCAGGTTGTAAACCTTCCAATCGAACATTTGCCGCATCTTGATTGTTTCAAATTTATCTCCTCGGAAAAGAACGCAATTGGGATATACAGGGTGCGCCAGCTAAATCCGGACAACTGCGACTCGGATTTTTCAAACAACCTTACAAACGCCAAATACAATTCAGATCCAGAAATCTTTTGCACATTAGTGGAGGAGTGTATTATTATTACAATGGCTCCATGTAGACTCTGTCAGCAGCAATAATCGCCTCCATCCTCGACCTGAAACGTTCGCAAGCCCTCTTCAAAAAAGCTCGGTCCAAATTTGCAAATACTGCTTCACTGGCGGTTCGCAGAAATGTGACGTTAGGGTGCCTCGTCTCGCTAGCAACCCTCTCAACAACGCTCCAAACGTAGTAGCTCATTGGGTTCAAATCCGGGTTTTTCTGGGACCAGAACATCTTGGACCAAAGCATATCCAAGTTATCGGACAGCCAGTTTTGAACCAAATGGCTCGTGCGCCGTCTTGTTGAAAGACATATGGCCTTCCAGAAGACACAGTCGCTATCCAGGGGACTACTACAGTCACTGAACTTTCGCTAACTCCAACACTGTCGCAAACCTCCTCAGCGGTTGTATCGGGTCCTTCAAGATCAGCTCCTGAGCACGTTCTACGGCTTCTGCGGTTCTTGAAGCACGTTCTCGCGAATGGGTTCTCCTCGCCTGAGTTGCAGAACTCTCTCCGGAAGCCTCGTAATTCACCAGAACATCGTAAATTGTCGATCTCGAATGTCCGAAGAGTCGAATGATTTCCGCCCCTGTGCCTTCAGCGCGAACGCTTTCGATGATTGCGGGTCTTCTGTTGTACTACTCACTTATGGGAAACATTTGTGCAGTTATGAGGGTATCACTACAAACTAGAGGGTTTTTACTTACTCTATACCAATCGGGACCTCTGACGAAGTTACGGTGTGGCAGGACATTTGAATTGAAATTTGTCCGGATTTAGCTGGCGCACAATGTAGATGTACGTAACTTTACTGGATTAGTATATGTCGCCTTCCTGCAGGTAATTATTCTATCCCATTTGCGTGGAAGCGTGGTGGTTTATTCACGAAAACCTACACAGTCGGTCGACAACATGAGATTCTGTTGGTATGCCCTGGTGTGGCCGATTCTGAAGCAATTCCAAACGTGGTACTTCCTGCAAGTGCGCCCGTTTTTCATGCAATTAACTGTGGATGAGCGTGAGCGACCAGGCCGAGCGGCATAAAATCCTCACGCATTATGACGTGACGCTCTGTCCCTCTTTCTCTTTTTATTTGCAAGCACCAACCAAACGCAGAACATGGGTAAAGAGGTTTTTGAAGCCGGTGAATTTCTAAATAACAAAGTGAAGCGAGTACACCAACACGCGTTGAAGGCGTCAAGCAACTAAGTTTTCTATAATTTGAACCCTGCGACAGGCACTCTAGATCATCACATCATTTTCTGCAACCATCTTACGATATCATCACCAAGTGCTTCACATACACTTTGTCAGGTTTCAGGTACCGAGTGGCTAAGCTGGAGCTCATGAAGGAAGCCTTTGGGTTCGAGATGAGAAAAATCCTCTTGGTGTGAAAATAACAGGACTCCAAATTTGCCTTCAGAACTACATGTTATGCGCTATGAGAGAATCAAAAGAGCAAGGAAATTGCTGAGAATTCCGGATGCTTGTGTAAAAGGTAAAGGTAAAGGTGTCGGCGTTGATCAGTCCCCGAAGGACGCGCCGCCGCATTCGTGTTCAATTCAGAATTGGTGAATGCGTATTTGGCCTGTACAATGACCTGCGGGGGGCAGCTGCTATACTAGGTCAGCGTCTTCACCCTCCCAGACAAGTCTGGTACCAGTTTACCTGACACCGGAGGGATTGAAGGCTTGGTTAGCCCGGGCCGGGATCGATCGCTCGACCATGCGGGTGACAGCAGCGCCTCTTATCACTGTACCACGTGGGCCCTGTTCCAGTTGCATGAGTACTTAGTGCAAAAACAGTCCATGAAATCTTTGCCCGCCCAATAATACAAGGTAACTTGTGTAATAAATAAATAAATAAATATATGGTGCTGCTGAAGGCAGTCGTTAGAAAGCAGGTCAAGGAAAAAAGAAGGTATGAAGAAAGGGTGGATAAAACATTGCAGATGCAGTGGAGTGCAAATTAGTAGAAAAGAAAGAAATTCCATAATTATGAAATATTGAGGCTTTTCCAAGGAGTCAAGTGCATGGCTACATATTCGCCTGGATATTCATATCAGACGAGCTCAAAACCTTCTTGGTTTGCTATCTTTAAGAATTCATTTGCACTGGAAAGCATCGAACGCCTACGTAAGCTCAAAGGGGTTCGCCAGACTAGACAGCGTACAAATTCGTGCACCTGGCTGCCTAGGTGCACTTGACGGGTAGCACCACCTTCTACCCTATGAGCATCGTCAAAAAGGAGTGCTCCTTGGCGGTCATCATTTCCATTCCCGCTCAATGAACAATACTCGAACGGGCAAAGGATTCGATAGTTTTCGCACCGTGATACCTTCTATCGATCGTCTCTTCTGTATTAGATCAGCAGTAGGTAGGACCGTGAGAAGGGACTAAAATCCGTAAAAACGATCATATTGGCATCTCAGTAAGTATTCCAAGCAAATGCAAAAGCAACGTTACGTCCTACGAAAAGTAAAAAGTAGATAAAAATAAAAAGAACCACTGTCGGTATGAGTCGAGCATCTGAGAAATAATGAACAGAAAGGAGAATTCCACACTACCACAAAGCGTGTCATTTCTGAACACCTAACAACATACCCGATCGCTCAATTCATTCCGTTTCTGAGAATACCCGACTATTTTCGAGCAACTTTATTTATTCATTTCACATGAGCAAGTCAGGAGTGGCAGGATATGTTAAACAAAGAGACCATCAAAGAGGCGAACAGAAAACAATGGACGTCAAGTGTTCACTAATTACGGATTTAGTGGGTTAATGTCAGTTCGGATGGCAGTCTAAGAGCTTAGTAAGAGAAACGTTTCGAAGAAACGTTTCGAATCACTCATTACGCATAGTTCCTTACGCAGCCGATTACCATCTCGGAACCAGCACGAACAGAAAAATAATGTTAGCAGAACCTCGTTCTGGCTATCGGTAACAGAATTTCGCGGCAACTGCCACTGATAACAGAGCTCCTCTCAGACACGAAATGTTGCAAGCTTAGACTACATTTTCCATGCAATACGCATTTTGCGTGGCATCCATAAGTCAAACTTTTTTCTACGAAATTACATTAAATGGTAGATGGTCTTTACTATCAGATAGAAACGAATTAGCACGCGCTGTGCTTCATTGCTTTACCAATCCCCGGTGTGGTCTAGAAGTAATTGTTGTTGAACGTTTCCGTCGTTAGAGTGTTTTATATATGAAAGATGCAAATTCTCAAGGCTTTTCGTGACTTTTAAATTATAGAACGCACGCAGTCGATAGCCACGGTTAAGTGTAAGTGCAAAAAGCCACCCAAAAAATCTGATAAGCTACTTGAAAGCACATTTCCGGTTGCGAATAAATGTGTTCGCCCGACGCTTCGAAGAGATCGCCTTCTCTGGAGACCGAAAGGATCAAGACGATTTAGAGCTATCCGAACAAACGCCGGATCCTCTAGCTCCCTCTTCTTGAAACCTCGGCATGATGCTACGAAAATCGTATGCTGATGTGCCGAACGGGGTTAATATGGCGGATGCCAGGCCAAGCGTCGACCGTCCTTAGCATTTTTAAGGACTTCCACGATCACAACGAAAAGACCGTAAAAAACGAAAGAAGTCAATAACTCACACCAAGAAACTGTAAAAACTAGAAAATTCAAGTTTTTTCACCGTTTCTTGGTGTGAGTTATTGATTTCTTCCGTTTTTTTGCGGTCATTTCGTTGTGATTGTAGAAGTCCGTCAAAAATGCTAGGGACGCTACGGCGCTTGGCCGGACAGTTCAATGGTGCTTGAGTTTCGAGACATTTTTCAGGCCTCTGAGATGGACGTTCAAGTCGAAACGTTAGGCCATAAAAAATTTGATTCACCATACAAACCTCGTTCGGCACAGCAGCAAATGAATTTTGGAGCGTTCAATCGACCCCAAGTTAAACTCATGCTTTATAATATGATCTCCAAACCGGTAGGTAAAGGGAGAGCGTGATTTTCTACCAAAGCCCGACCCACAGATCAGTGAGCGAAAAACCAGATATTGACAGGCAGGGTTACCATATGACAGTACGATAATCCCAAATCAGAATGGCAGTACCGCCTGTCGTCCCGTGCTTATATACGGGCATTCAGCTCCAGTTGATCCTTGAATCGAATCCAAAATGCATCCGGTGATTTCCGCGCTGGTGCTTGGATTTGAGATTCCCACACCTAGATTTGAGCTTTGACCTCGAAATCGTCGCAGTCACGGTTATGGGCGTAGTAGTGACCCGGGGCCGTAAACTGCCTCGACTTGGCCATACTCTCAAGATGTTCTTTAACCCACAAAAAACCGCGCTGTTTTACCGATGTGATGCTGCTGTTTGGGCAAGTAATAAGGTTCGATGGTAGGCCACACCGAACGTGGTGCTAATACTCTACCTGTCAGTCAGGCAAACGACACAACCGGATGTCAGGTAGAGGTGATCCTAGATGCGGTTTCGGAGCAATAGACATTTGAGGTTGTCCGGAAGTAAATCCACCACTGAAATCGAATTCTTCAGGTCCATAGATGCGGCTGCGGTTTAACCGGTAAAAAAATACTGTATGGAAGTCACAGGTACTTCCGTATGCAAGATCTTGCTTCATCGGAGACGGAAAACATGAGGAACAGTATTCTACCGACAGGGGAACTACTCCATTGTCGTTTTATTTTTTCTTGTTGAAGAGGACCGGAAACATTCAATACTCATCAACAAGTCGATTGTGCCTCCAGCAATTTCTGCGTTGATGCTTGGGCCCCACTGTTTAAGCTAAAACGTTACCGTTCCTTTGCATCAAAACCAAAATGGTTAAGGAGGACGTATTTATCGTCATAAAAGCGTGAAAGAGGCGAAATATTGAAAACAGGAACGAAGTGTTTGAAATGACTGAGGAGGGAGTGCCCCTCATCGTCGACTGTCGTTATGGTGACCGTTTCAGCGTTTAATGACATCTTCATAATAGCGACAATAATGGCTGTAGTTCCAAAAGTACTGATTCGTGCATGCGGTAAATTTAGAATATGTAATTACGAACAAATTACACAAAAGTAGCAGAGGTTCCCACGAAGTATTCGTGCAACGATTGCGACGTGGTTACGTAGAGAGTTAAGTGATGAAAACACTGATGATTTGAAACTAGCCCAGCGGCACGCCTAGCTGAGCGAGGCTCCGGCCAGTCATTGCAAATTCGGGCTTATCCACAGTTGTCGTCGAGGATTGTTCCACCAGAGAACGATGTTTTTGATTATTTCAACTCCATTAGTCATTAGCGGAATATTAATTATTAATCAACAGAACCAACAACATGAGAAATAACTTAACAATGATGTTATCATTATGCCGAGAAGTTGGCCACTGCAACTAAAAAATCATGTACTGATTTCACCCTTAAGCACGTCGAAACATTACGAAATGAAACATCATCCTGACACATCCTGCCATCCTTCTTCATTTCACAAATAGTCTTTTCGTCCTCAAAATTCTTCATTTCCATGCGTTCGGTTTAGATGTTATCTTGCTTTGACTCACAGAAGCTATGCAACCAGCAAGCTGGTCATCCTCATTGAAATACATTTTGCCTTTCATGGCGTTAGAGAAAATCAAGAAAAGGCGTTAGCCCATCAGAGCGAGAACTGGGTTGTTCGCCGGGTGGAAGAGCACTTCCCATTCAAAGGCCAGTAGTTTTTGTGAGTCATATTGTGTATGTGGACTATACTGCCACTCAGAGGCCAACCACTCTACCTACCGGCTTTATGAGTCTTCTAGACAAATATGGTGTCATTTTACCAGACCCCAGAGGGAGTGAAGACTTGGTACTTCGAAGGATCACATGACCGCGCTAGTGAAAACAGTGCCCATTTACCCATACGTCCCTATTCACGTAGAAGTCATGGAACCGTAAATTTTTTAGTTTGCCGGCATCAAGTCCAGCAGTTAAAATTGTTGTAAAAGTGAATGGATTTCTCTGAAAGGATGTGGAAAGCTAGTAATTCAGTCACCGCGTCTGAAAGAGTATTCGTGGGAGGGCTTTGGTTATGTCCGGCACCCTTTGGCGACTTTTTTCACCACCGCCTTCCTTTTCTGCTCATTCAAGAGGGCATGTAGCAAAGAAGCAGTCTAGCGAATTCACCTCATTGTTGAGAGTCGTCGCCCTTTTCCATAGGAATTGCTTTACCTTTCTCATCACTCTGAATAAGGAACGCCGAAGTGGCAGACATCAAAGATGATGTATTAGGTAGGCGGGATTAGGCAATAGAAACCGAAAATGGGTGCTTGCAGACACCGCGCATTTTCATTTTTTTCCACAAGATATCAAGACCATTTAAGAAGCTCACCCAGAGAGAGCGGGCGTGGTGCAGCGGTAAGAGGCGCTTCTGACACACGCACAGTCGATCGATTCTCGCTCGAGACAACCAAGCTTTTCATCCCTCCGGGGTTGGGTAAATTGGTACCAGACTTTTATGGGAAGGTAAAAACATTGAATTGGTATAGCGGCTGTCCTCCCGCAAGTCATTGTATGGGTCAAACACGCATTCACCAAGCCTTCACGACTCTGAATTTAACACGAATTCGGCGGCGTGTATTTCGGGGACTGATCAACGCCGACAACTTTACCTTTTTAACTTTTGCCCAAAGAGATCACAGCACAATCATTCATGGTGTCAGTTAAAGACATCGTTCCATGAGCGCTCTATGAAAGGGACGGTGCGCGCGAAGCGCGACGCGAACAAATGGAAAAGATGCAAATCGATCATTCCGTGGCAATTCCCATAAGGCCTTCGTTATAGGTTCGCTCGAACCGAGCGAAACTCGTCCATTAAGCATGAGACGCGCGTGGGGTCAGACACGCGCGTACGAGTTAACGGGGTGACGCCGTCGCGGGGACGCGCACGGGCTATTACTTAATGGACGAGTTTCGCTCGGTTCGAGCGAACCTATAACGAAGGCCTAAGGATTTGTCTGGTAGTTGTGAGTGAAGGTGACCGAATCAAGACCACTGATTTCGCTCTATCTCCGTCCACATAGAGGCCTATTTAAGATGCCGATCGCTGATGTGATACTTTTTTAATATCTGTACGTGATGGGGAATATGTTACGGGGGGGGGCATTTCTGAAATATGACAGGACCAGTGATATTCACCTACAGTGGCGGCAATATATTTACAGACGCCTGCCCTCGACGTGGTTTTTTGGCCATAACTTTGGAACCAGAGGATTATAAGAATTACTGAGCACACATTTAGAATCCTCGAAAAATTTTCTACAAAACACACTTAACTGCTTTTCAAGTTTCCCTGAAATCGTAGAAAAAATCGAGTGGAAATAAATTGGTCATGAGATAGTAAATGGTAAACACATCCTCAAAATCACAATAAACCACAATGCATCATCAAAACATGTTTATTATACAACAACAAGTCAATATTTAGTAAGATAGCCCTTACTCTTGATCACAGCCAAACGGTTCCGCATTGAGTCGACCAACTTCATTCGTCGCTCCTCAGGAATAGCACTACACGTTTAATTGAGGACCGCTTCCAATTCGTCAAGATTCTGTGGCTTCAAGCGCTTCAAAACTCTATCCAAGTTGTTCAGGAGATGTTCGATAAGACTGAGAATGAAAGCGCTTGAAGCCACAAAATCTTGACGAGTTGGAAGCAATCATCAAGGAAACGTGGAGTACTATTCCTGTGGAGCGATGTATGAAGTTGGTCGACTCAATGTGAAACCGAACTGCTTGGCTGTGATCAACAGCAAGGGCTATCTACTAAATATTGACTTGTTGTTTTATGATAAACATGTTTTGATGATGCATTGTAGTTTATTGTGATTTTGAGGATGTGTTTACCATTTACTTCCTCATGACCAATTTATTTCCACTTGATTTTTTTCTACAATTTCAGTGAGACGTTAAACGCAATTAAGTGTGTTTTGTAGAGTATTTTTCGAGGATTCTAAATGTGTGCTCCTTATTCCTCATAATCCCCTGTTTCCAAAGTTGTGGCCAAAAAACGACGTCGAGGGCAGGCGTCTGTAAATACAGTAGTTCCCGAAAAGATATGTCACCTTGCATTTTTGGGTACAGATCGGTGAAACCAGAAGGAATTTGATTCCAGTTGACAGCTTTAATAACTATTATTGCAAATACACTAATACGTGCCCTTGTTAGAAATTCTAGATTTTTTTTTTAAAATGTTAAACTCATTTTCATATGTATCTTTAAACGAATGTATCTTAGGAATCACTGAGCTTCTGCTTGTCTAGTGGCGATATTCTGATAGAGCATGATTAGCTTGTTCTTATAGGCTATGAATTTTTGTTCCGAGACATTAATAAACCATAGAATTTTTTGTGTGAATTTTTTCATGGTCAAAAAATGGTGAAATCATGGGACAATCTTTCATGTAAAATTGCATATATCAGTAACCAGCGGATGAAATACTATCAACCTGAGATATGTGATAGCATATGATTTTCTCTTTCCCACGCATATCTAACTTTGGAGGATAGCCGTCCCATTACAGAGAAAACAGCCAATGAAGTTGCATTTACACAAGCGGCAGTTTTACGAACACCCGGAGGACATTCGACTCCAGATTTCTCTAGTGCATAGTGGACTTATTGCTTGTTGAGTACTCAACAGGTAGCAAAATAATTCCCGCTATTATTCAGAAAATCGTCTTCTAGTTGGACCGAGAGAAAATGGGGCACAAACCCGCGCAGCGTACGGTGGCGGGACAGTGATGCATACAACAACAGATGATTTTCTGAACAATAGCGAGAATCATTCTGCTAGCTGTTAATTAACTAACAAGCAATAAGTCTACTATGCGCTAGAGAGATCTGGAGTCGAACTACCTCCGGGTATTCGTAAGACGGCCGCTTGTGTAAATGCAACTTCATTAGCTATTTTCTCAGTAACCAGACGGCTATTTTCCAAAGTTAGATATGCGGGGGAAAGAGAAAATCATATGCTATCGCATGTTCTAATTTGATAGTATTAGGTTGATGCAAAAGTTCTCGGACATTCGTGACGCTTTGCATTCAAAAAGGATTTTCCCGCCAACTTGGATTTCAGCCAGAAGACGCTATATACCAATCGATAGAGCAGGAAAAGCCCTACAAATTCGTATTAGGATTTACCTCAATACCTCTACAGCTAGAAGTTATGGCTTCGCAATTCTTGCCTTCCGATGATCACATCCGCAACGTCATTCTATTTCTCTTCTTTTCTAAGCTCAACGCCAACCAATCCTACGAGCGTTTGAAGGAAGTCTACAAGGAAGGAGCACCCTCTCGAAGCACAGTGTACCAGTGGTTTTCGAGGTTCAGGGAAGGCGACTATTCTATGAAAGACGAAGAGAGGTCGGGACGTCCAAAGGGATTGGATTTGGACGCGCTCCGGAATCAAGTGGAGGCAGATCCGTACCAGACGACACGTGAAATATCAAGCACGCTTGGAGTAAACCAATCAACTGTGGTACGTGGTTTGAAGTCCATCGGCAAAGTGAAAAAACTCGGTCGATGGATACCCCACGTGCTGACTGAGTACGACATGGTCCGCAGAGTGGATGCTGCACTCTCTCTCCTCACTCTCAGGCGCACTCACGGCTGGCTCGACAATCTCATCACTGGCGATGAGAAGTGGGTACTGTACTCTAACGTTCACCGCCGAGCCCAGTGGGTTGATAAAGAAGACGAGGCGGAAGACGTCCCGAAACCCGACATGCACGTGAAGAAGGTGATGCTGTGCGTTTGGTGGAGCGTCCGTGGAGTAGAGTATTGGGAGCTATTGGATGAAGGCAGGAAAGTGAACGCGGAAATTTACGTTAGTCAGCTGCAGAAGTTGAAAGCCCAACTTCAACTCACTCGCGGAGAGCAGGCCAATGTATACTTCCTGCATGACAACGCCACCCCACACACTGCAGGACTGACGAAGGCTGAATTACTGAAGTATGGTTGGACAATCCTTCCCCATCCCCCATACTCACCAGACCTCGCTCCATCCGACTACCACCTTTTTTCGAATCTCCAACGTCATCTGGATGGCAAGAATTTCTCGAATCGAGAAGATGTCAAAAACGAACTCGAGGCATTCTTCATGGCGCAACCCGCTACGTTCTGGAGGAAGGGCATCTACGATCTACCAACACGTTGGCAGAAGACCATTGATGTTAACGGTGCCTACTTCAAATAACTTGTTGTTGTTGTTTAGATATTGTGAAATAAAATATTTTGTGTTCCAAATGTCCGAGAACTTTTGCATCAACCTAATATTTCATCGGCTGGTTACTAGTATATGAAATTTTACATGAAAGATTGTCCCATGATTTCACCATTTTTTGACCATGAAAAAATTCACATAAAAAATTCTATGGTTTATTCATGTCTTGAAACTAAAATTCATAGCCTATAAGAACAAGCTAATCATGTTCTATCAGAATATCGCTTCAGTACAAGAAGAAGCTCAGTGGTTCCTAAGATATATTCGTTTGAAAATGCATATGAAAATGAGTTGAAAATTTTTTTAAAAAATCTAGAATTCCCAAAAAGGGCACATATTAGTGTATTTTCAATAAGAGTTATTAAAACTGTCAACTGGAATGAAATTCCTTTTGGTTTCACCGATCTGTACCTAAAAATGCAAGGTGACATATCTTTTCGCGAACTACTGTATATTGCCGCCACTGTATGTGTGCTCTCGGCTGACCACGCTCGCTTACAACATGATTCTCGCCGAGAATCGCGATAGAATTGCCAATGTGCACAATTTCCTATTAATGTGACAAAAGAAAAAGCAATGAACAACACAAAAAACAATGAACAAAACAAAAGGAACATGAGTTCCCAGTGCTAACTACCAACCAGTGACAGACTAGCATGCCCTGGTAGCTTCTTCGCAATCATTCATTCGCGCCATTTTTGCCACTTCCGAACCACGCACAGCCGTTAAGCACAAATAAAGAACATTTCTATCATTCTTGCCCGAAGCCGTACCACAACATGTCTTTAAAAACCATTAGAATCTTTGAATAATCAACTGCAAACCTCCAAAACATGGTCAAACTCGGACTCGCTTTGCCTAGGTAATCGTCCTCTACCAAAGCGACTCGAGTCCTTTTCTCCCGGTGACTTGAAATTTATTTATTTATTTATTCATTTGATACACGAGTGAAATGCATGTGCTTCTGTAGTGAATCACTAGCTCCTAGAGCATGAGCCCTTCTGAATGCATAAGTTCTTCTCGGAACTCCAGCGGTACATGTTGAATGCTCGTTTTCGGCATGACGACATGCACTTATCATCGACAGCCGTGAAGGGTGCCGACGGACATGAAACGAGTCGTGGTTGAAATCCGTCGGGACAAGAAATCCGACAATTTTGACGGCTTCTAAGACGGATTTTTGGTCTTTTTCATTCAGGTGCGACAGTATGAATAGCTAACTGTGGCCAGCCAAACTAGTTATTCCATGGTCACCAAAATCAAAACGTACGAATGGGGTTTTGGGTGGTCTAATAGGAATCCCAGTTCCATCCGAAGAGGGAAAGGGGGACAAAATGAGTTCATAGCAGTTCCTCTGTCAGCACGAATACTTGCTTTGTTTTGAAGGTGTGCTATCCAGTAAGAGCTTTTATTTGCACGGAAAACTGTCATTCTGCTAGAGACGCAGGCAAGTAATCCCTTCACCGCCTTGATTTTCTAATGAGGAGGTGAGAAGCTTCGAGCCGATTTCCTCACAGGCCACCGGCTTCAGAAGTGGCGAACTTTGTCGAGAAAAATG
Organism: Nippostrongylus brasiliensis; assembly: GCA_030553155.1. Classification (NCBI taxonomy): domain Eukaryota; kingdom Metazoa; phylum Nematoda; class Chromadorea; order Rhabditida; family Heligmosomidae; genus Nippostrongylus; species Nippostrongylus brasiliensis. The sequence goes on along the minus strand of CP130736.1, from coordinate 30,238,251 downwards.
ACCAGGATAGTGAACCGTTATGCTTCAAGGTTAAGGAACATTCAGAAGGACTCCACTGAACTGACAGCCCCATATGAGATCGCCAGATTGGATGTTTCAATGGATGGATTTCATTCTTTAGCTGAGAGCGGCTGACTAATGGTTCGCTATGGCTGCCGCCAGTGAGGTTAGCTTGCTACCCTGCATTTCGTTCTTCTGGAGTTCAAGACAATACTGTTCATGCCAGAACCCCCTCGTTCTTGCAACAGGGACGGAACCAAGTGAGTACCCGGTGCGGTCCGCACCACAGTCTTCAATAAATCTACCTGTCAAGCACACATGTCTTTCTCTACAGAGGCATGAACCACCCAACACATACATTTTCAGTGAAATAGTGTTTGAGCGAACGAGTTTCAATTGTCGTTGACTTTTGGGCTTTGTTGAAGGCGACAATGCCAAAACGTTGGCCTGATTAAATGTTAATATCAATCTCGGGCATCATTCAACAAATCAAAGCTTTGATCGTAAGTACTGTAATGCTAACCTATTCTTTATTTGGTATTCCTCGTTCAAAATCCAATCCACTACCATTTCTTCTCAATTTGGCTTTCCGGCTGCTACCGCTTCTACTTGGCCAACCATTTGTTACCAACGGATATGATAGCGCTGCACCGTGAAATATTCCTCCCAATAGAATTACTCTACCGTCTTCCCCATATGTCATGTACTTTTCGGTTATCTTTGCTAGGCATCTATCCATCGTTGAGTCATTCTTCTGCGGCTCCCATCGGTTCACTCATCCATTACCGGTTTTCTATATCTCATTTTTACTCTTGTCCAACATTCCAGCCCAATATATGCTGCACACATGATTTCTTCCACGGATATTTCTTTTTGCCGAATTCTATTGACAATTGCCCTATCTGTATGCTTCTACATACACCCTTTAGAAAGGGAGCGGCTGTTTTCAAGGGCAGTATGTACAATTATACAGATGCGACAAATTCTGCGGCATATCCGTCTTCCTCAGAGCTCGAAAGAGAGAGAGAGGAATCCGAGAAATCACTCACATAGGAACAGATTTAAATTGAAGCGGTGGATCAATAGGAGAGACGAAACACGAACCAGGCAAATAAAACCAAGCACTGGCAAGCAGACCAGAACGGAAACCACTTGCTCAGGGTAACTCATGAAGAGATAGGCTCACCTCACATTCCTAACGAGATCAAGATCACAAAGGACAGCGAGTGCTGTCAGCTCCTGCGTCACATCCGCGTGTTCTTCCTTCTTACTCTCATGTCTTTCTCTACTGAAGATGGAATTCACTTTGAGCTATGACTTCTGCGTGGTACAGTGGTAGGAGGCGCTACTGACACCCATACGGTCCAGCGATCGATCCCCGCTCGGACTAACCAAGCCTTCCGTTCCTCCGCAGTCGGGCAAATTGTTGCAAGACTTGTGCTGGGAGGTAACTTTGACTTGTTATAGCGGCTGTCCCCACAAGTCATTGTAGAAGCCAAATACGCACTCATCACGCCTCCACGATTCTGAACTGAACACGAATCCGGCGGCGTGTCTTCAAGGGACTGATTAACATCGCTTCCTTTACCTTTTACCTGCTATAGGGACTGAACTCTTCACCCCATATATTCTAGATCAATATGACCCTCGCTTCTGCACTGGACTAGATCCTGACTGAATCGAGTAAGACCTCAAAACGCGAGCATAAACCAAGTTCTGTTGCTCGGAGTGCATATACCAAACACCAGTGCCCAGTGCGAGTACTTCGCGAATAAACGAGAATCGTGAGAGCTGAATAGATAACTAAGGAATCAGTAACAACGGGCTCTTTGCCTTGCTCGTTCATATTTCCCTGGTTACACGGACACCCCGAGGTTACTACACCTTCCCAATTATGGGAGACGAAGAAATGCAGCAAGAACTGAAGTTCTTCTAGGCCACCGTGCAAGAACCCTCATCCGTCAAACTTATACCAAGGATCTCAAGGGCAACATAAGTCACTTTAGCGTCATATACTTGTCAAGCAGAGGAATCATTCAGTGATGAATGTGTTTGGTGAGGGGACGGGTTTTTCGAGAAAGTCCAGCCAGTAGTTTCGTGACGAACTTCCTTACTGAGGAGACAACCAGCAAGTACGAGAGGGGAGTTGTGGCCGCAATTTTTCCTATACTTCGGTGATCGAGACATACACAAAATAGAGTGTTGCAGAAATGACGTATTTGGCGAAAACATCACGGAATGAATGTGACGAAAGCGATAAGTGATGGGTGGTCTAAAAATGTACTTAGAAGCGAAATTAAGCCGTAATGTATGTGCACTTAATCTGACACCAATCACCAATCCAAAGTACTTCAGAACCTTGAAACTGCCTTTGAATCAACCACCGAAATAATTTAAATTCATGCACCCCAAACTTACGAAGGTACTCAAAAAGTCCAGGTTTTCATAGAAAGAAATGAAGTTAATACCTACGAACCACGACAACAAATCAGTGTGCGTTTACGGTGACGAATCGGCTTCAATAATGGTAACCTGTTTATCGAGAAACATCCCTACATCTTTCAGAGCAACGAGATCTGATCTGCGCGTGCTCCAGGGCAAGTTTACCACGAGGAGCCACCGACAAATTCCACAGTTGGGCATGCTTTAGCACCAGCAGCCAGGCATTACGACCTTCCTGACAATACCACCACCTGATTTCTCACTTAGAAACACAGCATTTCGAAAAATTTCCCTGGACTTCCCAGGCCCTTCACGCCACCAAAGTTTCTTTGATCAATCCACGAAGACCGGGGAGCATTGCAGCTCCTAAACCATACCCGACTGTGGAATTTACCGGTGGCTTTTCGGGGCAAACTAACTCTGGAAAACGCGCAGATCAGATCTCATTGTTCAGAAAGATGTAAGAGCTCGAAATGTGGGTTACTGAGCCTGTTCTTCTGTTGGTTGAGAGTGTTTGCTTCCTGGTTTCCGGCCAAAGCGTTGCCTATGCGCCCATACGGTCTACTCCACAAGCTTGGGAAGGTTTATTTTTCAAAATTTGAAAGCTGGGATTGAAAGAAAACCCCTGCACAGCCCCAATTCCTAGGAGCAAGGGTGTATGAGTGAAACCGAGTTTCTTCTAAAGATCTGAATCCCATCATATCGGCTAGCGAGGTTCCACATATTCAGCGTCTGCCCAAGGTTTAACAAGAGCGGAACACTGATAAGGATGTCTTGCGCCACATGAATGATAGCTCCAGGAGCTGTTCAAGCATGAGTTCTGTACACAAGGTCGAAAAATAACAGCTGTTAGCAGGTGAGAGTGGTAGCTGATTAATTTCCGTAGTAACCGGCGGAGTCAAGCTTATAGTGAGCAGAACTATAACATTCCTATAAAGCAGCAACATGAAGCAATGTCCCAGCTGGCTGGCGAACGAGGCGCGAAAAACCCAGCAGACTGGAAACTGCCTCGCCTCTCTGGGTGAGCGTGCGTGTGCGAATTTAACCGAATGAAATTAACATCGCCCAGCGAGTTCATCCAGTCGAACACGCGAATGAACGAATCAACAACATAGCCTCTGAAAGTCCTGCCGGGACCACTCTGCAAGTGATTATAATTCAAAATTGCTTTCAGCCTACCCGGCACAATTCCGTTGTTACGAATGAATGCTGTAAATTTAACAAAAAGCGTCTCAAGGTAGCTGCTGCGGAAGCGCAAATGACTGGCCCAGTTTGGAAGGAGAGCCGTCGTCTCAGTAGCGTGATGGTTAACGCATGAGTCCCGGAGAGGCGCGAGGCGCGAGTTCGTATCCAGCCTGCGCCGCAATCTTTGCGATGAATCTAGCATCATCATTACAATATATTCTATTTCGTTTAGTAAAAAACCACAAAGAGCGGAAATAAAACTAGATTGTCACGGTTACACTTCAATTTCAACTTTCAATTCAATGGAAGACATTCTTTACACAACAACATTTCAAAGAAAATCTCCGAAACACAAGAATTAGAACTTCAATTCAATATTCCTTGAGAGCAGCGTCTCTCTTCCCAAGTAAACGCAAACGTTTGAAGTTAACGAATGCATCTTGGAGTCTAGTCTAAGTACCACAGTTGGTACGGTGTTCCTCTAGTTTGTTAAGGGAACTTAAAATAAAAGTGCGTCTGTCTCGAATTCCCCAGATGATGTTTTGGGGGCACCATAAACAAATAAGAGTTTCTTCCGCAAGCCCAACGTGCGAGCTCCTACAAAACTATTCCGAACTGCTCAATTTGGAACCATTTCGCTGAAAGGGTTAAACGAAAAATCTGCCTCGTAGCCTAGATTTCTTTTATTTCCAAAACTGTATACGACTGATATTGGTATTACAAGCAAACAGTAGAGCAAGTAGTCAGCGGTTACAGGTTTGTTGGGCGTCACGTGCATATAATAACTACCAGAATAACAAACGGTTTTCAGGGTTTATCCGAGAGGGTAAGATGCAATGTTGTTCTGACGCGAACCATTTCCCTCTCTACGCATCGTGAACATAGTCGAAAAGAATATCAACAATCAATTCTAAGCGGTCTAGGAATTTTTCAATTAATTGATTCTATCAAAAAACAAATGGAAATTGATTGTTATTCAGTTACTGGTCACTACAAAATGCGCACACTCTATAAATGCGTGGGACTTGCTGCAGTAACGAATCTTGTAGCTCACAGCTTATAAATCCAATGGGAAAGAGCTACTTGTGAAAAAAGTATCCGGCGAACTTGGCGATTCTCCACAGCCGGAAATTGCGTGTTTCTCATTACCCACATCATTCGTTTTCAGCGCTGCCGAGGTCGTGAAACACGTAGCGGGTAATTGATATGAACCCATGTCGATTACACCCATAGAAACACAATCATCACCTGCAGAAGATATTGAAGACCCTGTCACTCAAAAAGCGAGATTGAACGCACAAAAACAGCGTCTTGCCTATACGAACGGACCAGCTCGCAGGCTCGTAGAAAAGAGAAAGGACGGCAAATTAGCTGGACCAAAAGCATAACCTAATTCACTTATATTTTCGGCAATGGCTGGCTAATTTCGTAAGTGGGTTATTCTGAAGGGAAATTCGCCGCCTGTGCACGCTAAAGGGTCTTTTCTGACAAATAATTGTCAAAATACACTACGAGAACAACAGTTTCGGAACTACAAAAAGGGATTCTTTTCCCATCATTTTCAGTATGGTGGAAAGTTCTTGCACAACAGTGAGACTCAATAACCTTCGACTATCTATAGGTGGAAGAAGATCTCACAAGGGAAGCTTGTAAGCGATCGGTGACGATTCATAACGAAACCCATATGGGCGTGTAGGGCTTCGCACGAGGAATGCAACGGTGTATTCATAAGTTGCTTTCGCCACCTGGCTGATCTGAAAATGGCCGGCAAAGTTTTGCACTGCCGCATGTATAGCCTTATCACCAGCGGATGTAGCGGGGATAAGCTTATCCTTCAGAGCGGCGAGGTGGCGTAGTGGATAGTATTGTGGACTCTTGATCTGATGGTCGAGGATCGATCCCTCTTCTAGACTTTTCTTTTGCCTCCATGCGCTAGATTCCAAATTGCGCTCTTTCTGCAATTTTGTCGCAGTTTCGGGATAGAATCGCGTTTGGGATAAGTATGGCCTACTGAGTACGCACTAGGGAGGATATCTACTAGCACTTATGTACGTGACCCATACCTACCGTTACCAACCGAAATCGATCCCAAATTCAGAAACTATTGTCAGATTCGTGATCAGCGCCCCGAGTAACCCTCGTAGACAAAGTTTGGGTTAAATCGGTGACTTCGACCAAACCAGCCTTATTAGTGTCAAGTGAGTAGTTGTATGAAGGTGCACTTGCCGAGAATATTCCTTATTCTATCGCTCTACTTTTTCGACTCTGAAGAACAGAGACTCCATTTTGGACGAGTTTCCTCTCATATTTATCAAGAAAGATTACTTGGGCAGCTGACAAGCCCACAATTCACAAATCTGACATCGACTTTTCCCATTGTGCCTGACGTGCGCTTGCTAGGGTTCCTACTACAAAGAAGGGTGATTGGGTCGAAGTCACCGATTTAACCCAAACTTTGTCTACGAGGGTTACTCGGGGCGCTGATCACGAATCTGGCATTAGTTTCTGAATTTGGGATCGATTTCGGTTGGTAACGGTAGGTATGGGTCACGTACATAAGTGCTAGTAGATATCCTCCCTAGTGCGTACTCAGTAGGCCATACTTGTCCCAAACGCGATTCTATCCCGAAACTGCGACAAAATTGCAGAAAGAGCGCAATTTGGGATCTAGCGCATGGAGGCAAAAGAAAAGTCTAGAAGAGGGATCGATCCTCGACCACCAGATCAAGAGTCCACAATACTATCCACTACGCCACCTCGCCGCTCTGAAGGATAAGCTTATCCCCGCTACATCCGCTGGTGATAAGGCTATACATGCGGCAGTGCAAAACTTTGCCGGCCATTTTCAGATCAGCCAGGTGGCGAAAGCAACTTATGAATACACCGTTGCATTCCTCGTGCGAAGCCCTACACGCCCATATGGGTTTCGTTATGATTCGTCACCGATCGCTTACAAGCTTCCCTCGTCAGTGTCACTTTTGTTCGAATCATGCTTGATCAACGTATGACAAATTGTGTAAAGGAGGTTACGGGGCTAGTGGCGATCTCACGGGTAATGGACGACCAGAAGGATTTTCTCTGTGATCAACTTAAGCATGGCAAATTTTATATCCTACGAAAATTTGAGCGAAATGCGAGACAAAAATTCTTACAACTCTTCCCAGGTCGGCACCTGGAACTTGATTTTTCGAAAACTCTCTCATTTCCCGATAGTTCACCTCCTGTATGCCTAGACCCGAGAAAGGAACGTAACACCCAGGTTGTGGAGCAATTCCGAGCTAGAATGCCATGCGGAAGTGTCCAGTCACCGTTTTTTCTTTTTCTTATAGTCTTATTGTCAAGCAGTAAAGTTAAATCGGGGTCCGAAGTTTTTGCTCGTATTTGTTAGTATAGGGCGCGTGGTGCAGTGGTAAAAGGCGCTTATTAGACCCGAACGGCCTATCTTCGCCCGGGCCAACCAAGCCTTCCATCCCTCCGCGGTAGGTAAATTGATACCAGACTTGTCCGGAAAGGTAAAGACCATGACTTGATATAGCTGTTGGCCTCAGAAGTCATTGTACAGGTCAAGTACGCATTCACTAACCCCCTACGGCTCTGAATTGAACACGATTGCGTGGCGCGCGCTTAGGGGCTGATCAACACCGACAGCAGCATACGAATATTGTATCCTCGACAGCTTTACTTCTACCTTTATCTTTACTTGCTATTATAAAGGAAGGCAACTCAAAGACCAAGTCTTTATTGAGGTAGCAATAGTTGGTGGTGCAACCAACGGGAATACTCAAACGAAAGAAGTTGAAATGAAATAAAACTCAACGGGTCTATGTATTATGTGACGCAAGATGATCAATTCGTTTAGTAGAACGAACGAATCAAAGACCGTGCTGGAATAGGGTACTGGTATCCAGTTCTGGGCAGGAATCTCGTCCTCCATGAGCAACGAAGGGATGGCATCATCAAACCGAAGCGGCAGTAGGAAGCGAAGAGAGAGTATGCTGCAATCGACGCGCTCCACTGTGGCCGCCTCCAACGACATTAATTTCCGGAGGCAAATATTCATTAGCGACGTTTTTACGGGCGCTTTAACGGCCATTGGTGGCATAGTGAAGAATGTGTCTGTAACAATTTGTCGCAGCAGTTAGCTGGTCTTCGCAAGTGAAAATTTTCCATCGGCAGCATAACGGGCAGAAGGTTGTGAAGAATTCGCCTCCGTATTCTCATCGTCGGCCTACGGCTCTAACTTATCCGATTTACTACACAAACAAATACCGCTCAATCTTCTTCTATCATGAAGCGTTCAGAACACTCTAGAGTGTTTTTAGCGTTTTTCTGTCATATTGAATTATTTAAGAATTTGAAAATATGGATCGATTACTTTTTATGATTCGCTACTTGAACAGGCGCTAACCAATGGATTAGGCTGGAGCGGTGGGAATACGAAGAGCTGCTGTAGGTCATCATCACGTACAACATTTGAATTTTCGCGAAATTTTCGTCTGTATTAATATCCAAATTGTACTCAGCTTGATAGTATCGATATTTGTAAGTTAATAATTTACAAATTGATAATCTTCTGTTTCCACATGATGGAGATTCGACCCTCACTCAGGCTAACTGCCTTCACTTCCGGTTTGGATGAAGTCATTCCTGGCTCATCTTGGACGGTAAGTAGTGAATGCGCGGAATTCAAAACTCGCATTCAAAACACCATTACGATCCTGCACGTAGGATGAGTGAGCGCTCCTAGGGGACTGATCAGTTCGACAGACTCCGCTACCCGTCTTAAAAAGTCTCAAAAGAATTTGGCCAACTTCACCGTCTTCACCAACGGCAATTTCATGGCACGAATCGATCCTCCCTTCCTCTCTTCAGTCCGTATTTGTGTACTGGCTCCTTGGCGACCGCGATTTTGCATTTTTGATGATGTTATTCATCAGCAGCGGAATATTAATTTTCGCCTCCAATGGAACTCGCGGCGAGATGGCCAAAACTGTGATGGGGTATGGAAACAACAGCCACAAGAGGCTTGGGAGAGCACGAGAGGTCCGCGCTCGTCTCTCGACTAACACGGAAGGAACCTAGAATTAACGCTGAAAGCCTGCCTTCTAAAGCAACTCGGCCAAATTCATTCGAGAACGAAGGTAAAGGAGCCTTCATTTCTGCGTTCATATTATGGTACTTTCAGCAGTAGAATTAGCCAAGTGACCCAGCGATACAAGAAAAATTGAACAAATAGGGGCGAAAATATCACACGAGAAAAACTTCCAGCAATGGAGGTCATTTCAGATCTGAAAGCGAGCTTATTCAAAGAGCAAAAAAATAGATAACCTGTGCAAATTATATGAAATAATTACCAGAAAAATGACAATGTGTACTCGACAGCTACTGTTCAGCTGTCTCGATTGCATGTTGTTCAAATGAAAATATCCAAAAAGACACAAGGTTATTCCGAAGTACCCAACCTAATGATAGGCAAAGAACTGTGCAAGAAGATATGGCTTAGAGAAGAGGAACGTGTCGGAGCTGCGAAAAATAAAGGAAACGGCGGATCAAGTCGTTGTATTTCAAAAAATGATCGCGATAGTGAAAAATCGCCTAAGCGTCCGAAAGAAAACCCCTAGCACATCAGCCTGTTATACATTGTGTCGCTTTTGCATAGAGCAATGAATTGGAGAATATCTAAAATAATGACGGTGGTGCGGATGGCTGAGAATTTAAGATAGGCTCACGATCTTGATCAGGATTCAACCTCCTCTCAGGAAAACTGTATTTTCGCTCTATCAGAAAAAAAAATATTAAAAATCCTGACTGAATCTTTTCTCAGACTTTTTTAAACGTTGAAAACAAAATCTCGAAAAATTTTGCAATTTGTGTCCGTTTATGTCAGTCGGAACAATGCATAACGCGACCGTATAGTAATAAGGATATGCAAAGTCTGAAGAGATTTCAGAGCCCAAAATCTATTGGTGCTGCATTTCCACTTGGCTTTGTCAGCTGGTGTGGAGCAGAGACGAAAAAACGAGAAACAAAAAATAGGAACCGAAGCAATTTCATGCATGTAAGTTCTCCAGCCCACAACCGAACTACCTCGAGTGAATTCTGGAAACCCCACAAAATTATGCAAACTTCCGCTATCTACGGAACACAATTTCTACAATCCCCATTTAGGACAACGTCGTATGGGAACGGAAAGAAATTGCAGTTAAACGGACAGACAAAGGAAGGATACAAGGAAACGGGTGCAATGTTTGTTGGAAGGTGCAAAAAATCTGTAAATTACGTCGAAATCACATCGTCTTTGACACTTTTGACGTGCAAACTCTACTCAGTTGTTCATACAACCGTAATGGACCGCTGATAAAGGTAAAGGTAAAAGATAAAGTGATCGGCGTTGATCAGATCAGATCGAATTGGTGTTCCATTCTGAATTGTAGAAGCATGTGAATGCGTATTCGACCTATACAATAACTTGTGGGAACAGCCTTTGTATCAAGTCAGTGTCTATACCTTCCCAGACCAGTCTGGTTCCAAGTTACCTGATCTCGAAAGGCTGGAAGGCTTGGGATCGATCGTTCCGTTACGGCGCAGTTTGGAAAAGGACTTCCGTTCTGGACAGTAACTTGTCCAATCCATAACCTCACACCTTGACAAAAAGTAACAAAAAAAATAGCGAACAAACATCCTCATCGGGGTAAGTCTATTTCTCATCTCAGCCACTAAGCATAATAATCACAACACTGTTTGAACTCATTCCAAGGCTTCAAGCGGTCAGCGAAAATTTCAAGTGAAGCAATTGAAAAACGCGAAATGACGAGGGTAAAAAGGAGGTAAAAAGAGTATGAAAGAGGGTAAAAGTGAGGCGAGAGAAGCGAGAACAACCGAGTTCGAGCAAACCCTAAAGCAAAATGACCCCCAACGCGCAATCAGTCGCAATGCGGACGCTCACTGTGCGCGCTCATTCTCGTAGATCATTCCTTGTCGGCACTGCGGGGGCTGGTGGTCTCGAGTGAAACGTTTTTGCAACGGAGGAACGAATTCCCATCGCGCGCCAAATGATGCGCGTTGTGTGTAACTTGCACGGCGCTCTACGGATTTCACGCCCACGGCGCCGTACAGGGGTGGGATTGACATAAGAGATCCAAGAACAGCTTTCATTATGGTCGGGATGGCCGAGTGGATATCGAAGGGGATTGTTGTCCACGGCTTGAAGGTTCGAATCCTTTCTAGTCCGTAGTTTTGCAATGCTTAGTTCCAGATTCAACCATCGCTCTGCTTTCGATTGTTATACTTTAGACCCTCCATCTGTTGGGAACTAGTCGTTCACCCACCCCGGATTTCCTCCCCTAGCCTGACCGCGTGGCGAAGCCACCCGGTTTCAATACTATAGGCTTATGAATTATCGTCGTGCTGCGTTTTTGTTTTAGATCCTCCATCTGCAGCGAAGTAGTGGTTCACCCACCCCGTAGTGCCTCCCCTAGCCTCACCGCGTGGCGAAGCCACGCGGTTTCAATTATAAAAATGGTTACATCTTATATAAATTTCCATGGTTGGTTACCTCTTAGAAAAATTTCATGCTTACTTACCTTTTTTGTTCTGAATTCTAGTCCTCTTGCGCTTTAATCTTCTGGGAAATACGTTTGCAAACTCTGTTTGCAAGCCTTGAGAATAATGCATTGTAAAATGCGGCACATCCCCACAAACATCGTGCAGCCACACAGAAGGCGCATCATTTGGCGCGCAATGGGAACCCGTTCCTCCGTGGCGTTATCGCGCTAGTGTGTTCTCGCAGCGAATGTTGTAGGGGCCGCCTCCCCTTTACAGCTCTACCGCCACAAATGAAACACGAGTCAGAATGAAAGTGAAGAGATTGCAAGGGTGGAAATTAAATGAAAAGGTCTACAAGTGAGATGAGAGAAGTGCAAACAACCGTGCGTAAGCAAATGATAAAAGAAAATGAGCCACAGTTGCGTCATCAGTTGCAACATCCCAGCTCACGTGCGCGCTCATTCTCGTGGATTACGCCACGTTGCCACTGCTGGCGGATGGTGGTCTCGCAGCGAACGCTTCTAGTGCCTGCTGCTCTACGGCCACTGTCGACTCTGCATGAGCTTTTAGTTATTACTAAATGCTAAGCTAACTCCTTATAAGGTTGAAAAAGTGAAAAAATCAACATAAGCGAAGGCCGTCAAACAAGGCCGTGAGACAAATGACTTCACTCGGTGCCTAGAACATGCTCTACCACGATGAGGCATCGTTCGAGCTTAGTTTTAAGCGCGATAACAAAGTAAACAGCGGAACAAGACGCACATATACAAAACATTTCTCCGAAGAGCGCGAATGAGTCCGAATGTGGACAAGTTTTGAAAAAACGGAGCTTCGTGGTAGATGCTAAAATTATGCGAATAATTGTGGAGCAGGTAAGCAAGTGACAGTCTGGGATAGAAGACTTTGTATCGTTGTGAACGACTTGAACGTTTCATTTGAAACGTTTAGGCTCATAGAATAATGTAAACATGGATTGCTAAAAGTAAAGTGGATTGAAGAAGCGGACCACAACGGGTGCTCGATGAAAATGACTGTCATCAAAAAGAATTGAAATAGCTCGATAGATGAAATGGACCAGGTGAACCTGCACGTAGCACCCGATTTGGAGCCAAGGAATCAATTGCTGCTCAATCGATAGATCAGATCAAGATCAACCAGATAGGCCTCTGCTGTCTCTGGCATCCGACCACAGAAGAGGAGAGGTCACAAAATTCTAGTTTCGTCCCTGATTCTGGAAGGTATCTACTAAGTACAGTACCGGACATGTTTTTTGATCAGTTCCAGGAAAAGCCGCTTAGAAGCGTTCCAAAGCGGCTTTTTCCAATAACTTTGCTGAAACTCAATGATTTGTGAAAAAATATACACATATTTGAGCTCAACAGCTCGAACTCTATCAACTAGTATTCAAAGATGGGTACGAATGCGAAATGTGGTTCTTTAACAAAATATTACCCCTTTTCCCGACCTCTCAAACCTCGGTGGTGATAGGATCGGCTCTTAAACTGAAGAGATCACAGTTTTTGTGACCATGGCACTTTTACAAAACTGAACGTGGTCACTGTCGATCGTTTTCGGGTGGGAAGTTCGTGATGACTCCTTCACATCCTTGGAAAAGGATTGAAATTTTAAGTGCTGTTGCTGATTATAAACTGGAAACGTCACCACCCAGAGGGCTCCGAACACTTAGCGTGGTTTTGTCATGCTCGTTGAACATCGGTTTCCTTTTTTCTTTTTCTTCCTTTTTTTGAACTTGGGTGTAAATCTCGTGAACGTCGTTATTTGTTTTGATACCCTGTTAGAAGAACCACATCTACTCACTTCCATCGAAAATGGCGACTGAAACTAGGATCGTAATGAACATGTTCTCAAGTTATATACTCTTCCGCTGTTCCTCCTACCTCATCAGTCCTCCTCGTCATTCCTAGTTTCTTCGTTATGCTAAAAAGAGAGTGCGTGCGAATATTAGATCCTTGAAACAGCACAATTTCCAAGAATTGAAGCAATAATGCAAGTAAAAGCGGTCGAAATTGAAGTGGAAATGTTTCACCATGTTGGAATGGGATTAGGATCCAGCAGCACTGATTGTGCTATCGAAATGAGTGTGAAAAGTGTGTTCTACCGGAATTTGTTAATTGTTCTATTCATCGTAATAACGAATCATGTTCTATATTAGGCTGTCGCAAAATTAATTTCGGAAATGGACCGCTGATTTCAAACTGCAATAACTCAGCTCAAACGCAACTTTATGGATCACGTTAAAAACCATCAGCATCTACACACCTCTGCCAGCGAAGCGGTAATAAATCCATGTCTTTAGAGAAGAAACTAGGATCACGCGAATTAACGAAAGCAAGAAAGGCATTTTCAACATCGGTCAGATCAGCGAATTTTTTTGACGAAAATAAGAATCAAATGCTCTCAAAAAGTGATAGTCTGTTGGAGAAAGGTTAGGAGAATAAGTAGGATCAGACAGAACTTCAATGCCAAACTGGATCAATCTTTGCCGAGTGCTCTTCGCGATATGTGCACTTGCGTTCTCCTGCAATAGGATCGCACCGCTTTTGTTCGCTAGTGCCGGACACAATTTTTGCAATTTCGAGTACAGTTCTTTCTAAATCACAACACTATGACTCTGTTGTAACAGAACCACCAGGTGGCATGAAGCTATGTTGGATAATTCCTTTACTAAACCACCACAAAGTAATCATAGTTTCGGTTTAGAAAAAAGTTCTGGTGTAGCACCCTCTTAAATCCAAGCAAATGCCGTTTACTATTATTATAAAGAAGCCATTTTTCATGTACAACTATTATACGGTTGACATACAGTTCATTTTTATAACGATTTAGGGGATTCAAACAGATGTCAAAACGCGTAAGACGCTGCTCATCGGTCAATTCATAAGGAATCCATTTCGACATCATCTTCACCTTGCCGATTTGTTATAAATGTCTTACAGTACAGTAATGTACACCCAGGTCTTCTGCTAGCTTACGAGTGTTGGTCTCTAGATTTGCTTCGACGGCTTTTCTAAAACCCCTTCATCAAGGGACCACTTGCGACCACGACCAGCTTTTCCTTCGAGATCAAAATCGCCAGAAGCAAATTTTTTAAACCAGAGCTGCACTGTCCGTTCGCAAGGACAATCCATCCCAAAAGCTCTGCTAGGGGTACGTGCTATGTCTGCCGCTGGATGTCCCGATTTATATTCATAAAGCATGAGTACTCGAAAGTCGTGTCGGCTCATGTTCGAATGAAGCCCTGGAAAAAATCGGCTGCAAAAACTAGAGAGACAGCAATGTACGCTTTTGTTAGAGCGAATAATCTCCTACCTGACAGTGTGCTTGACTGTCCTTGACACAAGATAGTACGGGGTAAAAAACTTTCTTTCTGAACACACTCAGAAAGCGAAATTAATTTTGCGACAGACTAATAGCATCTATAAAAAGTATTTCGAAGTTTCTGTGAAGATGAAGGTTGTCTTAAGATGTCAAGAATGCTCGGTATATATTATCTAAGTCCTTCCGAATGAAAAATTTCGGTTGCCACCTCACTTACCGCGTTCTTTTCGTATCATAACACTGTACCGTTTAAAATTTTAATGTCTGACCGTAAGCGAGGTGCTTTAAAAAAGACCAGCGAACAGAACGAGGGGACGGTGTGATATGCAGCTTGTCATAGCGGCATTTTAGCCCTAGTGGTGAATGAGCACTTCTTTGCAAATTTCTCACTATTTTGAAGAAGTGTGGGTTAGAAACTATTGTTAGCTAATCTAATCTTACGCTTTCTGGAACACTAACTGATAACGTTTCAGATTTTTATGAGGGAGCGTTATTTTCAAATTGTATTAAATTGTATTGTTAATGCCTTGAAAACCACCAAAATGGTTTTCTTCTAGCTGATGCGATTCTCTTGGACGCTATGGTGCCTAGCAGCCCGGAAACGATCTTATTCTACTTTCTTTTTTTAGTTCTATCTGAAACACAGTGGAAGTGGCGAGTAATCCATGGTACGAGGCTCACTAACATGAGCACAGCCACCAAGTGAATTCCACGTTCCACTTTCGATGAATTTCGGAATGGATTCGTTCAGCCATGTGAGGTGACACGCGATGGACCGAGATCACAACTTCGGCTTATGTGCCTGCGATGTTGGTCCCCTAAGGCCTATGGTATACTCCGGCAACGGCCGCGTCGCAGCGGAGCTAAAAATGCATGGCTCGCCTCTATTCAGCACTGCAGCTGGGTTTTTTGTATGCTGCTGTGTGCGGGGACTCGGAGCGGTGCTGCCCGACCTGTCGCAGCTGGCGCCGGCTGTCGCAGCTAGCTGCGACAGGCGTCGCAGCTCGCTGCGACAAAAGCCACAGTACTGTCCTAAGAGGATCTGCACCATTCTTTTTGCTCTTGCGGTAAACTACCTGAGTTCCCGCACACAGCAGTATACAAAAAACCCAGCTGCAGTGCTGAATAGAGGCGAGCCATGCATTTTTAGCTCCGCTGCGACGCGGCCGTTGCCGGAGTATACCATAGGCCTAAGAGTTGGCCGCTCCTGTCGACCTGACTCTGTTTGATCTGGCTGGTCACAACCTCTGCCCGACACGGTGAGTGGTCCCTAGGGTTCCCTTGCACCCACGTACATATATCCAGAGCTCAGAGTGACTGATGGTTGTTTCGGCAGTCAGCATCAACGTACTTCTCTGGAATTTTCCCTGCATATTGTATTCCCGTTCTTGTAAACTTTAGAATGGTTTGCTGAAATGTGAAATGCTGTTTTGGCGAATAGTCTCTCATATACAAATGCGACCTTCCAGGCCCTAACGAAGGCGTCAACGCCGAAGCGTTAGTCGAAGAATGAAGTGATAATAATCTCTGTCGATCGCTTATCGCCTTTCAATAAGGCCCATTCAGAGTCGGCGGCAGCGGCGTCGCCAGTTTTGGCGACAAGTGGGGGTGGAGCCTCGTTTTGACGCTACCGCAGGGGGTATTCAGAGTTGACGGCAGCGACGCCGCCTAGAGCTGCCGCCGACTCTGAATGGGCCTATACTGCTATTTGAATTGTAAATAAACTCAGTTTTCGTTCGTTTCAATTCGATTTCTATCGGATGTGCTAGCAGCGATATGCACATATGCTCGCCCCAAGTCACGGAAGTTGTCCACTCGAAGCCCGCTTCAACAATCACCATGAGATGGTCCTTTCATTCGTCTTACTTTACTTTGTTGAAACGTGGACGCTCAGTTCCATGCAAAAACGACGCAAACTAGCCAACTGGAAAATACAACCGACGCATTTCAAATGGCCCGAATTAGATAGGAAAACACAATTTTCTCTTGACTTCTCTACTGATCGTTTAGCTTTCAATCATTCTTTCCCATTATTGTGATTTTGACAAGCCAATGACAATATCAGCGCTCAACTAAACAACGGGTACCGATGGGTTTTCTGCGTTTCTGCACGGCGTAGTCAAACTGGGGAGCCCACACGAATAGAGGGAGGAAGGATGGGATATCTTGCAACCTCTTCCAGGCTATCCCATCCTTCCGTTCCCTGGATAAATTGGCAGCAGACATTTGTATGGAAGTGAATACACGAATGGCTCCGTATGTCATTGTATAGCCTGAAAGCACATTCACTACGACTTTACGACTTTGGATTCAGGACGTTTGCGCGACGAGTTCTCAGGGGACTGGTCAATGCCGACCACTTTGCCCTTATCACTGTGGAAAAACAACGTCTGGCTTTCAATTATGGAACCTAATTGGAAGTTCCGAGTCGACAGACCAACCCCTGTCAAACAACAATATTTTCGCAAAACTTGGACAGGAGAGGGGTCATTTGGAACATTGTAAACAAATTTGATAGATACTCTCAAGATTTCGGCCTATAGCTGTCAATTAACTTTCTGTATCGTTGACTTCGGCTGATGGTACAAGTGGTAGAAGGTAAAGATAGAATAGTCGATGAAGAACAGTGTCATAAGAAGAGTATACCTCTTCTCTGCTGAAATTCAACGGCATGATGATGTGGTGATTATTAGGTTGTCCGGAAAGTTTTTAGACTTTTTCAGTGGTCCGATTTAAAGGCATATATCTTTGCCAGATGAGAACATGGGTGAGTGTAACTTTGGATATTTGCTTTTCATGAACTCTATAAATGACCCCACAATGGCAGGAGAAATATGCGATTTCCAATTCTCCGTGGTGCGTTCCCGAAGAAAAACAAGAAGATGCTCTACCGGTCTGCTCTATTTCTTCAGTACCGTTCCTGTCAATCTGCCAATGAAGCCCACCGGTTCCTCCACGAAACAGTGGAGGACCAAGCCCCCTCTCGGCTACATGCTTCAATTGGTATCGGAAGTTTGAGAATGGTGACAAATCGCTCATGAAACTCCTCGTACTGGATGACCATCTATCGGCAAAAAAACAGTAGATTCTCGCCACTTGTGATGAGCAGCCTAACCTCGCTGTACGTGATCTCGCAGCTCTTACATATACTCCAAAATCCGCTGTGTATGAGACTACTTAATTTACTAACGAGACATCTCAATGTATCACTAGTCTAAAAACTTTCCGGACAACCTAATACCCAATACATACATTTGCTTTTAGGAATAAATCGACCGATTCGCTGCAGCGGCTTCACATTTCCAGACTCGTTTCATTTGTGGCGGTCGTTATGAGGTCGATCTCAACATCTGATCTGATCCCAGCAACAACATTAGCTGACCTGACGTATGTTGGCTTTCTTGCTCTTGATTTCTTTTTAAAGTTTCCTTGCTCTGGGCAATAGCTGTTTTACACCAGATTCTGTTTTGTTTTCCTAATTATTCAGCTGATGTTGTTCTTGTTGTATAAGCACTACTGTCAGTAATTCAACATGTGTTTTCCATTTGTTTTCTGAGTTGTGCGCGCTCTAGTGCATTTTTAACACGTTGACAACAGCGCCTTTTTCGCGTGTCTGGCGCGTGGGACCAACCGATTTTCTAGCGCCGAGACCGTGGCACGATGCCGGCATACGGCGAATTTTTCTTCAAAATGGAAGTGAATAGTAAATCTCGAAGACTACATATACAGTCCTGTAATATCGGGGCTGTGACTATTCCTTTTTTGCAATGAAAATAGAAAAATAACAGCTGGAAGCTTCTAGAATGTCCTTTTCCCTATCCAGGTTAAAAGGAAATTGTTATTTGTTTATTGTTCATTATTTGTTTATTCTAATAATCAATATTTGTTTGTATTTATATGTTTGTTTCAGTAAACAGTATTTGTTTGCATTTATTTGTTTCTTGCAATAACCCGTATTTGTTTTTACTTGTAAAGAAAACTAGTGCACAGTCAAAAATTCCAGTACATCAGAAGCTAAGAATCATTTTCATGAACCACGCTTCCTATATCAATGTGCAAAGGTCTGCTAAAAAGTGGCACAAAAACATCCTCCAAAATTCAGAAATGTATCGAGAAAATACAATACAAGACTGTGGCGTGGCATTGTGCCACACGGTCCCACGCGGCCACTTGAGCGTGGGGCAGCATTGCGCCACACTGTCGTCAACGTGTTAAATAACTAAATAAAAATTGCTTATAGTGCGATCATATGATAGTTTATGTGGCTGACAGTTTCGAGTAGAGCAAGGCGAGCGAGCGCGTCAGTTATGGAGATGTATCGAATATTATTAGAATATGCCCCATACAATGAACTGCTGTGGTAGCCAATGTTCAAAGCTGCACCTCTATCTTCCCACGGAAGTTTATCGCCAACTATAAACGAAGCAAAACAGTATATGACCGTCAACGATGTGCCGTTATGGGTATAAACCAGTTTAAGAAGACTGTCAAAAAAACGGGCCTGCCCAGGCTTCTCACTTGCACCTATATACTAGACTGCACAATCTTGAGATATAAATTCCTTCGCTTTTCCTTCTCGATACGGCTTGCAGATTTCTCATCTCCTAAAAATAAACCATTGCGTGCAATAGATTCTACAGGGTGGCCCAAAATTACGTTCACACATGTTTGACCTGTCATTTCTCTTAACGTAAGGGTCAGGAGTGAACTGTTGTAGTTTCCCACGCTTGCTGCGCTTATGCTTAAGTGGAACACTAAATACTCTGTTCCAATAATAACTAGCTGCTGAATGGCACCTTCTCATCCGCTCAGGACGCACTCGTCAAGCGACTAGGCGAGACACGCTACCGGGACATCATTTTTTTAGACGAAAAAATTTTCACTATTGAAGCAGCGCCGAACCGCCAAAACAACCGTGTACTTGCCAAATCGGTAGCCGTAGCCAACGTAGTGGGAATGATCTACGAACGTTGCGGTCGTCTGAAGTCAGTCATGGTTTGGGCAGCTGTCTCCTGTTCTGGGAAGTCGCCGATGTTAATTGTCAAAAAAGGAGAAAAAATTAACACTAGAGTTTACATGGAGGACGTTCTGGAGAAGGTTTTGATCCCTCGGACCAATTCAATTTACAAGGACAAATCATTCACCTTCCAGCGAAATTCAGCACCAGCTCATAGAGCGAAGGTCGTGCTGGAGTGGTGCCGTAACAAGCGACCCGACTTCATCAGCGCAAAAGAATGACCCTCCTATAGCCCTGTCCTCAATTCATTGAATTACTCTGTTTGGTCCTACTTGGAGACCAAGGCCTGTTCTATACACCATGATTCGCTTGACTCGCTGAAGCTGAGCCTTCTGAAGGCATGGGACGAAATGCCAGTGGACTATGTGCGTACCACGTTGGATGCATTTCAGCGTCGTCTGAAGTCTTGCGTTCTCGCTAAAGGAGGCCGCTGCAAAATCTGATTGTGCAATAATATTTGTAATTGGGTAATTAAAGCTAAGCTAAAATTTTAGACTCAGATGTCTTTTCTGCCCGTTCTTATGACGGTTTAATTTTGTGAACGTAATTTTGGGCCGCCCTGTATTATCTGTTTTGCGGTTCCAACGCAGTATTATACACGCCTCGCTCTGCACATCTCTTGCTAATTCAGAACTCGAAGTGCGATACAACACAACGGGCTTCTCTATCTCGCTGCTCAGAATCCCGACAGTTCGACATTCAAAGCTTCAAATGGCGCGGCTTGTGGATAAAGGGCGGGTGAGTCAATAAAATGAATGTAAGAACCATCCGGTCCTATAAGAATTTTTCGATAACTCGAATTCATCTGCAAGTTTACAGAGTAGTTCCAAGCGAAAATTTCGCGTTAAAGTAGTTTCCTCAGCGGCCTACTCCTACATCACGTATAATCATGATGTTATTGTTATCAACTAAAGATAACGCTTTAATTACCCAGGTTTGTCTTTCTTTTGTTGGTTTGTTTTCCGGGTTGCACACGCTGAGTTCAAGGAGAAAGTTCATAGTTGTTTATTGTTACTATAGACCTATTGAAATTTTATAAATAGGTACCCCCAAGAACTAGTGGAGAATCCAACAAAATCAGTTCTCCAAGACCATGTTGAGGAGATGCCGGGTCTCTGTACTTGGCGTTAAAAAGGAGCACAAGCCCTTCAGCGCTTGGATCATCCAAACGCTTTGCAAAGGTCACTGCTTTCAGGTATTGCTTATTTACTTATTTAGTTATCTACTTGGTCGTCCGACAAAGTGCCACCAGAACTTATATTATGAACCGTTTCTTACTGCAATCAACAGACATCGTAGGAACCAGATCACAGTGACGGCTCGAAAAAGCAATCATAAAACGCTGTGCTTAGGGACTACAAAACTACAAATATCCTGCATTTGAAAGCTACTCCGTTCACTGAAACTCACCATGACAGAAAATAATACTAACTTTTATGGTTGTCTCACTGTAACAACCAATTGCTCTCTGCTCCTACCCTACACATTACGCTATACAACCAGTAAACAACACCTGATAAAAACGAAGGTGGACCGACGATATTAATAATTTTGCACGAATGGGACCTCACATACGATATACAACATAGAATCAAAGGAATTTCTGAATGTTATCATAAATAGCCAACACCAATGCTCCTCCGACTCCACGGGAAACGTTGGACAAGGCATCCTTAAAAATGGTTTCCATTCCTTCATTGGCGATGACTACAGTGCGTTTCAAAAGTATGTATCCACCTTATATTCGGCAATTTCACGCTTCGTGTTCGTTTTCACGAACCGGCGTTTATTGCATTAGATTCCTCGGGGTCAAAAATATCTGGGTTGTTCTCCCCAGTAAAAATAATCATATCCAGCAAAAACAGACTGTTTTTGAATTTTTTTGTTTGTTTCAAAATATGTATCCACTTGCAGAAAAAACAATTTTTATCTAATTTTTAGTAGTCGATTGGACCACCATTTTCTCTTATGACATCGAACACTCTATTACCCATGCTACCAACAAGGCTTCGGATCACCTCGTCGCTGACGTTGTCCCAAACTGCCACCACTGCCCTCTTCAGCTCTTCATCGCTACTGAACTGCTTGTTGTCCGCGTAGACCGGCCGGACAACAATCCTCCACATGTTCTCCATACGGTTACAGTCAGGAGAACAAACTGGCCAGTCCATTGTCCGGATGCGGTTGCACTGGAGCCAATCAGTAGTCGATCTAGACACATGCACCGCAGCGCCATCTTGCTGCAGAACATGTGTTTGCTTCCTGCTGCCTCCCAAGAAGGGAAGAAGGCTGGACTCCAGCACACCTTGGTACTCCAGACGGTCTATTCGACAAGATGGAAAGCTGAGCTTCAGCTATCCGCTGATGCAGAAGCCGTGCCATACCGTTAACCAGCCGCCTCCAGAATTTCACCGAGAGCACACCATGGGAGACTGTCGCAGGTCTATCCAGTAGTGCCGGAAGCCATCCGAGCCATCTAGATTGAGCTTCTTTTCATCACTTAGGATCACCTGAAACTGAAACTCCGCCAAAACTAGCATCGTTAATAAGACGAGGATGTCTCTACCTCATCTCACTGTGTCCCCATTTTCTTTCGCGCACAATTCGATCTCGCCCGCTTATAGAAGTCCATGTGGCGAGCTGTCTCTTGCATGGTCCGTCAGCAGATGTGGTCGCTCATCCGCATTGAGCGGTAGATCGTCGTTTGCGAAGCAGCTGGACCCGTACTGGAACGAATTTTGTTGACACCCCATGTCGAGTTCGACACCATGCGACCAATTCTCCGATGATCCTGACTCGAAAGCAGTCGTGGACGTTCAAGTGAAGGTGCTGGTAGATAGCCGTCAGGATTTCGAAGATAACAGGCCACGAATCCATGCGAACGGCCGAGTTGGAGAGCAATGTCGCGATTTGACAAGCCCGTGCCCTTGAGGGCTCGGATCTGAGCTTGTTCCTCCAATGACAACGCGGTTCCATGAATGTGCATCGTAGTTATTTTGTAGTGTTCGACAAGAGCACTATTAATATTCCTAGTTTTCCGCCAAAACGAAGCATATCGTTTGAGGGGAAAAGTAAAAACGCGCGGAGTCTCAAAGTGGATACATATTTTGAAACAAACAAAAAAATTCAAAAACGGTCTGTTTTTGTTGGAGATGATTACTTTTACTGGGAAGAGCAACCCAAATATTTTTGACCACGAGGAATCTAATGCAACAAACGCTGGTTCGTGAAAACGAACGCGAAGCTTGAAATTGGCGAATATAAGGTGGATACATACCTTTGAAACGCACTGTACTATGATACTTGCGATTATTATGATTAATTGATTTATAAGCTTTATCAACAAAAGTTTAACAGTGATGATGTCCCAGTTATCGGCAAAATAGTGATATCATGAGTAGTGCGCTTTTTGTACTGTGTTGTTTGTTCGTAAGCTCGCGTGATACAGTGGTAAGAGGCGCTGCTGACACCCGCACGGTCGAGCGATCGATCCCAGCTCAGGCTAGCCAAGTCTTCCATCCCTCCGGGGTCGGGTAAATTGGTTCCAGACCTGTCTGGTAAGGTAAAGACACTGACATGGTAGAGCGGCTGGCCCCCGCAGGTCATTGTACAGGGTGCGACAAAAGTTCTTGCACACCTCTGTTTCAGAACTTTTATATAGGGCGAACCAACCCGATTAACCAAGTTTTTGTGCGTTATTATAAGTACACCCTTGCTCTCTCGTATGCCAACCTTCCGATCTTGAAGGTGCTATTTCACGAGATGTAAAATGGTTGCGCACTGCAATGATGAAGTTGCAGATCGAGGGAGAGCCGGCTTCAGAAATCGCTACAAGACTCGGCATCTCGAAGCGGGCGGTATACAGCAAATTGAAACGATTGGAGGAGACTGTGACAATGGAAGACAGACCAAGATCAGTTAGGCCGAAGACCGCTACTGCTTCGGAGGTTGTCAAATGGATTAGAGAGAAAGTTCGTCGTATCCCAAGAAGATCAATGAGAAAGCTAGCTCAGGAGTAAAGAGTTTCCGAGCATGTCGTCCGACGAATAGTTAAAGAGAAACTGAGAAGGCCTGCCTACAAAATCCAGAAAGCGCAGCTTCTAACAGATTCTGTGAGGGCAGAAAGGGTACGAAGATGCAGAGCCGCACCCTGTATACTTTTGTCGCACCCTGTATAGGCCAAATACGCATTCACTATGCCTCTACGACTTGAATGGAACACGAATGCGGCGGCGCGTCCTCAGCGGACTGATCAACGCCGGCAGCTTTACCTTTACCTTTACTTTACTGTTTGTTCGCGATTCCGTATTGTACGGCGCACGTTAAGTGTGGTAAATAAGTAAATGAATAAATAAATAATAAGGTTGTTCTGGTTTCTATGTTTAAGACGTCACATTTTCAGTGTTGCTGTTTAACGACCGTTTTCGGCGTTTGTAATGGATTGAATTGGATTGAATTGAAGGAGCATGACACTTTATGCTCGCCGAACAGCACAGCGCCGGTGTCTCGATGTTTCTCGCAGTAACAAGTTGATCGGGTCGCTCGTCGAGGGCGCTGATAGTGGCGGTCCGGACGGACGGACGGCCAGGGTGGCCGCCGTCGCTCCACCCCACTCCCTCCGTGGGGCGCTGCTCTCCTCACCGACGTTCTCTCAGCTGTCCGTTACGTCATCGATTTCAACGACTTCAACGCCAACCCCACCTACCGGCCTTGTTAGCCACTCTGTTTGAGCCTCATATATTCAACGTTTTTTAAATTGTCGTTTGTCGTTAATATTCTGCCATGTTCGACTCTCTATTAATCTTGGCATCGTGAAGGTACGCTTTAGTCTGATAAAGAAACGGTCCGAGTGTGAGCCCGCAAGCTATTTATCTATGGTCACCCCCTGGATGCAAATTGCGTTTTTCCCTTTGTTTGCACTGTCTCCCTCGCTTCTGCTCCCCCATAGTGCTTTTACGGCCTGTTATCGTTACGAATTTGATTAATCATTCGGTACGCGTTTCCTCTACATATTGTTGTTGAATGCTAAAAAGATGTCTAAAGAAAAAAGAGAGTGAGAAAAGAAAAAGCGACCCATTTAAATCCTGCGCCCGACTCTCGATAAATTTTGGCGTTGTGGTCTGTGTAGGAAGTTTGGCAATTGAAGCAAAACCTAGATTGATATAACAGTTTATTCGGGCTAATATTTCGGCGTCCTCGACTTCTTCAGAGCCTGGAGCAAGCCGAGTTCAACCTGAGAAACTACCAACTCAACACCGCATCAAATTTTCCGAAAAAAGTACGAGAAAACTGAATGACTACTGAGCAAATGAAAAGGGTCGGAAAAGGCTAACCTCTATTACAATGAAGCTTCACTACATGGTCCACTTGTTAGAGGTTGTTAGAGGTTCAAGTACCGGACTTCTTACACTGGTCCATTCAGAGCTCCAAAAATTCATGAGATAACGTGAGATATCTCGTTTTTTGAAAACTATAACTAATCCTTCTTTCCTCCTTTTATTCCCTGTTGGCGGTTTATGGAATAGGATGTTGTGTACTCAAGATAAGGAGCTACATCGTCACGGAAACAATGAATATTTATGCCTTCCCAGCTTTTGAAGGAAGCTGTGAGCTGGTGATGGTTGCTCGCTTCCATTTTCCATTTCTCTTTCTAACTTCCAACACATTAGAGAGATGGAAAGTTTACATAAAGTTGCATCTTTGCCCTGCTGACGTTTGCATTCTCATTCTAGATGTTAGCTGCTTCGTCTCAATGTATGAACAAATTCGAAACTTTCGAATGCAGCTGCCTCATTAGGTCGACGTATGCTTACGTATTCTGTGGGGGAGCGATATTTGGCTTGCTCTGATTTGATTGCACCAGCGTAGAAATAAAACAGCAAGGTGTCTAAAACGTGACAATACGATTTCTTGAATGCTTCTGTGCCAGACGAGGTTAGTAAGGTGGATCAAAATTTAGTGTAGCCTGACGTTTCGACCCTTTCGTCGTCTTCAGAGGTCTAAAAAGTGGCTCGAAATTTCCTGACCTTGAAAACGACGAAAGGGTCGAAACGTCAGGCCACAACAAGTTCTGATTCACTTTACTAACCTCGTCTGGCACAGAAGCATTCGAGAAGTTCAACAACATGCCGAGGTTTCAAGAAGAGAGAACTTGGGTAACAATAAGAATTTATAGCCAGCAGCACGAGAACTAGAACGAATAAATACCAGGATAGGAAACATTCATAGAAAACGAACCATAAACATATCAGGGCGAAAATAATTAAGGCGGCGAAAACTATGCGCTCAAATGAATTCATAATGTGTAAGGTTTTTTATGTGGTTTTTTTCATTGTTTCGTAACACATTTATCATCGCCGTACGGAATTAGTTCAGCGGCTGCCTTTCTCACTCTTCCAGTCCTCATCCTGCCACTCCCCTCCCTGCCTCGTTAACTGCCTGAAGCATGTCTGGCGCTCATCAAGTGCAGAATCGATTTCAGAGCCCTGTCTCACATATTAGCACACACGCACAAGCATTAGGGTCTCTGGTTATGACGTGGTAGAGCTGTTGGGCGAATTTTCGAAGTTCCCTCTTCTTGAAACCTTACAGTGGTGTTATTCCGATACTGAAACGCTGCTGCGGTGCCTTGGTTAAGACCCCAGAGAAGAATTTGGTTTTTTCGTTCTTTTCTTTTTTGTATAAAAAATACATGTCATTTGTAATACCAACTCATCTACCATTGTTTTTTCGCTCACTAGCCACGGTTCGCTGCTAGCACGCCCTATTTTCTCTCTTTTCTTTTTTTTTGTATAAAAGTACATTAAGTACATGAATAATATCTTGGAAAAAATTTTCGACGGTCATTTTAGTTTGAAGTTAATAAACGACTACTCTTATGCATAGCGTGAAAAATAGTATTCCTCAGAAGAATTTTGCTGCATAAACAAAAGAAAAACGCGTAAAAGAGAAACGAGAAATCGGTGAGAAAGCTTGAGGCTCACATGCTGTTTCGACGAGCTTACATATTCTCCGGTTCGCCTAGGAATCCCAAACTGGAAAAAAATATTCTGTGACTATTACACATGAAAAACACGATTAGTGATGAAAGCTAGAAATTGAGACAAACTATTTAAAATATTCGGCTATCTGCTCTGGTCCACGTCTTCAAGGCCAAGCTTCCTTCTCACTTACTTATTTTATTTTTTATTTACTGATCGATCTAGTTAAAATTAGATGTGCGGGGCGGAAGATATGCTTTTTTTCGAGTTCTCTTATATCTATCGATGTCGTTGAATTCGGTGGTCGAGTTTAAATCATCGATTTGTATGAAACCTCGTTTAGGAAGGTTATTTGGGATGCTTATTCCGAATCCAATGTTTTTTTCAGAGTTCGGCAGATCCGCGTAGGTACTCCATCGCGCCACCATCCCGACTCACTCCATGCCTTCTTTGCTTACCTGATCCTGCCCGTAACAGCTGGAATCGGCCGAAATTTGTAAACCTAACATGAGAATCGTAGTCAGCATGCAGCATAACATATGTGGGCGAAGTTTGAGCCAAATCCGAGATTTTAAGGTGGTCACCTTAGTCGACAACTAGGTTGGCTTGGCTGATATTTGGAAAAGAACATAAGATCCGTGATCAGCGCCTCGAATAGCACTTACAGCCCGGTGCAATATCATAGGTTCACCCCGCGATTTGTCCATAAGTGTTCAAAGAACCTATTGAGGGGATCTGGTAATATTACTGTCATATTCCTCACCATAGAAAATCTAGATATAGAAATTCTGTCTAAAATCTCTTGTTATTCAAGATATTACAATTTTTATTGAAAAATCAGAGACAATGACCGGTACAAAACTATAGGTTCACTTCATTGAAAAACTGTCTTTTCAAGTATGAACATTCAAGTTAAATTAATTAGGTAAGTTAGTTAAGTTAACTATATAATTTTGCACCGGTCATTATCTCTGACTTTTCAATAAAAAATTATAGTATCTTACAAGACATCCCGCCCAGAATTTTTATATCCAGGTTTATGATGGTGAGAAATATGACAGTAATGTCACTAGATCCCCTCAATAGGTTCTTTGAACACTTATGGACTATCGCGGGGTGAACCTATGATTTTGCACCGGTGCATATACGTATAACGTTTCAGCGAAAGTCAATTCTTGAACCATACCAGGTCGGTAAGGCTGGCATTTTTAACTAGTGCAGAACTGATAAGTGACGAGGAAGTAGCGGTCACAGAGCCTTGGCGGAAGCCAGCGTGCTTCGATTCCAAATAAACTGGACATGGCCAACTTTCGCTTGGCTGGCTGGCTATGACGGACGATCTTCGGTGGTCTCGGTGATGTCAGTCAGCCGCTACGCAGTTCTACTCACCTTCACCCAACCACTATGTATTCAGCCGGGTCGGGTGGTCTCACTCTCACCCACCCAGTCCACATCACCCATCCCCCCGGTCTCCTTCGTTTCGATTTTAACGCAGCGTTGCTCGTCTTAGAGGCCTCCATCTCAATAATTTCAAGGTTAACTTTCGTATTTGAAAGATCTTCTCGCTATGGCTAAGTAGTTCTGAAACTGCCTCTGCTTGAGTTGCTCTAGAAATGGCTCTGAATACCCTTCCTCAAAGCAAAAAACGACTGGATGAAGTATTTCTTCATCGATGTTCTGTCTTACTGAATGATACTGTGCAGAAGTTTTTTTGACTTGATAATTGATTTCTATCTATTTTGCAGCTCCACTGATTATGTTTAGCAGTTGCGATGTTTTGCATGCGAGAGGTTGTTGATTTATTTGTTTTCTACGACGCATAATGTTGTCCCAGCAGTCAAGCTGTAGTTTCTAGACGGATAATTCGAACCCCTGTTGACCAGAAGAAGGTCGTTTAACAAATTTACACGAATAAACTGTAGTTTTATGTCGAAATCAAAGTTCAAACCGTAAGCCGTTCTTTTTTCATGCTAAATATGATATGAATAGATTATTATCTCATGCCAAAATTCAAATTTCATACAAATTTTCAAAAGCTCTGACCAATGCAGCAGGATCTATGTATGTTGCAGTAGGTGCGCCCTCATTGTCGTCTTTCGTCCTCTATTTTTCTCTCCTATATCATTGTATTGCATTGAGCCCTAAATTCATTATCTAATTGATATTATTTTTTCATCCCTTTTGGAAGCATACAGGGGTGCGCACCCCTATTCAAATAGATTTAATAATATAGAATGAAAAAAGATATTTCCAACGACTCTTTTTTCATTTTATTCTATTAAACTCTATTGTGTCTTTGTAAGTCGCGGTAAGCTTCTACACTCATCATATCTCACTTCTGCGAACATATTGCCTCGTTGGCTCGTTGCAGTATATTACGGTCTCCTAGATTTTTTTCTGTTGGGCACAAGATGTATGATGGTTTCATTTTGTCACTTTCTACTCTGATCTAATTTTCTACTTATGCATACATGCACATAATGGATGATGATCACAGTCGGCACGATTTTTGGCGTACGTTACGAAATTCATCGAACAACTGACTCAACTGTTTACCCATAGTGATCTGTCCTGCTCCATCGTTCCTAAAAAACCGGTCCCTCTCTGTTTTTCATGTCACTGACGAGGTTATTGGAGACTTTCTTCAAATATCTTGGTCTAGAACACCGATTTTCTTCTGTTTGATCAGATCACGTTGGAGTAATGTAATTAAATTCCTTCCGAAATTATCAAGATTAATATTTCTATAGTTCGTCGTCAAGTGACATAGTCACCTCGGATGTAGTCAAATTAAATGCCTATTTGTATTGCTGGAGAAAGCTCCGAGTACATAGGTGAGTTTAATTGACACTGAAATATTAGTCGAATTAGTGATAGTTTATGACTGTTTGTCTTCATTGTTGAACCGAAAATTCCTAATGTGCTCTTCTCTGGAGTTGGTTCATTCCAAATATTATTTGAAAATTGTAGCTTAATGGCTCCTGATCATATCTGATTCCTTTTATCCTGATGGTACAAGAGCTCTGAATTTTTTTCTGCTCTTCGTTTCATCGGGGTATTTGCGCTCATAAAATAAGAGAAAAAGAGATATTCCTTCGCTTTTTCTCCCACATTAACCCTCATTGTCAGTGCTGGCTTCACCCATCATATTGTGCACAAGACAGGAATCACGCAGGAATGAGGTCAATGTTGTTGTTCTCGAAAAAACACTATACATCAAGCTCCATTCAACAAGGCTCATTCATGTAGACCAGACCCTCTGGGCATAGACCGCGCGGCACAGTGAAAGTCATTCAGGTGGTTCTAACCGACCAACAACCACTTCCTCCCCTATTCCCATCAGAAATACCTGAATCGTCTCCTTCCTTTTCATCACATTGCTCGCTTGCAGTCGGATTGGTGAATGCAGGTTTGACAAAAAATAATCTGGAAAATGTTTCGAGGCACCTTGCAGAGGTGACGAGCAAAAAATATTGATGAATTTTGCTTAAGTCACCCATTTAGATGAAAAAAGTGGTTCAAAATTTGCAGCAAACGCGATAGAATTCAGAAATTTCATATTTTTCGCTCCGCAGCTTGAAATACTTTTTACATTTTTCTCAATAATTCCAATTATGGAATTATTGAGAAAAAAGTAAAAAGTATTTTAAGTGAGTATTTAGATAAACTGGCTGGTGTTGATCAATTCCCTAATATTTGTACGATTTCTCCATGATCGCGCCGTTTTCCGTTCAGCATCATAGAGGCATGAAGAATGCGTATTTAGCCTATACAATGACTTGCGGAAGCCAGCCGCTATGCCAAGTCGGTGTACTTTACCTTCCCAGACAAGTATGGTACCAATTTACCCGACCCCAATGGATGAATGGCTTGGTAAGTCGGACTGGGGATCAGTAGCGTTTTTAACCATTGCACCACGCCCGTTCTATGAAACGCGTGGTGCAGTGGTAAAAGGCGCTACAGTCACTCTCACAGCCGAGCGATCGATCCCGGCCCGGGCTAACCAAGCCTTCCATCCCTCCGACGTCGGGTGAATTGGTACTAGACTTGTCTGGAAAGGTAAAATCACTGACTTGATATAGCGGTTGGCCTCAGCAAGTCATTGTGTAGGCGAAATACACATTCACCGTGCCTCTACGATTTCGAATGAAACACGAGTGCGTGGCACGTCCAATGGGACCGATCAACGTCGACACATTTTACCCTTTACCTTGTACCATACGCGTCCTATGTCGGGCTATCACGGAGTTAGCACCTAAGGTAGAAATCTATTCAGTCATTTGGGTCAAACAGCCTCAAACATGGACTTAGCTCTTTGCCATTGTCACATATGCTTGCGATGATGTGTTAAGTAGGGTAATCAATTGACATTAAGACTACTGGTATTGATTGCTCGCAGACTGAGACCTACAAAGAGTTCCTTGCACTGACACTACCCTCTGTATAGCCTTGCCTTGAAGATTTTTATTTTCTAAATTTTTGAGCATTTTATTGTTCCTGCATTTCTTTTGTCATTATGTACTCACTCATGACCATCATCGTTCTATTATATAATTTAAAGATCTTTCTTGTTTTCAAGGTTTTTACTCACTGTTGGATTTGCTTTTCTGTTAGTAACCGTTCTCATAGTTTTACGCTTGCATTTTAGCAGTCTGTCGTGATTCGATTACATTTGTTCAATAATTTTGTTTGACTGTGTGCGCGCCTCTTTTTTAGACGAACTTTCATCTTTTTTGTGTACTCTAGTCGTCAATACCAGACGTTAGCAGACCGTTCTATAGAAATGAATTTAATAAAGTTATCATTTCCCGGATCTGTCTGTTTAAACGAATCGAGTTATGTAATTTGAATGATTTATTCAATTCAAATAATTTAAATTTAAATGACATGAACTGTCCTGGTTTACCTTGCGCCTTTCATTCTAATTCCATTTCCTTTTTTACCATCTATAGCTATATATTAATGCAATATTTGTGATAACTCTCAGGTTATTCTTAGGTTAAAATCGCGACTGAGGCGGAATTTGAACCTGTGTCACCTTTTCAGGGCTAACGCTATTTGTTTTCCTTTTTTTTTGTCTATCGTCCAACTGCCATCCATTTCCCCATTTTCTTCGTCTTTTGTGTAACCTAGTGTCCGTGGTTATTTTTTCGGGCTTATCTTCTTTGTTTTGCTTTCTCCTCTTAATTCTTCTGTTATTTATATTTGGATATTAACTTCGAAAAACACCCGCATCATTTTCGTGTTATCTTTGTTCTAATTAGGAGTACAGATTTGCTCTTTCATGTTTTCCGATTGTTTGGCAATGGACTTGAAAACTGATTTTCAACATTGGTTTTCTCACTGGATTTCTATGCTGTTTGTAATTTTTAATGGTTGTAATCAATTTTATCTTGGAATTTTTCTCTCATTTTTGGTTCGACTAACGTGATAACCACATAAATAGGTTAATAAACTTGTGGAATAATATTCTCTACACCTCGGCAACTCTTTCGATCATATTGTAGGTTTCCTTGCGCACCATTAAATGGGATAACAAATAATAAAAGCACGATTATTTAATAATTTGAATCACATCACGTTTCCGTCTCCTCTTTGTCTAACTTTCGTAAACTTTAGAAACGTTGAAATACTCACAGGTAATTTGACCGTAGAGTGCGACAACATGTATCTCTCTCAGAATTTTACGCCAAGGCAGTTTCGCCCGTCTTGAGCTTTTCCGATTTTCCACAGGAATTCTGATTCATCTTGTCCGTCTGCGATGCCGTCTAGTAGCATATATCCCACCCCCACTTCGCCTTTCGCCTCTCCCGCCTCATAAACGAGCTGATCATTCCGGTGTTTTCATCGCTCTTCAGCGACTTTCTTTGAATTCAATTACATTAATTCAAACACAATTAGGTGGACGGGACTGACGACACATACCCAGTAGCATCTCGTTGATTGAAGAAATTGGCCGTTCTTTGAGTGACTTCGTAGAATTGACGTCATCTGTTTCATTTTATTTATTTTTGGTGTCAGCCGTAGCCGCACGTGGTAACACACAA
Source organism: Nippostrongylus brasiliensis (assembly GCA_030553155.1). Classification (NCBI taxonomy): domain Eukaryota; kingdom Metazoa; phylum Nematoda; class Chromadorea; order Rhabditida; family Heligmosomidae; genus Nippostrongylus; species Nippostrongylus brasiliensis. The sequence goes on along the minus strand of CP130736.1, from coordinate 30,205,696 downwards.
AAGTATATAAGTACATCACATTCAAACAACTTCAAAAATATTAGGCTTAACCAAAAGTCCTGTCTTTTTCATATGGTTCACCTTCTCCATACAGTGTCCACTAATGAAATGCACTAGTATTATTTCCCTACGAATAAGTGATATCCAGGAGATGCAAGTTCCGGACTATCCATTTTGTTTTGAAGGTAGTTCAATCGGGGCGAAAGTTTTTATTTTTTAGAGATTTTCTTGAAAGGGTACGAACTGTTGTAGGGAGCGCAGACCTATTGTTTACCGAGTCGCGCCATTCCTTGTTCAACCCAGAAGCTCCCAGGCGTCGTACCGCTGGCATTTCTACAGGGTTTGACGAACCGTATGCTGTTGGATTTCTTTCGAATGTTCTACGGACTGCTTCACAATCCGCCTTCACAAGTCGGTCCGAAAGCAGTTATCTTCTTGTTTTCTTTTCTCCGCCATCTCACATCTAAAGTCGACGGGGTTGTGCAGGTTTTGAAAGATCATTGTCGCCTTTGACATCAAGTATCCTTATTGTTTTTTAGTCGAAGCTGGAGCTCTGTTACTAAAAGGAACACGGAGCGCAAAAAATTTCGGCATTCTTTCAGTTGGAAAAAGTTCAAAGAAAAGCTCAATCAGAAATTTGCGTAATATCCTCGAAAGAGCAATTCCCTATCTTGAATTTGATGCAGACGTCATGCCATAGAACTCCATTAAGTGGAAAACTATTCAGGCAAAATGGCGCTGAAAGAGCGACATGACTTTTGGTTCACCCTAATAATGATTAACACTCAGAATATGTTGGGCGAATTGTATTTAAAACATGTTATCCGTGTTAACATTCTTCCCGATTAGATTCTGTGTTCATGCTGAGCTTGATCTTTCTTAAACCTATCGTTCCATTGTAAAGCATTAATGGACATTGCTTATACACAGGTGGTGCCGGCGCGTGGTAAGAGTGGTAAGAGACGTAACTGACACCCGCACGAGCTAATCGAGTCCCCATCCTCCGCGTTCAGGGTAGAATGGTACCAGACTTTCATGGGAAGGTAAAAACACTCACGTGGTCACCCCCGCAAGTCATTTTATAGGCTAAATGCATTCGCCATGCTCCTACGGCTATGAATGGAACACAAATGCGCGGCGCGTCCTACGGGGACTGATCAACGCCCACAGCTGTACCTTTTCCTTTTCCTTTACCTTTGTCAAGAGCAGCAATTTCGCATGCTAATGGCTGATAGATGAGCGTGATGTGAAAATGGAAAACATTTTATGTAAGCGCGTGTGCCGTTGAGTTCCTTTTACGGTTCTAGGTTTTTCATTCTGGTTTTCTAGTCATCAATCTTCCCCTCTTCGTCATTCGCTTAAAATCAATACGACGACCCGGCTTTTCCAGAAAGCTGGGATGGTGAGGCTGATTGTCACACGTCTTAACTTCTTCCATCGGTTCCTAATATGCTAAAATCTGACCTCAGGTCTCCTTCGAAGAATTCTATCCTTTCTGTAGAGTTCTTAATTTCAACTGTCTTCAAACTTAGACTCTACTATGTGCATCAATGTTGTTTTTGTTTCCAATTCTGTATTCATTTCTGCCTTCTACGCTACTGCTCTGCTCTAGTTCACCTTTTCATTACAATTGTTCTTCACATATTGAATTCTCCATATATCTATAAACTCTTTAGTTGTTTTTTGTCCTGTTCAATATTATCACAAGAAAGTTTACTTTTAAACTCTTTCCAACTCATTTTTTCTAATTCCTTCATGACGCCAAATTATCCGTAATCTAGCTAATATTATAGCAATTACGCCCTTGTTGCCTGTACTTTCGACTTTGGCAAACGATTGTAATTCTGACTATCTCGAAACTGTTGTTTTACTTTATTTTTTATAATAAATAAATACATTTTATTTGAGGCATGTTACACCCCACACTAATTTTACTAGGACGGCAATAAATAGAACGTAGGCTATGGAAAATTGAAATCTGGAGTTTGACACTGAGATGTTTGCCATTGCCGTGCTGGTCCTGCTTCCCAATTGTACGGACTTTCCGCCTTTTAGTGACCAGAAATCAAAAGAAGAAGACATCTATTGTGCCCTATCGATTTAGCTTTCGTCTGTTATCCCCTTTTATGTTCATATTCTTACCGTTTATTATCATTTTTGGGCACAGTGGTAGGTGGCGCCAGTGACATCCGCACGGTCTAGCGATCGATCCTTGTCATAGCTCACCAAGCCTTTCACCCCCCTGGGTCGGGTAAATTGGTACCAAACTTTTCTGGGAAGGAAAAAACGCTGACGTGGTGTTGGGGCTAGCCCCGCAAGTCATGGTGTAGAGGAAATACACACTCACCATGCCTCTACGTTTCTGAATGTCCTACGATGTCACGGCGCGAACTGATCAAAGCGGCCCTTTACTTTTCTACTTTGTTGACTGCAAGAAAATGATCCTTTTGTTGATGAGATGCTTCGATCATGTTTGTTGTTTTTGTTCTTCACTGTTGCGTCCCTTCCAATACCTGCCAATCACTTACTTCTCGCGGCTATGGTTGCATGGAATAAATAAATAAACATTTTGTGTTTCTCGCTAGAGTTGTTTGTGAGGAGTTCTTGGTACTCGTTTTCGACACTATCTGAAAAATTGCGAAAGACTACGATTACGATTTTGACCCGAGTTTTTCGTTAAAAAATCAAAGCAAAATATTTTCAGACTGGAGTAATGGTCGATGTGATCTCACGATTGATCTTCAGGCTGCCACCGCTAACCCGTCTGGTGGTGGTCGTTACGGGTGCAGTGCTCATTCACCTCACCATTGGCACATATCATACATTTGGTTGGTTCTGATTACCGTCATCTGTTTCATTTATGTTTATTTTGCGCCAATATTCTACTATTTGAAATTCTTTCATCCGTAACAATCTACTTCTAAAGATTGGTAGTTGGAAGCACTTTAGGTAACCAAATACTTGCGTATTTTCATGCTCTTGAAGCTCGTTTTTGGCGATGTTCGAGTTTATTTATACGTCTATCCACTTACTTTGTATTCAAACGTTCCACCTCAGAAGTAACTCATTTCTCTTTCAGGAAATATGCTCCCTTATATGGCGTCGTATATGCGAAACTACACAGATCCCACAGTGCGGATAGAGCATTTCATGTGGGTCCCAACATTTCAAGGTATGCTCTTCTTCTTCTACAAAGAGTTCGACATTTTTAGCGAGAGCTGATCGTTTTCAGGTTGTTTTCCATTCTCAATGGTGATCGGAGGTACATTGTCCCTTCACGTGGGCCCGCGATCGGCCACCCTTATCGGATGTACCATAGCAACGTGGGTTTCGTTTGTATGCGCACTGTAGTTAAAGTTTTCCCTTTGTTACTGCTCATTTAGATAAAGGTAAAAGTATCGGCGTCCATCGATTCATAAGGATGCACCTTCGGGCCCGGGGCGCGCGTGGTACAGTGATAAGGGGCGCTACTAACACTCATGCGGTCGAGTGATCAATCCCCGCCGAGCTAACCAAGCCTTTCACTCTTCCTTAGGTCAGGAGAATTGGTATCGTACCTGTTCGGGAAGTTTTAGAGAATGGCTTGATATAGCGACTGGACCCGCAAGTCGTTTTTTTCTCAGCGTGCCTCAAAGATTGACAACAAGACCCACATTGTTTTGTAGAGCATCGAATGGCGATTGCAACTGGTTTGGTCAAAGTCACCGATTTAGCTTAAACTTTGCGTACGGAGGACATTCGGGGCGCAGATCACGAATATGACATTTGTTTCTGAATTTGGATGGATTCTGGTGGTATCTCTGGTGGTTGCGATTTAGAAGCCCATTTGCCACACTGTGGTCAAGATTTTTTTTGCCTTTTTTTTAGGGCCATCCATTTGCAACTGGCAAAAACAAACCATACCGTTGTAATCGTCATTCGATGCTCTACAAAACAATATGGGTTTCGTTGTGAATCTTTGGGGCACCCTGAGCAACCTCCCTAGGCCAAATACGCATGCACAGTGCCTCTACGATTCTAAATGGAATACCAATGTGGCGGCGGGCCCTTTACCTTTATCCTCTGTGATGAAGATAAACACCAATTTGTGCTACTCAAGTAGCCGAAGAGTACAGCCGGGCTCTGTCTTGTGGTGTTGTAGGATTACGGTGGCCGGCGTGTACTAGTTCCAACCTTTGCGGTGATTCCAGTCTCTTCTTACCGCTTGTTTTGGTAAACTATTCTCCAGCGTGGTCCGAAAACACCACAGAACATTGCACATGAATGTCACCATCGTATCCCCGAGACAAAGATGCGTTGTTTTAAATGAATTCAGTTTGTTCAAAAGTTTGGTATTCAGATCGGCGGTTGCCCTATCGTACTGGTCCATAAAGCATTCATTTCTTGCGTTTTTTGTAACGTATGGTCTTCTGTTTGGACTGGGTCAAGGAATCGCCTACGTCACCGCTGTTGCTACCGTCATAAACGTGAGTTTAGAATCAAGTTGCAAAATAGAGCTCAAAATAAAGCTAAATTCATCGTACTTATCGTACTATCGTAATTTTTTAACGAAATGAATGAATGAATGTACCGTTTTCAGTGGGCTCCTGAGAAAGTGGGTTTGGTGAGCGGAATAGTTGCCGCCGGCTTCGGGGTCTCTTCATCGATCTTCGCTCCGATACAGACGCGACTCATTAATCCAAAAAATCTGCCTTCGACACGAGACGGGTCAGTGAGACGTGTTATTTATTTATTTACTTATTTATTCATTTAATACGTCAGAAGACGGGCTGAAAAATATGAGGTGTTTTGATTACTTTTTTTCATTTACGAAAACCGCTATGTATTTTCTATATTTTTATTTTAGGTATTTTCTCGACAAAGAATTGCTGCTGCGGGTACCTGATGTCTTTTTGACCTTGTCGTTGATATATTCTGTGATGCAGCTTATTGGATTGATTGTGATCTGTGATCCTCCGGAGAAGGTATGGGCGGTGAAAAATTCATTGTTCACATAGGCATCTTTGTACCTTATCGAACATACTATTTCTCTTTTAGCTTTTCCAAAATTCTCAGATCAAAAGAATTATGCAACAAGAGTTATAATTACTCCATAGAGACGAGTCTACTGAGTCATAGCAATGGGAGGCCTACTGCAGTTTGTACCAAATCAAAATAGTGCTCCATCAATAGTTGAGACCTCTGTTGTGGGAAATCAGAGGCAGTTTGACATACTAGACTCGACCAAAGATCATATTTTTGTCATTTTCAAGACTAATTCTCTTGGTTTGCATGAGAACGAGCTGTTGAGCGGCTAACCCGTCTTAGGCGGAATTGAATTTACAGAACATTTCCTCATCTAGTCCTTATTGTATGTCGACTGCAGATGCGGAATTCGGGTGTCGGGTCGATCTCGGAATTCATCGCCGAACTTCGCCACGGTCATGACGGCTCTCATCGCCGCCGGCGATATGACAACGTCGCCTACAGGCCGGTGCCGCGCGAGGAGATTGGGGTAGATTCACTAGTCGTGATGTCGTGGTGTCTGCTTCAGCTAGTCAGTTCTGTCAGGGTTTCGTCGGGAATCTCATAAACCCATAGAAATCATAAATCATGCGAATACGAGATGGCTCGACGGTCCACAATAAAAGTCCTGAAAATCTTGTCGTAAGACGTACTTCTTGCGACACATAGTCCGATTCATTTCCGTCCAAGTCAACACCCTTATTCGTTCCCTCAGCCACTTTCTTTTGTCGCTCACTAAGCATCGACATGGCCGTTTCTGTTGTGCTCAAAACACCCGGAATACTCTGGAATCGGGTGCAGTCCTCATGTCAGCTCGATTGCATAGAGCTGTCTAACAGTTAGTCCAGACAAGCCAAAAATTTTGTTAACTCCGGGAGGAACCATCACTTTACTTTTTACGTTACTTTTTGTATCTTCAGTAATTCGTGGGCGCTCTACTTCTACATATAACATAGGCCAAAATTATGAACTCTGCCACATGTTTCTACAGCTTTTTCCGAGAAAAAAATGTCCCAGAGTCATATGTTCAACTTAGGTCCTCGAAGGGTGGATTAAAAGTAGAGCCATTCTTGACAGCATGTCTTTCTACTAGATGGCACTGTTCCACTAGACAGCATGTCTTTCTACTAGATGGCACTGTTCTACTAGATGGCACTGTTTCCTTTGAAGATTCTATAAATTTCCTCAGGAAGACTTGCTGGCCATCGTTTCAGGACAGAACTGACTACCACACAGCGTGCTTACTATATTAAGTTCACCGTCTTTGAATCGTTTGATGCCTTTTTTCGTTTTGGTGAAAAAAAAATTATTCGTTCGCAAGTCTAAACAAGACATCTCACCCGAAACGAATTTTACCTACAGTACCGGACGCGCCGCAACGATAAAACGGCGGTAGCGGCGCTCCGGAGCGCCGAAATGCGCCGTTTCGCTGTCCACGCATGGTGACCTGGGCAGAGCCAACCGCAGTTCATTTGCGTCACATGCCCAACGGGTGGCCACGCGTGGTAGCTCCTTCGAGCCACTCCGTGGGGCCCCCACTCCTGGCTTGGTCCACTAGGAAAGGACGCGCCGCATATTCATAGGCAGCGAGGAGGAGGCGGAGCCTAGTCGGTGCAACGGGCGCCGCACATTTATATTCGGCCATGGGGGGGGGGAGCCTAGTCGGTGGTGAGTCACCAAGCGAGGGACCGAAGCGGCAACGGGATCCGAAAATCGAGGGGTAAAAAAAATTCGACTGAAAGCAGGTTTCGCGAATTTGGAAAAAGTGTATATGGAGGGATAGAGCTCGAGCTGCTAAACTCGAATATATACTTATTTTTGCGATTAAACCAATTTTAAGGAAGTTATTTGAAAACGGCGGGTTTCGGCGCTCCGAGGCGCCGCTACCGCCGTTTTATCGTTGCGGCGCGTCCGGTACCGTACTAGTTCGAATTACCGTTGGTTGCCTTCCTGGAGCAATCGCGTGATTGCGTCGATTGACACTGCCAGGTCAAAGTGATGGGCTCCTTGGTGGAAGCAGAGTTCCTCTTCCCACCCACTGACTGACAGAGTTTTCAATCAAGCCGGTTCTTCGCTGTTTCGCGGCTTTTAGTGGTATGCCTTGGAAGCAATCGCCTTTAGGACCCGAATTTTTTTGATTTTTGTGACTTCCGACCATATTTCCAGGAATGAGGCACCCGAGAGTCAGAGAACGGCTCAGTGTTGTCTGTGGTTGTGGTAGTGGTGGTCGTGGTGGTGGAAAAGCATGCCAATTAGTTCAGCTTGTGCGTAAAGCTTCACACATGCTTATTGTGAGGTGAAATAATATATTGTATGAATCCGCTCCAATGGCTAATGCTGTCTAGTTTTTTGCCGACCCTTTTTTTGGACGAGTGTAGTAGCGCTCTCTTTTATTGGACAATGGGTTGCAATCCTTCGGAGAAAGAGAGCCAGTCCTATTGATGTGAAAACTGAGATTTCTTTAATGGTTTGCTTTCTTGTTTCCCTTCGTCCCAAAATGTCAGAGGTGGTCAACCCTCCCTGTTATTGCCTGATAGTAGTCCAACAGTGATTCTGTGCCTTACGAGCACATGAACTTGGCTTTCTTTACGTTCAGCCTAAGGCCATTTTTGGCTGATTCTTCCTGCCGTTCTGCCAACGGCTGACTTCTTGTGGAATCTTGGAAAACTTGGCAGCATGGGATCCCATACTTGGGCACTAAAAGTCTAACCAGTTGAAATGCTATCAATACTGGCTTTCAGAAAGTCGTGACATTGGGTGGTGATGGACAGCGTTCCGCATGCCATTTACCCAGGAATAATCTTCTCCATGGCTGCGCTTTTTAGGTGCCATCATCTGGCAGTGTTACACGACATCGGTCCATCTCAAGAGAGTCACGTTCGAGCTCTGATTCCGACCTTTCCGACGTCTTCATCAACGACCGATCAAAGTGAGTCTGGATTTCTAGCATTCTTCTTTCATATGGGATTATTCGCACATATTTATTTATTTATCCATTTATTTATTTATTTATTCAACTACGTCCAAGGACGCGCCAAAAACAAGAAAAACGGCAAGAGACATCACAACAAAGAAAACAGACCCCAACACAAAATAGCTCAGAAACCCAACAGAGAACATTACGCAGATAGAATTTAAGGAAGATATATCATCAACTCAGAGATTTACCGATGGAAAGAGATAAACGCCCTAGGCTCTACTCTCGAACTGACTCCAATTAATCCAACAATCGGGAGCCGAGAAGGTCATCGGAGGGTTAGAATCAGCAAAATTCACAGGAAACATTTGCAACCTTTGAATTCATACTCTGCCGAGGAAAAAAAAAACAAAGGCTCGCTGGGATATGAAGAGTGTGTGCCCGGATCATTTCCATATCTGTCAGGAGATTTTCTCAGTTTTAGAAGGAGATTTCAAAATAAATAACCGTTGTTATCATCAACAGTTGTTCTCTAGCGCCTTAGACTGACCTTTCCAGCGACCTGTCAATGCGGCCGAAGGAGATGCTTTCCTCGTCGACCTTCTACTTCCTATTTGCAGCTCTGTTTTGCTGCTCGTTCTACGCGAATATGTTCTACAATTTGTATAAAGTAAGTCGGTTCCGACATGTCCAATCTACAACAAGAGAGCTTTTAGAGAAACTAAAAAATTTGTTTAGACGTTCGCCGAGACATTTATTGACGACGACTTCTTCTTGGCAAAAGCTTTCGCCATCGGATCGGTGGCCAACGCAATTGCTCGCGTAGCTTGGGGATACCTGACCGATCGGACGAGTTTTCAGGTGGGCGTTCACGGCAGTTTTGTGGTTCAGAGTGTTGGAATATTGTCTAGTCGTTTCCCGATCCCCTCTGAAATCTGCGAGCTAGGAGATATTTAGAATTTCACATAGGTTCTTTGTCATCGCAACATTTGCAGAAATTCAGAAAAAGTACAATAACCAGGCAGGAAAGCGAAGCATCTCTGAGAATCGCTGCAAGCACATGCAATCCCTCAGGGAAATGCGTTAGCTTCAAATGTTCTTGCTAGTGGTTAAAATAATTTGTAAAACGTTAGTACGGCCTGTCGCTTTTAGACGAAAACCTAGAAGAAATTCTCTAAGCGCTCCTTGCGTCTACAGCTCTGGTTGCGAACTGATAGGTGGCGCAAGTTCCCCCCGTATGACCAGGTGATTGATTCTCACGCAAAGATACCCAATCTAAGGTTTACCTTTCTTGCTCCATTGAACAGTGTCCGGCCAAGTCTGGTAAGGTCCCGACACTGACTTATACATCGGTTAACCGCGATTCAATGAATCGTGGTCTCGTGTGTCCAAGTCGGTATCTTTACCTTCCCAGACGAGTTTGGTGCCAGTTTACCCCGGCTAGGATCGATCGCTCGACTGAATAGGTGTCAGTTACGCCTCCTACCACCACACAGTTCCCCCGCAAAATTTCTTAAGGCCCTTACAGAGTGTTGCTGCTGACAGCAGCAGCAAAAAGGAGGGGAGCTCTCTTCCACCGGGGACCACCGCTCTGCTGCCGGTTTGCTGCTGAGTTCGGCAGCAACGCCACAGCAGCACGTGAGGTGTGCTGACGTCATTTTCAGGTGATTCGTGCTAGGACCTCTAGCACGAATGACGTCCCGTTTGGCGTAGCCTACCGCTCGATTTACTGCGGCAGCAGCACTCTGAATACCCCCCTGCTGCAGGCTTGCTGCGCAGCGCTGCCGCGTTGCTGCTGGGCTATCTTTCATCATTGCTGCTGCTGTCAGCAGTAGCACTCTGAAAGGGCCTTTATAGGATTAGTACTGGAGGTAACATAAATGATGCTCATCGTTGAACGTTAAGGTCGGAATGAAACTGCGAAAATAAACATTATGCGCATACATAGATAAAATGTTGCAGGTGACTGTTTCCGTTGCAACGTGCATGGCTGCGGCATTGCTTCTCACGATGCCCATAACTAAGGACATTGGAAGATGCTTCTTCTTAGCTTGGGTACGTGGAAAAAGATGCATTACTGTTTGGTATGATTTCTGGGTACTTTGTTATGTTGGCTATTGCTGATATCGAAAAAAAACTGAAGGTGAAGAAAGATGGAAGTGGTGATGGGATAACGCCACGAAATTTGGAAAGGAAAATAAACAAGGAATTTCAGCTCGTGGGCGTATTTATATGCATGGGTGCAACACATGCGCTATTCATCACATCCGCTGTGAAGTGCTTCGGTGACAGATGGAAAGCGACAAACTACGGATTCCTGACATTTTCAACGGTAAATTCCACTGTTTGAGACTCTATTTCCGGACGTTCGAGCCACGACTGAGTGAGTGTGAACCCGGATGTAGATCCATCGGCTAGCTGCGTCAGCAATTTTCGTTCCTAGATCAGCTTGAGGTGTCGTGGGGAGGGGGTAAGAAGCCATTTCCCTGATCCTCTCGTCCAGAAAAATTTTCCCTCATAAACACGTTGTTTTAGTTCTGTAAGGGCCTCTTCAGACTCTACTGCGGCAGTAAACCAATGTAGAGCGGTGAAAAGGGGTGCGCGTATTTCCGCAATAGCTGCGCGCTTTTTCGGTCGTTCACTGGATTGTCGTTGTTCAAAGAACTACAGTACCGGACATATCCTTTGGTCAGATGCCGAAAAAGCCGCTTAGGAGCGTTCCAAAGCGGCTTTTTTGAATAACTTCGTTGAAACTCAATTATTTGAAAAAATATAAATATATTTGAGCTCAGCAGCTCATGTTCTATCGTTTGGTGTATAATTTACCCACACCTAAAAATTTTTTCAAAATATCGATTTTTTGCCGACCCCTCAATTCTCGCCTAGTCGGTTCCCCGTATCTATCGATTGCCTCGTCGTTGACTCGTCAGGCGGAGCTTGCGTTCTCCACAGTGTGGATGACAGAAAATCCTGTCGGGACCCACACCTACCGTAACTCCGATCGTATTCCGTTTGGAGAGTCCTATTTCACTTGCCTTGTATGTTGTACTTTGTGAAGGTGGGACTTCTATTTTGTGATAGTTCATTGTCGCATTCGTCTTATGACACGTGAATCCGGTTTTCGATTGATTTTGGCGGCTTTTCATGGAATATGTTCTTGGAGTTTCTTTTTCTCTCTGGAACGCATGAGAGAGGTTTTCCTAACAAGGTAATTCCGGAAACCATCGTAAATCAATTTTCACCTTGTTGCTCCACCAGTTTTTCCATTTCTCCTTACGTTCCTTTCTTCCAATTTTAATAGCAGCTTACGGTCACGTTCTCTTTCCTCATCAGTTCTTTTTTTTCGCAAAACAGAAAAGCAATCTAAAACGGTAAAGCGGCAAAAAAACAAAACAAGAAAATAGGGTAAAACGAGGTCTGACATCCCACTATTGCCAATTGCAGGAAATACAAAATCTAAATACAAATGGAAGCGATTGCCAACCCCTAGCTAGTTGACACTCACACCGGAACCGTTTTAACGTGACCGTAAGCTGCTATTAAAATTGGAAGAAAGGAACGTTAGGAGAAATGGAAAAACTGGTGGAGAAACAAGGTGAAAATTGCTATACGATGGTTTCCGGAATTACCTTGTTAGGAAAACCTCTCTCATGCGTTCCAGAGAGAAAAAGAAACTCCAAGAACATATTCCATGAAAAGCCGCCAAAATCAATCGAAAACCGAATTTATGTGTCATAAGACGAATGCGACAATGAACTATCACAAAATACACCTTCACAAAGTACAACATACAAGGCAAGTGAAATAGGACTCTCCAAACGGAATACGATCGGAGTTACGGTAGGTGTGGGTCCCGACAGGATTTTCTGTCATCCACACTGTGGAGAACGCAAGCTCCGCCTGACGAGTCAACGACGAGGCAATCGATAGGTACGGGGGACCGACTAGGCGAGAATTGAGGGGTCGGCAAAAAAACGATATTTCGAAAAAATTTTTAGGTGTGGGTAAATTATACACCAAACGATAGAACATGAGCTGCTGAGCTCAAATATATTTATATTTTTTCAAATAATTGCGTTTCAACGAAGTTATTCAAAAAAGCCGCTTTGGAACGCTCCTAAGCGGCTTTTTCGGCATCTGACCAAAGGATATGTCCGGTACTGTATTTGGCGCATAGTTGGCGATATGGGTGGTTTTCGCACAGCTGTGCGCCACCGGTCCCCATGTTTTATCATTACTGGGGCAACAACGCAGTGAAGTGTGAAGGAGTCTCAAGTCAGTCCCAGAAGAACGCGCCGCCGCATTCGTATTCCATTTAGAATCGCAGAGGCACGGTGAATACGGATTTGACCTATACATTGACTTGCGGCACCAGCCCCAACATCAAGTCAGTGTTTTTACCATATCAGAACAGTCTGGTATCAAGTTACTCGATCCTGGAGGGATGGAAAACTTGATTGCGCCGGGCGAGGATTAATCGACCGAGCGAGTGTCAGCAGCGCCTCCTACCACTGCACCCTGCGCGCCCTTTAGTTCTGCCATGTGGTCCACAAATCATCGCGACTCAAATTGTGGATAATATCCGAGTAAAAAGAGCTCATCACTAGCTACACCACTTTGAATTGGCATTAGAGCCGAAGCAAACTTTCATTCCAAACGATTCGGCATCCTACTGTTTAGGGTAACGCATCCTATTTTCAGACCTGTAGCGGTGTACTTCTGTCCATAATCTCGCAGTACTACCTCACTTCGATAGGATACACGTGGCTTTTCATCGTCACCGCTGCGTTCCCGTTCCTCGGTACGTTTTTGTCTTCATATCATCAATCCTGATACTTTATTTGGATAGCATCAATCCTCTATTTCTTACTTTAATTATGAGATTGTAGACGAGGAACTCTGATAAGTAGCGCCCCCTCTAATGAAGTTATCTGGTGCCTTTCCAATTTTCCTTAGAATGAACTTCACGTGAAAATGAACTGCACTTTTCCAGCGTTCGTGGTGACATCGCAGATCCATCTGACGCCACAAGGTCACTTGATATCGTGAGCGTTTATCCAACTACACCTCGTCGTTGACGTTCACTCGTGCCTTTGATCTCATCTGCCTTATGAGAGCTTTAAACAAAGCATTTAACGGAATAGAGCTATTAAGGATAGGCGATTAGCAGCGAGAGAGTAATTTGTGTTCGAAGAGGCAACTAGTTTATTCCATACTACGGTGGCATTCCTTCAGAGTCGATATGTGTACGAGTTCTTTCAGCATCACTGGTTTGCGTTTGTTTTCCCAAAGTTGGCTTGATATGTATACATTTGAATCTCTTCTTCTTCCGATATTTGCTGTCTAGTCGAGCTTGCATTCTTTCGTTTTGGAGAATAAACGTAATGCTACTCGAACAACTCGGACATGTCGACATAGTGCAGAAGCACCTCTACAACTACTTATTTCTCAGTTAAATAAAAGAGTCACCAGGTAAATATGTAAAAAAGTTGTCACTTGGTTTGCTTTTGAAAAAGAGAGAGGTGGTTCTGGCAAATATTTCACTCCTCTCACCCGGTGAAGTGGTGCAGATGCGGATATCAAGAAGGCCTCTAACACACCGAATGCCTGTACATATTGAGGTTTACCACGTTGGAGACAGTGGCACACAATGGTGTGAGCCAGGCATTTTCAGCGGTTGTTTGGAGAGGGGGTCTCCAACGACACACTTTGCTACTTGGGGGGTCTAGTGAGGACCATCATTTTTGTCCAAACGTTGTCGGGGGTTATTGGGGACGCCGAACATAGTGGTAGTATCTGTATTTCACACGTTGACACTCAGTGATGGGTGCCAACTATTAGGTCGTCGAAAAAATTTCCCTCCATTCAGTTTCTCCACTCACCAAAATTTTAAAACGGGTTCCGGGATCTCAAGTTAATAGCCGTTATGTAGGATGATTTATGGGCTACATATACCAGTTGTCCTGGTTCAGCACTACAGGTATTGCGGAGAAAACCGATATTGACTGCAGGTACCTTGAACTGCTTTTTCTTTACGACCTCGTAAAACAACGCATTGAAGAAAGCTCAGCCAACGGCTTACGAATTATGACAGGTCCTCCAATTGACTTTGTCCAAATTGCAAAAGTTTGGTTTCATGTGTCCAAAAAGACCCATTTTGGTTTCAAGGGACAACGGTTGTCGGCGAGTGCAGTTGCTGTGGATTCAGTGGCTCTTCTGGAGCTGGCTTTAGAGGATGGCCGGCGTGGTACCGTAAGTTGGTAGAAAAACTCGAGAGCCATATACCCTCATAAGCTGCCGTTTTCGAGGCTTTAGAACTACAAGAAAACAGGGCACATAGTTGCGGCATGCTTTAGTGGCCACCAGCCACAGATGGTGACGGGTGCATGCACGACCATCTCAACTTTCCGAAGAAATTTTCATTCGCCCGGCAATTTGGTTAGTGGTACCAAGGAGTGGGTATTGTGCACCAATCACACGCCAAGTCCTCTGCTGCGCACTTGCAACAAACCAACAAAATTCCAAAATCCTCAACTCCACCCCAAATGGGAGATGATCGGTGTGCAGCTGAACTGCAAATGAGGCATTCGTTAGAAGCTGTTACCTACAGATGCTACTGCTTCCAACGACATCTAACGTAGCCACTTCGATGGCGACGGAGCAGATGTTCGTGGAAAAGATGGGAAAATTTTCTTCAGTCACAATAACGCGCATTCACCTGTTGAGAAGGAAGCTTGGAAAAAATTTCAAAATCTCCGTTGGCATATTCAGACCTATCCAGGACATTCGTCGAACCTTGCCCCTACAAAATAACATTTGTCCATTCGTTCTCCATTCAGTTACTAGAGAGCCAACTCGACTAGTGAGAGCACCTCAAAACATGGCTCAATGAATTCTTTTCATCAAAACTCTAGAAGTTCTGTAGGATGAGAGTTCAAAATTTTTCTAGTAAATAACGAGATGTTGTTGATGGAAATCATGCATAAGTATTTCGGATGTCGAGTGGAATAAAGGAGAGAAACAAATTTGAAAAGAATGACAGAAGTGGCGGGAAACTTTTTCGACGACCTAATATAATAGTTTGTCTCGGGTTGAGGTACTCAATGGCGTATCCCGGTATATTGTTTTGACCACAACAATAGGAATTGTTTTCTCTGTTCATTCAATAAACTGGGATTGAGAGAACTATATACTAAAAAAGAAAAGAAAAATATATGCCAAAATTCTAAACTTATAACTACTGTTTATTTTATTTTTTACTAATTACAGGTTCCGGGGGAATGTTTGAAAACAAACTAACATAGCATGCGCTTCAAAATGTGCCATCGGCACAATTCTATTTTTCTTGTTTTTCACTACATTATTTTCGCTTACATTTGTCCAGTAGGATCTGATGAAAAATAAGCAAGCTTCTCTAAGTATGGCTGAGACGTGATCACTTTGTGAGAACTTGCGTCACATATGTTTTCATAAACCAAAGCCAGCCCTCCATTTCCCTCAAATGTGCATTGTTGAAAACCACGCTCCATGATTTCACTGGACTTGTAACCTATTTCTTTTATGTGGTTGTTTTTCTTTCGCTTTATTCAGCTTGCACCACGCGCGATGACAGCGCGCGTGTGAGCGTAAATCTTCCATCTCACGGGACATACGAGCGAAAATCGCCTCGTCGTCAACCAGTTAAACCAAGTCGGTCTCAGAGCAGCTGCTTGGTGGTTACCAAATCGTGGTGCTAATGAAACGCGTTTAACGATGGGACATTACGTTTAACGATGGGACATTATGAGACAAAGATGAGAGGTGACCATTCCTGCAAGTTCTATTTGTAGCACAAATGCCATTCCTAGAACACAACCCCCGTAACTCGATTCTCTGGCTTCTCAAGTGAGCTAAGGACTTATTCGCACCTTATTGCGGCAGTAAAAGAACTACGGTTAAGTATAAAGGAGCAAAGTAGGCGTATCGTGTAAGGGTGTACGGGCCTTACATGATGCACTTGGGGAGTACTGGATGCTTCTGTTAGGGCAAGTCATACTAGATAATATAATATTTATCATATAACCATATAATATTTATCATATAACCATATATTCTTTTTTTTCTTTTTTTTCTCGATTATGGGTGGCTGGCGTGCGGCGGCTACTCAAGTGCTGTCTGCCCCACTGTGTTTTATCTCCTATATTTCTACTAAATAGGAGAAATAAACCACCTACATCTAGCCCACCTGTGTTCCCTGCCTCTACGTCAAACTCTCATCTGTTTCCTCTGAGGCAAGCACTCTATTCGAGTGGGAATTTTGCCTGTTTCGTCTATCGCCCGATTGTTGGTGCTGTGCTGGCGTTCGATTGGTTCGATTGGTGATCTGGATTGCGAGAGCTCTCTGGTGGCGGGGAGTGAATTAACTTTTGTCACGTAAGCCACCACTTGAGGTGTATTGTTTCATCGTTACTGTTTCCATATTCGTTACCATGGACACTCCCTTACTTCCTGTTAAGCCCGTTCAGGGATGCAGAGGTAAAAAACACAAGATGGAATTCTTGTCGCCGGCAGGAGACGAGCTCACGCAGGCTATTGACCAAATCATCGCTGACAAATCGTTACCCGCTCATCTCAAGGCCGCCATCGGATGTATGTTGGAAATGAAAGAACAACTTAACGCCGTCGTTACCAAAAACAAGGACCTTATGGAAGAAAACGAAGCTGTGAAACTGAAAAACTGTGAGTTGGAACAAGAAGTCTTGAGTCTCCGATCTCAAATCTCTGTTTTGAAGCAAGAACTGTCTAATACTCATTCCGCTCATACCTCTCCTAGTTTTAATTCGATTGAGACCCATGATATTGAACGTAGTCGATCGGTCGTTATTGCCGGTGTTAAGGAATCTTCAGCTCATATCTCTTCTGCGAGAGTTTCGCATGATTTGAATTGTGTTAGAATTGTGCTCGATTTCCTAAATACTGATTGCCAACCTAATGCAGTTTATCGCATGGGAAGGCAAATTTTAGGTAAGCCTCGTCTCTTGAAAGTGGTATTTCCTGCCTCGTTTTTTGCATCTCTCACTCTCAAGAGAGCTCCGCGTCTGCGGTTCTTCTCGGAGAAAGGCATTTTCATTAGGAAATCTCTCAGTAAGGAGGAACGTGAACGTGTTAGATTGGAAAGGTTGTCTTCCCGTAATAATAACGTAGACGCCAATGTAAATGTTTCAGAGCACTGTGTTGAGCCCTCTATAAGTGCGATTTCGCCTCAGATACGTGACAATGCTCATGCAGATGTAGCCTCTCAGACTCCTAATCTGTCGGGAAACCGTTAAGGCATCATCGGAAACTTGGTAGAAAATTTTCATTCGTTTATGCCAACATTCGTTCTTTAGTCAAAAACAGAGACGCTCTCATTCATACTTCTTCTGAAACAAAAAATAGACGTCGTTTTACTAGCTGAGACTTGGTTGTACCAGGAGGTTGACACAAGCGCTCTCCTAAAGGGTTGTGACTCTCAGTATATTGTTGAAAGAATGGACAGGACTTCTAAAAAGGGTGGAGGCGTTGCAATCATAGCTCACAAATCAACTCTTCCGTCACTAGTTTTTCGTGAAAGTGTCCCTGATGCTTACGAGATCATATGCAGTGACTTAGTTCTCGGCTCTGTGGTTCGTGTTGTCATTGTATATCGTGCACCAAGCTGCCCAGCGGCAAAGAATCTACAGCTGATCAGTGCGTTGAGTGATCTAGTGTCATGCGCAGCTCCTTGTATTGTAGCAGGTAATTTTAATCTACCCGAAATGAATTGGCGAGGTACTCCCAGGTTAATGAGAAGTAACGCTAATTCTAGGAAATTTCTCGAATGCTGTGACAATCTCAAACTGAGTCAAAAGGTTCTGGACCCTACTTTGGGTAAAAGAATTTTGGATTTGGTCCTCTCAAACAATGATGAAATGATCACGGATTTAGAAGTACGTGGTCCGGTGGGCAACAGTGACCACTGCGCAATATATTTCAAAACTGGGTTTGGTAAAAAAACCGACGAAGTCATTTTCAGAAAAGATTTTTTGTCAGCGAACTACCATGAGATTGTAGAGTATCTTGAGGGAGTTGACTGGCTCGGATCGCTCAACAATGCTGAATCAGTAAATGATAAATATGAACTGTTTATCGGTATTTTGCTCCACAGCATTGAGTTATTTGTTCCTACAATTAGAACCAGTGCGAAAAATTTGGAACTCCCCCCTCATCTCGTTCGGCTGCATAGGAAGAAGGAATTTCTCTGGCAGAGAGCAAAACTAATCTCATGTTCCAACGTTTGGGGGCAATATAAAAGAATAAGTTGCAAATTAGAAAAGAAGTTGAAGAAGTTTAACAATGCAGTTGAAAAACGAGTGGTTGAATCCCGTAGCAGACATCAGTTCTATAAGCTTATAAATTCCCGCTTAAAAAGGAAACTGAATGTACCTCCACTCCGTGCCCCTGATGGGTCAATTTGCTATGGCGATAAAGAGAAGGCAGAATTGTTGGCCAGCACATTCCAAGAAAACTTTGGCTCTATAAATTCCCAGAACCAGTCTTGCGAAGAACCAGCGTCAATATACCCAGTAATGGAGGACTCCGTGTGGTTTCACAGAGACAATATTCTTGAAATTATTCGGAAGTGGCCGCCTTCAGAAAGCGTCACCCCTGTAGTATAACATCCATATTTTGCAGAATTTTTGAGAAAATTATGAAGCAAAAAATTCTAAGGCATTTGGAGGATCATTGCATAATATCTCCAAAACAACATGGCTTTCAGAAAGGGAAATCAACAGTCACCGCAATGATCCAGTCACTCTACTACTGGACAAGATCTCTCGACCAAGGCAGTTCCGTAGATGTGGTCTATTTTGACTTCCGTAAAGCGTTTGATAGAGTCTCGCACGATGAATTGATTCTTATAATGAGAATGGTTAGGATTCACCCGCGCATAATCGCTTGGATCCGATCCTTTCTCAAAGATCGCTACTATGTTGTTCGTATTAGCAACTCTTATTCCGAACCTAGGCTAGCCAGTTGTGGAGTCCCACAGGGTGGTGTGTTATCACCGACATTTTTCAATATCTATACCCACGACTTACTCAACCTACTTTCGGAAACGCCCATTGAATTTTGCGCTTTCGCTGACGATCTCAAAATTTACAGCACTGCTAATAACTTGACGGAATCTCTTGCTCTTCGAGAAGCGATTAATAAGGTTCATCTCTGGTCCTGTACTTGGGGTCTGCCGTTGTCCAAGGAAAAATGTTGTGTGCTTCAATTAGGGAAGAAGAACAACAAATTCCCTTATTCTGTGGATGGAGCAGACATTAAGGTAGTGGACACGGTATCAGATCTGGGCTTTTTAGTTATGGCAGATCTCAGATTTGATAAACACTGCACTGCAACAGCAAATAAAGCTTCAAGTGAAATGTACAACTTGTTTCGAGCGCTCTCCACAATAATCCTTCTGTGTTCCTTCAGGCGTATATAATATACATCAGGCCCATATTGGAGTACGGAACACCCGTGTTCAATCCCTACCTCAAGAAGAGCAGTGAAGTGCTTGAGCGAGTCCAGAAGGACTTTACAAGAAGACTCATGGTTAAGCAACTGGGTTTTGCTTATTACCAGATACCTTGTGGTATGGAGAGAAACATCAATTTTGGTTTGGAAACATTGGAACATAGGAGGAAGCGGAATGATGCCATTCTTTACCATAAAATTATACATCATATGAGCGGAATTAAGCCTTCAGAATTAATGGCTGTGAGGTTAAACTCTACCAGAGCCGGTTGTGTTAAATATGATCCTGGTAGAGCCAAGCTCAACTGTAGACGTTACTTCTTCTCATGTAGAGCAGCACCTTTATACCATAAGCTTCGGACCAGAGGCAACATTCCTGTCAGCCTGCCAGCATTCAAAAAGTTTCTTCAGCGTCACTTAAGCCCATAGTTTTCCGATGCCTTAACTACTTCCGCCTTAAGTAGCTGTATTTGTTCGTCTCTGTTTACTTTTCCTCCCGTACTTCTGTTTTTTTGTTTTGTTCTAGTTCTCGTCTGGTTGTTACCTCTATTGTGATGTACCTCCCATATGTTTCTTCGGAGTGTTGTTTTATACTTTTACTACGCACGACTGTGTTCGTGTAATAAATCAAATCAAATCAAACGGTATAGTAGGTGAGAGGGGAAGGGCAGCAGGCGGCTGTCTTACATGGGGGTAGAACCTCGGCTACCCGGCCAGTGGGCGGTCACGGCGGGTGAGGCTTATCAGCGGAACTGTCTCACGACATCTTCCATTCCAAAGTAAGATCGTCCTCGAGCTTGTCAGATATCGATACCATGAGTCAGTATTGTCCATACCATGAGCTGAGAGCATCGTCGCCGCCATTACCAATTCATAGAAAGAAATATAGCTAACGTGGCTTGCATCAGGTGACTTTGTGTGGTATCGAAACTGCTATCGTTAAGGACTGGCAATCTTACATAACGGTGTAGGCTGATATACACTGATCCTGGGTATAGATGAGAGGGGAAGGGCAGCAGGCGGCTGCCTTACATGGGGTAGAACCTCGACTACCCGGCCACTGGGCGGTCACGGCGGGTGAGGCTTATCAGCGGAACTGCCTCACGACAGGCGCGAGAACACTACAGTAAAGTCAGCGTTGCGATCACGCACCTGCTATGGTAGCGTGATCATAATACGGAAAGGCCAAAGTCATTCCTTGCCGGTGCTGCAGAAAGGTGACGCGGAGTATGTTATGGGATCTGTGAGTTTTTACGTCCCCCGCAAGATCAGTCGACATTCATCGGTTTAAACGCCACTGCTGATCTGAAGACTACCGTTTTCCAGTAGCAGTGCCGAAAATGGCGTTGTTGGTGTTGCTGAAATACACCCACTCTTCCTGAAACCTTCTTGTATTTCATCATAACCCCGTATAAGAACCATGTGAGGATATTAGAGGAGAGAACAGTTCCGTCACGTATATGCCAGAACCTCTAACCCGCCCTGCAGCAGGGGGGGGGGGCAAAGGGTACTTGGTGCAGCTGGCGCCCGTGCACCTCAGTCACAAAAAACCATCCTACCAAGCACATGTACCTTACACATACATAAAATAAGGGCGCAAACACAGCCCAATACAATAATGGTCAAACAAACTCCAAGATGTGTTGCGCTATATTGTACCCCGAGCGAATCCCTTCTAACAATAAGAATTACGTCACATTCACATATTGTAGGATAAGGATTTCGGTATCTAGTAATACACCCCGGTGCAAAAGTATAAGTTCATCCTGCAGTTTGCTCAGAACTATCCAAATAAGTTATTTCCGAGACATAGTAATGTTACCGTGATATTTCTCACTATCAAAAACCCTCATACACAAGTTTTAGGCACGGTCCCTTACCACTGCAAAAAGCTACAAATTTTTAATTGCAAAAAAAAACGATGGTGACCGGTGCAAAATTATAAGTTCACTCTGAAAGAAACCGACTAATGTTGAAGATTTCGACAAGAAAATTGAGTTCTTCTTTACATTACCCTTCTTATAAAGAACATCAAATATTCTATCTGGCACACTTCGAATAAGTTTAAAAAGAACAGTTTGCTCTATATTAGCCATACATCATGTATGGCCTCCTGCAAATCAGAAACCGAAGCGTATGTGGTTCCACTTTTGTACATTCGATGTACAAGAATTCCTCACAAGTTCTCTATCGGGTTTAGATCTGGAGAACGACTTTGCCACACCAGAAGTGAATTCTATGGGAACTAAACCAGTTTATTGTTCACCTCGACGCATCTATCGAGGCATTATCCCTGCGTAATCTTCTGAAATAAGGTGAAATACTTTCTACAAGCACTTTCTGGTAGTCCTCGCTGTCAATGCGACACGAATCAAAGTCCAAAGCAACAGTTCCATAACCATAAATCACAGCCCAAATCGTAACACTTCCACCGCCAAAGTCCGCCTTCAGCATACTCGTGGATCGTTCCTCAGATCTCTCCAATAACATCGATATCTATCGGGTCCATCGGGATTCCATTATTTTTGCGATTCTGCGATTCATTTTTGCGATTCTGCGATTCGGACTGCGATTCAAGCATCGTAGTATCGATCACTTCGAAAATAGGAGGTCCAATTGACGTCGCAGATCCATCGCGGACAGAGTGCTGCTGAGGGCTCCTCGAATGAGAAGGCTCTCATTTCTTCAAGACAGCTTCCTTTTACGGCCAACCTTTTGTTTTCTTCATAGGCATCCGTGTCCTTCAGATAACGATTGATGCAGCACAAAGACGGTCCTAGTTTAACTGCTACCATTTTGTTCGAAAGGCCGACCGTATGAAGAGCATCGACATGAGCTAGCTTAAGCGGAAAAAGCTTGGTGCCTCCCGACGCTACGATTTCATATAGGTTTCAGTTGTCTCTACGTTTTTGACCCATCTACATCGCGACTGAAGTGAGAAAACTCTCGTCCTAACCGAATTATTCCAAGTGATCTTATAATTTTGCACCGATCTCTATCCTTATTTTTCAAACAGAAATTTGTAGCTTTTTGCAGTGGTAAGACACCGTGCCTTAAACTTGTGTATGTAGGTTTTTGATAGTGACAAATATCATAGTAACATCACTGTATCTCGGAAATAACTTTTCGATAGTTCCAGGCAAACTGCAGGGTGAACTTATAATTTTGCACCGGGGTGTAGAATATCTACTAATATATTCTTCTTGAGATACACGTGCACTACACCATAATCCGTTGTTTTTTCATAATTTCACCCATTGCGGGTAGGAAGAGGTGAGCTGTGAAAGGGTCGTGGCGCGAAGGAGTACCCACCTCAATCTGCCGAAATCAGTCGAAATCCGAGTAGAGGACTTCATTCCTAAACAGCATCCCAGATAGCGACCACAAAATTCAGCGATTTTGGTTGTTCATCACCGAAATCCGAAAAGAAAATGTCACTATCGCTGTCGGCATGCAAAGTAACCTCCCTTGACAGAGTTTCACTGGTGAGCATGGCTGGATCACCTTGCAAGCCCTGGAAACAATATGAGTTATCCGGAAGACGGATGTCAGGTTCGGGATCAGCATTCCAGCGAGCACCATGGTCAAATTTCGAGCCTAATTGAACGGTATGATTTCTTCGACCACTGGAGTGCAATGAGCAGAACAGCATCAAAAAATTGAATGTAATGAGTGATGTATAATTAGCTCAGCAGGTAATTTAGATTTACGTATTCATTTAATAATCCAACGAAGCTCGCTAACGGATATTTGGCCAATAGGACGACGAACGGCTGGTAAATTAAACACCGGGACATTCTATAACATTCGATAACAAGGGGCGGGCTCCGGAACCTACATTTTCCCGGATCTAAATTAACCATTACAGCAAAGCTCTTTACTGTTAAAGCAGGTCTTGCAAATCTTCAATTAGTAGAAACTGCTTCCATCCCGCACTCTGAGGCCTCTTTCAGACGCCTTGCACCAAACTCAATTCTCACTACTTAATTGTTCTAGGCACGTTTTATGTAGCGTGTTGATGCTGTTGTTCCACACTTTCCTACGTCTGCCTTAAAGAGCGTGCACAAATAATAATAACATGTGGAAGGAGCCGAACTCTAAACGAAAAGGGGATCGGTTTGTGTCGGTACCGACTCGGCCATTTCGGGACCAACAGATTCTTTATTGGTTCTTCTACGGTGATCCACCCCAGTCAGACACGCGCGCGATCACGCCGCAGCGCGATGTGCATGTGCGCGCGCAACTCAAACTGCAGCCGCTTGCTTCAAATAGCCAACATCGCTAGTAAGCGGATTCGACGGATTGACCTGTATCATCAAAAGACCCTGCCGAATAGATCTAGCTTCCACACCGGCCGATAAGAGTCTGATTTCTGATAGTAATCGATAGCAAACATTGCGGCTTACACGTGCTACAACGGTGTTTTCCATTTGTTCTGTTCACTTCTCATGGCGGCCATATGTTTTTGCCTACTTCTCTTCCCACTGACGATAAAAGGTGTCGTTTAGTCCTAAAGGTCCACTTTTCTTTCGATAGCAATGAAAGTTAAAGAGTACTCTAGATTTCAGTGTTCGCAGAGACGACTGTGGCTATGGAAGTCGATTGTGGAAACATTTCAGTTTTTAGAAGGGAATGCCATTCAGCATCCTATCGTACCTACGACACTTGCACGTACGCCATAATAACCATTTACTCATTCTCTGTTTATTTTCTGGATCGGCTAGCCATTTCCGATCACTGAAACTCATTTGTCTTTTCTCGATTGATTGTCCTTTTCAATTCATGAACTACTGTCGATTGGTAAATAGCTCAAAATAGCTCTCAACCAAGTCCGCAAAGGATTGCCAACTGTGTCTAACAATAAGTATAAGGTAAAAGTAAAGGTGAAGATACCGGCTTTAATCAGTCCCCTGAGGACGCGCCGCCGCATTCGTGTTCCATTCACATCGTAAAGGCATAGTGAATGCGTATTTGGCTGTACAATGACCGGCGGGGGCCAGCCGCTATACCAGGTCAGTGTCTTTACCTTCCCAGACAAGTCTGGTACCAATTTACCCGACCTCGGAGGGATGGAAGGCTTGGTTAGCCCGGGCCGGGATCGATCGCTCGACCGTGCGGGTGTCAGCAGTGCCTCTTACCACTGTACCACGCGGGCCCAACAACAATAAGTTTAAGTCGGATAAATAAGAGGTATTTAACACTTTCTTGTCTATCATCAGCACTTTTTCGTTCCCCGAATATTTTGGCGTCCATACTATCATATGCCCAACTACTAGGGCGCCGATTATACGGAGATAGTACGGCAGAGTAGGTACTAAATACATAAAAGGATACCTCGCATAGAAGTTTACAAGTCATCACACAGTCACATTGGATTATGAAAGTCATACATTACAGCTCCTAGCGCCCTAAGGCAATGTATCACCCGTATCACCTGTCGTCCCGTTGATCATCGATGTGCTCGAGCAGGCGCCAGTAAGGTCTCCATTCGTCCCTGTCGCAAACCATGGTAGAACAGTGGGTTCTGCTCGCTCGAGGAACACGAAGAGCATCGAATCAATCGTTCAAGGATTTGACGAGGAAGTTTGACCAGCGCAAAAGTGGGCGAACTGGTGTTCTTATTATGTCCAGTGCAATCCAGTCAGTAACGGCTCTCGTTGATTGGTCGTCACGGAATCGCGTTACGTGTCCGCCCCACCTGATCTTCGACAACCTGGCCCATGTGACAGCATCTCTGGTCTTCGACTGTCGACGTTGCTCCGAGCCCCGTATATCGTCTGTATGAAGTGAATCACTCCGAGCATCTTTCTCTACACACTTCGTTGTGCGACGCAAATCGCATGTTCATCCCGCTTGCTTAACGCCCAGGATCTTGATGCGTACGTCAGCGCAGGAAGCACTGTTGAGTCGAAGAGATGGGCACGGAGTCGGGTGCTCTTCGTCTTCCTCACTACTTCTTCAGCATTCTTGAACGCGCCCCAAGCCGCTCGCTTCCTACTGCCCACCTCTGGACTTAAGTCGTTGGTCATGTAGGTCTCCCGACCCAAGTACTCATAGTGGAGCACTCAGGGAAATTCGTTCCGTTGAGCGAAAATGGGGCAGCAGAAACGTATACATCCCTCGTGAACATCGTCTTCGTCAAGTTCAGCTGCAAGCCGATCTTTCCGACGCGTGATCGAAGTCGGCCAGCATGCGTTCTGCCTGGGTGATAGATGGTGTTATGAGTATGATATCATCCGCAAAACAACGATGGTGTAACTGCCGGCCGTTGATCTTCACTCCCATGTCGTTCCATTCCAGTGTTCGCATGTTCTCGAAAGAGGCGTTGGACAGCTTCGGCGACATGGTTTCACCTTGGCGTGCACCTAGGCTAATGTACAGTACATATTCAACTCGGGTTAGTCTCGCCAATTTACTACGTCCGTGACGCTTTCTGACTATCCTTCGAAATTGGGCCTCAAGTAGAATGTCCTTCTAGTTCTACAACGGACCGCCAGTCACAAATTCATCATAAGGCCGCAACGCGATTTGAAACATCTGTCGTCAGTAGCCTATCAGAATCTGATCATAGCTTGCTCACTACAATTGTAGAAAATTTTCACCACTCAGTGAAAAGTGGAGTGTTGTGAAAGCGATGGCAGCGATTACAAACAGTGACTACGAAGGCAGTTTTGGGAAGTTTTCAGTCACTATTGTTACAAATTTTGCAGAGCGGCGTCAGAGCTGGAGATACTTAAAACAGACTTGACCGATCTTTCGCAATTTCGAGATCTGAGGGAGGTCAAACAACAAGCCGATAGGAGTATGTTCAGATAGCTGTCTTTTAAATAAAAGACTTCAAGAACAAGTTAAAGTAACAAGCGAAATCTAAAAGAGTAGCTCGTTTCGTCCCCACCATGTACGAGCTAATCAATCTAAATATAAGGCTACTTCCGGTAGTTTTAAAGTTTTTCGTTTCCTATGTTCCGGCATGTGGCAGAACAGTTTCGCCCACCGCAACATGAGCGGAACCAGGAGAGTACCTGGTGCGGCCGGTGCTCCGGCACGGCGCTCTCCAATGAACTTTCCTAACAGGCACGCGTCTCTCTCTACAGGGGCATAAAGCAGCCTGGCGCAAACACCGTCAAACACAACCCATGTTAGTGCATCAATAACACCATAATATGATAATTCTGATCGCAAATGGAATGGCAATGGGGATAGCGAGGAGATCCAAACCAATGACAACCTTGTACCACCTCTCTAAAGAATACGTATACCTTCCTTGGTCGAGCTTACGAGGATTTCCCACCAAAGATTTCTAATATGTAGCAATATATTTCCATTACAGATGCCATTGTTATCGGCTGTAATGAGAACCTGGAATGGAAGTCTGGTGACTTCCCTAATCTGCAGAAGGTTACTATTAACAAAACACTCAAGGTGGGTTTTGCTGGGCATATCATATCCGAGAATGACGCCCAATTTGTGCACAACGGCAGGCAGTTTATGCCATAATGCCATATTACCGTAATAAAAGAATTTTCGCTCCACTGTTACGTAACCAGTAGCTTTTATTCAATGAGAAAACAATCTGCAGGATTTCGTGAATTCACAATTTTCTCGTATGAGCATCCGCTGGTCTTGTTTCGGTAGAAAGGTGCAAGACTCGTGTATGTAGATGATGCCTCACGTTGTTTGTCTATAAACGTCGGCTCGATAACATTGCCAACGTTAAGGTGGCAACGATAGCAATCTACGACAACAGGCGACTATGCATCCCGCCAGACGATGTTTTGAGGCTTCGGAAAATATCCAGCGAAACTCAGAGTGATAACACCTTCTTACAAAAATGTCGTAAGTCACCAGCTGGCGAACCAGCACAGTTTGACTGAGTAGCTGATTTTTGGGGTTGGTGCAAATTACGTAGCCCAAACAAATACTTTACCCAGGTCCAAAAGGTTCAGTACAATCCTACATCCAATTTTCACTGTTGTAAGACCTATGCTCTGCCATATTCTGGTTACTTCACCTGGGTGGGGGTACAAATAAACACATGTTCGCATATATCTATGATTGATATTTTATACTCACACATTGGTATTGACCCTGGGAATATTGACCTCTCGAGAAGCCTCAGCGTATGAAGGTGCCGGAGGTGTCAGGACCTAGATCGGCAGTAGCAGCAGAGCTAAGGACGTATTGTTTGGTGCATCAGACTTGCATAGAGCTCCAACGTACGATTACATGCTCTCTACAGCCTCTTGCACACTCCACTCCCAAAGTGGGATCGCAAAATGGACGAATTGAGGGATACGTCTGAGGTAGTGCACATACTACCCTCCCTGTCGACTCCACCGCCGGAGTGGTGATATGTCAGAGGCGTAACCCGGGATGCACTGCGTGGCGACAATTGAGGCAATGGGCATCATGCTATTTGCTGCGGTGGGGCTCTCGCTAGGGAATGGCACCGGTTTATATTGGCGGGTGTTTCAACTATTAGGCTTAGAAGCATGGGCAAACGTTTCTGAGCAAACTTTTTTTTCCGTTGGATGAAATCTCAAAGGATGGAGAATATGACTTATATTCGATATTTGTTTCAAGACTGCGACTCACATATGCTTCACGCTGCGGCTGCTCGTAACGAAACACATCTCAAAAGATGCGTCATTTTGAACGGCAACCTAGAAATCAACGGAAGCACTCCAGAACATCTGCAAGTCGGTATTTCATTGATTTGCTACATTGAAGATTGATTAGTAAACGTATTCCATTGTCTCACAAATCCACATCAAACAACAAATACTACTGTAGATGCGGACTTCAGTGGCGCCACCACTGCACCACGGGGAACCTTAAGTAGACGTTCTTTACTGCCGCCGTTCTAACAGACGAGTCAGCAATGACGATTACCCTTACTGGGCATGTGGCTTTTAAATCTCCAAATTTTACAAGCTACGGCTATATTGTATAACAAGGCGTAAGTTACACTATGATTTTCCGTGGGCTCAAAAGAGCATTTCAGAGTGCGTTGCACAGCATCCATATCATTCATGGAGTTATAATGATGGAAAATTCATCGTGGAAATCATTACATCTTCCGGTGCTTGAAGAAGTGTCGACAAGTGCTGGTATGTTGGCTCCTACCAGACAGGAACACAGGTTTTTGCAGCGTGGGCAGATAGGTGCAAAGAGAATTTTACAGAGAGGACTGCTATTAAAATCCAGGGCAATACCGAGCTTAGAAGTCTTCACATGCCGTTCATCAAAAGTGTCAAGGGTAAAGGAGCTCACGTGGAAATCAGAAACAATCCGAAACTGCATCTGGAGCACGCAACAAAGGTAGGCCGAACAGCAACCGATAGTGGGATTTTTTCACATTATAAACATCGTTTTGCCTGCAGGCTGCCAAATGAACTAATGAATAATAGGAAACATATATAAAACATAATAACGAATAAAACGATGAACAAAAAGCATGCAGCAAAAGTCGGCGAGGAACTGATGAAATACGTCCCTGGGAGTACGGTAACGGGCAATCGCAGCGGGACCCTAGAGTTGACAAGCAGACATCGTGGTTTCGCTCAATATTAGTAGGATAATACGACTTCGGAATTTTCTTCCGGAAAGGAATTTCGTCATAGTTCCCACCACTTAAGTGTTACGAAAGCTACAAACTGTTTATGTTTGGTCCAAAACGTATATGGCACTTTCGCCTCAGGCCGAAAGGCTTATGAACACAAGCACTTAGAAAAATATATACAGAATACACTAGATAATTCGCTTTCTTATCTTGCGACATATGGATGAAAAGATGAAAAATTCAAAATACAGTTGAAGTATTTCATAAGATTGAACACTGTGGTCATGCTTATTTGCAGGAACGACTTCTGTTATCGAGATTGGTACAGTCATATTTTAATGACTCCCACTCTTCGAACTCGTCTTCGAAGTTTCTGATAGCGATTCCCCGTAAGTTTTTGTATTTAAGTGGAGAGTAACTTTCACACTACAACATCTGGTAAATAATGAGGACGCAGCTTACGTAACGGAAATATAAAAGGTTTGCCTCATCTTGGCCAGAAGTTGGTAAAGAGACCGTCGGTCACAAATAAGGCTGGTTAGATAATCTTTGGTTTCAAACTTCTGAACATTAGATCCGTATCTATGGTATAATACATGTAAATTATTCTCAAAATGTAAGCAGACTGTCTTTCATATCCTTGCGGTTTACCCTGGTGATCGTTGATCTACTCATTAAATGACTCTAAAGGGTCGTGCACAGTCGACGACCAACGCGACACGGCACTGATAAGAGATAGCGGCCGGTGTCGCATTGATCGTGTCGCGCTTGTCGTATACGACAAGTGCGACAAGCTATTTGCGGTGCCGAAGTCGCCGCATGCGCGAGTAGGACACCGCGTGTGCGGCGTCGTGTCGTACAGGGTTGTGTGGAATTGCGTGCGAGAAACACGCGCTTTTGCACCAATCCTTTTTTTCTTTTTTTCTCGCTCGAAAATAGTATTTAATACCTTCGTTTGAAAAACTTGGCAAACTTTTGAATTTTTCCCCTATAACCTACATTCGCTTCCCAAATGGTACACGTCATATGAGAAACAAGACGAAAAACAAGAAAAAACGAGAAAATAGCTAAAAAAAATTGGCAGGGGTGCGCTCAAAACAGCTGGCGGCCCGCCTATCGGGTGCAGCGTACGCAATTTGCGGCCGCCGCAGCACACTTTACGCTCATTCGCGCGCGGCGAACAGTGCGGCGATTTGTCGTGTCGCATTGGTCGTCGACTGTGCACGACCCTTAAGATATGACCAATGGCTGTAGTCAATTTTATTTCTATCTTTTAACAAAGGTTTCAGCTTGCGACATGGACGTTGAACAAACTCTCATTACCTCCCCTGAGCTGTTAACATCGTGTGAAACAATCAAGGCCAACATTGCTATTACCGAGGCTATTGTTGCGAAAAATGTAGATCTGGAATCTCTGGCATACGTAAGAATAGTCGTTTCTGCAACGCTTTTATGTAGTTATTGTGTTGGTGCGAAAATAAGCTCGCTTTTTGATCATTACTAAAAGTTATCATACACTGAGCGAAAAACGCTCATTGGACTGAGCGAATGGGGAGACGAGGAAGTGAGACCGCAGAACTTTTGTAATAGTTGCTGGCACTAGAAACTACGTTGTGGCCGGAAACAGCGTAGGTGAACTAATGTACGGAAAACTTCTTTTTTTGCACCCCAACGCCGACAGATCCAAATGGACGAGTCATACGGCCTGATAAAGCATGAAAGTACAGCCATCCATAGAACAGGAGCAATGAAAGTGCGGAGATTCGAGCGGTTAAGACAAAGAAACCATCAGGTCTACTTGAAAAGGAACTTACAATCATGTCAAACCCTTTACAAATCTAGAAAGCTGAGTAAAATTGTAAACAAGTGCCTAACGTTTAGGTGCGAAAACTGAACGGATGCTTGACAATAGAAGGAACATCGCTGGATAACCTGAGTTTCCTCAGATCTCTCAGAGAAGTAGACTGCCCAGAAGACCGACGTACGTGCACTTATCCGCTAACTTAACCCATAACCCCCTAACAAGTACAATGGTTGAAGTACGGGCAAAAGCTAAAAGTTCTCCTGTTGTGATCAAGTCATATCTTGTGGGAATAATGCAAGCTGTATATGAATAGGCTGAATAGGTTTCCACAATGTTTCTTGCTGAAGCTCACATAGCCTACTGTTAAAGCAAGGTAATCGGTATGCGCTTGCTTCTTGTAAGCCAGAGTGTCTTCCATTAAGAATCGTACGGTATTGGTTAAGGGTTAATGGGTACGGGTGGTACAGCAGTGAGAGGCGTTACTGCCACCCGTACGGTCGAGCGATCTACCTCCGCTCGGGCTAACCAAGCCTACCATTCCCACCGGAATCGTGTAAATTGGCACCATACTTGTCTGGAAAGGTAGAGACACTGACTAGGTATAGTGGCTGGCCCCGCATGTCATTGTACAGACCAAATACACATTCACCATGCCTCCACGATTCTGAGTGTGAAACGAATGCGTGGCGCGTCCTTAGGGGGCTAAAAATAAATAAATAAGTAATTAACACCTACACTTCTAGCTTTGTATTTACTCTTACGAACCCAAACTTCTACCTTTCAGTGAAAAGTCTAATTACCAATGAAACCAAACGAAACGACAATTACCAATAGACGAGTTGTTCCGCTCAAGGAGAACGTTTGACTTAGGCCTATGGTATACTCCGGCAACGGGCCCGTCGCAGCGGAGCTAAAAATGCATGGCTCACCTCTATACAGCATTGCAGCTGGGATTTTTGTATGCTGCTGTGTGCGGGGACTCGGATAGTTTACCACAAGAGCAAAAAAGATGGTGCAGATCCTCTCAGGACAGTACTGTGGCTTTTGTCGCAGCGAGCTGCGACGCCTGTCGCAGCTAGCTGCGACGGTCGCAGCGCAGTGCGCTGCGACCAGCCGGCGCCAGCTGTGACAGGTCGGGCACCACTGCTCCGAGTCCCCGCACACAGCAGCATACAAAAATTCCAGCTGCAGTGCTGCATAGAGGCGAGCCATGCATTTTTAGCTCCGCTGCGACGGGCCCGTTGCCGGAGTATACCATAAGCCTTATACTTCCTAGACATCTCCGCACTGGTACCGCTTTCCCTAGGCAAAACCAGCGATATCCCCATCTTCCTCGTTTGAAAAGACAAAAGCCGCTTCCTAAAGAGCTATGAGCTTTAGCTTCTGTCATATCGATTTTTAAGATTACGTAAAGGTAAAGGGTACAGGGTAAAGGGTCGGCGTTGATCTGTCCCCTTTGTAGAGAGGTGTAGAAGGCGTATCGTCCTATACAATGACTTGCGGGTGCCAGACGCTATATCAATTCAGTGTCTTCACATTCCCAAACAGGTCTAGTAGCAAAATACCCGATCCTGGTGAGATAGAAGGCTGGGGGGATCGCTCGACCGTAAGGTTGTCAGTAGCGCTTCTGTTCACTATCTCACACGCGCTCTCCTGGGATAACGCACTATGAAGAAAGGTCTAATGAACTCCATCGAATGGGTCTAACATTCTACCGACAAGAGAACTGACGACGAGTCGATTCGTTGATTTTTCTATTACCCGACGATTGATTTATTGACAAATTGATGCATTATTTTGTTTGTTACGAGCAAATCTACAAGCGCGTGATGTGGCAGTTGTCGCCGGCATGAATATGTAGGCGCAATGTTTTTCTGAGAGATCTCAATCTTTTATTTTCTCTCCTATGAGAACGTCAACGATACATCCTTTCAGCTCCGATACTGATCGAGAACAATAACATTCGGACGCTTGATTTGGGAGTTTACAGAGCTCGATCGTCATATAACCGTCGTATATCCGTCAAGGTAAGCCGCAGGTATAGTTCGCATTGCAACTGCTTGATTTTGGACATCAAAATAAGGATGTATTGAAAGTTCACTTGCTTCACAAAATGCTTCCCGAAGTGTACTAATCGAAATAACTCCTTGGAAAATACAACACACTCAAGAAGGATATTTTCAAAATCCTACTGGTAGGAGAAAGAGGCGCTACTGACACCTCGATCGATCATCGGCTGTGTTAACTGAGCCTTCCGTTACTCCGTGATTGGGTAACTTGGTGTCAGATTGGTCTGGGAAGGTAAAGACACTGACTCGGTACAGGGTCCGGCCCTGCAAGTCATTGTGTGGGCCATTTTCTCTCTTTTGCATATTTCGCATTTCGCATTTCCATATTTCGCAGCAATCCTGTATTCAGAACAACGTCTTCCTTTGCCGAGAATTCGTGGAAAGGTGGCAACAACTGCTGCAGGCCTACAATACAGTAGAGCCTGGCAACGCTATCATCGAAACTGTTGAAGACGGTAGTCGATGTGGTAAGTCCGTTTGACAAATCGTCTTGGATGTACTTTGAACAGCCCCCTTATGTGAGGTTTGGGAAAGGTTGATTCATGCCAGTGGTCGGAGAGTAAAATTTCTCCGACCACTGGTATGAATCAAATGGAATAGTGTCCAAACTTTCAATTCATTTGGGTCAACCGATAAGCAACTGAACGGCTGGTAAATGAAGGGCACTATCGTAGAATGTAATTTTACAAAAGACTTTGGTGGTAGTGATAAAACCGCCACCAACCGCTTAGGCCCTTGTTATACGTTCGCTCACCCCCAGCGTAACTCGTCCATTCAGTATCAGACAGCGTGGGGCCAGACACGTTTGTACGAGTTATCATGGTGACGCTGGCGTGGTGACGCTCATGGGCTATTATGCACACGCTAGCGAACCTTCCACGCTCTAGTCGCTGTGCATTGCACTGCGATTGACTCTTTCGCTGGGGGTGGGTCGATCACCTCGCGCATTGCTCTGTATGCTTCGGGCGCGTGCGTGCGTGCGTCGCGTGCACAGTGTCTGAGGTTGGCGGTTGGGCGCTCACCGCTCGCAAGTCGCAGACGCTCACCGCGAGCGAATGTATAACAAGGGCCTTACAGTGCCAGCCAAAAAGGTATTCGTTTTCACTTTTTTGCATGTAACTCCCTAGGGACTAACTAGGGAGGTTACCGAGCGTGACCCGAAGATTCCGAATGAGACTTACATAGTTTTGTAGAGCGTCGAGCGGGGATTACAGCAATGTAGTTCATTTTTGCTGCGCGCCACTGGGTGGTCCAAAAAAGGCAAAAAAAACAATCTCCGTTGTTGCAAAGAGGCTCAGCTATTGCGAAGGGGCTACAGGGTGCCACCCTCCCATGCTAGTGGTGCGGTGGCGCAGTGGCTAACACAGCGTATTTGCAGGTGACGGTCTGGGTTTGGATTCCCATCGATGCATTTGCTGTAAACGGTTTTGCCTCTAGTTCTTTTAACTGGAACTGAGCAAAGTTTTGCGATTTGAGCAAAATTTTGCGTTATAGCTATCCCAACAACGAAGTAAAACATGGGTATTTGGCACAGCACATTATATGGTGTGCCAAATCCAAATGTTTTGATTGCTTCGTTGTGCAATATCACAATTGCTAGCAAGTTAAACTTCTTGAGTTCGTTATTTTTGTTTGTTAGTATTGTTAAACACTCAAAAATTGGCGATCGGTAGGCAATATAACTATTGATGAACTGCAAGGAGTAAATATAAGAAAAACCTGTAAGTAGTAGTAGTAAAACCCTTCGCCTACTTTGTTGGGATGGCTATAACGCAAAATTTTGCTCAAATCGCAAAACTTTGCACAGTTCCAGTTAAAAGAGGTCGAGGCAAAACTGCCTACAGCAACTGCATCGTTGGGGATCCGAACGCCGGACCGTCACCCGCAAATCCACTGCCCTAGCCGCTGCGCCACCGCACCGCCAGCATGGTGGAGTGGCACCCGGTAGCCCCTTCGCAACAGCTGAGCCCCTATGCAACAACGGAGATTGCTTTTTTTGCCTTTTTTGGATCACCCAGTGGCGCACAGCAAAAATGAACTACATTGCTGTAATCCCCGCTCGACGCTCTACAAAACTATGTAGGTCTCGTTCGGAATCTTCGGGTCACGCTCGGTAACCTCCCTAGTAAGGCTTTTGAAGTGGGTTTTTTACAGGTAACGGAGAGTGACAAGTGTGTACATATGCTAGTTTC
This sequence comes from Nippostrongylus brasiliensis, assembly GCA_030553155.1. NCBI lineage: Eukaryota > Metazoa > Nematoda > Chromadorea > Rhabditida > Heligmosomidae > Nippostrongylus > Nippostrongylus brasiliensis. The sequence goes on along the minus strand of CP130736.1, from coordinate 30,170,625 downwards.
GTTTCGATGAGGGTCAGAAATTTCGTGAGTTTTTCCACCAGTGAAGTAAAATGCGCACTTTCAGAGAAGCGCCCTCCTTGAAAATAAATTTTTCCTACTCTAAAACAAGTAACGTTTTTGCAACCGCTTATGTGCCGTTTGAAAGAAAAAGATTTTTCCTACAAAATGATATATTGACGTCCTTTGTTACTCTTAGCTTTTATTATTTTTTAGGTGGTCCAATGGGTGCGTGTTCAAGAGGTGTGAATTTTTTTTTTTGGATGCAACTGGTGCTTTGTATACAGAGGCTTTCACAAAGTCCTATATGCCGTTTGAAAAAGAATCGAAAGCGCTATCGGATATTTTCTTCATTTTTTCGTGAAGCTCAGTTTCTAGAAATTCTATTTAAGAAAAACTACAAATAAGAGGCGTCATTTTTACCCCCTTACAATTTCTTCTGCTCAGAAGAGCACCGATGCCCGCGCGCGATGACTGCGCGCCGCGTGCAATGTTGGGGGCTCCTGCAGTCATCGCTCTTTCGAACGCCATATAAGACTCCGTGAAAGCCTCTGTATACAAAGCACTAGTTGCATCCGAAGGTAATTCACACCTCTTGGACACGCACCCATTGGGCCACCTAAAAAGTAATAAAAGCTAAGGGTAACAAAAGACGTCAATACATCATTTTGTAGGAAAAATCTTTTTCTTTCAAACGGCACATAAGCGGTTGCAAAAACATTACTTGTTTTAGAGTAGGAAGAATTTATTTTCAATGAGGGCGCTTCTCTGAAAGCGCATTTTACTTAACTGGTGGAAAAACTCACGAAATTCCTGACCCTCATCGAAACGAAACTAGCATATGTACAAGCTTGTCACTCTCTGTTACCTGTAAAAAAACCAGTTCAAAAGCCTTACTCCCTAAGGAGTTACATGCAAAAAAGTGAACCTTTTTGTGACCTTTGTGTGAGTGTGACCTTTTTGGCCGGCACTGTATATGGAATCGTATTGACATCCATCTGTACAGACAACTCTTGGATTTCGATTATTTTGTAGTAAGGATAGGCAAAGCGGTTAATTACTAGCCTGTTTATTTTTGCTCACGATGAACAAGCTTTTGGAGTCGCCCTACTGAGACTTACATACTTTCAGCTGATTGCTCATCTATTATACTTACTTAGTGACTTGTCAAGAAGATGTCTCACAAGGGAAGCTTGGAGCGATCGGTGACAATTCATAACGAAACCCACATGAGCGTGTAGGGCTTCGCACGAGGAATGCAACGGTGTGTTCACCAGGTGCCGTCGCCACCAGGTTGATCTGAAAATGGCCGGCGAAATTTTGCACTGCCCCCACACGTAGGCTCCCCACCAGCGAGAGTAGCGGGGCCAATTCCTCGGCACCTGAGACGAGGTGGCCGAGTGGATAATGCTGTGGACTCAAAATCTGGTGAGCGTGGATCAGTCCCTCCTGGTGCGTTCTGTTTTGCCTTCATGCGCTAGATTCCAAATTACGCACCTTCTGCAATTTTGCCGCAGTTTCCAGACAAAATCGCGTTTGGGACGAGTATGACCCACAGAGTACGCACGGAGGACAAAATCTACTATGTTCGTGGCCCATACTTACCGTAACCAACCCAAATCCATCCCAAATTCAGAAACTAATGTCAAATTCGTGATCAGCGTCCCGAATAACCCCCGTAGACAAAGTTTGGGTTAAATCGGTGATTCTGACCTAACCAGCCTTACTACTGCCAAGAGAGTAGTTGTATGAAGGTCCACTTGCCGAGAATATTCTTTGTTCTATTGTTCCACTTTTTCGACTGTAGAAACCAGAGACTCTATTTTGGATGAGTTTCTTTTCATATTCATCAAAGAAGATTACCTGGGAAGCTGGAAAATCCACAATTCACAAGTCTAACATTGGCTTTTCCCGTTGTGTCTGGCGTGCGCTTGCTAGGGTTCGTAGTCAAAGTAGAGTAATTGGGTCGAAATCACCGATTGAGCCCAAACTTTGTCTACAGGGGTTATTCGGGACGCTGATCACGAATCTGACTTTAGTTTCTGAATTTGGGATAGATTTGAGTTGGTTACGGTATGGGCCGCGAACATAGCAGATTTTGTTCTCCCTGCGTACTCTGTTGGTCATACTCGTCCCAAACGCGATTCTATGTCGAAACTGTGGCAAAATCGCAAAGGGAGCGTATTTTGGAATCTAACGCATGAAGGCAAAACAAAAGGTACTATGAGGGCCTGATCCACGCTCATCAGATTTTGAGTCCACAGCATTATCCACTCGGCCACCTCGTCTCAGCCGCCAAGGAATTGGCCCCGCTACTCCCGCTGGCGGGGAGGCTACGTGTGGGGGCAGTGCAAAATTTCGCCGGCCATTTTCAGATCACCCAGGTGGCGACGGCACCTGGTGAACACATCGTTGCATTCCTCGTGCAAAGCCCTACACGCTCATATGGGTTTCGTTATGAATCGTCACCGATCGCTCACAAGCTTCACTTGTCAGTGTAACGCACATGATAGTGAACCAGCGTCAACAACCAAACTCAAACAAACAAGGGTAAGAAACAGGCATAAGTGTGTCGTCGTTCCAACGTTGCGATGCTTCCAGCGTTGTACTGTGTCATTATTCCTCACTATTCAACCTATTTTTTACAGGTAAAGGACACGTAGTGAGCGGTGAGTTCTAAACAGTGAACGCTGCTGAAACCTACGAAGAAAAGTAAAGATACAAGCAGTTGTACAAGTAGCCGTACTACAACTGCTGTACAATACATATTGTTTGGGTACTACAGGTTCTTTCGCTCCCTCAATTAAACATTGAAGTGACTTTTCAGATATTCCAATATTGTTTGCATTCATCTGTTCCGCTATTTATCTTTGCGGCTTCATCATATTCATGTGGGTAACCCTTTGGTTTCTTTAAAGCTGTTTTTTCAGTTGTCCTGGAAAACATCTCAAATTAGGGTACGTATGAAGGGTTTGGAAAGCAAGGAAGCAGGTTTAAAAAACCTCACTAGTGTTTGAGCTATCCTAATCCACTACGCGCTATATCTTCCATGAAAGTAGCGAGAAAACGTCTGAAAAAAAGCAAGAATGAAACGGGAAGCAAAGAATGAGTAAATAAAGCGAAGCAAGAAATAAAATTAAAAAGCTCAACGAATTGTGATAACCTGAGAAAGGTAAGATGGGGAAGGGACAAAAAAGAGAGTAAAGCAACGGAGTTCTGCTGCCCTCGAGAATCAAAAGTCTACAGCACTGCAATAATAACTCTATGAGAGCTAAATCATAAAGAGGACAGTGTTGATCAGCTCCCTAAGGACGAGCTATGCATTCACCTATTGTTCGGAATAGTAGAATGAATCGTAGAGGCATGGCCAGTACGGTTACTTGCGGTGCCAGCCGCTATACCACGTCAGTGTTTTTACCTTCCCAAACAAGTCTGGCACCAATTTACCCGACCCCAAAGGTATGAGAGGTTAGCCGGGATCGATCGATAGTTAGGGTCTGGATCTATCGCTCCACCGTGCGGGTGTCAGCCGCGGCTCTTACCGCTGAACCACGCGCGCCCACTTTTAAGAAATTTCTGAGGAAATATCTTCATCGAATGAGTCCTAGGCCTATGATATACTCCGGCAACGGGCCCGTCGCAGCGGAGCTAAAAATGCATGGCTAAAGATGCTTTCTCTATATAGCACTGCAGCTGGGTTTTTTGTATGCTGCTGTGTGCGGGGCGTCGGAAGAGTGCTGCCCGACCATGGCGCCGCAGCTGGCTGCGACTCCAGCCACAGTACTGTCCTGAAAGGATGTACACCATCCTTTTTGCCATTGCGGTAAACAATGCGAGTCCCCGCACACAGCAGCATACAAAAAACCCAGCTGCAGTGCTGCATAGAGGGGAGCCATGCGTTTTTAGCTCCGCTGCGACGGGCCCGTAGCCATAGTATACCACAGGCCTAACATTCTACCGTTGTTGACTACGAGCCGACTCGACCCCAGAGGGATGGATGGATACATCAGTAGCGCCTCTTATCATTGCAACATGTGCGCCGATTCACTACAATTTTCCTAAATTTTCAGGAATAGCAAATCCGCCGAATGATGAACAATCGAATCAGAGATGGGATTTTAATTCAAACCAAAAAATCTACACTTTAACATTAATAAAAGTTTCATTAATTGATTCATTCATTCTGTAATCAGTTTGATCGTACTGTACGCTTAAAGGCCCCTACAGACTCTACAGTGACAGTAAACCAAAGTAGAGCAGTGGAAAGGGGGAGGGCGTATTTCCGCCATAGCTGCGTTCCTTTGTGGCGTTCCTGTGTGCGCATGAACTAACATTGGTTTAGTACCTAGTAGACGGATATGGGTGCGTCAAAAGTTTGAAGACCAAACAAGGGAATGACTCACGACATTCACCCAGCGAAGCGTGGGCCTAAATTCATGACGGGTACCGGCACAATATACCCGAGAATTAACACCGGTCGGCGCGATTATTCGCATTCATGAACGCGCCACGGAGTTTATTTGGGGGATATCGCGGGTCTATTCCACTCCGCTGCGCGTTCATGGATGCGAATAATCGCACCGACCGGGGTTTATTCTCGGGTATATTGTGCCGATACCGGTCATGAATTTAGGCCCTGGACTACGGCAGCAGCACTGCGGCTACTGCGTTGCTGCCGCAATGAGGTGTGAAGAGGCCTTGATCTGTACGTCAAACGCTTCTACTTTTGCTCAATAGTTTTCCGCGGAGGGATTTGCAACAGAACAAATGTTTTGGAAGTTTCGATGACACAGCTGTATGAAATCACCATACAGTAACATGTCCATAAGGCCCCTTCAGACTTTACTGCGTTGCTGCCGAAGTAATGATGAGACATAGGGCCCCTTTACATTCTGCCGCAGGAGTAAGCTAATGTAGAGCAGTTTAAAGCAGAGTACGGATACTTCCGCAATAGCTGCGCGCTTTTGCGGCCGTCCACTGGACTATCGTTGGACAAAAAACTATTTAGTGCATCGTTGGCGATATGGGTGGTTTTCACAAAGAAATTAGAAATCTGATGTGAGATCTGCCGCGCGCGCCGCCGGTCCCTATGTTCCATCATTACTGCGGCAGCAACGCAGGGAAGTCTGAAGGGGCTTTAGAGGCATAGGCGAACTTTTTTGGTGAGATTCCGTTGGATGAGATGGATGAGAAAGGATTGAGAATGTAATTCCGTGTTACTTAAATGCGATATTTGTTTCAAAACTGCGACCCACATATGCTTCATGCTACGGCAGCTCGCAACGAAACACATTTAAAAAGATGCGTCATTTTAAACGGCGACCTAGAAATCAACGGAAGCACTCCAGAACAACTGCAAGTCAGTACTTCATTGATTTGCTAGATTGAAGATTTATTAGTGAGCGTATTTCAACCGGGGGTGTGCCGGGACCGAGGGTATTCGTATTTCTGCAACAGGTGCGCGCTCTTATGGCCGTCCATTAGACTATCGTTGGTCAAGGACTTTAATGCATAGTTGACGATATGGGTGCTTTTTGTGAAGAAATCTGAATACGGATGTGAGATCATGTGAGATTCGCTATCAGCGCCCCTGATAATCTGAATAAGCAAATAAAATAAAATGAGAAATGGCAGCGCTGCCGCAGTGTCGTCGCAGCAGCGAACTTCCCGGATCATTCTTCGCTGCGGGAGCAAATCGGATCTGACCTCGCTCACACTATTTTTTGCTTAAATTTTGCTTACTTAGATTTTCAGAGGCACTGATATCAAATCCCACATCCGTATTCTAATTTCTTTGCGAAAAACCACATGGTCAACTATGCACTAAACAGTTTTTTGACCAACAACAGCCCAGGGGTCGGCCGCAAAAGAGCGCAGCTATTGCGGGAATACGCGCACACCCCTTTCCAGTGCTCTACTTTGGATTACTGTCGCAAACTGAACTGGCCTATATTCTTCACGACTGCAAAGATGATCACTTTTGAGAATTGTATTTCCGATTTTCAAGCGAACAAAGCAGACTGCACGCTCTTTTCAAGAGAGCTGATGGACCAGTAACTAAACTACCAGCTGCAAGCACTACTATTTCCTTTTTCCATCGAAATATGCAAGATACCTTCCATTAGTGTGCAAAACATCTGTTCTGGACATTCCAGCTGAGCCTGTTTGCCAATGCTCAGCAAGCTCATGCGGGCCGAAACCCTTTGGTTTAGGCTCCATAACCTACACGGATTCTAACAAAAATCGAATGAGTAATGGATAGTTTCGAAGAGCTTTTGTTACACTTCTCAACTGGTATCAAATCGAAATTCGTGAAAAAGACTAATAAATTGTAGAGAACACATTTAAGTGAAGATTTATTAGAAATCTTACGCTACATCAACCTCTCCCTATTGTAAAAGCAAAGTAATCCAACACGAACTTCCATGAAAACAGTACATATGACGTAACATGCTGCATGTACCAGATCTTCAAGCTGAGTCTATTGCTGAGAAATCAAAAACGAAGACCAATGAAGAAATACACAAATTCAGAATCGAATAAGGGGGTAGTCAAAATACCGACGACGTTGGGAGACCTATAAGCTACAAATACAGATTGCAGTAAATGTCTACATCTGGGACTATATACATATCTGAGTCGCTAAAAAGCACAGACAATTTTATAATGTACAAGTGAAGCTATCCGGCTACTAGGCGATGATTCACGCAGGCGGATATCAATGCATTTAGAGATACTGAGAGATGGAGACTAGTTAACACTATACTAATGACAAAAAGAGAAGACTTTGCGTACTTGGCACGCAAAAAGTTTAATATGAATGTGAAGAATAAACATGAAGCCTGAATTAAGAACTAGTATGCACATAATACATTTCAAGACTTACCGAGATGGTAACACAACCAATATCCCATTATCTACAGAAGAAAAACACGTAAAGTGCTACAATGCAACGTTACCGGTACAATACCTACAGTTGTTTGGCACATTACACGACACTATGGAGACATAAATTATTCTAATCCTCAATCACCTCCATGACTTCTCCCATTCCTTTGGTTTTTCCTTGACGGAATATCAGTGGCGTGCCGGCTCGTATGTATTCCGGACCACCCATTAGTTGGAACATCACTGTCGCCCATTTTCCTTGTTCCAGTGACGGTCGATCAATGTCAACAACAGCTGCTGTTTGACGCACAGAACCGATATAAACTAAAAAGAAACACCATCGTCTAACATGAGAATAGATCGTTAAAAGGATAAAAGGAAATAAAAAAATAAAAAACGAACCAGTGGCCTGGAATCCAGTGCATAGGTGACGGGTTGAGTGCGATAAGAGGAAAAGTGACGCAGTGAAGCGGCGACAGCACGTTGGTTTTACGGACGCGGACATTAGCACCATTCCCTAAACAGCAACATCATATACAGAAATTCCAGTTTTATTACCGCGTTTTAAAAGGTCAAATGAAAAGGTTATACCAATTTTGGGTGTAGATCAACAAACATTCGAACTAACTCTCTAGGGTAGCTGTGTGTGGGCAACCGTTATTCCCAGAACTATCCCACAAAGCGCAGTATTAAAACACGAATTTCACGAGCTTAATGGGTACAATGTCGAAGCCGGCTTACCGCCTCGTATCGTTATTGCGGATGGAAACAAAAGCCGTCTGCCAAGAGGAAGTGCTAGAGAAATGCAAATGACCGGCGCAGTTGAGGAGGAGAGGCCACAGTGGTGTAGCGGTCTAACATTACGGTGTACTGGATAGACCCGAGACGCGGGTTCGAATCCCGCCTGAGCCATGACTTTTGCGATGATCCTAGCACGATCATATGATGGTTTCAATTCCCGGGGATGTATAGCAACTTAATTACAATGGATGACATGGAAATGAAACGAACAGCAAGAAAGCAGCAGGGAAAAGTCGTTATTCTTTTTTCCAACACAAAGACTATTAAACCATTAAAAAGTGACATCTTAAAGCGAAGTTGGAATAAGGTGTATTTTAGTGTGAACATCACCCTTTCCAGAAGAATGGGGTGCAACCAGGCTAATTGAGGACAAAAGCAATCCCTCCCGCGAACAACCAAATTCAGATTTCTCACAAACGAATGCTCGCCAATTTCATCGATATTATTCGCTTCGGGCCAAGAACTACTATACACCGAGTAGCTGCTAAATCAGGGCGCGCGTGGATCAGTGGTAAGAGGAGCCAGCCACTGACACCCACAATGTTAGACGATGGATCCCGCCCGCGATAACCAAACCCACCAGTACTTCGTGGTAAGGCAAATTGGCATCAGGTTGATCTGGGGAGGTAGAGACACTAAGCTGGCATAGCAGCTGCCCCGAAAGCCATTGTATAGACCAGATATGCACTCGCTGTGCCTCTGTGATCCTCAATGGTACCCGAACAGGGCGCGTCCTTAGGGAACCGATCAACACCAACCCCTTTATCTCTTACATTTACTTGTTAAATTCCACTACATACTGAGTAGTTGCTGAAAGCCTAGCACCATCTATCGCTAACGTTTCACTGAGAAAAAAACATTTCTTAGCTGATCAAATTCAGAACCATAAGAAATAGTCAACTTACTCGTCGCAGCGGCTGGGAAGCCTTTGTTCGTCGAGTAAGAGCTATGCTTACGGCCTCACCCGGCAGCACCGCCTGGACTGGCTGACGGCTTCTACGAATCGAGCCAATATATGCCTAAAATTGATATTCGTGGTAAATTGTATTGCTAAAAGACAACAACCACACAAAGAGAGCGGATCTTCTCATTAGAACCTTTTCAAAGCTTCCATCTCTATATGGCCCCACAAGAACTGCATCGCCTTCTTGTAAACGTCCTTCTGACAGCATTCCTCCAACCACAGTTCCAACCTGGAAATAAAGCTGTTCGAATAAATCACCCAGTCCACTACCACCGTTATATAAAGGAGTATATGAAAAATAAAACGAACGTGTGGAACATTAAACATTTCCTCGATGATGAAAAGTGGTGGTCTTGAGACCAGCTGAAGTCGAGATCCGGACGTACCCGTGGGAGGTAGCACATTGAGGAAACACCGTAAGAGTCCGAGTCCAGCTCCGGAGACCGATGAGATGCATAAGATGGGGATTGTGCCGTGGGAACAAAGGTTGCTTGCTGCTCTGGAAACACAGAAGACCGTTTGAACCATGTTTCAAAAATTAACGAAAAAACTTGCTTGAAAAGATATTCGAATCGTGAGTAGAGTGATTTTTAATTTGAAAAATTTGTTGAGCGACACCCGAAAATGATATACACATTCCAGTAGACAAATATTTCGACGTGAGAGCATCGTCAATTAACCAGTTCGAACGCAATTCTATTCTATATGAAACGTTTCGGGGGCCAAAAGGGAAGCCGACAAACAAATCTCGGTGGTGGTGTCAAACTAGCCGTCACCCTCTCCCATCTGCAAAGGTCAACAAGTGAATGATATCCACTCAAAAGAACAAACCAGAAAGGACAGTCTGTAGCGGTTACCTCGATTCCGTTCACAGGTTCAAATGGACTGATTGTTCGATCTAAGGTCGATAAATCAGGCGCTCCACTGGATGATGTCAAGTGTCCTATTGGCTTCTGCAGCTGAGAGAAATCGATGGGCGACAAACTAACCCCCGTTCATCACCACTAGGGTTGGTTTGTCGTCCTGTTTCCCGTTTCCCTGGCATTCAGGACAATGCTTGTTCGATGAAATGGTGTTCGATCGAGTAAATTTCACGTGGCGTTCACTTTCAAGGCTTCTATGTACATAACAACTTTGGCCTAATAATAGAGGTGAAGGTAAAGGTGTCGGCGTTGATCAGTCCCCGAAGGATGCGCAGCCGCATTCGTGTTCAATTCGGGATCGTAGAGGCTTGGTGAAGGCGTGCTTAGCCTATACAATAACTTGCGGGCCGGACCCTGTACCAAGTCAGTGTTTTTATCTTCCCAGACAAGTCTGGTACCAAATTAACTCAATCACGGATGGATGGAAGGCTCGGTTAGCACATCCGATTATCGATCAATGGAGGTGTCTCAGTCGATCTCAGGTATCGCTCAACAAGCTAAACTCTGCAGAAAAAGAAGCCACTGAAAGTCGATCTTAGACAGTACCCACGAAGAAGATGGATAAATAAAAGTGGGCAACTGACTTCACGGCGTCTCTCTTCCGCTTGATTCGTTTCCTGTCAGCAATCATTCCGGCCCTTGAAAGTAGCGCGGTCATAGATTTCATCACTCTGCAATCGATAACATCACAGTGGATCTCAGGAGAGAAGAGAAGACACTGGGAGCGTAAAGCCCAATCGATTTAATAGGTTATCAGAGTTAAGATCATATTGGCCTGTCGAGTTGCTCCTTTCCAACCAGATCCCATTTGGTGATTATCACAAACACGGGAATATTGAGCGCAGCAGCAAGTCCAAGGTGCTCTTTTGTGGTTGCTGTGGGACCGCTTTCTGCGGAGACAAGCCTATAAATGGTGTCGAAGAGATAATAGTACGAGTCGATGTTTTGAGATTATTCAAAAAATTTTCAGCTACCTCAAACTTGTCTAGCCCACAGAGTTCCAATTTTGATACTTATTTTACTGTTCAAAAAGTGAGACACGATTTACAGTGTTACTGAAAATGGATATTACAGTACAGTAAAGAAACTTACAGACAGGCAAAGTGAGGTTTGTAGCCAGATAACCCATGAATGGTAGTTTTCAAGTATTTCGAGTCACCAGCGAGGTCGATCAATGTCACTATCTTTTTAGAACGCTCCACTAGTTCCTCGAGACTATTTTGTGCATAATTTACAAGCTGAAAAAGCAAATAAAAAGCTGTAAATTAGGGGAAACAGCAATGCTTTTCTGTTTGAACATACCTTTCCCCGAGAATCGAATCCGATGACATCTAAGCATACTGAGCTGGTTTTTCCACTGCGAACCTCGTGCGGAAACCTGAAACATCTTCGGCATCTATTACGACTTTGTGGTGCGAAAAAAAAACGTACACATGCACACACATCATAAATAACTAAAAACGAACAAGCATTGAACAGTCCTTACCTAAAAAGATTGAGCCGCGTCTTTCCATTTCCATCGTCAAGGCATCCTTGGGTCATCACTCCACATAACGTCGACTTTCCAACATCAGCCCCTCCGAGCACAGCTAGTCTTAAAAATAAATTACATAAATGGACAAACCTCAGAACGATTTAAAAATGAATTTCAACTACATAACCTATTTATCATATACCCACCTTAGTTCGATGAACTGTTGGCTCTCGGGTACCTTGCGGACAAGAACCTCAACAACACTGCGCCGTGAACTGCTGCCTCGAGGTGTTACGTCCTTCTCTGTTAACTGAAAGACACCAAACCTTACCCAAAACGGTCACTGAAAATTTTCACGAGATCTACTAAAGAAGGCAAAGATGAAATAAGAAAAACATCAGCATATAATGAACTCACAACGACCATGCTCGCGTCAAGCGCGTTAGCCATCGCTTTCAGAGTCATCAATGACGCTTCCATTTCGACATCAGACAATCCGCTCATTTTTCCGCCATCTTCAACTCCAACCTGAAAAACTATTCAGCTGAGCACATGTCTGAAAATTATATTTATTCCCACAAAACGATGAAGGTAAAGAAATACCAAGCCCTTCTGTGGACCAGTTACCTCATTCGAACTCAAATCATAATTTCAGGTGCATGGTGAATCATTCTTCTCAGACAAGTATAGTGGTCATTTAACCGATTCTGGAGAAATGGAGAGCTTGGCTGCCCCGGTAAAGGATCGATCGCTTGACGGTGCAGGCGAAAGTAACGTCTCCAACCTAAGTACCGTGCGCGTCGAGTTATTCTTATTTTTCTCTACAGCTATTTCTAATAGAATTTAAAGTAAGACCGTGAACCGATATGGACATGGATCAATACTTTACGGAGCAAGGCCCAACTACTTTCGATTATCAGCGTCAGTCATGCTATACACACACTTCTTATTGTTAGCTTATTAAGGGGTAGCGGAAAGTACTGATCATGAGACTTTTATTAGTTGATTGTTAAGCGATTCGTAGAGGGAAAGTTGACGATTACTGTCTAACTGTATACCTCAAAGGCCAAAATGACTAGATTGATATTCTTTTCGATAATTCTAATTATTCTACGCAAGCGAATCGTCATACCTCATAAATGGCTTCGCCTTGTCCTTCCCTGAGACGCCATTTCATCTGAGTGATCAGGTGTTGAAGACGTGACGATGACGGATTGACAAGCTTCACCTATAGAGAAAACAAATACACTTTTCTAGAACAATATTTGTGTATCCTGAAACAGCACCTTGTATTCTATGTTTCCCAACTCCATTTCCGGTGGCAGGCAGTTCTCACTTTCGGAGGACCGCTTGTCAGTGTGCAACAGTGCACAAAAATCATCAGTAGGCTCTCTGAAATAGAGAATTAAGGTTTAAGTGAACTAGACGATCGGTCAGACACCATGAAGATGTGATATTTCTCCCTCTCTCCAATAATAACTTCCGACTTCCTGGCTCTCCTCCTAATGGAAGATTTGTTGTCGGCTTCTATGAACTCTACACGGTGCTGGTACGACGGTTGAAATGGCTTATTACAAGGCAGAATCGTGTTCTTCAGAGCTCAAGTGCTTCCACAATTACCAGGAGAGCTCTGAAGAAAGCGAACCCGCATCGTAAAGGTAAAAGGTGAAGGTAACGGTGTTGATCAGTACTCCATGGACGTACTGCCTCATTCATGTTACATCCAAATCGTAAGTCATGGTGAATGCATATTTGGCCAATACAATGACATGCAGAGGCAGCCGCTACAGCAAGTCACTGTCCTTACCTTCCCAGACAAGTTTGGTATCAATTCACTCGACCCAGGAGGAACGGAAGGGTTGGGTAACCCAGGCGAGGATCGATCTCTCGACCTGGCACGTGTCAGCAGCGCTCCATACTACTGCACCATTCGGGGATCGTATGCCTAATGAAACCTCGTGCCATTGTCGAGCAGAGTCCAAGGAAATCAACATCGAAAACATTCAGTTAAATTTAAGATGGACATAAAGGACAATCATTTGAGCTCGGCAAAGGAACATGGAATCTCTTGAACACAGATAATAAAAGTTTAAAATCCGTTAATATATGAGGAGAGCATTCTTTGCAAGCCTATGAAGGGCGCTTTTCTCAAGTATTATATTGTGTTTCGTGATTTTCGTAGTAGTAACGTAACATCCATTCTTTTCGAAATGTATCTTCCCTGACAGACGGACGATGTCGGCGAGCAAACATTAACGGTCGTTAGAAATCAAGGATCAAGAGTTTCCATTGAACGAGGGTGTGCCTAGGGATATTCAACAGCTGCCTTGGCGCAGTGTTGACCCGTCTACTACGTCAACCACTCGAGTTACCACTTGCTTTACACAGCAACCGAGTTCACAAAAAAACCGCGGAGGCAACTTTTCCGACTATGAGGAATAAGTGAAGGTAAGGTAAAGGTAAAGACGCCAGCCTTGTTCAGTTACTCAGGGGCCAGCCACTATACCATGGTCAGACAAGTTTAGTACCAACCTACCCGAGCCTGGAAGGATGGAACGCTTGGTTAGCCCGGTAGAGGATTGATCGCCCAACCGTGCGGGTGTCAGTTACGCCCCATACCACTCTACCACACGCGACCAATTAGAATAACTGGAACATGTGAAATCCGCTTCTACCATCCAATTATGAAGAAAACTCAACGAACAATTGTTCCATGTTTAGTTCCCTTACAACACGTACCAATTTGAATATTTGTCTTAGAAATATTCGAAGCAATTCTACCCCATTCTGTTTTTTGAGAGGAATTTGAAGCTTCTGGACAGATTGAGCGAAGGTGTATAAGTGGTTTTCTTCAAGCTGAGAACTTGACCGCCAGTGTTCCGCTTTCTCTCCAATTTTACCTGCGTCAGCAAACAATACTCGACCTTCGATCCAACAAAGAAATCTTTGTGCTGCGCCGTGCATGACGAGGGGGTGACTAGTAAGAGGCACTTCCCGATGACTGATGTGTCATGCAAATTTTTTCCAGTCTTCAATCTCCTTAAAAAATACTATTCTCGAAGATTTTCTAAGTACGATGATGATCTTTGGGTGCAAGAGACCGGATACCAAAAATACTTGGGACGTTGACTCGCCGCCTACTACCCTCTTTGTCGAGACAATTGAACAGAAAGTCGCAAAAAACGCCCCAGTGAGCAAATACAGTACGAATGATGATCTTTGGGTGCAAGAAAACTTCGGTTTAGAACAGAACCACAAGGGAAGTACCAAAAATACTTGCAGAGGAGTGTCTGCAATGGAAACGGCGCGTTCATTATTTATTTACTCAAATCTTCTCAATCACCGAAGTTCACACTACATTCAAAGCGAGGTAAGGGCATTGAAAGGAATATGCATTGTAACGGGACATAAAAACGGACGCTCGCGCGCTGAGAAATATATGGTGAACGAGATGTCCCGTAATCTGCATTGTAACGGGACATAAAAACGGACGGAAAAAAACGGCGCAGATCAAGCCCATGAATCCCTTCCTAGTTTCGCCATAGGTAAGAAACAGTAATTTTTGCTCAGATTTCATCTACTGGGGTTACATGAGATGCTGATTGATTGAAACTGCGGTCGAAAACCATGTATATCATCAGCTAAATCGATCGGATGGGAAGCGCGTGGTTCAATGGTGAGAGGCGCTATTGGGAACTGCATGGCCAAGTGATCGGTCCTCGCTCGGGCTGACTTAGCTTTCCATCCCTCCTTGGTCGGGTAAATTGGTACCAGACTTGATCGAGAAGGTAAAAACGATGACTTGGTATAGCGGCTGGCCTCCACAAGCAGTTGTATACGCCAAATATGCATTCACAATGCATCTAACAATAAGATTCCAAAATTCGTACATTTTGCGTAATTCGTACAACGAACATCTGAGTCGTGACCAACGCGCAAAATGATCCCCTCTAGAACGGTTTCCGGATCTGCAGTTTTGAGCGGACCACCCCATTTAACGATATGGATGATCCTCGCCCATAACCCTACCCAACGAGGTTTCTGAAAATTGGAAATCCTAAACGGACCGCCTGGGGAACAATATCAACGATATAGGTGATCTTTGGCCGATATTCCGAAAACTGATGTCAGAATCGTTAACAGCACCCACCGTATCTGAGCAGTCAAAACTTTCAACCCTCAAAGTTATAGCGCCACCAACAAATAAACACCACAAGAAATGCGTGCCGGAAAAGTGCCCAAGTCACTCATTTCTCACGACAATCTCTCCACCAAAAAACAAACGAGTCACGTATCGCTAACATCAGTACGAGCCACACGCTAACAAGTCATATGCTCTTATCACGAAAAAAAGGCTACCAAAACACAGCGTACCTGTTATTAGTATTGTAAACATGGTGAACTTGTTCCTCGCAGAACTGCGATATCATAAAATCCATGGGAGCTACAATTGAGGGCTATTGCGGACAAAGTCAATACAAGATTATTTCAGTGGCGTCAGTCACGTAACCGGTTGATCATTCGTGACACGCTCTGCAATAGATCATAGTTAGCGTGAGGTCGTACGCGCTCAGAGCAAAATGAGACGACTATTCAGGACAACGAATACGAAAAATTCGTTGCGATACATGCAAAGGGGGTACCGAGAATCAAAAGATGAGAAATATGAGCGGAATTGTGAAAAGACAAATGGTATGAAAACCAACACGTAAGTACAAATAAGAAGGATACTAACACTTATTGTTAGACACTCAAGGATCGACTTTCTATAAACCTCGGCATATGACCTCTGCAGCCGAGCAATAGGGTGATTGGTGGTCGACACCACCTGCGTGGTTGGTTTGCTGCCTTGCTTGCCGTTCCTTTTGATTCTCAGGACGACGGTTGTTAGTCGGAATGGTGTTTGAGCGGGTAGGTTACGAATGTCCTCGAGTTTCCAAGCTCTGACGAAGGCGACAACGCCAAAACGTTAGTCGGATGAGGAGTCTCTGTTTAACAACCTAAGATGTTGCTAAGAAAATGTGAATATTAACACTGAGACAGTTTGTGTAAACACAACTGTCAGAGTAGACACCAATTTGCTGAACTACAGCAGTTCGCGACGAGCTGCTGTGTCCTAAATCGATAAGCCAGCAGTTTGGCAGCCAATTTGCAGTTCGCTGTGAACTTATGGGACTACTCTGTGAGCTTCCCTTTACAAAAGCCTAAAAGTTAAATAGATTCCGGTTCTATGTTGGTTGAATGGTGCAGATAGCAGAAGCGTCTTACCTACTATCTACAATAATTCTAAAAACAAGTCAAACTAGTTCTAGATTCACATTTCAAATTCTCCACAAATCTGAACAGGTTTCTGCGGGAAGGTACGGCATTGAGGAATTTTTTCTCTCTTCTTTCATTCTCTGAATGCATCCTAACCCTAACCCAAATAGCACCTAGATTTTTTCCAAAAAATCAGATCTCAACTAACATCTTCGTTCATTCCAACACTATACAAGGTGTGCTCATAATCAGAGAAAATTAGTGAACAGATAGAATCATGACAGGTTTCTGAATAGCAGGGGTAAAAACGTGAATGGAGATGATGTGTGGCACATTTCTGCGGGAAGATACGGCATTACAGCTCCACAAACATTATTATTATTATTATTCATGGGTGTCATTGCGACACAAAAGAACAATAAAACAGTTTAAAAAAAGGCAATCCAATGAAATGAATCAACGTCAAAAGGAAGCGAATGTATTATGCAAATACCATTGTCGAATAGCAAGGCTTAAGACAATTAATACCTACTCAACAAATTTACCAGCATGAAACTTGAACGAGTTATAACTTAGCGGAAGCACACTAGAGCGTAGGATGCGATTGAAACTGGAGCGGACTCGAGAACTAAAAAATTTTGCCCTGACCTGAGTATTACCCGGAGACGTAGTGAATTTTAGAGTGGATCCTCTTGTACGAGAATTGACGGGATCAAAGAAATCAGTTATTCGAAGCTTAGTTAAACCCTTGTAGACTTTAAAAACCATCAGAAGATCAATTATTTTTCTTCTCTGTTCCAACGATGGAAGCCTCAAAGTCTGATTTCTGACAACAGAATTAGGGATTTGATTGTAAGGAGCCTGTGACAGCGTAAAAATAACTTCTGAGTGAAAGTGTTTTGAACTCTTTCCGAGGTCTGCACATCTTTTCTTTTGTAGGGACAAGAGACGGTGGCATTGCTCTCCAGAATAAGACGCACATACAACTTATAAACTCGAATTAATGTGTTTTGGTCCCTTGTGTGAAGAGTTTTCAAAGCGTTGAAAATTCTACGATAGCATTTCGCAGCTAAAGATTTAGGATGTACATCGAAGTTCAACTTGTTGTTGTAGGACATCCCCAAGTCTTTCACCTCATTCACTACTTGAAGCAGTGAACCTTTAATGGAATAGGTAGGGTTTCTAGGGCGTTTGCCTATGGCGAGAACCCGACTTTTCTCAGAAGAAAACTGAAGACCATTCTGGGCGGACCATTGTTCCACCCTATCGATAGCTAGATGAATGGAAGGATTTGCGCCTGTTTCATGGGTTGAGCTGAATACTTTGATATCATCTGCATACATGATAGAGGTGATATCCAAGTCCCGCAGTGCAGTGGGTAGATCAGAGGTGAAAACATTAAATAGAACCGGAGAGAGTACCCCGTCCTGTGGGACACCACTTGTAGCTGAATGGACCGAGGAAAGAGAGTTTCCGACTTGGACTTAACATGTCCTGGTTTAATAATTCCTCAAGCTGATAGTAGGGCGAGACGAAGTTTTGGTACTACCATGCAAACCATATACAAAATACAAACCAGCAATACATTCAATACATTGGGGCACAGCTCTTGTTGCGCGAAAACAAAATGAAGAACAAACTTTTTAAGCAACAAATAATGCAGATTTCTACTACAGGAGCTAGACAATCAGTAGCTGAACTATAAATCTAGATACGCTGAGTAATCTAAATGTTTTGACACAACTGTCTGCGATCGTCGTTTTGGGCGCTTTAACACTATAAAAAAATTAACGACGAAAAAGTGCAACTGCAGATTATGAATATTGAAAATACATGGGAAGGCGCATTACGAATAACAGCAGAACGGATCTATCAAACAAAACATCAGAAGGAAGAGTTGCTACGAGGGACAAAAAGATCAGAAGTTACGTTATTTTTAGCGGAAATTCCGATAACGCCTGTCCGAATTGTGGTCACCAATCTAAAAACCACCCCCTCGAGCTGCTACCACGAATTTTTCATTCAATTCTAGAAAATAGACCGGTTTGGCTACGTTACAATGGACACGCTCGCCACTACTCACTGTAGCATTCTACAGGGGTCATCATTTCAAAAACCTAGCATGATTTCGTTCGGGAAATTCTCAATATCAGGTAAGAAGTTTGAGCGAACTTAGTGACGCAGCCCACTGACCTCGTTTGGAATAGTTGAATGGTGTCGCATCCGGACCAAACAAACGATATAAAAACATAAAGAAAAGAAAACGAGATGAATAGTTGTAAGATAGTTGTAAGTACCATGGGCACTATTCCACTTGTTGGACACCAGCACTCGATTTTTTTTAGCAACAATTGTTTTTCTCCAGAAATTCGCTGAAACTTCGCCTATGGGGGTAATTGGGGACGTTGATCGCGAATCTGCTGTCCGTTTTTCACGTGGGTGGCCTCGGACCACCCAAATCGCTACTTGGGTGGTCCAGTAAGGACAGTTGATGAGTTCCAGTCAAAGCTCGGATAAGGATAATTTCCACAGGAAAAACTGGAACGAGCGTAGATCCGAAGTCCACGGAAGCAGGACAGTATCACAAATTGCTATCAAAGTTTTCATTTCAGTTCATTACACTGCCCAATTCCAGATAAATACTGGAATCATACCCCAGCTGATCTAACGTTGTCTAGCTGTCGACGGGCAATAGTATACCAACTTCATAAAGATCCGTTTATGGCGCCTATCACCCTCTTCAGAATTCAGGTAACTTTAACTTTCCGTTTGAAACTGCCAAAGCGTAAGCCAAATATACATGTGTTACCCTGATCTCGGTTGACAGCTTAGCCAAAATCGCAAATAAAACAGATTTCTAGAAGTTTTTGCTTCTCGGTAGCAACAGAATGAGAATGTGCACTCACTTGTTAGTTAGAAGCACATGAATAGACAATGGTGAGAAGGTTAAGATAAAGGTTCTATCAACAAAGATGATATAGATGACAAACACGTCCAATATCACAATCAGAAAAGTGCACGAAACAAGTGAGCTGCCTTAAAATGAAACACACCAAGGATTTGAATGCGGTAAATGCGAATATTTAGAAACTGTAGCAGCCATTATAGCGAGAAAAGTACAAAAATTGAGAAATGAACGCGAAAACAGGGTCAATGTGCCAGCTGCACCTTCCTGTAGCCGCTCGCGCAGCGCTGAGTGCGCGCGCCTCTGACGGAAATGTGATGGAGCGCTTTTTCCGCGGAGAGAATGAATTTTTAATGTCTAGTATTTCACGAAGACGCTCGTCAAAGAGGATCCTACCTTAATCCGACGAAAGTGGAATTTTCTGAGGAGGTTTAATAAGATGAAGATTAAGCGCAACAACTTCGGTGAAAGTTGGAGTTCGGATACTACTAACCCAGATGGGTATCGGTGACGTGGATAGAACTAGATGGAGAAAGTCGAGGTAAAAGAAACAAAGAACAACGCGACAGTTGTGGGTGAACGTGACAATAGGCGCGTCGGATTTCTCAACAACAAGGCGGAGCGACAACTGGTTGACGCACGCAGCCGTGGTATTGCACAACGCTGACGATTGCCCTTTCGATTCGTCCGTATCGCCTCTGGCGAATCAGCTGAAGTTGTTTCCTCATCGACACGTTCAATTTCGAGATAGTTCCAGAGTACAATCAGTCTGAACGCAATGGTTCCCAGCTGACCGTACTGATAGCTGGGAACTGTTACGAAGAGATAAGAGTTCATTCGCACCCATCCATGAGTCAGCGGCATAATTACGAAATACAGCGGAAGGACGCACAGCGATCAGTAAAACAGACTGAAAGGACTGATCGTAGTTTGAGTTGTGGCTGCATAAGCCTAACCATTGGACGGACTCAAATTTCGACCTTTCCTCTCTAACATTCAGCTGCGTCACCTGTCGTCCCGTTGATCATCGAATGGCTCTAGCGGGTGCCAGCAACGTCTCCGTTCGTCCCATTCACGTGCCAAGCTTCGTGTTCTCAGGACACTGATCATCCTTTACCTTTTAAAGTGTCTACTAAAGGTGAAATATAGTTGATTTCAAAAAAAAAACCGGTCAGTATAACACTTACAGCTGCGAAGTGTTATAAAGTGTTTTTCATTGGTTTACATTCAGAATCAAGTAACCCATAGTGATATCGTGATCTAGGTTTCTTGGTCAGTAAAGATTTAACATTTGATAAACACTGTGAATCCATAGCACGAAAAGCATCCAAAAGAGTATCAGACCTGTTCAGAGGTCTTTCTACACGTAATCCAGAACTCTTAGTTCGAGCTTACAAAACGTATATTAGGCCAATGTTAGAATATGGCACGGTAATATTTACTCCGACCAAAAAGAAATTGATAACGTTGATTGAATCAGTGCAGAATAGCTTCACTCGAAAAGATGTTATACGTTCTATCGGTTTTCAATATGATCAAATTCCATCTTTTGTAGACCGGAATAGGAAACTAAAACTTCAGAGCCTGGAATTTCGAAGAAAGAAATTTGATCTGTTGATGCTACATAAAATTTTACATGGTAAATGTAGTCTCACTTTACGTCACTTTGTAGCCGAGAGGAGCTCTATTACCAGAGGGAGTTGTCGCAAAATTCTGTTACCGAAAGCCAGAACTAGGTTCCGCCAACATTTCTTTTCTGTTCGTGCTGGTTCTGATATGGTTAAGCTATGTAAAAAATTATCCATACCAAGTGATTTAAAATGTTTCTCTAAACTGATAGACTGCCATCTGAACACATCTCAATCCACTGACCTTATTCACTGAAAACATATGTTCAAAATTTATGAAATGTATTTAATGTTGATGTTGACTGCCTGTCATTTCATTTATCATATCACCGTTGCATGGCTTGTTCATGTAATAATAAATAAATAAATAAATATCGTACAGGATAAGAACCGCTAGACCGATGTGACGTGAGAAGTGGAAAAACAACCAAAAACCAAATCCGAAGGGATGACATTCTCATGCAGATCAAAGCTCTTTCAGATACACACAATCACAACGTGAAAACATCAGAAAACCTTTTCGCCCAGAGTAGGAGAGGCCTAAATGATGTGTGTATGTGTTTCGCACTGATTATCATAATCCAGTAAAGCCGCGTTAGTTACCTATGAGGAGCGATCAAAAAACTAGTACAGTTTCAAAACCAGAAGTATGCGTAGAAAATTATCGTGATATTTACAAGGTATATGGTGAAGGAAAACTGGAACCGGCACATCAAGGTCAGCTATAGTAAAAGGCAAAGGGGATCGACGTTGATCAGTCCCCTAACGACGCGCCACGCATTCGTGTTGCGTTCAGAATCGTAGAAGCGTTCGAATGTGTTTGCGGTCCATACAGTGACTTGCGGGGCCCAACCACTATACCTAGTCAGGGTTTTCACCTATAATTATTAGGTCTGGCATAGATTTACCCTTACTCGGGGATGGAGTGCTTGGTTAACCCGAGCGAGGAATAGCGTTTCCTGAAGTTTTCAACCGTGCGGGTGACACTAGCGCCTCTCATCACGCTCACCCGCCAAGATCAGTACGTAGGTTTATTACGCGAACATTTCAGCGTATCCACCTTCAGAGTCTGGACAGAATTAGTGGAATGTCTGGATTTCTCACATTGTTCTCTGCAGTTTGAAGTTTCCTTAGGTTGATCTTTCAAACTTCACAAGTACCGAATCGACAGGTCATGATGCCATATTCTCGTTCTTTGGCATAGCGCAGCGGTAACATCGAGGCGAGGCCCTAATCTGCCCTCAGTGCAATCAGCCTAATTTAGTGGGAGTCGAGTGTATATTATCGATAACATAATAAGTAGATCTAAGAGAGTCGTGGTGCAATGGTAAGATACTCACTATGCCTCTACAGAGGTTCTGTATGAACAGGGATGCGGCGGCGCGTCCTTACAGCCCTCTCACACTCGGGCGGCGCCTTGCGCGGCGTCGTCGGCGGCGGGTGGGGGTAGGACCGGCGCTCCGCCCACCAACTGTCGCTGCCGGCGATCGTGGGGCGCGCCATCGCGGCCGCCGCCGGCAAGAAATGCCCGGCGCCATTCCCTCGGCGGCGCCAGAGGCGGCTTCGCCGGCGACGTCGCGGCCCGCGACGTCGCCGCCGAAGTATGAGAACCCCCCTCTGGCGGCGGCGGTGGCGACGTCGCTGACGACGCCGTTGGGCCGGCCGCGCCCTATCTTTCATCATAGCCCCGGCGACGCCGCGCAAGGCGCCGCCCGAGTGTGAGAGGGCTGTTAGGGGCTGATCAACGCTGGTATTCTCACCTTTACCTTTATTTTTGTCCAGAGCGAGCATTTCGCCAGCTGACTGATGGAGGATGTAAAAAGCAAAGGCTAAAATGGTCGGCGTTGATCAGTTCCACTGGGGCGTGACATAATCCGTCTTCCGATCAGGAAAGCAAAAGCATGGTGAAAGCGTATTGGGTCCAAGCATTGAATTGCAGAGACAGCCACTTCTTTTCACATCCCCAGACAAGTCTGGTACCAATTTACCTAACGTGGGGCCGTATGCTCGTCTCGTCCGAGCACTCGGGAATGGTCGGAGCTGAGCAGGTAGAGCGAGAATGATTGGTGTCGGCCCGCCGTGCTCTTATTCGCCCTCTTTTACCATACATACTCATTGTCAGTTCCGGAGAGGAGATGTAATAGATCACAAAGGTAAAGGTAAAGGAGCCGGCGTTGATCTGTCCCTTGTGGACGCGCCGCCGAAATCGTGTTTCATCCAAGTCGTAGAGGCGATGTGAATGCGTATTTGGCCTATAAAATGGCCTGCGCGGTTCAGCCGCTTCATCAAGTCAGTGCCTTTATTTTACCATCTGAGAGATTTGGTGTCAACTCACCCAAGCCCTGAGGGGTGGAAGGCTTAGTCAGTCCGGGGAGGGATCGATCACGAGACCAAGCTGATATCGGTAGCGCCTCTCACCACTGCACTAGTTGGTTGAGAAGAAGGAATTGTCAAACGCAGTAATTCGTTTCCTTTTCGCTCAGCAAAATGCAGTTTATGGTTCAATTATTACAGATACTATTTACTTGTTATACCGAAACAATTATGTTGTATTGCAGTTTTTTCATGGTTCTTCCAATTTCATGTGTAATTTCCACTCGAAAAAAATTTATCATTTAACAAAATAGTCAAAAACATATTTTAGCTCCTATGGAGAACGCATTTGTACAACAAGGCGAACAAAACCGGAAGGCTGTATAAATTATCATAATGCACTGAGATCATACCGACGTAGTAGAACTTCGTAGAATATCACTTATCAATGGTCTCCATCTAGAAAGAACATATTCGATCCTATCATTCGATCCGTGGACAACGGTGGAAGATCGAGCGGCGAGCGTGTTATGGGGAAATCGATCGGCGATTGAATTGAGCTGTTCAGAGAACTGGACGAGGGTAGCATTGGCATACAAAGATTGTTCTGCACAAAATGATTCGCAACTGGCGGCGGCAGATTTAACGGACGCCTTTGATGGAAGAGAGGGTTCGGCGAGAGGGCTAAATCGAGTGGTTGCGAGAGAAGTGTATCTTGAGCTACGAGCAGATCGACAACGTGATTGCGCTCCGGAAACGCCAAATTTGGAAGTTTCGTCTCGAGAAGACAAACGTACAGGTGGGTTGAACGTGTCATTATACGACGCATTTTCAGCACCTGTAAATAAAGGAACCGGTTAAACTGGTTGTTTAATCATTATGATTAGAGTAAGACCGAAAGGAAAGCAAAATGAGATAAGGTTATCGCTTTTCGTAAAGAGAATGACTCAGTAGACGGTGGAATATAGACCAAAAATGAATCACTGCCTAAATTAATGATGGATGGCAAGAGAAAAATGAGTCGTCGTTATCTAGGAGGAGAATGATTCAACAGAAGGCAAAATCCGGACAAAGTCAATAATTTCTAGCTCTAGCTGAAACGTTCAACTGACTAAAATTCGGTTAGAAGGGAAAAGAAAAATCAGTAAATATGTGCCGCATGTCAGACAGATAAATCGAAATTGATTAAAAAAACAAATCCCTTTTTAACTGTTCGGCCTAATAAAAGCCAAAAAAACGAACCAGAAAGTTGTACTTGTCCGACGCGCTTGCCTCTTTAACTCTTCTCTTGTGATCCTTTAGGAGAGGAATCAACAGCACCGAATACGTCTCCTGACGACATCTGAAACATCGAAAGTCCGTCTTTTCTTACTAAATGCAAAAGAATAGCTGCCCAAAGTGATGGTAGCTAAATCACGGTCCAAACTCGTGAATAGTATACCCGCCATAAACCCTGAGTAAGACGTAGACCGGGATTCATCAAAGCACGAGGTGAGCATTATTCGGGATATAACACGACCCATTCGCATGGCGAGGATTCGAAGACCCGAAATGACAGGCAAACCCTTATTCCACAATGCACTTCAGGGCTTATTCAGGGTATTTACTAGCGATAACATGCCTCACTGGTGAGTAGAGGTTCGGAGATGTAGCAGTACAAATGAATCCTGAACAAACCCACTGCGAATTATGAACTGCTATTTGTGCACCACTTCGGAGCTACGCACCTTCATCGTTCTACTGAGTTGCGTTAGACCTGGTACAAACCTCGAACAAACCCTCGTTGATGAATCACGGTTGGAGCACTTTTCCTTTCATATGCCTTTTATAGGTTGGTGGTATGTGTCCAAGAAGACATGTATCTCGGTCGGAAATCACACCATAATTAAGAAAACACGAACCCCGACGACATCATAAACAAATGAAACTGAAAAAGGCATCACGCACTTACTTGCTAATTATTGTAAAAACCTTGTCGTAGAACGTGTCCAGTAGATCGCCTTTGACTTTCCACCATCGTAGCGGTAAACTACATAAGATTTTGCTCACAACATTGAAATTGAAGAAATCTGAAAACGGTAGTACTCCCAGAGGCACTCCGCTACTTTCCAGTGGCAAAAATTACCTTTGTTGAATTCAACTGCAATGAACTGCAGATGTCTCGCTCGATTACCGGATTCCTTCTTGAGATGATTCTGCAGACCGACCCAGTTCACTTCGGCCATTGCTAGCTGGTCAATCTTGGGGCTCATTGCTATGCAGAAACACTAAATAAGAGGGGCTATTCCTATCAAATGAAGCAGTGGTAGATGGAAATCAGCGATCCTGATTCATAAACGACATACTCGAAGTAGTGCCCGAAATATACTCTTAATGCAGGGCAAACCGCCGTTAGTCAACGCGCACAGCGGAGTCTATTCAGGGTTTATTCGGTGTTTATACAAGAAGTAACACAACCTTCTACAATGCCAGGGTAAAATACATCGAATGGCGCACCAATATGTCTTGGGGCTTCTACGGGGTTTAAACTGTGTTACTAGTCCGGCCTCAGCCGCCTTACTGTTAGAACGAGGTGTGCTAGACCTGTAACAAAACCTGAATCAGAACTGCTACGCGCGGATGAATCACGGTTCGCGCACCATACTGGGTATGTTTCGGGTATACTGTCCATAAATTTAGAACGAAAAAACTAAGCTTCCTCAAAAACACTTACGTCGTAATTTCTAAGAACTTCTAGAGTTAGTTCTCCACAATCGCACGCCATGTCGAGCACTATGTCACCTTAGAAAACAAGTTATTACGGAAATAAATTTAAAAAATTCGAAGATTAATTGGAGTTAAACTACCGTCATGTATATCAGCGAGTTCCACAGCCATTGCTGCCACCGCACCACTCAGCTGCCAAAAAGTCATATGAGGTCGGAAATCTTCCTCACTGAAAATAGATCACCACAGATTCTTCCTTTCACAGGTAGAAGGTGGGAGAAAGTCCTTTGTTGTTCATCAAATTATACTACGAACGTGGGGCGCATGTGGTACACTAGTAAGAGTCGCTACTGACACCCGCATGGTCGAGCGATCGATCTCTGGTTAACCAAGCCGTCGTTTCCTCCGGAGTCGGGTAAATTGGTACCAGACTTGTCTAACTGCGAGAAGGTAGAGACACTGACTTCCTTTTCTCGACTTTTACAATGGTTCTACGATTCGGAATTGAACACGAATCCGGCGGCGTGTTTTGAAAGGACTATTCAACATCGACCCTTCATCTTTACCTTTCAGTTTAACATAGGCTCCACTGCAAGGAGCTATAAACTAGAGCTTGTGATGAACAAACTGTTTCATGGGAACCGCGCGATTCGCCAACCCGTTATATAATGCAATTGGTGTATGTGAGGGATCACCCATCTTGGTAGCTTTACGATCAATCTATTGAGTTAATGACGAATTGAGGCGTAATTTTGAATAAAGGTAACGGTAAAGGAGTTAGCGTTGATAAGGCCTCTAAGGACGCACATTCGTGTTCCACAATCGTAGAGGCATGGTGAATGCGTATCTGGAAGGGTTTGGTAGCCCACGCGAAAATGGATCTCTCAGCCTAGCATGTGTCACTAGCGCCCCTTACCACTGTACCACGCGGGCCCTCGTTATTTTAAATAGCAAGGAACAAATAAATTTTTACAAGTACTTACTCAAATAGCAGAACTCCCGCATAGATATCGTAACGATCGGCGAATATCACAACAGTGATCCCGTCCTCCTCTTTGAACATATTCTCACGACAACGAATTTTCCATCTATGGCCCGTCGCCCGCATGGCATAACTGATATGCCTCTGCAAATCCTGACGAACAATCTGAAACCGAAAAATCGGAGTAAAACGCACCCCAGAAGGAATTCCACCTGTCCGCAAAACCAATAGACTACCTCTAACCCGTTAATCCAGACTTCACTCCGTTCCGAAGTTAGTAATACAATATTGATAGTTATTTCTTCGTCAGTTAATTTTTCCAAGTGTTTGCTGATTCCACAAAGAATTTGAAGGCACCGAGCGATCTCAGGAACATAGTTAATACTGTAGAAGAGAAGTGAAATATATCCTCGCATTTCTGAAAAATCATAATTACACGTGGATTGTAGAAAAACACTGAATACTGCAAGACTACTATTGGCAGGTTTACCACTCAAGGGTTGTCCTTTCTTACCAAAGCATTGCATTGAAAAGAGTTTATCGTGGCGCCGAACCCTCTGCTAGCTAATTTTTACCAGAACTAGTCTCAAGTTCGTTATTCGACATAGGGTCACACAACAAATACCTCTGTGCATCGAGCATACAGACAAAGTCTTCCACCATCATGGATTTCTCAAATGATATCAAAAAGATGCATTTAATGAGCTAAACAAGGTTTCGATTAGTTATTGGTGGATAGGAACGTGATGCAGGAATAAGAGGCGCTGCTACCTCATCCAGCAATTCATTCAGAGTAACCAGCAATTCCACCCTCTAGTGTCGGGTAACTTGGTACTAGACTTCTGAGAAAGCGAAGACACTGACTAGACCTGGTATGAAGAAAGACTCTGAGCAGGCAGCAAAAAATTCGTCACTGAACTGATGAGGTAATTAATCGTGAATAAAACTTTATACAAAGAACATTTCCATGCACCATGTCAATTCGAGATTCTACTGGGCTTGTTGATTTATAAATGAAGGTAAAAAGAAACGCTGTCGGCGATTACCCTAAAGACGCACCGCCGCATTCCATTCGGAATCGTGGGGCATAGTCAATGCGTATTTGGTCTATAACCTTCCCAGACAAGTCGGGTACCAATGTAACCAACACCGAAGTGATGGGAATCTTGGTTAACTCGAGTAGGGATCGTTCGCTCGATCTACCGGCGTCGATAGCGGCTCTTAGCACTGTTCCACGCGCGCCCTCTGCTTTGCAAATATTTCATAAATACATTAGTGAGTACTTGACTGGTAATAATACTCACCAATAGGACAGTTAGGATGGTCCTCACTCGGAGACATCCTATTATGGTAGATCTCTAAGTAGACCTCATCGGCATATCTCAAGTTGCGAAGCTGCAGAAGCCTCCCCGGATCTTCTTCGGCTTCGATGGAGAACACCGTTTTGGTACGCGAGCATTCTGACTCGACTACGGTACACTGAAAACAATTAGTATACTGCCATACATTGATTATTATATTTAATACTCCATATTCGACTTTCGACAGGCGAGCGAAGAGAAAATTTCATGTTTATTTGATATTATTAACTTACTTATGCCACATTAGACGCGCTGCTAGTTTTAAAGAATGACGGACCAACAATTCGAATGGAGGAAGGCGAGCGAAGAGAAAATTACGAAAACCAAACCAACAAAGTGCGAAAGAAAAGGATGGGTGGTTTGGTTTCATGGAATGAATGAAACAAAAATTAAACACAGCTGCTGGAAATTATAACGGCATTATTAAATACATGTTTCTCGTAAATTTGGCAAACAGGTAAGAGCTCGTAAACACTGATCTTTACTATTGAGTGCCTGAACGAGTAAGCTACACCACCGAGAATTTAAGTCATAAAATTTAGGCCAGCGCTGACTTCTCGATATCAATCAAACACATCTTCGGCTTTTCCTAAGCCAGACGGATGGAAATCTCAAAGAAACTTGGCCGCAGTAGATTATTTTGATTTCTGATCACAATTTCGATATTTATTTTCCAGACCTCGTCCGAACTCGACTGATACAGATAGATATAAGCAGGTAAGATTGCTGTGTTGGTCGGGGGTGTAGCCATTAGAACTATTACACTATGATTCTCAACAGAGGTCAAACTATTTTTAAATGCCCTTCTCCGAAATCCGTACAACAACACCAACTTGAGCGCAAGGTTTAGTGAAAAATACGACCTCAAGCAATTTTTCCTTCTTCGGCTGCACCGCAATCCATCTAGCACCCAGGTGAGGAGGCGGGGGTCCATGGTCCACAATCTGATTGAGATTTCGTCTAGATAGGCTATTTGAGGTGCTGATCATGAAATTGACATCCGTATTCAAGAATTTCGACCACTGAACGCTGCCGCTCTTTCTACCCGGCCACACAAACTATGTGGGTGATCTTCGATCGAAATTTCAAAAAAAAAGTCGGATTCGGGACCAACAGCCAAAGTAGTTTCCAAAAACGGAATTTTGACGGGAAAAGGTGCTATGTGGGCTGATGCTATGTGGTACAAAAAAATGCCCGAGGCCCTTTTCGAAATTACATTCTCAAATTGTTGTTCAACTACGGATAGCTCGAAAATAGACATGCTAAAAGCAATTTTTCAAGGTGCTATGTGGGTCGCAGACTGCAGAAATGTTGCAGTTCCTGCTCTTACTGAAATAGTTAAAAGAATTAAAGTTAGTTCCAGGTTTGGAATATTGTAATATAATATTTATACCAGCTGCCTCTCCAGAAAAATAGTACCGTAAAAAATGAAGAAGTCTAAAATTTTTAGCTGGTCACGTCCTTACCAATATCAACAACCCGTGAAAATAAAGAAAACTTCACTCACTTTATGCTCCGCCAGCTCATTGATCAGCAAGACCCTCACATTATGGGCATGGGATGCGATCAGCTTAAGAGCTGTCATTGAACTGCCATATTTAGGGATACGGCAATAACACAACAAAACTTATAGTAAAATGCGAATACATGACGTTTCCGCGCTCCAGTTACTATAGGATAAAAAAGACGTCAATTTGGTGTCTTAGCCGCAGTTGCTCGTCGGCGCACTGGTTGCGTACCTATTGATTGGTCTCCCAATTTCTTTCTGCTTTCCATTTCGTTCCTGTAGCATTTCGTTGATTCGGTGATGCACTTCTTAACCGATACTTTGGCGAATTCAAAGAATTTGTAGCATTAATCGTTTTCCAGGAGTCTGATGGTAAAACAACGGAAATCCGGGACGTCGGACGTTCTTCGGAGTCCTAGTAAAGTCGTCGACGATGTTAAAGTGAGCGCATCGCCGGTGAAAAAGGTGAAATCAAATGGAGTCGCGGAGGAGGTAATTCTGATTCTTCTTATGTATTTCACTGGTTACCTTCGAGCCAGAGGGAAAATCTTGCCCAAAGTTGGCCGCTAGGTTGTTTCAGATGCCAGTTACGATTTGGCATTTGTTTATGAACTTCTACCCGGTTGTAGTTGTTTCAGGGGAGAAGTTGTTTCGTAATTCACCTCTTCGATCAAAATCGTGAAACGGGAGGGAATGCTTTGGTTTTCTTCAATAATCATTCGGGTGAAGTTAATGACATTTGGTGAACCTTACTGAACCACATGTTGCGAAACCAAGGGCAGCACTAAATTGGAAGAGTAACAAAAAAATGTAAAACACGTGAATCCATGCTAAGTAGACACTTTAAGTTAACAGTATGCGTGGTAATCGTCCGACGTCGATCGTTGCACAACTGGGTGAAATATTAACCCATGACTGGAGTGCTGTGGACTAACAATCTGACATTCTACTTCATTCGCCCCGCTTTTGAATGATACTCCTCGTATAATAGAAGCAGATGTTTTTCTAGTGGTGGGCTCTCGCAAAACTCGCCGAACATGCCTGAAGCACGATTTTCGTAATTATCCTTGCATATAATTCTGGTTACTCGCAAATAATTATTCCATCGTATTGCGGGAAGCATTCTGTAAATTCTTCATTTTTTGAAGCAATTTTGATAGAAAAATTAATCACTTACACTCCTTCTTTGGCACTTGGTTGTTTTTGGCGTGCGTGGATAAGAAACGAGTCTAACAGAGACCCGTCCGGATTACTGTAAAATTTCGGAGCCTAGATGCGTTCTGGGTGTTGAATTGACCCTGATTGAGGTTGAACAGATTGAAGACAAAGTTTTCATATTCCTTTTTCCGCTGCTGAGATTGTGTGAATGTACGGGTACGTTTTAGGTTCGAATCGGCCCATTTTTCAATATGCAGGGTACAGATTCTTACCAAAATTTCACCTCTTACTCTCTCTCCGTTTACTAAGTACGCAATCCGTTTTTTTCTGTTTTTGCGAAACTGATCGTGTCTGACGCACTTTGTGGATCAATTGAGTCCAGCCACTTTTACATGCTATTTCTGATATGTGAAAGCGGCTGAATAACCGTTCCTAATGCTGACCATAATAGCCTGCTGTAGTTGCCCTTGATGCCATTTATAAGTACACCGCGACTGCGGCGTATTTTATGATGTATTGCGTGATGCTGCACACACCTTCTCCATGGTACCGTAATCCACACATAACATAATCAGTGATCCTCCACCCGCGTACTGCTACTATTCTGATCAGCTGTGCTCCTACGAAGTTCTGCTTTCTTCTTGGGAAAGAAACTTTCTCATGGTTCCATACTGCACATGCAAGCAGTGCTTTGGCGCTCTGAGAAAGGCTTCCAATTCATGCTACCTATAATATTAGGTTGCAAACCTTCCGATTGAATATTTGCCACATCTTAATTTTTCAAACTTATTTCGTTGAAAAAGAACCTAGCTGAGATGTATATGGAACAATGTTGGACTACTATGTGTAGCCTTCCCGCTCGTAATCATTTTACCCCATACGCATGGAAGCCTGTCGGTTTATTCACGAAGCACTTTCACACTCCCGTTTCGATATGGCCTTACTTGTTGAAATTTTTTCTTCCGTGAGATTCGGAAGCAACGCGAGCAAATGATATTCTGTAGGTCAATCTTTGGAGATTACGTTGTATGGGGTACTGATCTCCAATAATCCTCCAAAAAATTTTCCATGCGACTTTTTTGCTTTGGCGGCGTCGGGTGGGTAGTGTACTCAACCCTGCTTATCCTTTGGTTTGCAAGCCATAGTCATTTGCTCACAGATTAGCTTGAGAGTCACTAGTGCATCTTTAGGTAGGAGCCCCTGTTCGATAAGTCTAGAAGAACTCCACAATATGCAAAGAATCTCCTCCCCGAGGTGCAATTAGACTTGGTGTTGATTTTTGTTGTTTACCAGTATCAAACCTTTGGGGTCTAAGGCCGTGAGTAGCCTACCTCTCATCTGCTACAGCCAGATTATTTTGTCAGTTGAAGTTCCATTCGTAGTTTTGTACGTATAACACACCAAATACAGGATATATCAAACGAATGGACAGCGAAATCCATTTTAAACAAAATAAGGTTCGCCGCAGCCAAGGTGGAGGATCACTGATTATGTTATGTGTGAATTACGGTACCATGGAGGTGTGTGCAGCGTCACGCAATACACCATTAAATACGCCGCAGTCGCGGTGTACTTATAAATGGCATCGTTGCCCTTAGCTATGTATGGTGGATTTTTGAATCCTGTACCATGCTGAAGGATTTTGTTTCACAAACCTAGCTAAGTAGTCCTCTTTTTAGCCAACATATTACTATTGGCAGCAATTAGTACTTCCTTGTTGGAGGTCTTAAGTAGCTTGTGTATTCCTTGAAATCTTGAACTGTCACATGCATGTGCCATTCTAAGCTTCAGATAAAAAAGTTGTTTAACTATAAAACTACTTCGTTTGCTGGGGCTCCTTCATTGTTATCAACTTTCAGGCCAACAACGGTGGTAGCTCGCCCACATTAAACGGCAAGCGAGAAACGCCTAAAGGAAAGCGTGGGAAATCACTGACAATGGGCCAGCTTGCAGAACAACAGCGGTGATTTTCAACTCACGCTTCATGCTCTTCCATTGGAGAGTTTAGGTTTTGAGAGCGATTCGAAGGATATTTCAGGGCTGACAGTGATGAGAAGCACCCAGAAACGTCTACTGCTTCGTTAGCTGTTCAAATAACACAGGGGCTAATGTCGAACGATGTCACGAAGTTGGATAGTGTCCTGCGGGAATCGAGGGTGGAACTTATCCAGGTAGTTCTTCATCGATTTTTCTTTTCTTTTCTTAGAATTACTTGGAAATTAGCTGGATCACCTGCTGCTCTTTTCCTACTTCTGCAGCTTTTGTAGATTGGGAAATTCAAAATTAGATATTTTCAATTGCCATGATCCACCGCGCAACCTTTCTGTTTCTTTTCTGGATTTATAAAATCGCCAAATCCTGTATTTTAGAGCTCTTGCCTTAACTTGCGGTTTTATCGGTGCTTCTAAGAAGATATATTGAGAATAAACGAATCGTGACGATTGAGAATAGACAATAGGCTTTCTGGACGCTACTCGCCTATTTTACTAGACGAGACGAGAAACAGTGTAATTAAGATGGAGTAAAATTCAACGCAATCAGTAACAGATGAAAAGACGAATATTGTTGTTGAGTGTTTTCTCTATTGCCGCATCGTGAGACTTGGTCGTACATACATTCTCACTTTCATTCTAGGCCACTCTGTTGGACATACAAGTGTCTCAAATAGTTCCTTTACTGAAGGCATTGTTCGAAAGGGTTAATACTCGCTCAGCTATTAAGTAAGTTTTTTACATTCTATTTTCTTGTTTCTGAACACTAGATGGTTTACAACCGCGAAACAGCATTTTTTTTAGTATAAAACCGTGGATATTATGGATACAATGCATTTTATCTCTTCATGCGTCCTATTTAAGTTCGGTGAGTCCCACATTTGGGGTCTGAATGGGTTTCCTTATCGATTGTGGACTTCGTTTTTTTTTCAGTTACGAACATTAGAAACGGAACTAGGCGGTCTGTTAGAGTGGATGCGGCATCGTCTAGGTCATCAACAGAAACTGCTGGAGCTACACGGTAGATTGAGTACTATCGGTGAACAGGTCCGTTTTGAACCATATAAATGCAAGTGTTATTTTCCTAGTTCTGTGTTAGCGGAGTCATTTTCGCACACCTTAGTAATGCAGGTGATCGCTACGCTTGCATTTATTGTTGCTACTATTTCAGATTGAACGCCGAATGAATCGCACAGTAATCGTGGCGCCTCAACCGCTTATAGTTTTCAATGATGGTGAGTTCGATATTACTACATTAGGAGTTCTTGTTGAAAGCTAGTTCGCTTATCGGGGAGTGATTTGAACATCGAAATATTTTCGTTTTGAACCGATAACGGTGGTTGTTCGTAAAATCATTTAGAAAAACCTGTGTAAGAAAGGTAAAAATTCTTGGCGAGTGGGAACGTTCCTTAATCCTTCATAAGAGTGCTGATATTGTACGAGAAAGCTGTATAGAGAAGCTGTAGCAACATCAGTTTCAACCCCTTAAAAGGTGAAAATTACCAGTGTTTTTTGCCATCTGGAGCCATGTGACTATTAAAAAGAGAGAAATTGGAGTGGAAACCCTTGGAACACAATTAATGATCAGGTAAGCTAGAGCAGAAATCACCATTTTGTCTATAATTTATGTCCAAAAGCGTCGCTAATCCCTTACTCATCTGCTGAGTTCCTTTTGCATGCAATGGTTTTCCAGTAATGCGTAATTTTTTTGACAGTTCAAAGTCAGCTTCCTGACCCTGTTGTGAATTCCCTTCTCCAGGAGGCAGGGCCATAGAAGTGAATCTCTTCTGCAGTTTTATTGGTTTTGTGATCGGTTTTCCAAGGGGTTAGTTGCGACAAGGAACGATTCAGACTGAAATTTTGATGTGATTTTCAGATGTTGACTCCGATATGGAAGAGCTCGAAAGTGGAGGATCAGACGAAAGCGGTGCTAGTAGTGAGGAAGAGGAAGAAGATTGGTGGGATGAAGGTGGTCTCGGAGCAGGTGATGACAACGAAGAGGAGGAGGACGACGGTGAGTTTTCTCAACTCCATCTCATACTGTCTCTGTAATGATGACGTTTTTCTCAAGATTCGGATGACGGTTCGGATATCGGTGAGCCGGCGCGAAAGTCGAACCACAACGGTGGCAATGCGACGGACGATAGCTCTGAGGTAAATGTCGAATTTGCAATTTCTCATAGACTTATATAGTAAGCGTTTGTCTTTTTTTCAGGAGGAAGGAAGCGAGGATGAAGCAAGTGAGGATGAGATGGATATAGGATGACTTGCTCTATAGCTTGCGCAATCAAGTGCTCTAGACACAACTTTTTCAGATTCAGAATACGATAAGTTTTCATTACCGGCGTAGCGATAGTTACTTGTTTGGTTTGCATTTGAGTTGTAAAGGTT
Source organism: Nippostrongylus brasiliensis (assembly GCA_030553155.1). Classification (NCBI taxonomy): domain Eukaryota; kingdom Metazoa; phylum Nematoda; class Chromadorea; order Rhabditida; family Heligmosomidae; genus Nippostrongylus; species Nippostrongylus brasiliensis. The sequence goes on along the minus strand of CP130736.1, from coordinate 30,135,377 downwards.
TTTCGAAGGCAAGAAATACCCATGTTTCATCCATCGTCAACATTGACTGCCTTCCTCACATTGCCTTGTCTGATGTTGTTATGCGCTGACGATTCGTCAAACGTGCGCAGAATCGCGTTTTTCTTCGAAATACTTCTCGCTCCAAGTTGTTTTTAATTTAAACCAGAGAGATGTATACACTGTGGTGATTACCCTAAAGTCCACCTGTGCTTTTTCCTGTTGATAACCTTTCGTTATGGTTAGATCCTTTCCTTTTATTCTTTTTTCGCGTTCCCCTTTTCGGAATGTTGTTGATTTTTCCTTCTTAGCTAGCGAAAACTAAACTGCCGACTCAATCGCGTCTGATCGGATTGCTTGAATCGGTTCTGTGTCATGCAAGCGGATCATTTTGTTGTCTATTTCATCAGATTGGCGATTTCAGTTTGGAAATTGACTGTGTGGTTTAAATTGTCTTTCTGGTTTGTAGAGAGTTTGAGACGCACATTGGAAATATTTTATATCACATAATCATCTCTGTAGCTGACTTGTATCACTTGCCTTAGTGTTATTGTTGCACACCGTTGTTGAATTTTTCTGACATACATATATAGTCGTTTATAAATGATGGTTGTTACAGTTCTTTCGTTCTGCTTCGTGTTTAGACATTAGTACGACATTCAAATGAACATAGTGCGAAATAGTGGTATTAATGGTTTATGAATTTATGCACACGTGTTCATTGTGGGTTGAATTCAACATAATGCTGGTTAGGCTAGGATATTAACCCATTCGTTTTGGTGGAATCTAGTTGCAGACAGCAGCTGGCTTAGGACTATGGTATACTCCGGCAACGGACCCGTCGCAGCGGAACTAAAAATGCATGGCTCCCTCTACATGCTTTGCGGCTGGGTTTTTGTATGATGCTGCTATGTGCGGGGACTCGGATAGTTTACCACAGGGGCAAAAAGGATGGTGCAGATCCTCTCAAGACAGTACTGTGGCTTTCGTCGCAGCTGGTGCGACACCAGTCGCAGCTCACTGCGACGGTCGCAGCGCAGGGCGCTGCGGTCAGCCGGCGCCAGCTGCGATGGTCGGGCAGCACTGCGCCGAGTCCCCGCACACAGCAGCGTACAAAAAACCCAGCTGCAGTCCTGTATAGAGGGGAGCCATGCATTTTCAGCTTCGCTGCGACGGGCTCGTTACCAAAGTGTACCATAGGCCATACTCACCATAGGACAGTCAACACAAGTGCGTGGAGGATTTCAGCCCATGTGACAGACATGGATGTAATAATCAGCTATTTCAGAATTTCTTTGAGGCAGGTCGTCCGCGATTTCTACTTTGTTGTCCTCGATAGAAACGTCCGAATGGTTGATATGCCGTCCCTGCAATCCTTGCAATCCTTGAGACCATCGCTACCGATTTCATCGATGAATTGTGCGGTCCCGACAGGATCAGTCTCGAACATGTAAGAACCTTCTGCAGTCCCCATTAATACCTGGCCAGGTTGTTCTCACCTGCTGATCTGCAGAGTACCAGCCATATCGGACACTAGTGGGACGGTATTGATGTGGAGAGGCGATCTACACGCCATGGGTAATTATCGTCCTGTCTGACGATTGATATGCCATCCTTGCAATCCGTGAGACCCTCCTCACCGATTTCATCGATGAATAGTGCAGAGCACCCGATCACGACAAGATCAGTTCCATCATCCGGAGAACCCATTGCCACTTCTCGTCTTTACCCTCCCCAGGCGCTTCTCACTTGTCGAACTGCTAGCCATATCAAAAACTAGATGGTCGATGTTTTTGTGTAAAAAAAGGACCCGCATGACATTGGCAACTGTCGCCCTATGTGCTTGTTGTCTGTAGTCTACACGCTTTTCACTTGTGTCGATCTGAATGGGCAACTCTACTACCTGGACGGATTTCGGAGAGGGTACACGTATTCAACCAATTGGATGATTTTTACGTAGTAGTCCTTGAAGTTTGCAGAAGTTCAATACCACTTATAGCCAACACGAAGTAATGACTCTTCCTAGTACTTTTACATTTCCAGGCTGTGATTTTTAGATCCATAAATAAGCACCCATAAATTATTGTTCATTGTCAACGGCTGACGAAAATACGGCAATCCATCAGCTCAAAATGCGTGGTTTTACTTCGTGCGATGCGGTCAGTTATACGAACATTCCCCACAATTTTTACTTTGTCAATGAAATTCTAACTTGTAAGCTCTGTAAGATGCTGCTGTTGCTGTTGCTGTCCAGTTTGAGCGGTAAATCACCAAATGAGGCTCATTTAATTTGTCTTCGTTCCACTATTTCCCTTCGGAGCACACAGCGAATGTCGGATCGTCGGCAGTGATCTCATGCTGGCAAGTTCAATGCTTTGCTCAGATATTCGAGAGAAACGAAGGCGAAGACTCAGTTGTGTAATGATTGCATGGAACGTTTTTGTTCATGTGCACATGAGCCACTTGTGACGCCTACTTTGAGCTGAATTGTTGGTATCACTTTGTTTTCGTGCCCGTCTGTTACTGTATCAGTCTGCGGAGAAAAGACTTTATTTTGCTTCGACGAAATGCGACACCATTCAATATGACCAGTCAATATTGCACAAGTCTCGAGGAGCTATTTTCCTGGAACGTGAACAATACACTTACGCTTACTTCACGAATTACATCGTTTAAAAATAAACTCACTCATAGATGCATAGGAGGACGTACTGTTCATGCCAAATCCACTCCATGTCACGGAATAGCCTTCTTGCAGCGCAACCATACTTGGTGTTCGGATGAAGAAGAGCAGTTTGGGCAACCTGAGCGAGAGAACCTTAAGTCCGTGCAAGAATTAAATGCAGTATGACCTCACCTGGTCAAGATTTATTTCCTTCAAAAGCTCTTCCTGTATCCAAGTTTCTTTGCCGGGAAAATGCCATTGCGTATATCTACAACAAACTCTATTGTATCAGAGCAGATCGAATAGCGGATGAGGAATCAGACAAAGCAAAAACTGCTGAGCCCAATCGTTTGGCTGTGTTAGCTCACACGTGTAGATAAAATACGGTGGATGGACTTTTACTGCTGCAGGCAAACCACTACCGCTAGTGCTTGCGAACCCCATTACTCCTATGTGACAATTCACAATTTTTCAGGACTACGCAAAATGCATTGCAAATTTTTGACTTTCGCTCGTATGCCCAGCAGCAACAACAAAGTGCGACTATATTGGGCTTCGATTTAAATCTCTTGGATGGGATCTCAAGAAAATTTACGTGTTCACGAGGTACTTGCACCAATATTTGGTATTGACATGGTCTTCTCTTCCATCTATCATCAGCTGAGTGCCCCACTTTGCATCCTCTACAGCTTGGCAGTTGAGGGTCTGAAAGGTTTCCAATTAAAATAGATTTCAAATCTTTAAAATATCATTTTCAAGGAAATACCCTAAAGTCGGTCAGATAAGTCCGCCCTTCGCGCGCCGCAACGCGGCGTACCGTGGTGGGTCATCGATACACTAGCGCGTGATAAGTGGCGAAGTCGAACACGATGTAAACAGCCAGATTAGGGACAATTAGGATTAAAAGGCAATTGATCAGGTATTTAATAACTTCTTGCTGTTGTTTTCCTTAATATGAAAAGGAACTCAGATAGGGATTTAACAGCTAGACCTGCGAACATCTCTTTAGGAAATCATTGCGGAGGCTTCTTTGTGAATTGATGGTCCTGGTGGCCAGAAGAAAATCATACACAGCTGCCTTCAAACTTGATGCGGTGAAATTCAGCGAGGAAGATGGAACTGCTGCAGCAGCTCTTCATTTCGAGGTTGATAGAAGCGTGATTCGAAGATGGAGGAGAGAAAAGGAAAATCTGTTTACGTAAAATCTGTATGATATTACCTAAACAGTTAGGTATTTAGTAATTCAGAGTGACAAGATTAATACAATAAAATCGTGAAACAGATTAAGTCCATGAGCATATCTATAGTGTCATCGATCATCGAGCAGTGCGGACTTATCTGACCGGCTTTAGGCCATTGTCATATCTATAGTGTCATCGATCGATACGCCGCGTTGCGCGCACGCGCGGCGCAAATACGTGGCTCCTACAGTGCGCTTGGATCACTTATTTGATGTGCCTACCTAACCCACCGTATATATATGTATATATATACATATATACACGTATATATACATATATACACATATATATACACATATATATACATATATATGTATACACATATATACACATATATATACATATATATGTATACACATATATACATGTATATATATGTGTATATATATGTACAGTGTTATATCGCACGCGCGCGCGACAACTGACACAGCACGTCTGTAGCGGACAGTCCAGGTCTGGATGAGGGGGAGCAGCATCAGACAGCGTGGGGCCAGACACGTTTGTCGAGTCGCGTCGACCTTGGACAACCTGCCAATGGTCGTCTGCTCCTGTCTCTGCTACACATAACAACATTCATTGAAACACCCGGAGCACAGGCTTCAGAATTTATCCTCTGTCTGAAGTGCCTCAAGCCCGAGCGGGCATGCGGAGGACTGCGTGATGTAGGAACTGTGGTTCGAAACACAACGCTTTCATATGTTCAAAGAGGAGACCCAACCTCCAGTTCATGAAGAGACCCCGCCACTAGTGTCTCTACTTTTGAAAATCAACATCACCCCTTCCCCACACGCATCGTCTCACCTCCCCTCTTGGACCTATCGCTGTTCTATTCCATGATATTCACGAAGGATGTTACGACTGTTCTATCGTAAAATATTCACGCGCTACGCCCGACCTGCAACTACAAGCGATGGTTCGAATGGCTATGGGCAGTCCAACCATCCATTACGTATCAACCACACCAAGCTGCACCTACGACCACCGTCAACGTCACCAACATTTCGACCATCAAAATAGATTGAGAAATAGTGATCGATCCACTCCGCTGTACATAACTTGTGTTCTACTTAACTTATGCCTCCAGTTCAAGTCAAACTAATTTCTCTGTCTCTCAAAATTTCTCTCAAACTTCAAGTCAAATTACTTTCTCTGAATCCGTTATTTTCATCGAAAGTGCACCTAATTTAAGTATTTATTTGTTATTAATTCGGGTATTAGAATTTGATAGCAAAAGTTTTTCGTTAATTGGATGTAGTTCAGTTTCCGGATGGGTTGGTGGTTTGTAGAGAGAATATTTTCCGAAGCAAATGTAACATAAAAGGTCATATTGAAGAAATATTCCGGGTAATAGAACCAAGTTTTCTCCTATTCATAGCAGGTTATTTGTCCTTCACATCCTACACTTGCGGCGAAATAAATTCGACACTATAGAAAAAATAATCCATTGAATGATCACCTTTCCCTTGTTGTCGTACTTATTGTAGTGGCTGGAAATTCAGCATGTTTTTTTGACAATGTCTTGCCTTTTGCGTTGGAATAGAATTAATTCGAGCGTATGCTTATGGCTTAAGGACAATTAGTCTACTGTTAGGTTACGAAATTTGAACTCGATTTCTTCGAGAAGTTTCGTAATATGGCAGCTTAGGTATTTTTGAACTTCAAAACCATTTCCCTGTGAACAGCCTATAAACATTTAAAACGGAATGCACCTATCAAAAAATTCCATCTCATCAGAGGACTTTCGTGAAATCGAAGGATACCCAAAAAGTTTACCGGAGCATCGTCCTGAATTTCCGTGACCAAGAAATTTTACTTTTCTTCCGATCAATGCACGTTACGCGATATTCCCTCTGCTTGGTGAAAGCTGAACTCACCAGGTTCATGTTCCTGTGAATTTTCGTAAATAAGTTGTACTGGTAATCATCGAGTCCGCACTCATTTGCTGAAATTGTTTTGTTAGATGGAAATACACATATGGTGAAAGTTGAAGTGCTCTTAAAGCAGTGTCTAGTTTCACTGAAACAGTTTTGGTTTACACTGTTTGGAGTTGCTTAGAAACCAAATATAGAGATATAAGTTATTGAAATATTAGTAGCATTAAATGAGGGAAAGTCCTATACAAATTCATTTCGTATGGAACTCAAATTCACTGCCAGAAAGCTGAAGCGACCTTTGTTCGTTACTGTCGTCAACAAGAATTCCAATTTTTCGTCCAACTTTGGCGAAGTTAAACGACAGTGAAAACTAAATAATATCGCTGCTGGTATCAATAAGTGCTTCAGTACTCCGTTCACATTCCACGGATGGAATCGCTGGCCCATTATAGTCACCCAACATTTCTGCGAAAGACTCTTTCCTCTTTGGATGCTGATTGTCAGAACAATCTCCTTGTGTGGAATAAGCGTACCGTGTCAAAGGGGTAACGATTAATCTGAAAACCTACTGAGATAGAATCAATGTGAAACACCAACAAGACCTGTAAACAGTTAATTTCAATTCAATACAATCAGTTAATTTCCTGTTCGAAGTATTCTCATGCCTTTGCTAGTTACCATCTTCTCCGTCCATTATTGTATTGCACAGGCTTAATCTGTTTTTGCTTCTATGTTAGAGAAATGACCAACATTAAACGTCTTATAAAGCTCGAGCAATTCCGCGTAGAGGAAAGGAAGATAGTGATAAACGGGTACTTCTACCGTTTGACTGCGGGGCGTGGCTGGGGGCGGAGCAAGCCCCTCTATCAGCACTTCACGTCATCACTAGCACAGCGTGTAGAAGCAAGTGAGAATGGTGAAAAGCATTGATATCGATGATAGCATTGCATTGCAGTGATATCGTCGATATCATTGCGGGCTTGCTCCGCCCCCGGCCACGCCCCGCAGTCAAACGGTAGAAGTACCAAATCTTCTTATGGATTGAAATATGGTGTTGCGCTGAAAGGACGTTTTGTTTTATTATGGTTACCGCAAATTTCGCTTTTAAAATCGTTGAAATGCTCTATGCCCAAACTTACCGCTAACCGCGAATTCGGTGCCTAGAAGAACGAACAATAGAGCGATGTTCATCATAACTGGGACGTTATTTTGCTTCTCTGGGTGCTGCTTTTATGGGCCGCAACTTGTGTATTTCCTTATCGGATATTCTATTCTTAGCATTCACAACAACAAGGGCATTCGCTCACGCTAAGTTACTTCAACAGTTTTCATCTGCGCTATCCTTAGTGAATTCCACACCTGAATACACTCTGGTCGAGCCGCTGAACAATGTATTCCCCATTTTCGGTTTTAGTAATATTATTATAGGTCGTAGTAATATTATTAATAGGTAATAATATAGGTCTTGACAGGATTGTGGGCAGCATGAATGAGTACGCAAAAAATGCTAGAAAAGATGAATATTACTATTTCGCTTCTCAAATATGAACTTATTCCCGAATGATTTTAAAACCCATTTACCAGTTTTTTAATCAATGGTTATGCCATGAAAGAGCGCGGAACCTGCGCGCCGCTTATTCCTGCGTTCTAGTAAATGTTCAGGGTACGTCGACCATTTCGTGACGGATTTTAAAATCGCACAATCGCTCTGGACAGTTTCGAGAAAGATTCACCTCATTCTCAATTTACCTTTCTAACCACGTAAGCTAAAGAATGAAGGAAATCGCTTGCTTTTTTCACAAGTAGTAAAACAGGAGTAGGAAACTCTTGTTTTACTAATTGTAACCTTGCGTAATGTCGCAAGCGGAATCGCACAAATTTCGGACTCTTCACTACAGTTATGGTACTAATTGGAAGTGACTATTTGAGAATTTATTCACCATTTTTAACAATTTTGTCACGTGTTCGTCCACACTATCGGCATCCAGTTCGAGATCTGCATTAGTATGACTGATGGGGATGATAGGGACAACGGTGAATGTCAAATGTATTCAAATATCGATCCCGCTAAGGGTAGTACCGACGAAATTTTCTGAAATAACACAGAACGAGCAAACGCGCACAGAATGAGCAAGACTATTTTTGTGAGTGCTGTAAACAGAACGCCGGGTTTGCCTGTCTCAGATTAGGCTGTATCGTAGTGCAATGCCCAAGAAGGTGCTCAGAATGTCCCGTCGTTTGAAAATGTTATCTGCTAGTCTCGTAATGATTTGCAATGAAATTTCTTTGATAGAAATTGGATCTAGGAAGTATCATTAGTGAAGTAGTAGAATGTCATTTCGAGAATATGCACTTGGTGACATCCGATTGCACTTTAGTTCCACGCTTCCTCTGTTAGGTGCGACACTCGAAATAGAAGATCACATCAAAAATTGCGTAGAGATCCGCGCACAATGCTACTATTCATGCTATTTCATCTATCCGTATCTTTCCTCTACATAAAACGAGCTAATATTGCGAGTAGATGTTCTGCACATATACCTCTAGCTTCACATCTTATTTCTGAAGAGCTAGCCGCAGTTTCTACTCTTAGCCGCGTCGATCTATTCATCACCTGGATCTCGCAAAAGTTGGTCGTTTCAGGCCCGCTGGTTGAGGCTACTTGCGTGGCCCCGAGGGCTATGTCAAGAAGATGTCTAGTAGAGGGGAAAATTAACAAAGTTACACCCAAAAGTACCGCAAGTCTGCGTCAGATCCCCATCGTTTTGTAGCTTCCATCCCGTTTTTTTAAACGTGGACTTGCTCGAAGTTCAGAAAGCATGATGCTAGGCAAGTGTTCAACGTCGGCTTGTCATTTCTGGAAGAAATGAAATGGAAGTAAAAAAACAAAGTAAGCCTGTGCAAAACGATTACGGCCGGAGAAGATGGTATCTATCAAGGGCACAAAAAAACTTTGAAACGAAAAGTAACTGTTTACCGTGAATGCTTACAGGTCTTGCTGCTGTTCCATTTTGATTCAATCTCAACGCGTTTTCAGATTGTACATTCCCCCTTTGATACGATGTTACGTACACTCAACGCTAAACGTAAGGAGGCAGGTTCAACGGCTAACATTCATAACGAGAAATTCCTGCCGCACGAGTGCTGCTTAATCGTTTATTATCTCATTCGCTTTCATCCGTTGAATGTGAACGGAGTATTGAAGCGATACCTGACACCAGCAACGACGTTATTTCGTTTCCTTTTCGTTTAATTCGAGGAACATTTCATTTCTCATTGACAACAATGACGAAGAATAGTCGTTTCAGCACCGCTATTGAATTCAAATTTCATTTCAAATGAATCTGTGCGGGCTCATTAAAGGCTATTGATATTGGTCGTCTGCCTGATATTGAAAACCCGACGCTGACAGTCTTATATAATAGCTGATCGATTCACTTCTGAGTGGCGCGATTTCTCTAGCGGAAAGAGAAAGGAATATTCACTTTCAAGTACCACAACGCTAATCGCAAGGAGACAGTCTTAACAATCAACATCCATAAGGAGAGAGTCCTGCCGCACAAATATTGCTCAATCGTTTATTATCTCGTTCGCTTTCATCCGTTGAATGTGAACGGAGTATTGAAGCAGTACCTGACATCAGCAACAATGTTATTTCGTTTCTATTTTCGTTTAATTCGAAGAAGATTTCATTTCTTATTGGCAAAAGTGACGAACAAAACTCGTTTCAGCACCGCTATTGATTTCGAATTTCAATTGAAGTGAATCTGGGTGGTGTACACTGAAAGTTATTGATACTGCAAAATTTAATATCTTATTAATATTTTATTATATCTTACTAATAATAATATTTTGCCAATTGATTAAATTCGCTACGATTGCTGCTATTTGTAGTCTACTATTTACTATTTATTACACGGGAAAACGCCGTGTGTATAAGTCAAAAAAAATCGAACAATCTTTCCTCAAAGAACAAGTAACACTGAAGCAATTGGGAACACTGCTAGTAACACCATCGATATTTAACAACCGGTAGTAAACAAATCAACTAAACAACATAAAGCTTGTCAAATGTTACGTAACCAAGTACCGGTCTAACGCGTTTTTGGATGCCTGAATTCCGCTCGGTTACAATCTAGACCTGCTGATTTGTAAATAGTCAGATCCCGCTCTAATAGGGACACCACTTATGTTAGTACTGATCGCAGACTGGATGATGTGCTGTTTACTTCAACGACAAATGTTCTACATATCTAATACAAAAGCATCAATACACCTGATAATGAGTGGATGGATCCCAACCTGAGTAATCTTACATATAAGCTTTCGTTACTTGTGAACCGTTGGGGTATTGCTATCGGACACCGAAAAAGATGCTGTCAAGTTTCGCAGGAGAAAGGCGTCTTTCAGAAGGAGGCGGAATGTCATTCAGGTCAAGAACTGAAGTTTTCCTTTAGCGGAGAAACGCAAACCATTCTGGAGATGTGCACATGCGTCTTTGCGCTAAAAGAGTGGTAGCAAGTTATGATCCGACAGTACATACGCAGAACATTGAGAGAATGTGGAGATCAATGAAATGGCGCAATAAGCGACAGAGAGGTGCAGCACGCAATCACCTGTAATCATTTCTATCAGAATTCATCTGGAGACAAGAGGTAAGTCGTTGTTACACTTGTGCATGAACTGAACCCGATTGTGCTTCTTTTTCAGATGGGCGACAGCGACCCATTTTTGGCGCTACTAGATGCAATTGAAGATTTTGAAAGCGATTGTGAAAGTGATTAAATGTTTCGCTGTCTTCGTTCTTCATGGAACAAGCAGATGATTTGCAATAGAATTTCAGACAAAAACAGCCCTCTTTTCTAAGATAAGGTTGAAGAATTTTCTAAGATATGGTTGAAGAATTCATCGGAGCAACCAACACGGCAAATAACAACTTCCAAAGTGAATGCGTACCATGTAGGAAAGCGGCCGCGCGACGATAGCATGAGCTGGTGCGACTAGCAATGGACGATTTAGAAGTACCTATGACAAACCCTGTCAAACGCTTTAGAGAAGTCAAGATACACGACATTTACTGAGTCGTCTGTCTAATACTGAAAACTCCACGCTGACCGCTAGTTGAACGACTTACTTACGATGGACGTGGTTTCTCTAGCGGCAGGAGAAAGGAATATCCCCTCGGGTTGCCACCAAGGAAGGTGATTTCAGTTCTCTTAGGCCTATGGTATACTCCGGCAACGGGCCCGTCGCGCTGCGACCAGCCGGCGCCTGCTGCGACAGGTCGGGCAGCACTACTCCGAGTCCTCGCACACAGCAGCATACAAAAATCCCAACTGCAGTACTGCATAGAGGCGAGCCATGCATTTTTAGCTCCACTGCGACGAGCCCGTTGCCGGAGTATACCATAGGTCTTACATTACAATTTCGCTGTCTCGTCTTGCCGTTTCGGTTCATCGAACCGATGGTCGTGAAAAAGAAGCTGCCGCCGTCGTCACTTCAATGTAGGACTCATCTCACGCTGGAGAACATGCACAGTGCTTGGAGGCGCTAGTAGATGTGGCGGTCCAGCAACGATTCTTGATGCACAAGAACAGCGAACTTCAACAAGAATATGAATAGTTAACGATGCTAGTATTTCATTGACTTTGTAAAGCTTTGAGAGCTTTGGTAATTAGGACACCAGTAGTAGGTACGTAGGGGTGTCCCTTCTACACGGACCAGAAATCACCTGGGTTGTCTCCCTCCCCGGTCAACCTGCGCGCCTTTTGGGCGCCCAAGGCTCCGCATGCCGTCCCCTCGGAAAGATATTCTCCTCGTTCTCCGCAATTTCATTTATTAGCCTTGGCAGACGAGCTCCTATAGCCTTGTCTTGAACTGCCTCATATACATATTTGGGCAAAGCGGTACCCACATATTTATGATAAAACTGTGCACCATGTTCAAGAGCACCAACTTCTATAAATTTTCCTTCTACCAGCATGTTACTAGCAGTAATAAAGATTTGATTTCCTCTGTCGAGCTTCATCAAGGCTTCGTCGAATGATTTCCATACATCCATCAGGCGATTATATTGGCCTTGGTTCTTGAACGTTATCCGCGGCAACGCAGTCACTATTTTCCTCCTTGTTCCAGGAAATTTTTCGTAATCTTAATTAATTGGCTCAATTGGCCGAATTAAATGACTGAATGGAACATGAATGCGGCGGGAGGGGGGAGGACGTTTGGGCCGAATCATAAAACGATGCCATGCGGGTGACAATACCTGCAGCGCTTCTCCGTTTGCGGACTGTTCGGGCTCGGGATGACCCGTCCACCATGACTACACCGCGATGCGGCGGACCACGTCACTCCGATGACCCGCTGTCGTGGAGTTAGCCACGAAGGTCGACCAGGCCCGACCCTTTGGTCATTGATTACTTACCTTAGAACAATAACAAAAACTATAATACATGAGCGCTCGAACGAACACAAATGTAACATGATTAACATGATTCCGCAACAAGATTTCGAGCTCTATTTAGTGAGCACGTCCGTAGGCTTGCTTAAGGTGCCGTTAAGACGAAAATCCAGGGCTTGGAAAGCAAAAGTGAAGATCTGCGGAAGTCTGTCATCAAGCGGTAAACCTTTGCTATTTTCGACATCATATCACCCCCACGTTGACATATTTCAGATTCTCAAATTAAGAGTATATTCTTCACATACATACTGTTACAGTTACGGCAGCCTTTTATTCTTGCAAAGCGTGGAAAGCTTCAGGTGAACTTGGCTATGGATTAAACTTCATGAAAAATATATATATTGCTTCGCACTATACAAGAATACATTTACATTTTCCTTTTTTGCACTATACAAGAATACATCTTTCCTTGTGATATGCCGCGAAATCTTGGAACAAAAACTCCAAAACAAAGCGAAAACAGAAGACGTGTACGAAGAGTTATTGTTCTAAGTCTAATAATCAATGACCAAAGCATCGAGTCTGATCGACCTTCGTGGCTCACTCCACGACAGCGGGTCGTGGGGGCTGCGTGGTGCGCCGCATCGCGGTGTAGCCATGGTGGACGGGCCATCCCGAGCACGAACAGTCCGCAGACGGAGAAGCGCCGCAGGTATTGTCACCAGCATGGCGTCGTTTTACGATTCGGCCTAAACGCCCCTCACCCAGGCGGCGGCGCGTGCTTAGATGACTGATCAACGCCGACACCTTTACATTTACCTTACCTTGTTGCGGTATACTTACTCATCTGTGTTTTCGGAAAACATGCTTTTGTAGTGCTTCTATGGCGTACAAGGCTTGTATAACGAGGAAAACAATAGAACATAAACACGAGCCGAACAAACCACCTGCCGCTAATCCTCATCGAAGCGCTCATCTGATCTACTTAGCTGAGGAAGCTATATGTGAGCCACATGTGAGGTTTGAGAATTCTATCGTGACGATGAGAGACAAAGGCTTGTATGAACATAAACACGAGCCGAACAAACCACCTGCCGCTAATCCTCATCGAAAGCTTGGCTCAGGCTCTTTTCACCCGTCGATCTGCAGAGTGCTATCCATACCGAAAATTGGCAGGACAAGTTTTTGGATACGAAGGGAACCCAGGCAACTATCGCCCTATCTGCCCGCTGTTTGCGATGTTAATTTGTATCGGTCTGAATGGACAGCCCTGAGAGCAGGACCGGTTCCACAGATGGTCCACATAGTCAACCAATAGAATGAATTTTCCACAGAATTCTATCAAAGCTGCTCAAGTTCAACGCCTACAAGAAGAAAGGACTCTCCTCAGTACTTCTCCTAATTCTGGCAGTGACCTTTAGATTACTAGCGCTCATCTGATCTACTTAGGTCGCGACTAACCACGAAAGATCTACCAGGCAGCTCTGTGAATCCTTGTCTTTATGCTATCGTTACTGAAGCCGGCGTTAATAATGTGAGGAAGCTATATGTGAGCCACATGTGAGGTTTGAGAATTCTATCGTGACGATGAGAGACAAATGATCCATATCCAGAGTTGGATTCAATTTCGCCAATTTTAACCACAATCCGATCCATTGCTTTGAGCTGTGTTTTTACAACCTGCTTGTTTCTAGTTTTTGTTAACTTGTGGTAGAATGACGCTTCATTTGGCTAGTGAAAGTCCGTCACCCTGTTTGGTCTAAGGATATGGCTTAGCTTCGCATGAGGCTGACAGTTATGCGAACATTCCTCACAATCCTTACTTTACGAATGAAATTGCAATTTGTAGGTTGTTCGAAATGCTATTGCTGCTGTTGCTGTCCACAGGACAATTCTAGTTTCAGCTTTGAGTCAGTAAGGAAAGCTCATTCAATTTGTTTTGAAAAAAGCTCCGTCTTTGTCACCTTTTATTTCCCTCGGAGCGACTACTTGCACACATCGAAAGTCGCCTCTTGTGCACAATGAATGTCAGATAGCCTGCCGTGAGCTCTTGCGATCAATTTTGATGCTTTGCGGTGAAATCCGAGAAAAATGGAAACGGAGACTCTGTCATATACGACGACTGCATAGAACGTTGCTGTTGACGTGTGCATAGAACGTCACGTGCAAATGAACCACTTGTGAAGCCTACTTTGAGGCAAACTGTTGCTATCGCCTTGTTCTCGTGCCTGTTTGTGACTGTTTCAGTTTACCGGGAAAAGACTTTATTTTGCTTTGATAAACTTTGATAAAATGTGAAACCATTCAATATGACCAATCAATTTTGCACAAGTCTTGAGGAGCTTTTTTCCTGGAATGTGAACAATGCACTTACGTTTACTTCACGAAATACGTGGTTCAAACATAAACTCACTCATAGATGCAAAGGAGGACGTAGTCTTCATACCCACTCCACGGTATGTCATGGTATACCCTTCCTGCATAGCAACCATACTTAGTTTGCGGATGAAGAAGCGCAGTTTGGGCAACCTGAGCGAGAGAACGTTGAGTTCGTGTAAGAATTAAGTACCGTACAACCTCACCTGATCCAAATTTGTTTCCGCCAGAAGCTTGTCCTGTATCCAGGTTTCTTTTTCGCCAAAATACCATGTCGCATATCTAGAATAAACTCGATTGTAGCAGAGAAGATCAAAAACTACGGGCTCAAATAGCGGCTGAGGAATCAGAAGAAGCAAAAAATGCTGAACCCAAACGCTTGTTTTTGTTATATCACACGCGTTAGATATTTAATACGGTTGACGTACTCCTAGGCTAATCAATACCGCTATCCTTTGTGGAACCCAGCACTACCTGGCTACAATCTACCATTTTCAGGACTTCGGAAAATACATTGTGAATTTCAGGTTTTTTGCATGTTCTGCAATAGTGCAAAGGTGTGACCGTATTGCGTGTTTTCTTTAAGCTTTAGCTTTGGTAACTTAGCTTTAGTAACAAATGAAAATTTACGTCTTCGTGAGGTACTTGCACCAATATTGGGTGTTGACATGGTCTTCTTGTCCATTTAGCACCAACTCAGTGCCCCACTTTGCATCCGCTACAGCTTGGCAGTCAAGGGTCTGAAAGATTCCAATGAAAATAGATTTCAAATCTTCAGAAGATGATTTTCAAGGATTTGTATTTTTAAGTGTGCAAAATTATGTACATACAGTCGTGGTCAAAAGGTATGACATCTTGGTTGTGCGCGTTCAAATATCTCAAACCGAACGAAATTTTAATCCAGTTGATATTTTCGAGCTTCTCTCGAAAATGCTTTGATTCGTGACTTTGTTACGAGTTTTGAATGTTTTTGAAAACCTTTCGCAGTGATTGTGATAAAAAATTCAGAGTAAGGGTACACTATTCATACATAAAAGCACAGCTTAATCCGAAGTGATATCCGAAGATTCTGAAATGAAATTTAGCGTGAAGGTATATTAATAACAACAGAGCATACTCCGAGGGGATAGTCTAACTTATTCATCATAACATGTTGCCAATGATTGTGCGCGAATGTATGATTTAGATTGCTATGGATAAAGGTACATATTTAGAGAGCAAGTTTTTGGTGCTTACAAATTGATGAAATTTTGGGACGTGTCTCAAAAATATAAAGTTCAGATCAAATTGATCTCTCTTAATTTGTTATTTTCATCGATAGTACACTAAATTCAGGTATTTCCTTGTTATGAATTTAAATCTTAGTATTCGATAGCAAAAGTTTTTCATTGATTGGATGTAGTTGAATTTGGATGTAGTTCAATTTAGGTTGGTGACTTGTAGCGAGAATATCTTCCGAAGTAAATGTAACATAAAAGGTCATATTGAAGAAACATTCCGGGTAATAGAACGAAGCTCTCTCTTATTTATAGCAGGTTGTTTGTTCTTCACAGCCTACACCAGCGGAGGAATAAACTCGAGTTTATTGGAAAAAAAATAATCCCTTGGATGACCACGTTTCCATCATTGTCGTACTTATTGTGGTGGCTGGAAATTCAGCATGTTTTTCTGACAACGATTGTCTTTTGCGTTGGAATAGACTGAATTCAAGCGCATGCTTATGACTTAAAGACAATTAGTCTTCTATTTATTTAGGAAATTTGGAGTCGATCTCTTCGAAAAGTTTCTTAATAGGTTTTTTTCAAATTTGGAAACAATTCACAAACATTCACCGTAAACAAACAATGAACATTCAAAATGAAATGCACCTATTAAGAAATTTCCATCTTTTCAGAGGATATTTGTTGAATCGAGGGATACTTTCAGAAAGTTCATCGGAACACCGTCCCAAATTTCACCAATATTTGACAACGAAAAATTTTACTTTTCGTCCGATCAACGCCCCTCTGCTTGTTGGAAGCTGAACTCACCAGGTTCATGTTCTTGTGTATTTTCGTAAATAATTTGTACTGGTAATCATCGAGTCCGCACTCATTTGCTGAAATTGTTGTGTTAGATGGAAATACACATATGATGAAAGTGGACGTGCTCTTGAAGCAGTATTTAGGTTCACGGAAACAGTTTTGGTTTACGCAACTTAGAGCAGCTTCAAAGATAGGGATACAAGTTACTGATATATTAATAGCATTAAATTAAGCGAAAGTCCTATGCAAGTGGAATTTGAATTCAATACCAGAAAGCTAAAGCGACTGTTGTCAAATTCAAGAAATCGAATATTCCGCCCAAGTTTGGCGAAGTTAAACGAACATGGAAACTTTCATTCAATACATTTTAGTGAATTTAGGTATTTCTTTGTTATGGATTTAAATATTAGAATTTGATTGTAAAGTTTTTCGTCGATTGGCTGTAGTTCAATTTGGGTTGGTGACTTGTAGCGAGAATATCTTCTGAAGTAAATGTAACATAAAAGGTCATATTGACGAAACATTCCGGGTAATAGAACGAAGCTCTCTCTTATTTATAGCAGGTTGTTTGTTCTTCACATCCTGCACAAGCGGTGGAATAAATTCGACTTTATGGTAAAAAATAATCCATTTAATACCACCTTTCCCTTGCTGTCATACTTATTGTATAATACTGGCTAGAAGTTCAGCATGTTTTCCTGGCGATAAGTGTGTTTTGCGTTAGAATAAAATAGATTCAAGCGCATGCTTATGGCTCAAAGGCAATTAGTCTTCTATTAACTTATGAAATTTGGAGTCGATCTCTTCGAACAGTTATGTCCCAATTTTCATAAATATTTGACCAGGAAAAATTTTACTTTTCGTCCGATCAACGCCCCTCTGCTTGTTGGAAGCTGAACTCACCAGGTTCATGTTCTTGTGTATTTTCGTAAATAATTTGTACTGGTAATCATCGAGTCCGCACTCGTTTGCTGAAATTGTTGTGTTAGATGGAAATACACATATGATGAAAGTGGACGTGCTCTCAAATCAGTATTAGGGTCACTGAAACAGTTTTGCGTCACGATACTTAGAGCAGCTTCAAAGATAGAGGCACAAGTTATTGAAATATTAATAGCATTAAATAAGCCAAAGTCCTATGCAAATGGAATTTGAATTCAATACCGGAAAGCTGAAGCGACTGTTGTCAAATTCAAGAAATCGACTATTTCGTACACGTTTGGCGAAGTTAAACGAACATGGAAACTTTTATTCAATACATTTTAGTGCTTTCTTATTGATCGAAATGTAGTATT
This sequence comes from Nippostrongylus brasiliensis, assembly GCA_030553155.1. Lineage (NCBI taxonomy): Eukaryota > Metazoa > Nematoda > Chromadorea > Rhabditida > Heligmosomidae > Nippostrongylus > Nippostrongylus brasiliensis. Next base: position 30,117,505 of record CP130736.1, on the reverse strand, counting down.
GCGCTGAAAGGACGTTTTGTTTTATTATAGTTACTACAGAGTTTTGCTTTTGAAATCGTTGAATTGCTCTATGCCTAAACTTACCGCTAACCGCGAATTCGCCTGTGCCTAGAAGAACGAATAACAGAGCGATGTTCATCATTTCTGGAACGATATTTTGCTTCTCTGAGTGCTGCTTTTATGAGCCGCAAGTTGTGTATTTCCTTAACGTATGTTCTATTCATAGCATTCACATCAACAAGGGCGTTTGCTCACACTTAGATACTTCAACAAGTTTCATCTGTGCTATCCTTAGCTCCTTAATGACATCAACACCTGAATACACTATGGTCGAGCTGCCGAACAGTGCATTCATCATGTTTGGTTTTTAGTAATATTAACATAGGTCGTAGTAATATTATTAGTAGGTAATAATATAGGACTAATTTAGGTCTCTACTATAGGGCAATAATGTAGGAGTGTGGAGAGCGTGAATGAGTACATGAAAAAATTGCTACGAAAGACGAATAATACTATTTCACTTCTCAAATACTCATTCCCGACTGACTTTATAACCCTTTTACTAGTTCTTTTAATCAATGCCAGTAATAATGCCAATCAATTATGCCATGAAGGAGCACGGATCCTGCGCACCGCTTATTCCTGCGTTCTAGTAAATGTTCAGGTTACGTCGACCATTTCGTGACGGATTTTGAGCTCGCGCAATCGCATAATACTATTTCGCGTCTTAAATATGTACTCATTCCCGAATGATTTTAAAACCCATTTACGGACAGTTTCGAGAACGATTCACCTCACTCTCAATTTACCTTTCTTGCCACATGAGCTAAAGGATCAAGGAAACCGATTCCTTCTTTCCTAATCCTGCTTTATTTTTTGTAATCACGCGTAATGTCGCAAGCGGAATCGCGTTAGCTGAGTTTCGGACGCTTCACTAGAGTTATGATACCATTTGTAAGTGACTATTTGAGAATTTATCCACCTTTTCTAACAATTTTGTCATGTGTTCATTCAAACCATCGGCATGCAGGTCGAGATCTACATTAATATGACTGATAGGGATGATAGGGACAACGGGGAATGCCAAGTGTATTCAAGTATCGATCCCGCTAAGGGTAGTGCCGATGAAATTTTCTGAAATAACACAGAACGAGCAAACGCGCACAGAATGAGCAAGATTCATACTTTTTGCGAGCGCTGTAAACAGAACGCCGGATTTGCCTGTTTCAGATTAGGCTGTATCGTAGTGCCGTGCCCAAGAAGGTGCTCAGAATATCCCATCGTTTAGAAATGTTATCTGCTCGTCTCGTAATGATTTGCAATGAAATTGCTTACGATAGAAACTGGTATCAATAATGAAGTAGTAGAATGTGATTTCGAGATTATGCACTTGGTGATTTTCGATTCCTCTTCAGTTACACGCTTCCTCTGTCAGGCGCGACCCTCGAAATAAAAGATCACTTCAAAAATTTATGTAGAGACCAACGCACAATGCTACGATTCATCTGTTCATCTATCTGTATCTTTCGTCTACGCTTTGAAACGAAGTACTGCTCAAAATTCAGAAACCATGACGCTATGCAACTGTTTAACGTCGGTTGGTCATTTCTCTAACATGGAAGTGAATAACAGCGTAACCCTGTGCAAAACGATTATGGTCAGAGAAGGTGATATCTATCAAAGGCACAAAAAAACTTTTAAACAAAAAGTAACTGTTTACCGTGGATGGTTACAGGTCTTGCTGCTGTTCCATTTTAACTTATTCTCAGCAGGTTTTCAGATTGTTCATTACATCATTAATACGATGTTACACACAACACTATTCGTAAGGAGACAATCTTAACAATCAACATCCATAAGGAGAGAGTCCTCCCGCCCAAATGTTGCTTAATCTATTATACTACTACCTCATTCGCTTTATTCCGTTGAATGTGAACGGAGTATTGAAGTGACACCTGATACTAGCAACAACGTTATTTCGTTTCCATTTTCGTTTAATTCGAGGAACATTTCATTTCTTATCGGCAACAGTGACGAACAATAGTCGTTTCAGCACCGCTACTGCATGCAAATTTCGTTTGAAATGAATCTGTGTGGGCACATTCAAAGCTATTGATACATTAAAGTCTAATATCTGTAATATTTTGCCAACTGAGTCGATTCGCTGCGGATGCTGCTTTTTGTAGTCGTCTGCCTGATAGTGAAAATTCGGCGCCCAAGGCCCCGCATGCCCTCCCCTAGGAAGACATGGTCGTCGTTGTCTGCAATTTCATTTATTATATTATCATTGGCAGACGAGCTCCTACCGCCTTGCCTCAAACTGCCTCACATACATATCTGGGCAAGGCAGTACCTACATAATTATGATAAAACTGTGCACCATCTTCGAGAGCACCAACTTCTATATATACTTTTCCTTCTACCAGTATGTTACTAGCGGTAATACAGATTTGATTTCCTCTGTCGAGCTTCATCAAGGCTTCGTCGAACGATTTCCATACATCCGTCAGGCGATTCCACTGCCCTTGGTTCTTGAACGTTATCCGCGGCCACGCAGTCACTATTTTTCCTCTTGTTCCAGGAAATTTTTCGTAATCTTAGTTAATTGGCTCAATTGGCCGAATTAAATGACTGAATGGAAGATGAATTCGGCGGCGCGTGCTTAGGGGACTGATCAACGCCGAAACCTTTACCTTAACCTTACCTTGTTGTGGTATACTTGTTCATTAATGTCTTCGGAAAACATGCTTTTGTAGTGTTTCTATGGCGTACAAGGCTTGTATAATGATGAAGACAATAGAACATAGACAGGAGCCGCACAAACCGCCCGCCGCTAGTCCTTATGAACAGCTTGGCTCAGGCTCTCTTCACCCGTCGATCTGCAGAGTGCTAACCATATCGAAAATTGGCAGGACGAGTTTTTGTATAGGAAGGGAACCTAAGCAACTATCGCCCCATCTGCCCGCTGTTTGCGATGTTCATTTGAATCGGTTTGAATGGACAGTCCTGCGAGCAAAAGGGTTCACAGATGGTTCACATTGTCAACCAATAGAGTGAATTTTCCATAGCATTCTGTCAAAGCTGCCCAAGTTCAACGCCCACAAGAAGTAACGACTCTACTCGGTACTTCTTCTAATGCTGGCAGTGACCTTCAGATTGCTAGCGCTCATCTGATCTACTTAGGTCGCGACTAACCCTGAAAGATCTACCAGGCAGCTCTGTGAATCCTTGTCTTTATGCTATCGTTACTGAAGCCGGCGTTCATAATGTGGGAAAGCTACATGTGGGTCTTATGTGAGGTTTTGAGATTTCGCTCGTGACGATGGGAGACAAATGATCCATATCCAGAGTTGGGTTTAAGTACGCCAATGTTAACCAAAATCCGATCCATTACTTTAAGCTGCGTTTTTACAACCTGCTTGCTTTCTAGTTTTTTGTTAACCTGTGCTGCGTGAGTGACGGTTCATTGCCAGCGTCACCCTGTTTGGTCTAAGGGTATGGCTTAGCTTCGCACGAGGCTGACAGTTATGCGAACGTTCCTCACAATCCTTACTTTGCGAATGAAATTTCAATTTGTAGATCCTTCGAAATGCTGTTAATGCTGTTGCTGTCTCCAGGACAATTCTAGTTTCATAATTGAGTCACTAAGGAAACCTCATTCAATGTCTTTGAGGGAACTCCGTCTTTGTCACGTTCATCTCTTTCCTTTCGGAACGATTACTTGCACACATCGAGAGTCTTATACATAATGAGTGTCAGAGCCGAGAGCTAGCCTGCCATGAGCTTTTGCGAGAAAGTTCAGTGCTTTGCTTTGAAGTCCGAGAAAAATGGAAGCGGAGACGATTGCATAGAATGTTTTTGTTCACGTGCAAATGAACCACTTGTGAACCCTACTTTGAGGCAAGCCTTGAGGAGCTTGCTATCTCCTAAGTCTCGGGTCTGTTTGTAACTGTTTCAGTTTGCCGGGGAAAAGCTTTATTTCGCTCTGGTAAAATGCGATATCATTCAATATGACCACTCAATATTGTACAAGCCTTGAGGAGCTAATTTCCTGGAATGTGAACGCATTACCTCACGAAATACATGTTTAAGAATAAACTCAGTCATAGATGCAAAGAGGACATTTTTTTCATACTGAAAACATCATTGTAATACATTCTTGCGACGCAACCATACTTGCTATTCGGATGAAGAAGAGCAGTCTGAGCGAACTGAGCAAGAGAACCTTAGGTCCCGACCGGTTGTTACGCTGTCGTTGCAATCCTCGAGATTCGTCACCGATTTTCATCGAAGAATAGCACGCGGTCCCGACAGGACAAGACCCGAACATCTAAGAACCTACAGTCTGCAGTCCTCATCAATTTCTTGACCAGGTTCTTCTCACTTGCCGATCTGCAAAGTACCAGCCCTATTAAAAACTAGCAGGACGGTAGTTTTATGGTAAAGACCCAACTACTAGATGCTTACAAGTTGTACAAGGACCAATCGTGAAATATGACACCTGCATATTTTGTCCTCAAAAGAAGAAGTTGATTCAAAGGTTTGGCAAAAATGCGAGATAGTTTCACTAGAAAGGTGTTTCAGAGCTATTGGCTACACATACAAGAGCATTTCCTGGGGTGTTATTCGAAACAAGATTTTAAACCATCAAGCTTACTTATTAGACCGAAAGTCAACTACATATTTCATCATTGTACATAAAACTTCACGTGGTTACATAGGGCTCAAAGGCACAGAATTTTTGAATGAATGCCATCTCGTACTAGAGAAGGGCCGAGCAGGTTTCACATAGAATTATCTAAGTGTTCTGATCGTCGCCACTTCTTCACAATATGTACAGGACTGGAGTATGCTGAGCCAGGTAAAAAGGTTCAGTTCCCTAATATCTTGAATAGTTTCAAGAGAGTGCTTAGAAAGCATTTGACCTTATATCTGTCCCCGAGCTGAATGACCGCAGTAGGCCTGATAGTTCAGTTCTCTGTAAGCCTGCTGCTTCTTCCTATCCTGCGCTGGGTAGTATCCCATTTTATCAAGTTGTGCTACTTTACATTTTACCTGTTAATGTTATATCCTCATTTCTTTTTTGGTTTCGTTGCGTTTTGTTGTTCCCTCTGCTTCTAGGGCTGTACGAATATCGACACTAGAATTTGTTTCAGATTCTACATATTACCTTATTACGTGACTAAAGCATGTAATAAATGTTTGATGGCGCAGAGGGAACAACAAAACGCAATGAAACCCAAAAAAGAAATGAGGGAATAACATTTACCCACATGACATCGGTTATTATCGGCCTGTCTGACGACTGATATGCCATCCTTGCAATCCTTGAAACCCTCGTCACCGATTTCATCCATGAACAGCGCAGAGCACCCGATCACGACAGGATCGGTTCCGAACATGAGGAGAAACCATTGCCACTCCTCGTCTTTATCCTCGCCAGGCGCTTCTCACTTGTCGAACTGTTAGCCATATCAAAAACTAGATGGATGCTGTTTTTGGATGAGAAAGGGACCCGTATGACATCGACAACTGTCGCCTTATCTGCATGTTGTCTGTAGTCTACCTTGTATAGCCCTCACTTGTGTCGATCTGAACGGGCAGCTCTGCTAGCAGGACGGTTCCACAGAGGGTTCACGTAATCAATCAATAGAATGATTTTTACGTAATAGTCCTTGAAGTTTGCAGAAGTTCAACACTACTCATGAAGTGATAACTCTCCTCAGTACTTCGCCTGAGGGGGCATTGGTTTTTAGATTGCTACTGATTGTTCACTGTCAGTGGCTGATGAAAATACAGTAATTTATGCAGGCAAAGTGCATGAATTTACTTCATACGGTGCGGCCAGTTATGCGAACATTCCCCAAAAGTTTTGCTTTGCGAATGAAATTCCAACTTGTAAGCTCTTTAAATGCTACCGTTAAGCCTAAGCGGTAAGTCATTAAGTAAAGCTCATTCAATTTGTCTTCGTTACACTATTTCCCTTCGGAACGATTGATTGCACACAGCGAATTTCGGATCGTCCGCAGTGATCTCTCGCTGGCAAGTTCAATGCTTTGCTTAGACGTTCGAGAGAAACGAAGGCGAATACTCAGTTGTGTGATGATTGCATCGAACGTTTTTGTTCACGTGCGAGTGAGCCATTTGTAACGCCCACTTTGAGCTGATCTGTTGGTATCACTTTGTTCTCCTGTCCATCTGTTACTGTATCAGTCTGGTGGGAAAAGACTTTATTTTGCTTCGATGAAATGCGAAACCATTCAATATGACCACTCAATATAGCACAAGTCTTGAGGAGCTTTTTTCCTGGAATGTGAACGATGCATTACTTCACGAAATATACACATAGTTCAAAAATAAACTCACTCGTAGATGCAAAGGAGGACGTAATCCTCATACCCACTCCACGCCGCGTCACGGAATTGTCTTCTAGCAGCGCAGCCATACTTGGTATTTGGATGAAGAAGCGCAGTTTGGGCAACCTGGGCGAGAGAACGTTGAGTTCGTGCAAGAATTAAATACAGTACGACCTCACCTGGTCAAAATTCGTTTCCTTCAAAAGCTTATCCTGTATCCAGGTTTCTTTTTCGCCAAAATTCCATGTCGCATATCTAGATTAAATTCGATTGTAGCAGAGCAGATTTAAAACTACGGGCTAAGACAAGAATCAGACAAAACAGAAACTGCTGACTTTGAAATCTCTCACGCATTACATATTCGAAACGGTTGGAGCTTTGGCTTTAATTTCTTGTTTAGTAACATATTAAAATTTACGTCTTTGTGAGGTACTTGCACCAATATTGGGTATTGACATTTTCCTCTTGGCTATCCAGCACCATCTGAGTGAACCACATTGCGTTCTTTACAGCGTCGCAGTCGAGGGTCTGAAATATATCCAGCACCATCAAATTTCAAATCTTTAGAATGTGATAATCGAGAAAATGTACTGCTCAAGTATGCAATAATATACACAGTCGTGGCCAAAAGGTACGACATCTTGTTTGGGTGCGCTCAAATATCTCAAACCGATCAAAATTTTAATCCGGTTGAAATTTTCGAGCTTCTCTTGAAAATGCACTGATCCGTGACCTTGCTACGACTTTGGATGTGGACGAAAACCTTTCGCGGCGATTTGGATGACAAAAATTCAGAGCAAAGGTGTACCATAAATAAAAGCAGAGCTTAATCCTAGTTGATGTTCTAATTCACTCGTTATAACATGTTGCAAGTGTTGTGCGCATGATTTAGAACGCCGCGGAAAAACGTCAATGAAAAATACAGCAAATTAGGGTATTTGGTACGTAACTTCGGCACTGGAATTTGACAGCAAAAAGTTTTCATCTTAATTTGATGTATTTTGAGGAAGGGTGAGTAATTCGTAGAGAAAATGGCTTCAAAGTAAATGTAAAATAAAATGCTATGCTAAAGAAACATTCCGGGTGATCGAACTAACTTCCGAGCATTCTCGTTTTCTTTTTCTGACAGGTTGTTTGATATTCATGTTCTGCACACCTGACCCAATAAGCACTACTCTATGGCAAAAAATAGTTCTTCTTTCCTTTTCCTTGCCGCTACTTTTATTGCTAGTGGCAGGAAATTAATCATAACTTTTGGACGATGATTTTCTTTTGCGCTGGGATTAATTCTATTCTATTTATGAAAAGAGGATTAATCTACTATTATGTGGGGAAATTCGGCGTCCATCTCTATGAAAAGCTCCTTGATATGACTACTCTGATGGTTTGAATTTTACAAATCATTTTCTCTATAACTCACCTCTGGATATTAAACTCCTGCTAAGGAAAACCCCCATGTTTGTGGAGGTTTTCGTTGAAACGAAAGATATATATGAAAAGTTCTCCGAAACATTGTCCTAAATTTTGCCTATAGTTGACCGCGAAAAACTTGGTTCTCACCCGAACGATGTACCTCGTAACACATTGAATCTATTTGGTGGAAATTTAAACTCCACTTACCAGGTTCATGTTCCTATGTACTTTCTCGAATAACTCGAGCTGTTCGTCATTACCGTGGCCGCATTGGGTGGCTGAAAATGCTTATTAGACGGAAGAAAGTTTATGGTGAAAGTCCAGGTACTATGGGGCAGTGTATTCAGATTCATTTCAAATGAAATTTGAATTCAATAATGGCAGTGAAATTTTGTTTGTTACTGCTGTTAACAATAAGTCAAATATTTCGCCCAACCTTCATGAGTTCAAACGGAAATAGATACTGAATAATACCGTTCATTAAGTGCTTTGGTACTCAGTACAGTTCACATTCCATGGTTGGAATCGCTGCTTTTGAATGTTATGCAATATTTGTGCCGCAGGACCCTTTCCTTATCTATGCTGATGGTTAATGCTGTGAGCTTACGCTGTGACTGTGTGGAATATCGCGTTAATAGAGGTAAAGAATAGTTTGGAAACCCGCTGAGATTGAATCAAAATGGAACTCCAGCAGAACCTGTACACATTCAAAATAGACAGTTAATTTTCGTTTTGATGCTTTTGTGTCTTTTATAGCTACCACATTCTCATTTTGGAAGGCTAACTTTGTTTTTGCTCCTATGTTAGAGAAATGACCAACGGGTTTTAAATATTTGCCATGTTTTCTAAATTTTGAACAATTCGAAAGTCGAACCTCAACGGTGGCAATGGGATGGATGGTACCCCTGAGATAAAATGTCGAATTTGTAATGTCTCGAAGATTTATATAGTAAGCGTTTGTCTCCTTTTAGGAGAAAGGAAGCGAGGATGAAGCAAATGAGGATGAGATGGACATAGGGTGACTTGCTCTATAGCTTGCGCAACCAAGTGCTCTAGACGCATAATCTCTTCTTAGCTGCGTGCGGCTATGTTTTCGCGAGCTCTTACGTTAGATTTTCGCATACCATCCGTAACTCGTTACCACAACTATTTTGATCAGTATCGTACCATCTATTTAAGCATTTTTTTGCGCTCGTTGAAGTCTTTCATGATGGTTTTGATGTTTTATCGTTAAATTTTTTGTTCACTTTTGTTTCTTGTACAGAATTCATCGATTATAGGTACATGAAAGGTCAAAAGATGCCTTCGAAATTGCAGCAGCTCACCACCAGGAAGGTAGCGAATGTCTCTGCGCCTTCCACTGCGTCTAGTGGAATGGAGATAGGTAGTCAGGAAAGCCTTCCCGACCTGTCTAACCTGTTTTCGGTGGTCATTCTCAAAAAGGTGATGGAGCTCAAAAACATCCTCTGGTCCACCATTACCTCACCACTCTGACAGAGGATTCCAGGAGAGTTCTCTGAGGCGCTAGAGGGTGAAAACGCAGCAGAAGCGTGGTAATTAGTGGGCTGGGAAGCCCGTGCGGAGCTTCCTCCTTCTGCGCGCCAGAAGGACTTGGAGGAGAAGGCGGCCAGGGTGTTGGACGCCTTGGACGTGGGATGCGCTCCCACTGAGGTACACCGGATGAGGAGACCGGACCCTGCTCGTCCTCCTCCCACTTTCGTCGTGCTCTCGCCAATTCCCGGTTACTTCGTCAAGCACGCTTTCCTGATGTCTTCATTCGCAAAAGCACGACGGCAGAGGAGAGGAGACGTGACTACGAGTTACGTAAGCAGGCCAGCGAACTTAACCGCGGAAAGAGCACACAAGAGCGGGTGGTATTCCGACAAGAGGTTGTTCACGTCCCTACCCTTCCCGCCGAGGCTCGGGAAACCGTTAACTTCGCATGGTACGAGTGCTCTTCACTGCAGTTTGACAAATTCCCGCAGCATCAAAAATAAGCTAGCCCATTTACGCTGCTTTCTGCTCAGTCAAGAAATTGATGTCTTTTGTATGACTGTAACTTAGTTGAACTCGAACATCGCTGATACTGAATTATAATACTGGGCGCCCTACCATATACCATCTATCGTGTGGATTGGAGAGGCGGAGGAGTTCGTTGCCTGGCTAAATGCAACCACATTGTAGATCTCGTTTCCCACTGTATAACTTGCTCTGCATCGACATCTTTTGCTCACCCGTTCGCACATTTACTCGCATAATCGCTGTGTACTGTGAAAAGATTTCTCCTAATGTGTCCAAAGTAGCCTTACGCGGCAAAACATGACAACATGGCGTGGCTCTTGCTGAGTGGGCAGCGAGGTCGGTTGTTGTCTACGAGTTGGAGGTTCGAATCCTGAGTATTGCACTTATTTCGTTGCACTAGTTCAACTATTTCCAGTTCAGTTCACTAGTTTAAGGTTCAACCGTCGCTCTGCTTTCAATCATTATGCTTTATTATATAACCGTTTCCAATTTCGGAATACTCGTATACGCCTCCACCGTAAGGACAGGAGGAACCAACCGCTGCACGAACTTCGTGCGCTTAGAGAAAACAACACGTGTATTTAACCCAGTTAACAACATCATCGTTTGTTCGTGGGATTCTTCGGTGACAAATAGCGCAGCATTGTTAATCGCCCAATTCGCACATGAGCGATTCTTCTCTCTGACTAGGTTTCTGTTTTTGTTTAGCCAGAGATTAGCTAGAGTGGAGTTAAGAGAAGCTAATATACTGAGCACTAGAAACTAGTAATATGGTCTTCTATCTCTTTGAAAGTGGTAAAAAAGCGAGAAGCTGAGTGAATTATAAATAAATAAATAAATAATAAGTAATAGAATAAATGAGTGATAAGGGCACTATTCAACTTAACGGACATCAGTACCCGATTTTTGTTTCAGTCGTCGAAATTCGCTGAAACTCTGCCTAGGGAGGCTATTTGAGGCCCAGAACTCAATGTACTGTCCGTTTTTTGCGTGGGTGGTCTCGGTCCACCCATATCGACTATTCGAGTTCTCCAGTCAAGATCACCGATTTCGCTGAAACTTTGTCTTTGGGGGTTCTCTGCTATCCTATACACGATGGTGAAGTCCGTTTTCCGAATGGCGGGTGAATACGGTAGTTGTAGTTGAGTCTCACCAGGTAAGGTCAGTAGGTACTCACCTATAACTACCACTCACGTGAAAAACGGACAGCAGATTCGTGATCAGCGCCCTGAATTACCCCGAGTGCAAGGTTGCAGCTAATTTCGACGACTGAAAAAAATCAAGTGCTGTTGTCTATTAAGTTGAATAATGCCATAATAAGTAATAAGCAAATAAATAATACAAAATAAAGTGAGAAAATAGTAACAGCCACATTTTCGCCCGTTCTTGGCTCTCTTATGGCGATCCATCGATCTGCCAGACGCGCACGCTGCGTAATGTGTTGTTGCATGTTGTCATATTTTGCCGCGTAAGGCCCCTGTGGACACAGGAGAAATCGCGCTAGTGAAATTCTGCTCTATAATGCGTCATGCTCTCGATAGGTTTGTCCCACCTAAGATTCCAAAGCGGTCGTTTGCCAAATATCCTCTCCACATTTCGAACTTTTTGCTTCAAAAAGATCGTCTTTTTCAAGAGCTACACAGTGCGTCAGCGGACGAGAAATATAAAAAAAGTTTTTAGTGAACTTAATCGCCATTTGAAGGAATTCCTTACAAACTATGAACGAAGAATCAGATCGAAGCCATCTGTAACTTAAGTATACTACCATTTTAGAATGGAAAGAATAAGAATGGGAAGGTTGCATACCGTGAAAATAGGGTGCGTTTGTTACGATCGACTGATGACCGGTGAGAGGCGGCGCCCGCGTTTTTTGATCTTTTTCGATAATTGCAGGGGCGGACCAGCGATGCTGGCAAGGAGTTAGTGGACTCAGTAGTTGCGAGCAGGATTCCCCCTTCTACGGCGGCCTGCCATCCTTCACCCCGTCACGTCTCCCCCTTTTTAGGTTGTGTTGAGATTGTTCTCGTTCGATTCCGCCCATACGTGTGGATATTCGCTTAGATTTTGTTTTTTTTTTGTGTCGTCACGATAATAAATTATTAGTTTATCGCGCTAGTTCGTACTGCAGGAGAACCTGCCGGTAACAATACCGTGGTACCTTGATCTTTTATTAAACTCTTTCATTACTTTATTACTTGTTCTCCACACAGATGAAGAGAAGGCTGGAGCTCTTGGGAAGTACTTCCCCATTTTCTTTACTGAAGACAACCTCACATCAAGTTTCAACCTGTGTTAGTCAGATGATCCACCCAACTGAAATGTCCTCCATTTTGCAGAATCTCAAACCTTCTAGCATGCCAGCTGATGGTATTCTATAGATATTTTACAAGAAATGCCACTACTCGCTGTACAAGCGGCTTTCGTATTTGTTGAACCTTTCATTCTATTACGGAGAGGTTCCACAACTATGGAAACAATGCTCTCAACTACACCGAAGTGTTCAAATGCTTCCCAACTAAGTGACTTTAGGCAGATTACCATCACTCCAACGCCAATCAAAGTTATGAAAAAGATAAGAAGCGGAAAGTTGTTGTCTTGGATGAACAGATGTCATTTAATTCCACAAGAGCAGCACGGACTCCCTCAACCACCTCCAACCTAATATTTGAGTACTATGACTGGTGTAGTGCATTGTCGGTGCAGTAATCAGTTGATATTGTTTACTTCGACTTTTTGAAAGCGTTTGATAAAGTCAGCCACCCCACGTTGCTTGATAAGATGTTCTTCCTGTGAGCTGGACGTAACATTTGGAATTGGGTGATGTCGTACCTCTGTGAAAGATGGTTGTAAGAGTTAAGAAAACTCTCTTCTCCATGCACCGCTGCACAAGTGTGGCATCTCAAGGAGGAGTGCTTTCACCACTCTTGTTTTGAATATATACAATGGAATTGCTAACGTTCCTTTAATCGTCTCCACATGTGGGTGTACAGATATACGTCCACGATGTTAATATCTGCAGCGTATACAATTCCCGAAACAGAGAAAGTGTTCAGAATGCGCTACTGACCTCCATTATGAAAACGAACGACTTGGCTCTGGAACAGAGAATTCAACTCAACTCGAAGAAATGCGCTGTTATGCACTTACTAACCTTAGGTGCAAGTGATTACGAAGTCGATGGTCTCAAGCGCACTAGATGTGCTTCAAGCAAAGATCTCGGGATATGGTTCAGCTTAACGTTAGCGTTCTCATCTCATATTGAGCAGCTTACGAAGAAAGCATATGTAGCCTTGTTTAAGATCTTTCGAAATGTTACTGGTACAGATACACGCATCCTGACTAGACTGTACAAATTTTACGTGTTACCGAACCTCGAGTATGTTTCGATTGTGTGGAATCCTCATCTCAAAGACGAGGTTAGTAGGATAGAAAGGGTGCAAAAACTGTTCACAAGACTTATGGTTAAGAACAACAGACGTTGTTCGAGAGAAGCTACCCAGTTATAGTAACCGCCTGAACTGTTTTCACTACTTTGCCTGCAACAGAGACGTATCATCGCTGATTTGGTGCTTTGCTCCCGCATTATTAGAGGCGAAATACGCCCTCAAGCCAGTAAGTGCTGGATTTTTGAGCCAGTCAGCTCACGTCTAGGTTGGTTTGGCTTGGAAGCTCACCGGTCGTTGTGTCTCAGCAAGTCGCAAATAGGTAACATGGTCTTCTGTCGCTGCGCACGATGGCTTCGCTTATTACCCGTTGAAATGCTTTAATCTGAAAACAGTAAGATCTTCGGGACAAGACTAAAGAAACTAGATTTGTCTCGAGTTGCAGTATCGATCTGATTGTAGCAGAACTACGGCAGACCATACCCACTCCGAACATGGAGAATGGTGGGTCTCTGACGTCCGGATGTTGCAACAGAATCCTTACGTCCATATCATCGATAGCTCTAATGCAACTTCGCCTAGGCACTCCTTTCCGACTCGTAGAGAGTAAAATCTATTTTTTCCCAAACTGGTAGGATGTCAGCTGCGGTAGAATGCCCCTTTCGAGAACTACTACGTGTTACACCTCTGGTAAGCAGTCATTAATTGACGCCTCCATAGACCACTCTGAGGTGCGTAGTAAGTGGCTTTTAGGAGACGGAGCCCGCCTCAGACGTGTGTGCCCTAGGTAGGTCAGATCAACTCAGTTTCTTTCGGAGTATTAAATTCATCCTCATAATCAGCTTGGGAAACTTGTGGGCCTTCAAGTTTAGGGTGGATTTCTAGCGGCTTGACTCTATCGTCACCGCGTGTTGTTCGAATGCTTCCAAAATTAAAGGACCTGCGCCCATTTATTCCTGGCAGTTGCAGTATCTCACGTTGGTGGATATGTTCTGCATGTTATGTTTGCCTCAAGCGTGTGTTGTAGAGTGACCCAAGAGAGCAAGCAATGGCTGCGTGGATGACACGACCAGAAGAAGAAAACAGTTTATCGCAACAGAAAACTGGTGCAGTAAAAGAAACAATCAAAAAACAAGTGAATGAAAGTCCGTGCAAGTGTAGGAGCGCTGCTCGAAGACGATCGAAGTAAAGACGAATGCGGTCTCGACGACTCGGCTGAGGCGACGGCGACCAGCACTCTAAAAGCACAGAAGACCAGGGCCTAAATTCATGACGAGTATCGGCACAATATACCCGCAATTAACCCCGGTCGTCGCGATTATTCGCATTCATGAACGCGCCGCGGAGTTTATTTCGGGGATATCGCGGGTCTATTCCACTCCGCTGGCGCGGCGATGTATCGAGCGGCCCAGTGTGGGAAGAGCGTAAGAAGAGCGCTCCAATGCTGAATTGACCGGCACATCAGCTGACCCATCACTCAATTTTCAGCGTCACTTTAATCAAAGATGGGGAATTTCCACTACTGGTAAGCCTGAGTTTAACTAAGTTCATTATTGAGCGGGAAGTTTGTGACAAATTCAGAGAGACGAAATATACAGATGAGCGCTGTAGAAAAATAAAATATCATGAGGAAAAAACGAATATTGGAGTTTAGAGGGATGATGAGCACAGTTGAGCACTTGAGAATAAAAAATGAAAACACCACAAAACAAAAAAGAGCCACAGAAACCAAAAATCAAACGAATAACTCTCGTCGACACCTGTTTCGATTCAGACCGACGGTCGTTTCATGCAGCGAGTGCACCTGCAGTCATTGCTCTGCTGCACGCCGAGTTTCGCAAACCCGGTTGTCATGAATGCGAATATTTGGGGGGTCGACCGACTTTATTTCGTCCGTAGTGTGGTATACCCCAAATTGTCGTTCATGAGTTTAGGCCCGGGAGTAAAAATATAACACTGACAAAGGAAGCTTGTGAGCGATCGGTGACGATTCATAACGAAACCAATATGGGTAGGGCTCCGAACGAGGAATGCAACGATGTGTTCGTCTGGTGCAGACGTCACCTGATTGATCTGAAAATGGCCGGCGAAGTTTTGCCCTGCTGCATGCGTAGGTTCACCACAAGCGGGTGTAGGCGGGTGAGTCCACGGGACAGAGCGGGTCGAGGTGGCCGAGTGGATAGTGCTGTGGACCCAAGATCTGATGGTCGGGAATCGGTCCTTCCGAGAAATCCGTCTTTTGCCTTCATGCGCTAGATTCCAAATGACACTCCTGTGCAATTTTGCCGCCGTGTCGGGATGGAGTCGCGTTTTGAACGAGAATGATCAACAGAGTACGAGAATGATCAACAAAATCTACTGTCAGGTATGTATGTGACCCAAACCTACCGTAAGCAACCGAAATCGATCCAAAATTTTGAAACAAATGTCAGATTCGTGACCAGCGTCCCGGATAACCCCCGTAGACGAAGTTTGGGCTAAATCGGTGGTTTCTACACGATCACCCTCACCATGAACCCTAGCAAGCGCACGTCAGGCGCAGTGGGAAAAGGCGATGGTAGTTTTATGAATTGTAGATTTGTCAGCTGCTCAAGTAGTCTCTCTTGATGAATATGGAAATAAACTCATCCAATAGTGGAACAATAGAACAAAGAATATTCTCGGCGAGTGAATCTTTATACAACTACTCACTTGACACTAGTAAGGCTGGTTGGGTCGAAACTACCGATTTAGCCCAAACTTCGTCTACGGGGGTTATTCGGGACGCTGATCACGAATGTGACATTTGTTTCAAAAATTTGGATCGATTTCGGTTGCTTACGGTAGGTTTGAGTCACATACATAACTGACAGTAGATTTTGTGCTACGTGCGTACTCTGTTGATCATTCTCGTTCAAAACGCGACTCCATCCCGACACGGCGGCAAAATTGCACAGGAGTGTCATTTGGAATCTAGCGCATGAAGGCAAAAGACGGATTTCTCGGAAGGACCGATTCCCGACCATCAGATTTTGGGTCCACAGCACTATCCACTCGGCCACCTCGACCCGCTCTGGCCCGAGGACTCAACCGCCTACACCCGCTTGTGGTGAGCCTACGCATGCAGCAGGGCAAAACTTCGCCGGCCATTTTCAGATCAATCAGGTGACGGATCTGCACCATCTGCACCAGACGAACACATCGTTGCATTCCTCGTGCGAAGCCCTTGACGCTCATGGAGGGTTTCGTTGTGAATCGTCACCGATCGCTCACAAGCTTCCCTTGTCAGTTGTGTGATAATCGCATGGAACGTTTTTGTTCACGTGCAAATGAGCCAATTAAGCAAAGCTCATTCAATTTGTCTTCGTTACACTATTTCCCTTCGGAACGATTGATTGCACACAGCGAATTTCGGATCGTCCGCAGTGATCTCTTGCTGGCAAATTCAATGCTTTGCTTCGACATCCGAGAGAAACGAAGGCGAAGACTCAGTTGTGTGATCATTGCATCGAACGTTTTTGTTCACGTGCAAATGAGCCATTTGTGACGCCCACCTTGAGCTGATCTGTTGGTATCACTTTGTTTTCCTGTCCATCTGTTACTGTATCAGTCTGCGGGGAAAAAAACTTTATTTTGCTTCAATGAAATGCAAAACCATTCAATATGACCACTCAATATAGCACAAGTCTTGAGGAGCTTTTTTCCTGGAATGTGAACGATGCATTACTTCACGAAATATACACATAGTTCAAAAATAAACTCACTCGTAGATGCAAAGGAGGACGTAATCCTCATACCCACTCCACGCCGCGTCACGGAATTGTCTTCTAGCAGCGCAGCCATACTTGGTATTTGGATGAAGAAGCGCAGTTTGGGCAACCTGGGCGAGAGAACGTTGAGTTCGTGCAAGAATTAAATACAGTACGACCTCACCTGGTCAAAATTCGTTTCCTTCAAAAGCTTATCCTGTATCCAGGTTTCTTTTTCGCCAAAATTCCATGTCGCATATCTAAATTAAATTCGATTGTAGCAGAGCAGATTTAAAACTACGGGCTAAGACAAGAATCAGACAAAACAGAAACTGCTGACTTTGAAATCTCTCACGCATTACATATTCGAAACGGTTGGAGCTTTGGCTTTAATTTCTTGTTTAGTAACATATTAAAATTTACGTCTTTGTGAGGTACTTGCACCAATATTGGGTATTGACATTTTCCTCTTGGCTATCCAGCACCATCTGAGTGAACCACATTGCGTTCTTTACAGCGTCGCAGTCGAGGGTCTGAAATATATCCAGCACCATCAAATTTCAAATCTTTAGAATGTGATAATCGAGAAAATGTACTGCTCAAGTATGCAATAATATACACAGTCGTGGCCAAAAGGTACGACATCTTGTTTGGGTGCGCTCAAATATCTCAAACCGATCGAAATTTTAATCCGGTTGAAATTTTCGAGCTTCTCTTGAAAATGCACTGATCCGTGACCTTGCTACGACTTTGGATGTGGACGAAAACCTTTCGCGGCGATTTGGATGACAAAAATTCAGAGCAAAGGTGTACCATAAATAAAAGCAGAGCTTAATCCTAGTTGATGTTCTAATTCACTCGTTATAACATGTTGCAAGTGTTGTGCGCAAATGAATGATTTAGATCGCCTCGGACAAACCTTCGTGGAAAATACACAAAATTATGGTATTTGATACGTAATTTCGGCATTGGAATTGGACAGCAAAAGGTTTTCGTCCATTGCATCTTCTTCAGTTTGAGGAAGAGTGGGTGATTCGCAGAGAAAATGGCTTCCAAAGTAAATGTAACATAAAAGGCGATGTTGAAGAAACATTCCGGGTAATAGGATCACATTTTTTCAATTTTTTTTCTTACAGGTTGTCTGCTACTCATATTCTGCACGCGCGGAATAGAGTCGACTCTCAGGCAAAAAAATAAATCTTTTCGGCGTTTCCTTGCCGTTACACTTATTGCTAGTGGCAAGAAATTAATCATAACGATGATTTTATTTTGCAGTGGAATAGAATTAATTCCAGCGCACATTCATGAGAAAAGGATTAATCTGCTAATGGGTGGCGAAATTTGGAGTCGATCTCTATGAAAAAGCTCCTTGATATTGCTAATTTGATGGTTTTAACTTTTGAAAAAACATTTTCTCAATAGTAGTTCATGAAGCTTTATATAATGCGGTGGTCAATATGATGGAATGGTCCTCTGTCTGGGACATCCCAGTAAATCTCTCTAAAACAAACGTCCTTCACATGGGTAAGACTGACACTCTGGATTACTGGTTCGGAAATACCCAGCTCAAGCTAGTAAACGAGATGCGAGATTTGGGGTTTTACGTTAACAAAGATCTCGATTTTGAGCAGCATATAACGTCCACAGTATCCAAGGCCTATGCTGCTATGTTCACTATCTTGAGAAACATCCATTGCAAAGACATTACGATATACGTGAGACTTTACAAGGCATATGTGAATCCGTTATTGGAATACTTATCTCCGGTATGGAATCCGTATAAAAAGAGAATGAAAGATAAGATTGAGAAAGTACAGCAAGTTTTCACGAGAGTAGTACTACAAAGATGCCAAATCGATCAAGGTTCCTCACGATTCCCTGCCAATTATCGAGAGCGACTGAAAATATTGAAATTGAGAAGCCTTTTATATAGGAGAATATTTACTGATACGGTTTTCTGTTTTAAACTACTGAAGGGAGATTTAAAGCTGAAGCCCAGCAAATACTGGACGTTCCGACCTAGTAGGGGACGATCTGGTGTTTTATCCCTTGACTGTCCGAAACTAACAAAAACTAGATTTTCCAGTACGTTCCATTCGCTCTTTTTCAGAGGAGCTAGATGGCTGCAAATGCTTCCGGATCCTCTGTTAAAGTCGCGAAATATTTCCTGTTTTAAAATAAGACTGAAGAATGTTGACTTATTGAGATTTATTGGTGTTCCAGATTACTAGCATCCTGCCTGCTTCCGTATTAATCGCTCTGCTTAGATATCTGCATAGCAGCCGAACGCCTAGATCAAATACGCGACTACGTATCGCTGCATATAGGTCGAGCTAGGGATAGCAGCCTTCGAGGACCGACTTCTGGACGTTGATTTCTCTTCCTTTTTTAATTAACACTTCTGAGTTTTCTTAACTTGATTGCTTATGGGTTTTAGTTCGGTTCTGTTGACGCCTGCTTATCTTGGTCATTGGTTAATTGGTTTTATTTGCCGTACTAGGATCCGGCGGAGGGTTGACCCCCTTTTCTTCCCCTCAATAAAGCTCGTCCTAAAACTTCCGTTCTGGACTGCGACTCTGAATCGTGAAATCATTTTGCAACTCCTTTTGCCTTATTGAGGGACGTGCTCTCAAAGAGGACGATATAAACCAACCCTCCCAAAGGGGAGCTTGGCACGACGGACACCAAGATCCAGGACAGCACGGCAGTTCTCCCTTAGACTTTAGGTGCAGTGGTTTCATTTCAGTTTCTATTTGTATTTGTCTCAGAGTTGTTTGGTTTTTGTTTGTTTCAACCCACATTCATCTGAATAGTGGTGTACACTCGTTGTGTATTCTTAAATAAATAAATAAATAACATTCCAAACGAGCGATTTGGAATGTGAACTGTACTGAGTACTAAAGCACTCAATGAACGGTATTATTCAGTATCTATTTCCGTTTGAACTCATGAAGGTTGGGCGAAATATTTGACTTATTGTTGACAGCAGTAACAAACAAAATTTCACTGCCATTATTGAATTCAAATTTCATTTGAAATGAATCTGCGTAGGACGTTCCCTTGTTGAAGTTTATCCACACTTTTATGTCTAATATCTGTAATATTTCCTCACATCAATTCATTGTGATTGGTAGTGGCCACTGATATACAGAAGTACATAAGTGGGTACGAAGTGCTATAAAAGCAAAGAGGTGGATTCAGCGTCAGTTCGTCGTTTTTGCTATGGAGAAATTCGCTCCACTTCTCATTCTTCTAGTCGCAGCAGAGGTTGCATTAAGCGGTAAGTTTGGTGTCTGAGCAGTAGAAACCCCCCTCGAAACAGCGTATACCCAAACTGTGTCAGCAAGGGTATACACTGCCCAGAGTACCCGGACTTTTACCACACTTGCTTTTTTCAGTCTAATAAGCATTTTCAGCCCAAGTGTGCGGACACGGTAATGACGAACAGCTCGAGTTATTCGAGAGAGTACATAGGAACATGAACCTGGTAAGTGGCGTTTAAATTTCTACCAAATAGATGGGATATCCTATAAGGTGCATCGTTCGGACGAAAAGCGAAATTTTTCGGCGTCAAATATAGGCAAAATTTAGGAGTATGTTCTCGAGAACTTCATGAATATCTTCCGGTCCAACGAAAACCTAAAATTACGGAAGTTTTCAAATAGGAGTATTTTTAATATCCTAAGGTTAGTAATGAAGGAAATGGTTTTCAAACGCTAAAACCATCAAACTAGCTTTATTAACAAGCTTTTCATAGAAATCGGCTCCAAATTCCGCCGCTTAATAATATATTAATTCTGTTTTCATACACGTGCACCGGAATTAACTCTATTTCACCGCAAAACAAAATCATCGTCCAAAAATCATGATTGACTTTCTGCCACTAGCAATAAACGTAACGGCAAGGAAAAGGCGGAGATTTAAAGAATTATTTTTTGCCATAGAATAGTGTTTATTGGGTCAGGTGTGCAGAACATGAGTAACAAACAACCTGCCAGAAAAAGAAAATGAGAAAACGTGGTTCGATCGCCCGGAACGTTTCTTTGGCGTAGCCTTTCATGTTGCATTTCC
This sequence comes from Nippostrongylus brasiliensis, assembly GCA_030553155.1. Lineage (NCBI taxonomy): Eukaryota > Metazoa > Nematoda > Chromadorea > Rhabditida > Heligmosomidae > Nippostrongylus > Nippostrongylus brasiliensis. The sequence continues at coordinate 30,096,532 of CP130736.1, read as the reverse complement.
TTCGAAAGTCATTTTCTCTGCGAATCACCCACCCTTGCTTAAATTCAAACACACCCAATGAACAAAAAACTTTTCCTATCTGATTACAACACCGAAATCACGTGTCAAAGAGTCTAATCTGCTGTATTTTCGATCAAAAGTAACAAATTCAGAAAAGAAGTTTCACTGGATTCCTATTTCATTTTTTATTCTTGACATGTCCCAAATATTCATCTATTTGTATCACCGAAAATTTTGTAATCCAAATATGTACCTTACTCCAGCGGCGCTATAAATCACACATTTGCGCACAAAGAGTTGCAACTTGTTCTCATGAATGAATTAGCATATCACCTTCGATTGAGCTGTGCGATTTTTAATATACCTTTACTTTGAATTTTATACTGGAATCATCGCGAAAGTGTTTTGAAACATTCAAAAGTTCAAAATTATTAGTGGGATTGAAATTTCGTTCGATTTTAGATATTTATACGCATAATGCCAGTTGTCATACATATTGACTACTATTGCATATATCACTGCGCACTCAAACAAAACATTTCCTTGTGAATCACACTATGAAGATTTCAAATCGAATTTTGTTGGATAACTTTCAGACGCTTGACTGCCAAGCTGTAAAGGATGCAATGTGGGGCACTCAGCTGATGCTAGATGGACAAGAAGACCATGTCGATACTAAATACTGGTGCAAGTACCTCGTCAACACGTAAATTTTCTTGAGATCCTTTTCATGAGATTTGAGTCAATGCCCAAAATACAGTAGTGTAGTCGTACTTTGTCGTCGCTGCTGTACATACGAGCAAAAGCCTGAAATTTAGAATTCATTCTGCCTGAAAAATTGTAGATTGTCGGGCAGCACTGCGGTTCACAAGCACAAGCGGTACTGGTTAGCCCGCAGCAGTAGAAGTTCGTCCACCGTATTTTATCTACGCGTGTGAGCTAACACAGCCAAACGACTGGGCTCAGCAGTTTTTGCTTTGTCTGATTCCTCAGCAGCTATTCGAGCCCGCGGTTTTCGATTTGCTCTGATGCAATAGAGTTTGTTGTAGATATACGCAATGGAATATTGCCGACGAAAAAACCTGGATACAGGATAAGCTTTTGAAAGAAGTGAATTTTGACAAGGTGAGGTCGTAGTCTATTCAATTCTTGCGCGGACTTAAGGTTCTCTCGCTCAGGTTGCCCAAACTGCTCTTCTTCATCCGCAGACCAAGTATGGTTGCGGTGCAAGAAGGCTATTCCATGACATGGCGTTGAGTGGGTACGAACAGTACGTCCTCCTTTGCATCTATCAGTGAGTTTTCTTTGTTTTTAAACACTGAATTTCATGAAGTAATGCACTGTTCTCATCCCAGGAAGGAAGCTCCTCAAGACTTGTGCAATATTGAGTGGTCGTATTGAATGGTTTCGCATTTCATCGAAGCAAAATAAAGTCTTTTCTCTGCAAGCTGAAACTGTTACAAAAAGACACGAGAATAACGAGAATAAGGCGATAGCAACAGTTCACCTCAAAGAAGGGTTCACAAGCGGTTCATTTACACGTGACGTGAACAGAAACCTTCTTTGCAACCATCTCCGCCTCCGCTTTTCTCCGATTTCAAAGCAAAGTATTGAACTCGCCCGCAAAAAGCTCACGGCAGGCAATCTGACATTCGTTGTGTATAAGAGGCGACTTTCGATGTGTGCAAA